>CM028383.1:85796471-85865629 GCA_013146195.2 Codonopsis lanceolata
GTAAGTGTCTACTCTCATTTGTTTCCCCAGGCGTATACAGCCTTAGCAATGGTTGCTTGAAGTCCCAAAGTGTCATGATGGTGGAAATTTTCTTGGCGGTGATGGAGATTGAGGTCGGCCCTGATCCATCCTCGTGAGACATTAGGGCTCATGAGTTCCATCCTCGATAAATTCTTACGCGAGGAAAAGATATTGTATTCAGATCGTTGAGAAGAGAGATATGCGAAGGTGTTCATGTCGTACCGCATGCTTGGTGGAGGTCAATGCACATCCACGGAATATATAGTTTGAGTCCGGGGCCACTATTATGTCATGAGAGGAAAGGTTGGATATCGGAAGGTTGACATCAATAGGTTTGGGAGTTCTTTCATCACGCTTCGATTTGAGTTTTTTTACTGCGAAAGAAATGTAAACAAAAATAGGGCTTTTCACCTCAAGAACTAAACAAGAGAAATTTCAAGGTTTCTGAAATAATTGGAATTTTTCAACAAAAACTTGAAACCTAGAATGTTTAGAGTATCCACACGAGAAATGTATACAGAAGTTTTCATAAGAATAAACATTGAATATACATAAGCAGTTTCTAGGTTTTTAAGAACAACAATGGCGAATCTGTAGAAACTTCGAATGACCGTTTGTATTCCAAAACAATTTTAGGTTATGAAATGAAATGAAATGCAAACGAAACAATAAGTTTCAAGTAGAGTAGAGAAAGAACATACCATTGTTGTTGATGAGAAGAAGAAACAAGAAAGATTTGGATTTGTAAGCGATTACAGAGAGGGTATGAATAGAGAGAGAAATATTTTGTCAAAGGGGTTTCGTAAGAGTTTGCAAAAGGCGGTTCAAGGTCTATTTAAAGGCGAAAATTTTAGAGAAAAAGCGGGAACTTAAGATATTTTCAAGTACCCAATTTTATCCTTGACCCCCTTTATTGCTTTAGAAACCTCTTTAGCAAAATAGACTAAGTAAGAATACTAACCTTTAAGTCTTCAGGTAAGAGAGACTTACGTCTTCAGATTAGTCTAAAACTAAGTCTACGGTATGAAAGAAACATTAACAAACCGAATTTAGCTTGATGAGATCAATCATACCAAGATTTCTCCTTAAATAAGCAAACTGGTGGCATCCGGTGGTTTTGTGAGAATGTCGACCAATTGATGCTCGGTTGGAACATATTCAGCGATGTTACCTTTCTCCACATGATCTTTGAGGAAGTGATAACGGATATCAATGTGCTTTGTCTTGGAGTGCATCACTTGGATTTTGGAGGCGAAATTGGCGATGTGTTGTCACACATGATTGGACAATTTGATCTTGATGTTGTAGTCCACTAGTTGTTGCTTCATCCATAGGAGTTGAGAAACAACGGTACTTTAACAATGTATTCGGTTACGTGGTTGAGTTTGCATCCTTGTTTCTTTGCAAGACCATGAGACAAGTCTATTTCAGAATTGACAAGTCCCATTGGTGCTTCTTACGCTCACTGCAGTGCATAATCGCATCGAGTATCCAACTAGATCGAAATTGTTGTTTTGGAATACCATGCCTAGATTTGTTGTTTTTGAAATATATGATGATACGTTTGGCGGCAAGCAAATGTGACTCCTTTGGATGCACTGAAATCTTGCACAAACACAAGCAACAAACATAATGTCGGGTCTACTAGCGGTAAGGTAAAGAAGTGAACCTATGATTCCTCGGTACTTGGTCATGTTCTCTTGCTTTCCCTTCTCATCTTTGTCAAGATGGCGTCGGTGACATTGGAGTTTCAAATCCTTTAGGTTGAATCAAGACCAAACTTCTTGATTAGTTCCTTTGCATATTTGGTTTGGGCGATGAAGATTCCGTCGGAATGCATTTGTAATAGGTCTAGTAGGTAAGTTCACCCATCATGCTCATCTCGAACTTGCTTTGCATCGGCTTCTCGAATCTTTTACACAGCTTTGGTTAGTTGATCCAAAGATGATGTAGTCCCATAGATTTGTACGAAGAGAATGGCCTTTGTGCTTGAGGATGAATAAAGTAGTGTCTATCCTTCCTCTCACGAATCCTTGTTCTATTAAGAACTTGGATATAGTTTCATATAGCTCTGGGAGGCTAGCGGTAGTGAGAACTTGAGTGGTAGATGATCGGTTGTGCGAAATGACAAATCACAGGCTGTTCCATATACAGTTCTTGAAGATCACCATTAGAAAGGCACTCTTTACATCCATCGATACACTTGAGTGATGCATAAGCTAGAAAGAGAGTTTGATTGCTTCTAGTCTAGCAAGCAGGAACAAAAGTTTCATCAAAGTCAATTCGCTTCACTTGTCGTGTACATGCGACGAGGTCTAGCTTGTTTACGGTGACATTTCCATCTTCATCTCTTTTGTGAAAACCCATTTAGTGCTTGGATGATCAGTCGGCCTTTGAATAAGCTCCACACCTTACATCTTTCAAAGCTCTTCTTTTGTATAGCTTCAATCCGGTTATGATCTTCGATAGCTTCATCAATCTTCTTCTTTGGCTCGAGTTCGGATACATGCATAAGCAAACATAGTCTCTTCTCGAACTTTTTTATTTCTCGTCACGAACTCTGTGGGTCCCAACGAGACACAAATAATAAGCTAGAAGGGGGTTGAATAGCTTATTGAACACTTAAGACTTTTAAGTAAATACTTAGAAAGGTACTTGTAATCTATTGAAAAATTGAAGTAGCGGAAGACCTTCTAGGTAGTTGTTCAGAATGCAGATAAGGACTACCGGTAGACCTTTTACAAGTTACTTAAGTTACTGGCGTAAGCGGATAATGATAATCAGGTACTTAAGCAGTTCAAATATCGGACAAGCGATGAGGAATAACACAAGTATTTTGGGATGGTTCACACTATAAAGAGTGCTTCACGTCCACCACCCAGGCGATTAACCTTAGATTTAAATAGTGCACTATGTTTTCCACTAGATCAATTACAAAGAATATCCCTAATGGATCGTGTACAAAATATTGACTTGTGTTTGGGGTCTAGGGAATTAAATATCTGTAAATACAAGATATTTAATTAGATGATGTAATATAGTTAATGAATGTAAACAACAAGAAGTTAAAACAATAAGTGTTGATGAACAGCTTCTTGTTGTTGACGAGGACTTCTAGATCTGTTTTGGATCTCTTGATTTCACTGAGTTGTAAGACTTGGAGTTATGGAGTTTCAGAGCAATCCTTTTAGTGTTCGATCGATTCTGTACAGTTGTGTTTGCTCCAGTCTTTAATGGCAATATTTATAGCAGGTGCACTTCAAAAGATCCGTTGGAGAAGGCGAATACTTCTTGACTCTTTTATGTATGCATTAAATGCATGGGTGTCGATCAAGGATTTTAGTCTTCACGATATCTAGAGCAGGGAATGATTTCGAGATCTTCAAAAGGTGGGCGATTTAGGTGTCGATTCGAGAGTTGTTGCGAGCAGTAGGAAACGCCGATGCTTTCGCTTTCATTCGGGGCGACGAAAAGTCTTCCTGCATTTCGGAAAGTTGCTTTCGGCGGCTTGATATGTCAGGGAATGTCTTGGATTAATTCAAACAATGATTAGGATAAGTTTGATTTAATCCAATGAGTCATTGCTGGATAGGACACGTCATAGAAGACCAGGTGGTCACAAGGTCTGCCGTTTGTGGGCTTTAAGCGAGGTCTTCAGATGAAGCTTGTGGAGAGGTCTTCATTGAACACTGTAAAGTCCTACAAAAACTATACTAGGCAAAGTTCTATACACGGTTGCCACGCTAATCGATACGCAGCCCGATTAGCCACTGAAGTATAAAACTAATGTAATGTACTGAACATATATAAATCTAACATAAGAATCAACAGAAAGGGTGATGTATTCTCATATCCTGGTATCCCCTAAACAAGGGATAACTTGATGTGGGAAACCCAAAGCTCCCATAGTGATCCGAAATAGGCCATAAGGCTATTTTTTTTTATAAAATCCATAGTGGGGGCGTCGCAACATCCTTTTTTGCACTTTTTCGTTTTCCCCTAAAAAAGGGAGAATATAAATGAAAGGGTGATGCATTCTCATATCCTGGTATCCCCTAAATAAGGGATAATTTGATGCGGGAAACCCAAAAGTTCCCATATTGGATCAAAAATCCACTAAAGGCAACCGATGCACATTCAAACGCGCTATCTTAGACAGCACTCCTCTCGTACTTTTAATTTCGTTTTCCCCTAAAAAAGGGAGGATGGAATGAGAGCAGTGGTGTCCCGCATCTGCACGTACGCGCACCCCTATTCAAGGGCGCGCGGGGCGCGGGCGCACCTCCCGGGAACCCACAGTGACGACTCTACTAGGGAGATCGTTTTATTTTAAATAAAATGGAGGGCTAGACTCAATAAAAAAAAACACAACTTTTTTGTTTTTATTTCTTTCTGGTTAAAGTATGCTTGTTATATTAATTTATGCATTTGAATATTGCGTTCCTATATATCTGTGTCTATATTTGTGGATATGATCCTCCATCTTGCAGCAGTTTCGTTCCGATAGCTGTTACATGTATATTTAAAAATATTTCTTTTAAAAAATCAAAAAAAAAATTCCGAAAAAAAAGTTTTCAAAAAAGAAAACATATTTATGTTTGCAATAAAGTTCCGGGCAGCGCAATAAAGGGGCCGGGACTTTATTTTTAATATTGCTTTATTTTCGGCCCTGTATATTTATTTTGTTCTGTTTATTATTTTTATTCCGCCCAATTTGTACATACTTGCATTCATTATGTTATTTTGTTTTGGGGACATATGACCAAATTTGTAATTAATAGAAATAGATAGATTCCCCACTTTTCTTTCTATTTCTTAATGTGATGTACTTGCTTGCTCGCGCTCAAACTAAAAAGCCGAGAAAATTTACGCGTAACAGCAAGACATGCCATATATGTTTTATTTTCTGTTTATATATATATATCTGAAAATAGTAAAGATTTTACTGCTTTTTAGATACTGCACACACGTGCACGCATATAGGAATATTTCGAACTGTTACCCTACACCATGGCCAGCCTACCCCTTGCATAAGCCAACGTTAGAATGCATATAGATTCTCAGGACACTTCAAAGACTGACCGGTTTTTGCATTTTTGAATCATGAATCAGCCCTTGTCAAAAAAAAAAAAAAAAGAATGATGAAAAAAAAAGAAGTAAAAAAAAGTCAAAATAAATGCACAAGTCAAAAAAAAAAAAAATAAGTGCGCATAAAGAATAAATACGCAGGGGCTGATTTATTATTCTTTGATGCTCGACCTAGACCATTTCGAATGGTGGATCCTGGAAAGAGTATAGGCCCTTCGCCTAGGATCAGTCTAGTCCTGGGGAGTCGAAAGGCAGGTGGAATACATTGGTCCTATACTCTGGAGAAAGAATCCACTGTTTCGGGGAAAGTCCTGAGACTGTCAAAATAAAGCAGGTGATTATCCGATCAATTGTAGGGAAAATAAATAATAATAATAAAATAATATACTAATAAAGGCACGCTGTACTCCAAGCTCAGAAAGCCTTCAGCCAGCCATCTGATACCTCAAAACCCATTTTCCTCAGAAACCTGACCCGAATTTGGAAAGATAGAGATAGTACTGGCCGGTTGATACGGGAAATAAGTGCAAAAATCGTAACGCAGGGTATCGATCGGATCGGACAAAGGGCGACCGCATGCAGGGTATGCATCCGAGCAAGATGGCGGTAGAAAGTGAGCGCCCACTATGGGTACAGATACGGATCTGGGCTCGACTCGCAATGCAGGCAGGTGGCTAGACCAAAATCTGGATGCACGACATGATCGCTTGCTAAGCCAAATAGCAAGTCTTATGCAAGGTCAAAAACCCAGTGGTGAAGTGAACTCTTCCCCTGCAGGACCCCAGGAAGCATTAACATCCCATGTGCCTCCAAACCCAACTCCCCAGTCAAACACTAACCCATCAAATATTGCCACTACACCGAAACCAAATCCCCCACCGAGTCCTTACTACCCAAATATCAGTCCTTACCCGTCCTATCCTCCATATCCTCTCCCAAGCGCCAATATTCCCCATAGCCCAAATGACCTCCCTTTTCCCATGATCAACCCACTCCAAAATAGCCCACATATGGACCCAAAAAGCTATAACCCGCCAGGCCAAGTTACTACCTACTTACCTTTCAATGATCCTGGTCGCCCAGTCGAAACCGTCAATAACCCACCAGCCCAGAATCCCTATACTGCCCAAAATCCACCAGCCCAGAATCCATACGCTGCCCAAAATCCACCAGCCCAGAATCCATATGCTACCCAGAATCCATATATTACCCAAAACCACCAGCCCAGAATCCATATATTACCCAAAACCACCAGCCCAGAATCCTTATAATACCCAATATCCATATCCCGCCCAAAATCCTTACCAGATACCTCAGCCAGAAATTAACCCAGCCTTCCCTAACCCCGCCAGTATATATCAAAAGTCAACTCCTCCAGCCACCAAAATGGAGGCCGACATGGAAAATATGAAGACCATGATGCTCAAACTTCTCAACAAAGGGGAATTTTCTACGCGGGCACTAGCATTGTAGCCTTCAGCAATACTACCCTCAAAATTCAAAATGCCCGACATAGAAAAATTTGATGGGATTGGATGCCCTATATCCCACTTGAAATCTTATTCCATTGGCATGCAGTTAAGGGGAGCTAGTTTCGAGGCTATGGCTTCCAATTTTCACCTCACTCTAATAGGGGCTGCCAAACAATGGCTAATGTTGTCTGATAGTAGCACTATGAATACTTGGGACCAGATAGCTGAAGGGTTCCTTTAAAGATACAAAGACAACACCAGTCCTGAAAATAGAAGGGACCTCGAGTCGTGCACCCAAAGGGAAAAAGAAACATGTGCTGAGTTTGCAGTCAGGTGGAAAAGAAAGTTGGCCTGCACTTTGACTGCACTGATCCGGCTGAGTCGTGCAGAATGTTCATTAAAAACCTCCAGCCCATTTACCTGGAACATATGCGGTATCTCCCCTATACCAATTTTAAAGAAATAATGGAAATAGGAGCCCGTATTGATGAAGATATACGGACTGGGCAATTAAAACCCAATACGCCTCAGCCCCAATTTCTACCCAAAATTATAGCACTGTTCCATGCTACTATGGGTCCGGCAGTCTGCCATCACGCTTGGGAGGAAATGATGGCCCCGGCGTAAATTTCGAAATCGAATGGGTGAACCGGTATTATGATGAACTGCAAGCTCCCCAGTCTGTAATACTGCAGGGGCTAATGGCACAGGGCGAGGCTGACATCTTCGAAGATCTCCCAGCCAGGGTGTTTTTTTCCCATTCTGGTCTAACCAAGGCTCGGGAAACATGAAATAGGCTTCTGTTTCTCCTTTCCTTACAAAGTAACCATTTTGGGTCTTCCTATATGGTTGAAGGGGTGAATCTATGTAAGGATGTTTTTCTCGTTCTGCCTTGTTTTTCTCACGTTTCTATTTCATGACTACGTCTATTTCAGCTGGAGTAGATTTGTATCCTAGACCGAAAGGAGGGATACATTCCTTAAGTTCATCTTGGACTAGATTAACAAGTCCCTGCTGATTTCTGCCGAGACCCAGACTAGGCATATAATTCATTTTCCGAAACATGTTTAAAGGGAGCATGTTTCCTAGAGATGTGGTTTTCTTTCTGGTGATGTCAGTTTCTCGCCCACATTCAATGGCGTTGACTCTAGATTGGGGGATAACCTCAAAACCACTGAGGAAGATACCCGTGTCATCATGTTCTATCTGGAGGTTTGGAATGTCCCCGTTTTCCTTGTTTTCCACGATCTTATCGGCCAGAATGATTACTATATGATCATCGTGGATAAATTTGACACGTTGATGCAGCGAGGAGGCTACCCCTTTTACCCCATGGATCCAAGGGCGTCCTAACAACAGGCTGAAATTGGCCGGTATGTCCAAGACTTGGAATTCTACTGGCATGGTTAACGGCCCGATAGTCATCATTAAAGTGACCACCCCCAGGACACATCGACTAGTATTGTCGTATGCCCTTACTGTCTACGATGAAGGAGCAAGCTCTGATATTTTTGTTCCCAGTTTGGCTAGCGTGCTTGTGGGACATACATTCAAAGAAGAGCCATTATCTATCAGAATTCGGGGAACCCTTTTTCCCATGACCCCCACAGTGATATGGAGAGCATCAATGTGGTTAGTTCCTTCCCTTGGCAGATCTAGATCGGTAAACATAATCACGTTTCCAAAGTGTATGTTTCCGATCATTTGGATGAGCTCATTTAGGGAGGTTTCAATAGGGATGACCGCTTGACTTAAAGATTTAGCCAGTGTATCACGATGGGTTTTGGAAGCACACAACAAGCCTCAGGTAGATATATTGGCTTGGGTTTTCTTCATCTGAGCTAGTAGAGTATCTTCCATAGTCTTAGCCCTAGTATCTGTTTCTTGATCTTTGCCGGAGTGGTCACCTCTTTCCTGGTTTGGTTGGTAGGCTCAACCAGATCTAGTAAGGTGACTGACATCCCCACCGACCCAAGCGGCTTTTTTAGTGCTACATGTATTTTGGCTACCCAGGATAGTGTCCCAATAGAACATATTGCAGCTAGGCTCTTTTACGGGTGGAAAGAAAGGAACAATGATATATGATAATGGGTGTTTATTTCTTTCAAACTTTGGTACACAATCTTTTTCATCAACCTCAATCATATTGATTTGAGGTAAGGGTTATTGACTACATTTGGTCTAGGAGGAGGTTTTTCAATAACCTTATCATCTATTAGGTCCTGGATAGCGTTTTTGAGCACATAGCACTTGTCGGTGAGGTGACCATTGCAGCGATGGTATTCACAGTACTGGGCATGATTCCATGAGTTGGGTAGAGGATTCGGTGGCCTATAGTTTTCCAAAGGCTTTAGCACTCACTGTGCCATTAGTCCTTGCAGTATCACAAACTGAGGGGCTTGCAGTTCATCATAGTACCGATTTCCTCTGTTCTGACCTCTGAAATTCCTGTTTGGACCACTGTTTCCTCCCACTGCATTGATAGACCTATCTGCTCCGTAGGACCATGGAACCGTATTGTAGCTCTGGGTAAGAAAGTTGGCTGATGGCACAATAGATGCATTTCCTACCATATTAACAGCTGATCCTAATGCGACTGTCTTTCCTTTGGAATAACGGAAAGAGTTGGAGGGCGTATTGACTTTTAAATGTCCAGTCTGTATATCTTCATCAATACGGACTCCTATCTCCACTATTTCTTTGAAATTGCTATAGGGGAGATACCGCATGTGTTCCAGGTAAATAGGTTGGAGATTTTTTATGAACATCCTGGATGACTCAGCCGGATCAGGTCTGTCAAGTGTCTGAGCTAATTTTCTTTTTCACCTTGCTGCAAACTCACCACATGTTTCTTTTTCCCTTTGGGTGTACGATTCAAGATCTCTTTTGTTTTCAGAGGTAGTATTATCTTTGTACCTCTCCAGGAACCCTTCAGCTATTTGGTCCTAAGTACCCATGGTGGTATTGTCTGCTAGCATTAACCATTGCTTGGCAGCCCCTATCAAGGTAAGATGGAAATTGGAAGTCATAGCTTCAAAGCTAGCCCCTCTTTACTGCATGCCGATGGAATATGATTTTAAGTGAGATATAGGGCATCCAGTCCCATCGAATTTTTCTATGTTGGGAATTTTGAATTTTGAAGGTAGTATTGCTGAAGGTTGCAATGCTAATGCCCGTAGAAAATTCTCCTTTGTTCAGAACTTTGAGCATCATATTTTTCAAATTCTCTATGTCTGCCTCTATTTTGGTGGGAGGGGGAGTTGGCTTTTGGTATATGTTGGTAGGATTGGGAAAGGCTGGGTTTATTTCTGGCTTTGGTATTTCATAAGGATTTTGGGTAGGCATTTGGTAAGGATTTTGGGGAGGCATTTGGTAAGGATTTTGGATAGGTGGGTTATTGGCGGCTTCCGTTTGGCGACCATCATTAAAAGGTAAATAGGTCGTTACTTGGCCTGGTTGGTTATAACTTCTTGGGTCCATATGTGGGCTATTTTGGAGCGGGTTGGTGATGGGAAAAGGGAGGTCATTTGGATTATGGGGAATATTGGTGTTTGGGAAAGGATATGGAGGGTATGGTGAAGAAAGGGTTAACGATTGGGTAATAAGGGTTAGGTGGGAGATTTGGGTTTGGGGTACTGGCGGTATTTGGTGGGTTGGTGTTTGGCTAAGGATTTGGGTTTAGAGGAACATGAGAAGTAGATGCTTCTTGAGGCGCTGCATGGAAAGATGTTGTTGGTCCACAATGATGCTCAAATAGGCTAGAGGGGGGGGGGTGAATAGCCTATGATGCCATTTTAAAACTTTTTCTTTTAGTTACGGTTAAAGCGTGGGTTTTAATGGCATAGACAGTTAACGTGTTAAACATGTCTGCTAGTAACACTGAACAGCAGACTTGCTCTTAGCAGAGTTGTCAACCCTACTGGTGAACTGCCTGAAAATCAAAAGCCTGTTTAGAAGAGTTTAAGCATCGGAAATAGTTAGGCTTAGATTTAGGGAAGTCTTAAGTGGTTGTACACGAATATATGATCAGAACAACAACACACTTAATCCTTCTTCCAAATGCTGATTTAGGGAATCATTAGAGAATAGCTTTTCAAGGGATAAATCATTTTATAAAAACTCATAGAGAAGTAAAGACTGAAAGATAAATTATTTGAAAGAACATCTGAATTTATTCAAAGATAAATTACATATTACATCAGCCTAGACACTCTATGTACAGTTTCGGTCCTCGTCCTTTCAAGCCTTAATCTCTACTTAATTGTTCATAAATGAATTCTTAAGTAAAGAGGGAAAGAGAAGACCAGAATGAGAGGCTGAGATGAGAAGAGAATTTTCAAGGTCGTTCAGATAAAAATTATCTGGACGATTGAGTGCAAAGCACTCGACCTTCCATGATGAGTGATTATTGCACAATCGACAGCATTTGTATAGGAATACAAATATGAAGATATGAATGCAATATCTATAGACAACTCTTCATCTTCCTTGGGTACCATCTGAAATCTATCTGTAGAACGATCCAAGAGCTTGACCTCTAGCTTTAGGAATGAAGTCCTGAAGCTTAGCTAAAGGCTGAGTTCTTCGAAGAAGGGTGAAGAACTCAAGTCGAGAACTGGGTTTTTGACCAAGATGTTGATCTCTGTCTTTTGAAGTTTCTAATCTCTCTCTCTCTCTTCTTCTCCAAGCCTTTCTTCCTAGCAATCCACATAGAGTGTTTTGCTAAGATCTGGGTAAGCTCACTGCAGTCTTCTGTAAAGATCTAAGATTCGTTGGTGAAGACGATCTCTTGTAGATCTTACAGCTTCTTTGAAGTTATTGTTGCAGGAGTCTTCGTGATTGAAATTTCTCACTTTTTTTGGGGAAGAGAAAGGATTTCTTATATAGTCTGGAGTCAATGTGACCGTTGAGATTTGTTGATAGATTTTGTATCCGTTGAATGATTTGTCTTGAGAACTGATGGATAAATATGTTGTTCGATAGATCTTTAACTGTTGGATAAAAGACTTCATTCTTTAGATCTTCAAACTATTACCCTGTCAGACTGTATGATAAGTCGTTGAAGGATAAGTCTGATTCATTGATGCACTGTCAGGTGATCTGTCCGATAAAGTAGATTCTTTTGACTATCTCAAACCACGTGACTGAGAGAAAAAGTCTTGCAGTATCAGGGATGTCAGACTTTATAAGGATTAGAATAACATTGAAGCTTTGACATATTTGTCTGGTTTCGATCTGCTGCAATCTTGTCTCTTTATAACACGTGCAGAACCAAGTCTGCTGGTGAGAAGTTCAATTATGATGTATGAGTCTTTTGTAGAAAAAGATTACTGGTTATGTTGTGAACATTCAAACCATAGCAAGTTTGCTGGTGGCAAGTCTTCAATGTATTCTGTGATGCACATGATAAGTTTGTTAGTGATGGGTCTTTTGAGAAACTTTGTCACCGTAGCACGTCTGCTGGTGACGAGTCTTTAAAGTGTTCTTTAGTGCATATGACAAGTCTGCTGAATACTTTTGATGCTACCGCAAGTCTGCTGGTGCCAGTGCATATGAAGTGCTGGTTTGTCTGATCATCATGTAGGAAGGTAGGACTCGATCAGGTCGCACCTAATCTAAGACCTATGTGATGTCACATAAGTTGACACGCTAACTGGTACGCAGACCTTTTAGCCACTAGTGATGACTCACTGTAATGGGAACAAGCAAATCATCATATATAGAATATGCAAGGTGATAAGTAAATTATCAATAAGCATATTCCAACAATCTCCTCCTATTTGCTTGGAACCATTACAAGATGACACATACAAAGCACTGAAGCATTTATGAAGTCATATTAATAACATGCCAACAATGAATAATCATTTTATCTCAAGACATGTCGTATGTTGATGATTACAGGAGCGATGACATTTGTATAGTCTACTATTGCTATTACAGACTCAATAAATCAAAGTACTGAACATGTAAAGCAATAGTAAAAACAATTTAGATCACTTAGAGTATTTAGAAGGATGTTTGAACATGATCTAAAAGGTTTTAGGGTTCTTGAATGTTAAAAGAATGTTTTGGCAAACAAGAGTAGCAAATCCTTAAGTAAACATATGTTTTTTAAAGTATTTCAATAAGGATTGCTCGTGATACCATTTTGGAAAAAAAATATGGTTCTGTTGAAAATAAGGATCTTTGTTGAAGATAAGACTCAACTGAGGATTTTTGTTTCGAGCATATTTTTCAACAGAAATGCCACAAAGGCTGAGCGTGATTCACAAAGAATCAGCTTAGGTGGTGAATTTTTGACATTATGTGTGTGTCTTCTTTTGATCAAGGGAAATTTGGGTTTTTACCCTTGTTTAGTTATGAACTTCTTTAGTTCATGAACTCTTCTCCTAAGAAGGTGTCATAATTCTCCTCTTCTTTAAGTAATGACTTAAAGTAATGACTTCAAGTATGTCATATTTCTCCTCCTTAATGGTTGCAAGCATAAACGGGAGACAAGAGGAAGAAATAGAGAAAAATAGTAGACAAAGAAGATGTGGAGATAATTTGTAGAAGTACAAAAAAGTACTAATTAAAAATAGTTCCTAGTTGGAATCCCCGAAGCTACCAGTACTAGAATCTAAGGTATATTCTCTATTTTGATCGGAGAAGCTTCGATTGCCGAATAACTCTCGAGTTATCAGCATGTCTCTAGTGATGGGAAGGCGTTCATCTTCATGGACTGTTGAAAGAATGGTTTGAAAAAAGCAAAGAAAGTGAAAAGAAAGTGACTGATAATTCTAGCATACTTTCTAATGCAGAGTCCATTCGTCTGTCTTCGCAGGATAGATTGGCATATGAGAGAGAAGACGATTTCAGACCAGTTGATGATACGAGAATCTAGAACAACAATGGTGAGGTTCCGAAGTCTTCTGGTGTCACTACCTGAGCCTGCTTCATGGAATAGAAGACATCGACTCAGAATTTCACCAACACAATACATGTCTAAGCGATAGTTGTCAATGTCCCATGTACTGTAGTCATCTCGAGAAGTATAGCCAGTTCGTAAAAGCCATGATTCATTGAGGATCGAATCATCGAGAGCGTTGGATCCAATAGAAGGAAGATGGAAGATGCGAGACAAGCTCTCGGCACGGAGGACGCCATCGGTACCTCGAATGCAACCAAAGAAGTGGTTACCATTTCTTGCCAGTATCATCCTAGAGTAGAATTCATCGACCAACTTAAGGCTGTAGAATTCTTCACGAAATGAAATGAGTGAGACTAGTCCAGAGTTGTGGAAAAGATCGATAATCTTTCCTCCAACAGTGTTGTCGATGAGAAATTGTTCTTCTTGAATCGTATGACCTAGAATGTACGAGTGAGTTCCTATTCTGGTCACAGAAGATGATTATGGTGGAACAAATCGACTTGTCACGCTTGAAGAAGATAAAACGACCATTAGAAATTTTCTGATTATAGAAGAAATATACTGGTAATGAATATGATACCAATTATGGATATCAGATCAAGCAATTGTTGGGAAGTCTCAGTTAGGAAGATTTTAATGGGAAGAATTAAAGATGTAGTCTTTTCGGAGGATTTATATTGGAAGAACACACTCACCAAGAACCGTTGTTTGGGTGTCCATTGAAGAGCTGTAATGACAAGAATACAATGCATCGAGGTAATCATGTCAAAGCTTGAATTTGAATGGACAATTAGCTTGGAAAGGCGGCGATTCATGATGTCGATATTAAGTCATTATTGGGAATATTTTCGATACAGATTGTGACTTAAATCTAGGTATCTCAATATCCAGAATTTTAGATACCAATGATGGTGGAGAGTGCTGGATGAAGAGAAGAAAATTTGTGTTGACATTCATGACCTTTTTGAAACATAATACGAGTTTAAGATACAAACCTTTGAAGAAATGTGATATGTTTTTGAAATTCTAAAATTTTCAGAAGATGATTTATGAGGCATTTGAATCATCTACACAATCCTCAGCAATCTCCCAAATCTTTAAAAACTTAGAACAATAAAAGATATTTTGGAATTGATATCTGTTATAAAAACATTTCTAGAATTGATATCGAATGTTTGAAATACTTTTTGTTGTAAAACATTTTTGAAAATCAATCAGTAATTTCAAAGGTCGTTTTAAGTCATAAATATCTTCACAGGAGGGAGAACAACAGAGATTGAAAGTTGTTGTTATGAGAGAGTGAACGGCAGAGGTGGAAGTCTACAGTTCAATTTTGACCAGCAGAGATTGGAGTCTGCTGTTTCAACTGATAACCTTAAGGATGTATGCAACAGTAATGAAAGTTTGCTGATACTAGTTGATAACGGCATGTAGAAAGGGATGGTGAATAATTAAGAACATATCTGCCAATATCAATTCTTGGATATGCGTGGTTATCAGTCTTTTTGAACACATAAAAGAGAGTAGCAAAGAAATTGCTATTATACCATTTAATGAGTACTGTGTTCAAGAAGGATGGAAGTCTACTGATACTGATGTTAAAGAGATGATCAGTAGACTATAGATTGCCGATACCAAAAGTGGTGATTCGAGATAAAGGTTGATTAGCAATGATTGAGGTAAGCAAGGTTAGATTGAAGACGGTGTAGAGCCACAAACTTCTTAAAAAAAACTTAGCAGGCTTCTCCCCAACAGCAGCAGGGGCTGTTGAAGAAGAAAGAGGTGGAAGAAATATGAGAGGGGCTAGTTCTGGCTCAGCTTGAGGCTCATCAGGTACAGATGCAGAAACAGAAGTAGTAGGTGCTGAACGCTTCTTCCTTTTGGGAGCAGCAGCAGTGTCAGCAGTAACAGCAACATAAGTGTTTGAAGAAGACTTCTTCTTCTTCTTCTTTGCAGTCGGCTCCTCCTCACTTAGTAGAGAGCTTGTGTTTGGATCTTTTAGAGAAAGAGCAGGATTCTGCAGGGGCGTATCGGGCAGAAGGCTCGACAGTAGCTTTGCTTGAGCAGCTTTCTGAAGCAGCTTCTTTCTGAAGCTTCTTGTCTAGCTACTTTGCCAAGAAGACATCCACTGTTGTGTTAGGGATGATCTTGAGGATCACCAGTGGAGCAGGGTTGAGAGCATCGGCCAGTCGTAGAGAGGGGGAAGCCCTTACTATTCTTGCATTCAATTCGTAGTTTGTGGTGGCTGAGAATGAAGATTGATCAACATGAATATAGTTTGCTGATACAGGGTGTATCCTATGGGGGTTTGCTGAATAAGGATGGAATAGTAGACATTGAGGTCTGCTAATACCAATTTGAGTGACGAATATTTCAGCAAGATTTACTTTTGAGTGCCTTGGCTTCTGGAATGGACCATAGGCATCATCATCATAGATGGGAATCTGCTGCAGGATTGATTTTAGCAGACTTGAGGTTTTACTGAATGAAGATGGAACAACAAACATGGAGATCTGCTTATACCAATTGAATGAACAGTGTTTCAGTAAACTTATCCTTTTGGATTGCCTCGGCTTCTGGAAGGATGGACCATAGGCTTCATCGGCATATATGGGAATTTGCTGCAGGATTGATTTTAGCAGACTTGAGGTTTTACTGAATGAAGATGGAACAACAGACATGGAGATCTGCTTATACCAATTGAATGAGGAACGAGTTCAGAAATGCCTTTCTTTTCATCGGGGAGATTGAAGGCCGTTGATGAGCCTACACTATTGAGAGAGACATTGATGAGCATCGCATTATGTCTATTTCGGTTCTTCTCGCACTTAACGCCTTTTCCATGCCAAATTATAGTGGAGGCAATGATCGCTGAAAGGAAGTGGAAAATCTCATTATGAAGGACATGCTAAGAGAGTCGGCTTGGCGGGCTAGTACTACATCTACCGTAGGATCGTAGTGTGGCATTGGTTTGCTCTTATTGTTCCAAGATTGGGCATACAGAAGATAGGTGCTGGAATAAGAATGGAGCACCAATGGAGTGTTACTACTGTGGAGTTTCCGGGCATATGAAGAAAGATTGTCCCAAGTTGAAGAGCAATCAGTCAGGAGGTTCTAGTCAGACTACAGCTGGAACAAAGAGAGATAGCGATGGAAAAGCTAAGGTGCAGGTCGTGTATTTGCTCTAGATCGTAGAGGTGTACTGAAGTCTCCACAGTTGATTGGAGGTACCGCTTTCTATTTTCTGTAATGAGGCTCGTGCACTTATAGACTCGTGATCATCGCATTCATATGTTGCATCGCATTTCGTTGATAAACTATGTGTTATGCCTCAGTCTTTACCATATGTGCTTGAAGTATCTACCCCTCTTGGGGAATGTTTGTTAGCTTCAGATATTTATAGAGCATGCGATGTACTTGTGGATAAACATGTGTTGCATGCGGATTTGGTGGTGTTACCACTTCGTGATTTTGATGTTATTCTTGGTATGGATTGGTTGAGCACATATTATGCATTGGTGGATTGCCTTAGTAAAAGGGTTACTTTTACTTTGCCTGGCGTTCCTAACTTTGTATTTTTGGGAGATAATGCACCTAGTGGGTTACGCCATTTCGCGCTTAAGGCTGTGGAACTGTTGTCGCGGGGCGCATTGTGGTATCTTGCTTGCATAAGGACAAGCGGGTTTCTTCTTCGAATCTTGAAGATGTGCCGCTGTGTGAGTTTCCGGATGTTTTCACTAAGGATTTTGGGATGCCTCCAGATAGAGAGATTGAATTTTGTATTGAGTTATTGCCGGGAACTACACCAATTTCGAAGGCGCCGTATAGAATGGCACCTATGGAATTAAAGGAGTTGAAGATTCAGTTACAAGAGCTCCTTGACATTGGCTTTATCAAGCCAAGTGTGTCACCTTGGGGTGCACCGATATTATTTGTGAGGAAGAAAGATGGGAGCTTGAGGTTGTGCATCGATTATTGAGAGTTGAACAAGGCAACGATCAAGAACAAGTATCCATTGCCACATATAGATGATTTGTTTGATCAATTGCAAGGATCGGTGGTTTATTCCAAACTTGACTTGAGATTTGGGTACCATCGCTTGAAGGTTAGAGCCGAAGATGTTCAAAACTGCACGAGGTATGGGCATTATGAATTTATGGTGATGCCATTCGGGTTGACTAATGCGCCAGTGGTGTTCATGGATTTAATGAACCGGGTATTTCATAATTTTCTTGATTGCTTCGTAGTGGTTTTTATAGATGTCATCCTTGTGTATTCTAAGTCTCGGGAAGAGCATGCACAACGCCATGATAGTTTTGTCTATTCTTCTGAGAGGCAACTCTACGCCAAGTTTAGCAAGTGTGCTTTTTGGCTAGAGGAGGTTTCATTCTTGGGGCACGTTGTTTCTAGTGCCGGGATAGCGGTGGATCCTTCCAAAGATGAAGCAGTAATGAATTGGAGGAGGCCGACCACAGTTACTGAGGTACGGAGTTTCTTAGGGCTAGCCGGTTATTATCGGAGATTCATTGAGGGATTTTCGAAGGTTGCTACGCCCATGACAAATCTGACTCAGAAGAAAGATCAAGAGTTGGTGAAAATTATTGATGGTTTGAGTGAGAATAAAGAGAATGAGTTCTCGATGAACCAAGATGGTATTTTGACATTTAAGGGTAGAGTTTGTGTTCCATCAGTTGATGATGTTAAACGGCTTGTATTGGATGAGGCTCACAAAGCAAAGTATACTATCCATCCTGAAAATGTATAGAGATTTGAAGAAACAATTCGGTGGATTGACATGAAGCGTGATAGCGGACTATGTGTCGAGGTGTCTCACTTGTCACAGCAAAGGCGTAACACCAAAGACCTGCGGGGTTGTAGTTGGATATTCCGAGTGGAAATGGGAACATGTCACGATGGACTTTGTTTCGATTTCCGCGCATAGAGGTTTTGATGCCGTTTGGGTTGTTGTTGATCGGCTCCCGAAGTCGGCTCATTTTATTCCGATTGCTATGACTTATTCATTGAGTCAGTTAGCGGCATTGTATGTGCAGGAGATTATTAGATTGCACGGGGTTCCAGTTAGTATTGTCTCAGACCGGGATCCGAGGTTCGTTGGACCTTTTGAGATTCTTGAGCGAGTTGGGAGTTTGGCTTACAGGGTGGCTTACCGCCGTCTTTGTCGGAGATTCATAATGTATTTCATGTGTCTATGCTTCGGAAATATCTTAAGGATGATTCCCATGTTCTTGAGTACGAGGAGATTACTTTTCAGCCGGACTTATCTTATGTCGAAAGCAAAATTCAGTGAAGATACTTGACACGAAAGAGCAAGTTTTGAGGAGCAAGAAAATTCAGTTGGTGGAAGTTCTTTGGAAGAATCACGAGATCGAGGAAGCAACTTGGGAGACCGAGTTGGAGATGCGAGAGAAATATCCTCATTTGTTTGATGACTACGGTAAGAATTTAGGGGCTAAATTCCTTAAAGTAGGGGAGAATGTAAAACCCTGAAATGTTGCTTGATTGTGTTATGCATGGATTCATACACTTATAATCATCATGAATATGTTCATTTAGCTCCCGTATATGTTTAGAGTCAATAGCATGATCATTGACGTTGTTTGAGATGCACGTATGCATTTTTCTTTCGCGAGATGCTTTGAATCTCGGGTTTGTGATTTATGTGGTTATCACATGGATTATTGTTAGAAGGCATTTATAACATCATTAACATGCCTTGGATGTTGGTTAGGTGCTTGTTGCATTGTTGGTTGGGTTGCTAGTTTGATTTTAGCGTTAACCCTTTTCAGTTTGACTTTTCCGGTCGTCGTTCGGGAGAGTTCTGCCTGATTTCTTGGCCTTGTTTTGATGGGGTTTGAGGCTTGATTGCTTTGGTTATTGTTTGGAGGTTATTAAGGTTGATTTATAGACCATTTTTGGCTTGGAAGGACTCGAGAATGCCTGCGGGAGAGTCCGGGATCGAGCAAGGAAAGCAGAAAACATGGAAAGCTGGAAAGCAGCTTGATGCGCTCGCATCAAGCCTTAGTGATGCGACCGCAAGGTCCCAGAATCAGGATTGCGGGATTTTTGTTCGGTCTGTACGCTGTCCGAACTTTTTACCACTTAAACCCAATCTAAACCTATCCTAAACTCACTTAATTAGCCTAATACTAATCCTAATCATCTATTAAGAGATTTAGGGGTTAATTAGTGACTTGATTAGTGAATTAATCCCCCCATATAAAACCCAAATCAACCGCACTCTCTCATTCATTCAGCCAGTGCGACTCCTTCCTTTGCGTTTCCTCGCGACCACTTCGGCGAGGCTTGAGAGGAGACGATTCTAGGGCTTCAAGGGGCTAAGCTTGGAAGCCATTGCTGGGAGTCTTCTTCTCCATCTAACCCGCAAGATTGAAGAGAGCGGAGTGAGAAGAAACGACTTCATCTTCGAGTTCGGTTTTGGGCAGTTTGTAGGGCTGAGTTCGGGTAAGTTTCTACCTCTCTTCCTTTGATTTTTGAGCTCCATTGACCCTAGGGAAACAGCCATTTGTGGTATTTGAGGTCAATGGAAGCCATTGTTAGGGTTGTAGAAGAAGCATGAACCCTAGGTTTTTCAATTGCATGATAGAACTTGATTGACCTATGTGAGACCATGATATATGTGAAATTCATGTTCTAACTAGCCTATTGAACTTGATTATGTTGATTGTTCATGTAGATTGATGTTGGTTTGGTTGAGATGCTTGGAGGGTGTCTTGCCCTAATTTTGATTAGCTTGCAAAATTATTGATGTGAGCATGATTAATATGTTTTATATGCTTAATAGAGTATATTAAACCATGTTGTGAATTTTAATCATGATGTGAAGGTTATGATTGGTATGATGACTTAGATGAAATTATGCACAAGATGATTAATTTGTTCTAAGTTGCATTGCTAAATAAATTGTGGGGTTTATGTGAGTGTATTGATCGTCGGGTTTATGGTTTTGACGATAGATATGAACTTAGGGGGATGATGAAGCCTAAGCTTCTATTCCTTGAATTTTCGGAAAACTTAGATTGAACTCAACGGAGTTAACCTTTGGGTTAGTATGAATCCTAGGAACTATAATTCTAAGTCCTACGGAATCTTGGGTAGAATTCATGGGGGTCGAGCCTCCAAGAAGTTTTGAAGTGTGTGAAGCACACTTGATTAAGAGAGCTTATATGATTCTCGATTGTGATGTTTATGCTAGTTGTGGATAAATTGCATGACTAGTTTGATGGTAGAGTGTTTACCTACTTGTTTTGAGCATATGAGTATATATTACGTGTGCTTGGGTTTTGAGTCCAGCTGGCGTCGGTCTGTTGAGTCTTTGGTGGGTCGATACATCGTCTTCACGAATTATGGGATTCGTGATCGCGATGGATCGCCGTGCCGGGTTGCACACACCCCTCCATCGATGGCCACGGTGGGGAAGTAGTTTATCTTAGTTGTAGTAATACACATGACTTTGATAACTATGGAACTCGAGCGGAGAGTTGTCTCGGGGACGTCGATATCTACGAGAGGGATATCGAGGGCACATAAGGGTTTTGCACGTGTTTTTGCGGGGAGCGACAGCGCGAGGAATTTGGTAATGGTATCATATCCCTTATATATATGAATTGTTTCACAAGTGCTTAAGTGAATAACGTGCTTAGTGAATTGGATATGATATGATGTTTGTTTTGATTCCTTACATGTTATACTTAATAGATAACATATTGATTAATGTTGTTAAGCATATATGCTATCACATGAACCTTATTGGAATGTTGTTTTATGCCAAAGGTATAAATCATTATTGTTAAGACTAAAATGCCTTGACATGAATTACTGTTGTTGAACTAATATGTTTTATCATGAATATTATTCGGATATAGCATTATGTTAAAAGCAGGAATTATTGTTGTTAAGTTTATATGCCTTGACATGTAAATCATTGGAAGGCTATGTCATACTAATAACAAGGATTATGATCGTTAAGCATATAAATGCCTTGACAGGAATTTATGATGAGATGTTATACTTTAATGATAACATATTATTTAATGTTGAGCATGAATGCCATAACATGATTTATTATAAGGTTAATTCATGACGATAGCATGATATTGTTTATGATTGAGCATTATGCCATGGTAGGAAGTTATGGTTAGTAACTTACTAAGTCATTGTGACTTACTTTTATTTGTTGGTTGTTTTTCCCTAGATCCGAGCCGTGCGAGCGGATCCAAGTAAATCAGGAAGGTTACTTTGGCAAGGAAGTCTTTTGGACAAGGTTGCTACTTAGTTGTTATTTTGCTTTTGGTGAGGTCGTTGGGAAGAATGAAGTTATGTAAACTTCATTATTGGGTAGCAAACCTTTATGTGTTTGTAATGTTGTAATTATGTGGTTAGTTTATCCTTTTGGTAGCCGACTAGTAGAAGTCGTGCTTGATGTATATTGGTAGTTAAACTTCCATATGTTTTCTGGTTGTTAGTACTTATAACTGTTAGTACTTATGTTGTTGGTAGCCGACTGGTTTTAGTCGTGCTTGGTTTGTTGGTGAGTATGTTTAGCATGATATATTGCTAGTTAAATATTATGTTTATTCTCCGGCATGTTTTTAGCCGTTGAGTTGTTAGACTAGAGTCTTAGACTTAGTTTAATGTTGGGTTCCGGCCGTAGTTTCGCCGATGACTTGGTTTATTATGCTTAATATATGAATTGCATAACAGGGAGTTTGTCCTACGTGCCCAATGTTGCGGCACGCGAATCGAATTTTTGGACCGAGAGATTAATTATCTCTTTGGTTGTTTTAGTTTGAGCTTGTTAGCTCGGGCGCCACTGTTTTATTTTATTTCGCTTCCGCATGTGTTTTAAGTTGTCGGTGTATCGCCGTTATGGCCCTACCCATTATTTGCTACTTGTTGTTGTTAATTGTTTCCCCTGGTGGCACGACCTTGGGATTTCGTCTTGGGATCAGGGTCGGGTCGTCACATTTTATGCTGCTAAAAAGATAATAAGATTTGCTTGTTGATATTTAAAGAATATGTATTCTTGAAAATCAAGAAGATCATTAGCAATATTTTATGAGTTTTAAAAAGCTCAAGAAAAATCTAGATACTAGAATAAGTATTTCAAGAAAATCCATGGGTTTGAGAAGAAAAACTGGATCTTGAATCTCTTATTCTCCCTTGGTCTTATGTGCAAAGAGAAAGATTTAAAAAAAAAATTAAGGAAGGAGCACTAGACAAGGGATGTACCTTTGATGACAGTCATGTTTGGATCGGGGTAGATGTTCTTCAGAAGATGCCTTTTGGAATCTGAGCTAGTAAGTCTGTAGTGGATGTTGCCTAAAGAGAAGATTTCCTTTGCAACAACTTATGAGATCTTTGATTCATATTTCTTAGAAATTGATTTCAAGTAATTCTTTGAAATATAGGCCAAGTTCCCAGAAACTAAATATCATAACAGAGGGATCAATCAAGGTTTCATGATATAGAGTTTTTGACTCTTAACCTTTTTCAAGAGAATAGACATGAATCATTTTAAAATTCTTTCGCAGTAAAGTTCCAGAATTCTTTAACTAAGAAAATTTTCTCTCAAGAAGGTGTGGGATTGAATATAATCGTTAGCCTTATGTAAAGAGAATTTGAATCTGAAATCCTTTTAATTGCTACATCCATCAGAGTGTTATACATCTGAGGAATAATTATTCATAGTGCCAATTGATGTGTATATCTGTCATATGAATAATTATCCCATAATTATCATGGTAATTTTCTATCTCATGAAATTTTTTAAAACAAAATAATTTTTTTCAAAATAGGTACGTTTTTCAAAACAAATATCTCAAATGAAATCCTTGTCAAAAGTTTTTAGTGATTAAAAACAAATTTTCTTTTGACATGCATTTGGAATGAACATTTGAGGATCAAACTCTTAGTAGGTTAGTCTTGGCATATAGCTTGAAGAGCCTTACTCTGATACCAATTGTTGGTCCACAATGATGCTCAAATAGGCTAAAGGGGGGGGGGGTGAATAGCCTATGATGTCATTTTAAAAATTTTCTTTTAGTTACGGTTAAAGCGTGGGTTTTAATGGCATAGACAGTTAACGTGTTGAACATGTCTGCTGGTAACACTGAACAGCAGACTTGCTCTTAGCAGAGTTGTCAACCCTGCTGGTGAACTGCCTAAAAATCAAAAGCCTGTTTAGAAGAGTTTAAGCAGCGGAAATAGTTAGGCTTAGATTTAGGGAAGTCATAAGTGGCTGTACACGAATATATGATCAGAACAACAGTACACTTAATCATTTTCCAAATGCTGATTTAGGGAATCATTAGAGAATAACTTTTCAAAAGATAAATCATTTTATAAAAACTCATAGAGAAGTAAAGATTGAAAGATAAATTATTTGAAGGAACATCTGAATTTATTCAAAGATAAATTACAGATTACATTAGCATAGACACTCTATATACAATTTCAGTCCTCGTCCTTTCAAGCCTTAATCTTTACTTAATTGTTCATAAATGAATTCTTAAGTAAAGAGGGCAATAGGAGACCAGAACGAGAGACTGAGATGAGAAGAGAATTTTCAAGGTCGTTTAGATAAAAATTATCTGAACGATTGAGTGCAAAGCACTCGACCTTCCATGATGAGTGATTATTGCACAATCGACAGCATTTGTATAGGAATACAAATCTGAAGATATGAATGCAATATCTACAGACAGCTCTTCATCTTCCTTGGGTACCATCTGAAATCTATCTGTAGAATGATCCAAGAGCTTGATCTCTAGCTTTAGGAATGGAGTCCTGAAGCTTAGCTAAAGGCCGAGTTCTTCGAAGAAGGGTGAAGAACTCAAGTCGAGAACTGGGTTCTTGACCAAGACGTTGATCTCTGTCTTTTGAAGTTTCCGATCTCTCTCTCTCTTCTTCTCCAAGCCTTTCTTCCTAGCAATCCACAGAGAGTGTTTTGCTAAGATATGGGTAAGCTCACTGCAGTCTTCTGTAAATATCATAGATTCGTTGGTGAAGACGATCTCTTGTAGATCTTACAGTTTATTTGAAGTTATTGTTGCAGGAGTCTTCGTGATTGAAATTTCTTACTTTTTTTTGGGGAAGAGAAAGGATTTCTTATATAGTCTGGAGTCAATGTGACCGTTGAGATCTGTTGATAGATTTTGTATCCGTTGAATGATTTTTCTTGAGAACTGATGGATAAAGATGTTGTTCGATAGATCTTTAACTGTTGGATAAAAGACTTTATTCTTTAGATCTTCGAACTATTACCCTGTCAGACTGTATGATAAGTCACTGAAGGATAAGTCTGATCCATTGATGCACTGTCAAGTGATCTGTCCGATAAAGTAGATTCTTTTGACTATCTCATACCACGTGACTGAGAGAAAAAGTCTTGCAGTATCAGGGATGTCAGACTTTATAAGGATTAGAATAACATTGAAGCTTTGACATATTTGTCTGGTTTCGATCTGCTGCAATCTTGTCTCTTTGTAGCACGTGCAGAACCAAGTCTGCTGGTGAGAAGTTCAATTATGATGTATGAGTCTTTTGTAGAAAAAGATTGCTGGTTATGCTGTGAACATTCAAACCATAGCAAGTCTGCTGGTAGCAAGTCTTCAATGTATTTTGTGATGCACATGATAAGTTTGCCGGTGATGGGTCCTTTGAGAAACTTTGTCACTGTAGCACGTCTGCTGGTGACGAGTGTTCAAAGTGTCCTTTAGTGCATATGACAAGTCTGCTGAATACTGCAAGTCTGCTGGTGCCAGTGCATATGAAGTGCTGGTTTGTCTGATCATCATGTAGGAAGGTAGGACTCGATCAGGTCGTACCTAATCTAAGACCTATGTGATGTCACACAAGTTGCCACGCTAACCGGTACGCAGACCTTTTAGCCACTAGTGATGACTCACTTTAATGAGAACAAACAAATTATCATATATAGAATATGCAAAGTGATAAGTAAATTATCAATAAGCATATTCTAACAGAGGTTCCCTCACCACTGGGTTTTAAACTTTGTACGAGATTTACCATCTGGCTCATTATGCGAACAGCCTGTGCACCCAAATTTTGATCTAGCCACTGTTGCATAGCCGAAGTTGGAGCGTACCTTGGAGCCCCAATCAGACTGTACCCATTGTAGACCGCTTCATTTTCACCGCCATTCTCGCTTAGATCCGTACTTATGCATCGATTACGCCTCTTTTGATCTGACCATGATATTTTCTGATCTGATCTCTGTGCCTGTATCCCGTATCAATCAACCAGTACTATCTCTGCCTTTCCAAACTCGAGCCAGGTTTATGAGGAAAAGGGGTTTGAAGGCATCAGAAAGGGTTGGTTGAAGGCTTTCTGGGTTTGGAATACAACGTGCCTTTATTAATATTTATTATTATTATTATTATTATTTTCCCTACAATTGATCGGACAAGCACCCGCTTTGTTTTAACGGTCTCAGGACTATTTTTGGAATAGTGGATTCTTTCTCCAGAGTATAGGAACCTCGTATTCCACCTACCTTTCGACTCCCCAAGATCAGACTGATCTCAGGCGAAGGTGTAGACACCCCAATTTCGTCCCCCTGGTATGTAACATGACATAAAATATCAAGACCTGTTAAAACATTAACAAATGTCAAGTTACAGGGTTGAAAATGCAAAAGGACAAAGCAGGATGCGCAAAACAGTGAAATGCAGGGGCTATAGTAGCGAAAACTGAAACAATTTGGCCTAAGCTGGCGCCACCCATGCTCCAAATGGGGGTGGCGCCAGGTTCTTGTGTGGGTGGCGCCAGGATTGGTCCACAGTGCTCTCCAGGTTGCTATAGAACTGCTACAGTTTGCGTAATGTACACTTTTTCCGGCGTTCTGTACAATAAATTGAAGCGTGAAGGGAGAAATTTTAATCCCAGATGAATCCTCATCCCAGGCTATAAATAGAGCCTTCGGGGTTGACCTTCAGCACACCTTTTCTTCCGCAAAGCTTTCCGCTTCTGTTGAAAGATTAGAGAGCAGAGATAGTGAGTAATCTATCCAAAGCCTCAAAACCCAGCCAAAACTCCTCCAAACTTAAAACCCACCGGTTAAAGTGAGCCTTAGCCCCCTAGCTAGGTTTCCACCCTACTTCCCCGATCCAAAAATCGTGGAAAGAGCAGTTGCTCTGCCCGATTAAAAAGGCCAAAACTACCACATATAAGCCGTCATTCTGCCCGAGTGAGCGAGCCAAAACCACCACAAATAAGCCGTCATTCTGCCCGAGTGAGCGAGCCAAAAACACCAGAAATAAGCAGTCATTCTGCCCAAATCACAACAACAACACAACAAAAAAGACTCCATCTCCCTGAAGGACAGAGCGAGCACACTCCGCTCTAAAAGGTAATAGCCTTTAAGAGCGTTTTATTTATAAAGTTGTTATTTAAAATCTGGCCAAATGTAGCAATTATAAGCCGTTGTGCTGCCCGGATTTAGTTAGAAAATATTATGTAAAAGAGCCATTATAATGACCAAATATTTTTAAATATATTTGTAATTATTGTAAGGAAACGGCTGCAAGTTCGTAAATAATGTAGCCGTAGATGTATTTGTTTTTATTTCCCTGTGTTTTAATGCTTTGTTTATTTGCTAAATAAATATAACAATAAGCATACTTTAGCCAAAAACCACTTTTGAGACCGAAAGGGCGAGTTGGGTGCCTAGCACCTTCCCAACTCGTAAAAAGGGAGAATGAGAATGAAATGATGATGCATTCCCATATCCTGGTATCCCCTAAACAAGGGATAACTTGATGTGGGAAACCCAAAAGTTCCCATATTGGATCAAAAATCTACTAAAGGCAACCGATGCGCATTCCAACGCGCTACCTTAGACAACACTCCTCTCGTACTTTTAATTTCGGTTTCCCCTAAAAAAGGGAGGATGGAATGAGAGCAGTGGTGTCCCGCATCCGCACGTACGCGCACCCTTATCCAAGGGCGTGCGGGGCGCGGGCGCATTTCCCGGGAACCCACAGTGGCGACTCTGCTGAGGAGATCATTTTATTTTAAATAAAATGGAGGGCTAGACTCATAAAAAAAAACTTTTTTGTTTTTATTTGTTTCTGGCTAAAGTATGCTTGTTATATTAATTTATGCATTTGAATATTGCGTTCCTATACACCCGTGTCTATATTTGTGGATATGATCCTCCATCTTGCAGCAGTTTCGTTCCGATAGCTGTTACATGTATATTTAAAAATATTCTTTTTTTAAAAAAAGAGAAACAAAAAAAATTCGAAAAAAGGGGGTTTTCAAAAAAAAATATAAATAAATAAATAAATAAATAAATAAATAAATAAATAAATATATATATATATATATATATATATTCCGGGCAGCACAATAAAATGGCCGGGGCTTTATTTTTAATATTGCTTTATTTTCGGCTCTGTATTATTATTTCTTGCTGTTTATTATTTTTATTCCGCTCAACTTGTACATATTTGCATTCATTCTGTCATTTTATTTTGGGGACATAGGACCAAATTTGTAATTAATAGGAATAGATAGATTCCCCACTTTTCTTTCTATTTCTTAATGTGATGTGCTTGCTTGCTTGCGCTCAAACTAAAAAGCCGAGAAAATCCACGCGTAACAGCAAGACATACCATATATGTTTTATTTTCTGTTTATATATCTGAAAATAAATAAGGATTTTATTGCTTTTTAGATACCGCACACACGTGCACGCATATATGTATATTCCGAACTGTTACCCTACACCATGGCCAGCCTACCCCCTGCATAAGCCAACGTTAGAATGCATATAGATTCTCAGGACACTTCAAAGACTGACCGGTTTTTGCATCTTTGAATCGTGGGTCAGCCTCTGTCAAAAAAATAAATGATGAAAAAAAAAGAAGTAAAAAAAAAGTATATATATAGTAGAAAAAAATAAATGGGCAAGAAAAAAATTATCAGTAAAAAAAAATGATGAAAAAATAAGTGAGCATAAAAAAAAATAATAAATACACAGGGGCTGATTTATTATTATCTGATGCTCGACCTAGACCATTTCGAATGGTGGATCCTGGAAAGAGTATAGGCCCTTCGCCTGGGATCAGTCCGATCTTGGGGAGTCGAAAGGCAGGTGGACTACG
The DNA here is from genome assembly GCA_013146195.2 of Codonopsis lanceolata. NCBI lineage: Eukaryota > Viridiplantae > Streptophyta > Magnoliopsida > Asterales > Campanulaceae > Codonopsis > Codonopsis lanceolata. Next base: position 85,825,136 of record CM028383.1, read on the forward strand.
TTGGTCCTATACTCTGGAGAAATAATCCACTGTTCCAGGAAAAGTCCTGAGACTGTCAAAATAAAGCAGGTGCTTATTCGGTCAATTGTAGAAAAATAAATAATAAATAAAATATACTAATAAAGGCACGCTGTACTCTAAGCCCAGAAAGCCTTCAGCCAGCCTTCTGAAACCTCCAAACCCATTTTCCTCAGAAATCTGGCCCGAATTTGTAAAGGCAGAGATAGTATTGGCCAGTTGATACGGGAAATAAGTGCAGAAATCAGAATAGAAGGTATCAGTATCAGATCAGACAAGGGCAGAATCAGTTCAGAGGGTACAGATCCGAGCAGTATGGCAGCAAAAAGTGAGCAGTCCGCTATGGGTACCAATACAGGGGCTCCAAGGTACGTTCCGACTCCGGAAATGCGGCAATGGCTAGACCAAAATTTGGAGGCACATGCTGATCGTATAATGAGCCAAATGGCTAATCTAGTGCAAAATTTAAAATATGATGGTGAAGTAATCCTTTCCCTTGTAGTCCCCCAAGAAGCATCAACCTTCCATGTTCCTCAAAATCCAATTTCTCAGCCAAACACCAACCCACCAACCTTCCATGTTCCTCCAAATCCAATTTCTCAGCCAAACGCCAACCCACCAAATACCTATTATTACCAAAGTTTTAACCCTTTTTCATCATACCCTCCATACCCTATCCGAAATCCTTATCCAATCAAATATCCCTATCCTACCCAAAATCTTTATCCTATCCAAAACCCTCCATACCCTATCCAAAATCCTTATCCAATCCAATATCCCTATCCTGCCCAAAATCCTTACCCTATCCAAAATCCTTATCCAATCCAATATCCCTATCCTGCCCAAACTCCTTACCCTATCCAAAATCCTTATCCAATCCAATGTCCCTATCCTGCCCAAAATCCTGACCCTATCCAAAATCCTTATCCAACCCAAAATCCTTATCCTGCCCAAAATCCCTACCAGATACCGCAGCCAGAAAATAACCCAACCTCCCTTAATCCTACTAGCATACACCAAAACCCAACTCCCCCGCCCACCAAAATGGAGGCTGACATCGAAAATTTGAAAGCCATGATGCTCAAAATTCTAAACCAAGAAGTTTCTAATAATTGTCTAGAAGATAGCTTCCTGGGTATTATAGACGGAGGCATTTATTATAAAGAGCTTCATGCTGAGTTTGAGCTTATTGCTGATAAGCCTCTACATAACTGGTATACCACGATCGGCCCGCTCCTGACGCCCGCAGATCTAGTGGACCGCTTTGGATATACTATCCCTATTCCTTCCCCTAGCTTTACGGATTGGTCATCTACCGATCCGCTATCTAAAATTGAGGATCTCAAACCCCAGGTCCTCAATAATGTAATAAACCCTGTACAGTTTGCTTTTAATGATAATCTGAATGTCTTTGCTTATTCCTTAGTTGCACCTACATTAAAAGACACATTAAATAATAATAATTATGATAATGAGTCATTTAAAATGAAATGGACCCAAAAGATAAAAATTATTTGCTTGAGCTTGTAAAGTCAGCTGAGCACTAGGAACAACACCATTCATCAGCAGCAAATGAAGACCTGTCCACTATCAACCTGGGGCTGGACAATGAAATCAAAGAAATCAAAATCGGCAGCTACCTGCAAGGCTTTGAAAGGGTAGCACTCATTGATCTCCTCAAAGAATTCGTGGACATATTTGCCTGGTCCTACGAAGATATGCCGGGGCTAGACCCAGCCATAGTCGAACACCAGATTCCCATATATCCGGATGCTCGGCCAGTCAAGCAAAAACTCCACCGGATCAAGCCAGAATGGTTACTACAAGTTAAGGAAGAAATTATGAAGCAGCTACGCGTCAATTTCATTCGGGTAGTAGAATACCCGATCTGGCTGTCCAACATAGTGACCGTTCCCAAGCCCAACGGGAAGGTCCGGATCTGCGTAGATTTCCGCGACCTCAACAAAGCGTCGCCCAAAGATGACTTCCCTCTACCCAATATTGATATTGTGATAGACGCCGTCGCTACTCACAAAGTCAGATCCTTCTTCGACGGCATGCTGGGCTATAATCAAATCAAAATGGCAACAGAGGACCAGGAGAAGACCTCATTTACTACTCCTTGGGGGTACTTATTGCTATACTGTCATGCCATTTGGGATGAAAAATGCCAGGGCTACTTATCAGAGGGCTGCCACCACCCTCTTCCACGACATGATCCACAAAGAAATGGAGGTCTATGTTGATGATATGATCGTGCATTCCAGCGACGCCAACGGTGCCCATATCAAAGACCTTCGAAAATTCTTCGAAAGGTTAAGGAAGCACCAAATGAAGCTTAACCCCACCAAATGCACATTTGGGGTTACCAAAGGCAAGGTCCTGGGATTCTTAGTAACTGAGCAGGGCATCGAGATCGAGCCAGCAAAGATAAAAGCCATCCTAGAGATGTCGCGGCCAAAAACCCCAACCGAAGTCAAAGGCTTCCTAGGCCGATTGCAGTATATCAGCCGCTTCATCTGGCAGCTGACAACCACATGTGAGACCCTCTTCAAACTCCTAAAAAAGAATACTGACCAAGTCTGGGACGAGAAGTGCCAGCTAGCCTTCGAAAAAATAAAAGCCTATCTTACCAATCTCCCTATGCTAGCTCCACCTCATACACATAAACCTCTCCTCATATATTTAACCGACACAGACACGTCAGTAGGGGCTATGCTCACCCAAGAGAAAGAAAATTCCTACATTGAAAATGTCATATACTTCATAAGTAGGAAGCTGCAAGGAAGCGAGCTAAACTATTCAGCGCTAGAGAAAAGCTATTCACCGCTAGAGAAAAGTAGTCCGGCCACTCAAAGGCTCAAGACCTATCTCCAAGGACGGTCCATCAAACTCATATCCAGAATGGACCCTATCAAGTACATCTTTGGCAAGCCATCACTGTCCATCCGAATGGCCAAGTGGTCCTTTCTTCTCAACGAGTTTGACATAACCTATGTCACACTCAAATCTATCAAAGGAAGCGTGATTGCAGACCACTTAGCCGATCTGCCCTTAAAGGCCGAAGATGCAACCGAGCCTAGCTTCCCAGACGATGGTGTCTTAGAAATCACTGATCATGACACCAACTGGCAGATGTTCTTTGACGGAGCCGCAAATAAAAGAGGCTTTGGCATAGGAATCTTGCTCATCGACCCAGCCGATTCTCATACTCCGCTGGCTATAAAGCTGGAATTCGAATGTTCAAATAACACGGCAGAATACGAAGCTTGTATTGCTGGCCTAGAAGAAGCTCTCCAAAGGGGAGCCAAAGATCTCGAAGTCTATGGAGACTCTGCCCTGATCATAAATCAAGTAGAAGGGAGATGGAAAACCCAAGATCCCTGGCTGCAGCTCTATCATGCCAAGCTAACAGCACTTGCCGCCCGATTTGACTCTATCTTGTTCCATTACATGCCACGAGATAGGAATCAATTCGCCGATGCCTTAGCTACTCTGGCATCGCTAGTCCAAATTCCCGCAGAAACTAATGTTCAACCATTTGTAGTCAGGAAAAAGGTCACCCCGGCATACTGCTTCAAAATTAATGCAACCCCTGAAGCAGATCACGAGCCCTGGTATGCTGATATCCTAAATCTGCTTCAGAAAGGTATCTATCCTCCCGGCCTAGATAAAAGAGGAAGAGTCTCCCTGCGAAGGTGGGCCTCACAATTTGTACTCAGTGGTGGCAGCTTGTATAAGAGGCACTATCAAGGCCTCAACTTATTATGTGTCGATCAGGCCAAAGCTGAACAAATCATGGATCAACTGCATGGTGGTACCTGCGGGCCCCACATGAATGGCCATATGCTATCCAAGAAAATTATCCGACAGGGGTACTATTGGAGTACACTCGAAACCGATTGTATTTGGTGGGTGCGACATTGCGACAAATGCCAACGTTTTGCCAATTTGCAGCATGTGCCCCCACATGTCTTATATAACTCCACAGCCCCCTGGCCCTTCTCAACATGGGGAATCGACGTCATAGGCCAAATTCAGCCGAAGGGATCCAATGGCCACGAATATGTCTTAGTAGCCGTCGATTACTTTACAAAGTGGGTGGAAGCCTCTTCCTATAAAATCCTAAATGCTCGAAAGGTGTCCGAGTTCATCCGGGCCAACATTATATATCGCTATGGGGTACCTTTCGAGATAATCTCCGACAACGGTTCACATTTTGAAGGGGACGTGAACCGTCTACTCTACGAGTTCAAGATCCAAAGGCATAAATCCTCCCCCTACCGGCCGCAAACCAATGGTGCCGTTGAAGCAGCTAACAAAACACTTGAAAACATCATTAGAAAGATGGCTGACACAGGAAGGGACTGGCCAGAAAAATTGTTGCTAGCCCTCTGGGGCTATTGCACCTCAATCCGCACACCCACTGGGGCTACCCCCTATTCTCTAGCATATGGCATGGAGGCGGTACTGCCGATAGAAGTTGAAATTCCATCACTAGGAGTGATGATGGAATCTGACATAGCAGAAATTGACTGGGTCAAAGGGCGATTCGAAGAATTGGCCCTAATCGACGAGTGACGCCTACTAGCCCTAGAGCATACCCGGGCATATCAAAGGCGCATAGCCCGGGCCTTCAATAAAAAAGTCAAAGGCCGCGACATCCAAGTCGGAGACCTCGTGCTTCGAGAAAAACCCCCTAGTTATGTTGATACTAGAGGAAAATGGAAGTCTCCATGGATGGGACCATATATTGTTAAGGAGATCCGGTTAGGAGGTGCCGTGCTTCTTACAAACCAGGAAGGAGAAGACCTTGTCCAGCCCTTCAACCTCGACAAGCTTAAAAGGTACTATGCCTGAGCTAATTTATCCAGCAGTTGCTTCCCTCTCCAGCTCGCTAGGCTGAAAACCCGAAAGGGCGGCCTAGGAAAAAATTAGAGCATTAAAAAAATATATATATTAAAAAAAAAAGAAACAATAAAAGAAACAATAAAAGAAGAAATAAGGGCTCGTTAGGTTGAAAACCCGAAAGGGCGGCCTAGGAAAAAATTAGAGCATAAAAAAAATCAGGAGAAAAGGGAGAGGGAAAACACTATTTGAATCCTTGGCGTTCTACCTCCGGTCTTTAGCATACGGGAGGCTCAATTGACAGGAAAGGGAAAACCACGACAGAAAGCTCACAATAAAACACTAAAATATGAAATTTTCAGATCCTAAGGTGCAACTTAGGAATAATGATAAAGGAATTTAGGTTATATATTAATTACATGTACATATCTATCTATTGCCTATATCCCCCTTGTTTTCCCAGAAACTATCCCCTCTTTTGCAGCTTAAGCCCCAGGGTGGTCCATCAATGCCTGCGGTGTCCGCCCAGCCGGGCCCATATACTTCTTCTGCAAGGCACACAAAAAAAAAAGAGGCTCAGTCTCATCAGCCTGGGAAGCACCAGAAGTGTCCTCGTCTTCTTCATCATGAGCATCGACGTTGTTCTGAACAGCGGGACGACTTAGGCTCCAACCATTGTCTGCTGCCCTGCCTGATCGCAAAGAAAAAAAAACGTATAGGCTATGAGAATATCTTGCAAGCAATTATATGCCAAGGTACAGGAGAAGGCGGCTGCCTCCTTCTCCCCGAATATCTCCAGAAAAGCCCTCTCAAGCCCGAAGGTGTATTCTTTCGAGATCTGTTTCAGAAATGCAGCGTGTCATTACCCTTAGAAATTGGTATAGTTTTATTTTCTGCATGTATCTTGAGTCTGCATTTTCTTTTTATACATCATATAGAATTATATTTCATTACATAATAAATGTCTGTACAAATTTCGAAGTAAATAAAGAAAGAAAATAGAAAAGAAAAAAAAGAAACTAATGTGTGCAGGAGAAAGGAGCTAATAATCACAGGAAGCTCGACCCCTATCAAAACCAGCTCCCATCACTCGAGGGCCTGTTCCGCCGCCAAGTCTGTGACCTCTACCCCTCACCCGAGGACGAGACAACTCGCCAACCCCATCTTCGTCATCATCACGGCGCCCGGTCTGTCGCATAACATCATTACCTAGGCAAGAAAAGTCATCCATGAGCCGCTGGTAAAGTTTGTTAATGTTGACGAAGCCCCGCAGCTGCCTCTTATACGTAGACACCTTAACCTGAAAAAAAAGAGGGTGTTGCAACAAAAAAAAGAAAAAGCATCAGTCCAAGAAAAAAAAAGAGTGATAAAAAAAAGAGAAAAATGATGATGCTGAAATAAAAAAAAATATGTGTGTGAGTGGCGACATATATATACCGTGCGAGCATGATCAGGGACATGGTACTCCTCGAGAATGTCTATATCAGGCAAGACTTCCTCTATAAGTCTCCTGTCTCGCCGATATCGGAAGGTAGAGAAGGCATCGTCGGGTATGGAGAACTCTGACTGCGCATCACGAGCTGGGCGAGAGGACCCTGGTCTATCATAAGCAACGGAGGCACGCCTGGGAATTGCGGGGGCAGGAGGAGCAGGATGAAGCATCGTCCTCAAGAACTCCTCATAAGCCATGACTGGGTAATCACTAGGCGACATGACAAATCTGGACAGGTAAAGATACCTGTTCGACAGGAGATTTGGGACAATCACCCAAGGGGGAGGTGCAGGAGGCACTACCGGAGGTGTCGAGTACAAGACATGCTGGCGATTCACTCGCTCGCCCTTATACAAAGAATCATTCATGATTGACACCATGAGAATCCGGCAGCGACTCAGTGTCAGGGTGATCTCATATGGCCCTACTAAATTCTGCCAAGGAACCAAATGCACAGAGCCCGAGGTCGAGCTTGCTATCCTGTCCTGCAGTCCAAGATGATCCATAAAATGGCCGCCTTATTCCTTTCGCTACAAACTTAGCCAAATAGGGTGGTCTGTAAACGCTACCGCGCAGTGGGCCTGGTGTAAAGTCGAAGAAAGAATAAGCCCATACCTAAAAAAAATGAGGGGGAGCAAGAGTCAACTATAAGAAAAAAAAGTGATGATGAAAAAAAATGAATAAAAAAAAAATGCTGACAGTAAAAAATTGGAAGTGGGAAGAAAAGAAATATACCTCCCAAGCAGGAGCAAACCCTGTCATGTCCCGTGAATCATTCCGGCTCGCCCTATCCATGGAAACATAAAGCTCAGCCAGGCCTGCCTGCCCCCAATCATAATCAATCACGTGGTCCAGATCCCGGAGGCAGCCCAGGAGGAAACTCTCAGAGAAATGGAGGAATTGGCAAAAAGCGACATCCCCAAAAAGAAAAACAGAAAGGCTCTAGCGACGCGAGCTACAGCGATGCTATCCTCGGCATCGACTTTCCCAGCGTTTGCCAAAAGCCATCTCTTCACGCTGCCAATCCTAATCTCATCTGCAGTCTTATATTCGGGCACAAAGCCAAGGAGATCTTCCACCACGTCTTGATGTTGACGGAGAGTATAATCTGGTGCTAAGGTCAGGCCGATACTGGTAGAAATGCCCGTGATAGCGGCAAAATCGCACGGGGTCATAGTAGCCTCTCCCCAGCTAAAGTGAAAGGTGTGGGTCGTGTCCCACCAGTAGTTCCGCAACACATCAAATATAGCCATATAACTGCGGAAGGGACGGAATGCCCGCATAAACACCCCGAGGCCTGTGTTCTCCACTAAAACCCGGGCCGGCTCAGACATCGACTGAAAGATGTCCAACACCATATCACAGCTTGCTCGAACCCTGGTCAAGGTGTTGCGCTCCTGAAGAAAAAAGAAGGAGAGGTAAGTCTACTATCTTTATTTTCCTCATAAAACAAAAACAAAAAAAAAAAAAACAAAACAAAAAACAAAACAAAACAAAAAAATGAATGAATAAGAATAAGTAATAATGATATGAATAAATGAAGAACATGTTGCATGTGTTGTATTTCATAAATCATAAAATTGCAGCATGTTAATTTCTTGTGATACATTTAAATCATAAAAAGACAAAAAATATATATATATATATATATATATATATATATATATATATATATATATATATATATATATATATATATATATATATAAATAAAAAATAAAATAAAAAAAATAAAATGAAAAAGAAATGTATTTTGAAAGTATGTGTTGTATTCTTTTTACACTCTCACAATAAATAAAAATGCATTTTTGTGCATCTAAGCATGTATTTTAGCCATAAAAAAAAGAAAAAGGAAAAAAGATTATATGTATTGTCTTGCATCTAAATGTGTGTTTTTGCATCCTAGGCATCATAAAGTGTATTTTGCATTTAAAAATATGTACGCCATTTTTGCATTATCGTATGCATGATAGAATAAAATGAGTGCCCATGCATCATGTTAGTAGGCATCCTATAATTTTCTACATCACATTTGCATCAAATGAAATAGTACATGCATCCATCATTTGCATTTGTTGTTCAATAAGCTGCATTGAGGGTGCACCAAAAGGTGAATAAAATGCCACCAATCATAAAAATAAATATTCCCATGGCATTTATTATATCCCTGCAGCATAAGCATGCATGAAAAATAAATTTTAGGGCATAAAATATATCTGTTTTGTCCTGTATTTATCCGAAAAATGTGCCCGAAAATGTGTTCAGAAAAATTTGAATTGTATTCCGAAAAGTCCGTTTCGAGAACATATCGCATGTAAAAATACATTTTAGTCTAAAACATGTATCATATAGCCCTATTTGCATTAATAATATAAATCATGCATAGTAAGGTCAAATAGTGACCACTAGTTCAATTATGCATCGCAAAAATAAATTGCGTGAATTTCATGCATCATAACTAAGATTGCATCATTTTAGCTCATAAATTGCATGCATAGGCATTATAAGAAGCATATATATACTCCATAAATCCAAAACAATAAAGGAATTGAGCAGATCTGAAAAAATTAGTCGAATGGGTTGATGGAAAACATACTTACATCGGGATTTTGAAGATTTGAAATGTGTTTGTGCCAATCTCGCACCAAATTGCCCCAGTCATCCTTTGAATAAAAATAATCAATATGATTCCGGGTCAAAGGAGGAAGTTCCTTCCTCTCTTCACCCGAATCCGGGTGCATTGACGCTTTTCCTTTCCTAGATCTCGAGGAGGAAGCCATTTGTGCAGAAATATAAATAATTTGGCGGAAGAAAATTGAGAAAAGGAGAAGAAATGAAGAAAATAGGAAAAATCTTGTTCCTCCGTCGGCTATGGAAGCTGAACAGCTGAAGGAGAGGAAATGAAGGCTTCTGCCTTCATCCTGTAATGAAGAAAGGAGGAAAAGTGGATTTCGGAGTTCAGCACTTAAGTCCTCGAGATTCCAAGATTGCAAAGTAGCCCCTAAGACTTAACGGAAAGTTAACAAAAGTAATTTTGTTAACCATATTCGGCGGCCATCCATCCAGGAGTAAGGAAAAGTCATATCCTCAGCAGATCCGCCGCCAGATAAGCAGAAAAGCCAAAAAAATCGACGACAAAGGTAAGAATTTTGAATTTTTCAAAAAAGAAGAAAAAATAAAGAAGAAAAAATAAAGAAGAAAAAAAAAGAAGAAAAAAAGAAAAGAAGAAAAAAAAAAAAAAAGAAAAAAAGAAAAAAGAAAAAAAGAAAAGAGAAAAGAGAAAAGAGAAAAGAGAAAAGAGAAAAGAGAAAAGAGAAAAGAGAAAAGAGAAAAGAGAAAAGAGAAAAGAGAAAAGAGAAGAAAAGAAGGAATAAAAGAAAAAGAAAAAAAAAAGAAAGAGGAAAAGATGAAAGGAAAAGAGGTCCCCAGCTCGAAGAAGTAAAGATTACAGAAATATCAAAATCAGCTGAATCAGCAACAGCGGTCGAAGTGCGAAAAGGTAAGAAAGGTAAAGTATTCTTATTCTACCTTCAATAAAATAATAATAATAAAAGGAAAGCCTTTTTCAAAAGGTTTTGATTTAAAAAAAAAAGAGAACAAAAAAAGAGGAATATTGAAAAGAACAAAAAAAGAGGAATATTGAAAAGAAAAAAAAAGAGGAATATCGAAAAACACAAAAACAGAGGAATATTGAAAAAAAAAAGAGGAATATTGAAAAAACAAAAAGAGAAAGGAAGGGAAAAAGAACAATCTTTTTTTGCCATATCTGACGACAGATTTTTATCGGTCTTATACAGTTTTCGAAAAACTTGGAGAAAAATCTTTTTTGCCGTGCTCGGCGACAGATTTTGATCGGCCGAGTGCAGTTTTCGAAAAATTTGAAAATTTTCTTATTTGTGTTTGGCGACAAGGTTTTGACCGGTCGAGCACAATTTTTGAAAATTTATCTTAACATGTTTCGACAACAGGTTTTGCCCAGTTGAAATATGGTTTCCGAAAAATTTTAAAATCTTCATACCGTATTTGACTGGCCGTTTTCGACCGTTTGAATACGACCTTTTCGAAAAACATGAAAATCTTTTTCCCGTTGTGTTCTTGAACGAGTTTTTGATCCGAAAGACATGACATCATCGTAGGTTTTCGGCTTGCTTGTTTTTGGCCGAACTACGTTTGGTCTGATTTCCTTTATTAAGGAATACGTAGGCAGCCTACATCAGTAGGTCCGACCATTAGAGCACTTAATTTGCATATCTGCTTAAAAATTGCGATAACCTGCAATAACTGAATAAAAAAGTCTAGGATATGGAGGTTTAGTTTGCATTATAAACCGTCGCATTATAACTGCTACCCGTTGTATCTCTCCCCCGAATTGATTACGCGAAATTGGAGAGTTTATTTCTTATCAACGATGTTCGTCTACTCAGTAAGCTGCGGGTTACCCGTAGACTTCATCGTTGAGGGGCTCTGTAGACACCCCAATTTCGTACCCCTGGTATGTAACATGACATAAAATATCAAGATTTGTTAAAATATTAACAAATGTCAAGTTACAGGGTTGAAAATGCAAAAGGACAAAGCAGGATGCGCAAAACAGTGAAATGCAGGGGCTAAAGTGCGAAAAATGAAACAATTTGGCCTAAGCTGGCGCCACCCATGCTCCAAATGGGGGTGGTGCTAGGTTCTAGTGTGGGTGGTGCCAGGATTGGTCCACAGTGCTCTCCAGGTTGCTACAGAACTGCTACAGTTTGCGTAATGTACACTTTTTCCGGCGTTCTGTACAATAAATTGAAGCGTGAAGGGAGAAATTTTATTCCCCGATTTAGTTAGAAAATATTATGTAAAAGAGCCGTTATAATGACCAAATATTTTTAAATATATTTGTAATTATTGTAAGGAAACGACTGCAAGTCCGTAAATAATGTAGCCGTGGATGTATTAGTTTTTATTTCCCTATCTTTTAATGCTTTGTTTATTTGCTAAATAAATATAACAATAAGCATACTTTTGCCAAAAACCACTTTTGAGACCGAAAGGGCGAGTTGGGTGCCTAGCACCTTCCCAACTCGTAACTTAGCCTCCGAACTCGTTTTTACAATCTCTGGTTTTTCTTTTTTTGGTTTTGCTTTATTTTTGCCTTAAAATAAAGATGATGACTCTACAACATTTTGTATCCAGTGGGGCCTCGCAACACTCCTTTCTTGCACTTTTCCGTTTTCCCCTAAAAAAAGGAAAATGAGAATGAAAGGGTGATGTATTCACATATCCTGGTATCCCCTAAACAAGGGATAACTTGATGCGGGAAACTCAAAGCTCTCATAGTGATCCGAAATAGGCCATAAGGCTATTTTTATAAAATCCATAGTGGGGGCGTCGCAACATCCTTTTTTGCACTTTTCTGTTTTCCCCTAAAAAAGGGAGAATGAGAATGAAAGGGTGATGCATTCCCATATCCTGGTATCCCCTAAACAAGGGATAACTTGATGCGGGAAACCCAAAAGTTCCCATATTGGATCAAAAATCCACTAAAGGCAACCGAAGCGCATTCCAACGCGCTACCTTAGACAACACTCATCTCGTACTTTTAATTTCGTTTTCCCCTAAAAAAGGGAGGATGGAATGAGAGCAGTGGTGTCCCGCATCCGCACGTACGCGCACCCCTATCCAAGGGCGCGCGGGGCGTGGACGCATTTCCCGTGAACCCACAGAAGGGCCTATACTCTTTTCAGGATCCACCATTTAAAATGGTCTAGGTAGAATATCAGAAAATCATTGGTCAGCCCATGTGCATATTTTATGCATATCTCCCCCCCTTTTTTTGCTGCTGTTGTTTTTTTCTTTTTTTTTTGCTCTTTTTTTTTCTCGGTTTTTTTTTGCACAGGGACTGGTCAATAATTCAAAGATATAAAAATCGATCGGTCCATGAAATGTCCTGAGAATCTATATGCAATTTAGCATTGGCTGATGCAGGGGGTAGGCTGACCATGGTGTAGGGTAGCAGTTCGGAATATCTCTACATGCGTGCGCGTGTGTGCGGTATCTAAAAAGCAGTAAAATATTTTTTTTCAGATATAAAGCTGTAAATAAAACATATATGACATGTCTTGTTGTTCTTTGTGGATTTTCTCGGCTTTTCAGTTTGAGCGTGAGCAAGCAACCATTCAGATCAAGAAATAGAAAGAAAAGTGGGGAATATATATATTCATATTAATTACATATTGGTCCTAGTCCTCAAAATAAAATGACAGAATGAAATAATATTTATATATTTTATGTGATAAAAATAAAACAAGTAGATATAATAATATAAAGTAGAAATAAAGCAATAATAAAATAAAGCCCCAGCCCTTTTGTTATACTGCCCGAAATCTATTTTATTGTTTTTTATAGATATATCTGTAATGGTACCCCGAATGAAACTGCTGCAAGTAGATGGTTATGCACAAATATATATACAGATATATGAAAATGCAATAGTTAAAATTCCAAAGAAATATAATTAGCATATTTTAGCCAAAAACTAAAAAAAACTGATTTTTTCCTTTTTTATGAAAACTGAGTCTAGCCCTCCATTTTTATTTTCCTTGAAATAAAAACGACATCCCCAGCAGAGTCGCCACAGTGAGTGCCCCGGAATGCTCCTGGATCCCGCGCTCCCTTTTTTAGGGGAACGCGAGTTGCGGAAGGACATCACTCTTTTCATTCCATCCTCCCTTGTTTAGGGGAAGACGAAATTAAAAGTGCAAAAAGAGTGTTGTCGAAAGCGCGTTGAATACGCCTCGGTTACTGAGTGTAATTTAGTCCACTATGAGTGCTTTAGATTTCTTTTTTTTTTTTTTTTTTTTTTTGACTCTTAAGTAGCTCATCCTCCCTTATTTAGGGGAAAACAAGATACAGAAAACGCATCACCCTTTTCATTCCCATCTTCCCTTGTTTAGGGGAAAACAGAAAAGTGCAAAAAAAGGATGTTGCAAAGGCGCATGGGAACACGCCCTGCCTCACTGTGGACTTGAGTTCATTTTGGATTATTATGAGTGCTTTGAATTTTTCGTATCTCATCCTCCATTGTTTAGGGAAAAACAAGATACAGAAAGTGCATCACCCTTTTTATTCTCATATTCCCTTATTTAGGGGAAAACAGAAAAGTGCAAAAAAAAAGATGTTAACGTTGCGGGCCTCACTATAATCCAAAATGTTGTAACAGAATCGCCATCTTTATTTTAAGGAGAAATAAAGAAAAACAAAAAATAACCAGAGTTTGTAAAAAGGGTTCGGAGGCTAAGTTACGAGGTGGGAATGTGCTAGGCACCCATCTCGCCCTTTTGGTCTTAAAAATTGTTTTTGGCTAAAATATTCTTTTATTAAATTTATTAAGCAAATGAAATAAAACATTTAAACATGCATATCTGTATCTACATTATTACAGACTTGCAACCACTTCCTTCCAGGAAATACAAATATATTTATAAATATTTGGCCATAATAATGGCTCTTTTTAGTGCTATTTTCTATAGAAATCCGGGCAGTATAACTGCTTATATTTTTACATCGGGCCGGCTGAAAATAACACTTTTTATATATAACCTCTTTAAGGCTTACCTTTAAGAGCGTGGGGTGTGTTCGCTCTGTCCTTTCGGGAGAGGGAGTCTTTTGTTATTGTGGAGATTCGGGCAGAATAACTGCTTCCGAAAGTTGCTTTCTGGCATCGGGAAATAGGCAGAGCAACTGCTTGCTTTTATGCTGTTGTTTGCTTGCTGTTGGCGGAAATCGGGCAGAGCAACTGCTTGCTTCTAGGGAATTTGGCCTCTAGATTCGGGCAGAGTAACTGCTCTTTTTTGGATTTTTGGACCGAGGAAATAGGGTGAAATCTTAGCTGGGAGGCTAAGGTTCACTTTGACCGGTTGGATTTAAGTTTGGTGGAGATTTGACAGAGTTTCGAGGCTTTTTGGAGGAGGGGAACTCTCTCTTTCTCACGATTGCTCACTGCGTAAACTTTCAGCGGTCTTTTAATTACGTGCGATGAAGTGTGTGAACTGTGTGTGTTGTGAAGAGTATGTGTCCATTCACTGAAGCCGGATGCCTCTATTTATAGGCTAGAGAAGGGACTCCTTCGTCATTAAGTTTTCTTTTCTGTCTTTCACCGGCTTGTACTGTGCGCCGAGAGAGTTGTACCAAAAGCAAAGTGCTACAGTAAACTGAGCACTATTGGGCGCCATCCCCATAGGAAGTGGGCGCCGCGCCAGGTTCTGCTATGGGTGGCACCAGGTTCCAATTTTATACCTCTTTTTGACACTTTGGCCCCTGCATTTAATTGTTTTGCACATCCTGCTTTTTCTTTTGCATTTTTAAACCATGTAACTTGACATTTGTTAAGTTTTAACAGGTCTTGATATCGCATGTCATGTTACATACCAGAGGTACGAAATTGAGGTGTCTACAACATCTACTTCTCATACTCTTCTAAACCCAAACCCTCAGCCAAACACTTCCAGTACCCCAAGCCCAAATTTTCCACCAAACCCCTATTACCCAAATTTTAACCCTTTCTCACCATCCACCATATCATTTCCCAAATACCAATATACCCTAAAATCCAAATGGCCTCCCATTTCCCATCACTAACCCACTCCAAAACAACTCATATATGGACCCTAGAAGCTATACCCAGCCGGGACAAGTAACGACCTATCTACCAATCATTAATTTTGGCCATCAGGCAGAAGCTGTAAATATTCCACCTCCTCAAAATCCTAATCAAATGCCACAGCAAGAAAAAAAACCCAGTTATTCTCAATCCTTCTAGCATATACAAAAACCCAGCACCTCCAAATAGAGGCAGACATGAAGAACCAAAAAAGTATGGTGCACAAGGTATTGAACAAAGGGGAATTTTCTACGCAAGCATTAACGCTGCAACCTTCAGCCATACTACCCTCAAAATTCAAAATTCCCGACATAGAAAAAATCGATGGGACTAGATGCCCTATCTCCCACCTAAAATCTTATTCTACTGGCATACAGTCAAGAGGGGCTAGTTTTGAAGCTATGGCCTCCAATTTCTACCTTACCTTGATAGGGGTTGCTAAACAATGGTTAATGCTAGTAGATAATAACACCATGGGCACTTGGGACCAAATAGCAGAAGAGTTCCTAAAGAGGTACAAAAACAATACCACATCTTAAAATAAAAGAGATCTTGAGGCTTGCACCCAAAGAGAAGAAGAAACCATTGCAGAATTTACAGCCAAGTGGAAGAGAAAAGTTGCCCAGACTTTGACAGACCTGATCCATCTGAATCAGCCCAGGTTGTTTATAAAAAACCTCCAGCCAATTTATCTTGAACACATGAGGTATCTTCCCTACGGTGATTTCAATACCATTATTGAAATAGGAAATCGTATTGATGAAGATATACGTAAAGAGTCCCTATCTTGAGACTACACATATCCCTAATCTCACGGTATGGAGCACGGTCTCCAAGTCGCCACGCCTCATTCGACGCTTGGTACTTTCTACGAATCCTCCCAGATGTCGGCCTCGTGTTCATCCCGAGAGTTTTGTGACAATCATTGCTTTTACACCTCCAAGTTCATTCTGCTACTCTGAATCAGAGGAAGAATCTACAGAAGAAGTCAACGTTGTAGAAATAATTCCATCTGGTAAATACAATAATGTGCCATGGTCATATGAGACAGACAAGTCTGCCAATTCTGTTGAAGGAAGCATTAGTGCTAACAGAAGTTTCATAGGACCTTACAAAGAGAACAGAAGGCATTACGATGAATTGTATGCCCCAATGTCCCTAATATTGCAAGGTTTAATGACACAAGGGGTCCTGAAACCAATGGAGAATTATAAACCTCCAAAACCACTACCAAACACATAGAAGCACTCTCAGTATTGTGAGTACCATCGTAGCAGTGGCCACCCCACCGATAAGTGTTATATGCTCAAAAGTGCCATCCAAGATCTTATTGATGGCCAGGTCATTGAGAAGCCTCATACCTGAATCAGCGTGATCAAGTCAACCAACCAATGACTAGTTTAAGAAAAATGATGCTACCTTGCCCTATATGATCATCCCTCCACTTCCAGAAAAGAAAAGTTTTATGCCAAAAGTAGCATGCTGAGCAGTGGTCGAGCATCGCCGGAGTACAAGAAGTCGTTGGCCACTCAGGGGAGGACAAGGGAAGACTTTGAGACTCATAGAACCCTGAAATACCCTTTTGTATACACCTCGTCAAACCCTTTTTCCTTAAAACCTCCTTTCGCTAAATAAAATCTTCAGGAGACAAT
The DNA here is from genome assembly GCA_013146195.2 of Codonopsis lanceolata. NCBI lineage: Eukaryota > Viridiplantae > Streptophyta > Magnoliopsida > Asterales > Campanulaceae > Codonopsis > Codonopsis lanceolata. The sequence goes on from CM028383.1 coordinate 85,841,787, forward strand.
TTTTTTCAACTCAGTGTCAGTTTTCGTAGATTCTCCATATATATATTTTTTCTTTCTCAGGTTACCTATTTCCGAGTGTCCCTAGAGAGGTTTTTCTTCTCAAGGATGATAAATTGACTCGCTTAAAAACTCTTAAATCTACATGAGTTGATAATGAGTCATCGAGAAGATATGGACCCGCAAACTTTTAAGAACACATGAAATCCAAAGCAGGTAAGTCGTCTTGATCAGAATCACCTTCGACCCATTGCGGCCGAGCTGTTAATAGCATACTGGGGTTACCTACCATAAACACCCCAACCCTTCCAAAAAAACCCAAAACCCTTTCTTCCACCATGTGCCGAAACCCCCTACTAAAATTAAGATCTTCCAAAAATCCCCAGACAAACAACTATCCCTATGATCCAGCTTCCAAAAACTAGGGGCTATTTCATTTTTTTATCCACCAAGAATGGTTATCCCTTTGTCCCAAAAGGAGAAATGACATTCCCAAACTGCTATGATGATGCTCCGAAAAAAAAAGAAAAAAAAGAAAAACAAAGAAAAAAAAAGAGAGAAGAAAACAAAAGAAAGAAAAAAAATCTCTCTGGAGCAAGTTCATCATTTGTCCATCTCCCTCTTACCCAAAACTAGTTTGGGGCTTCTCAGAAAATCAACACATACACTTTTTAGATGTGGATCGAAGAAGGCCCACTACTACCCAAAGCCAAAGCCATACCCAAAACTAAAACCATACACAAGGTCAAAGCCAAAAGGCCTACCATATTCAAAACCAAAAGCCAATTATCCATCAAGAACCCACAGCCTGAAAAGCCAACCAACAATCAAATTATTGATCGCTTTTTCCATGAAGAGACCTTCTAACCTCAAAACCAATCCATCCCCAAACATTTAAATAGTACACTTTGAACCAGTCGCGATCAACAACTATGCTTCAATCCGTTATAACGTGATCTGAGTCGAAGATGAAACTCTTTGCTAAAACACATAAAAATATCAAAAAATAATTACCAAGTAGGGTCCATAACCCACCAACCTGGTGATACTCGGCGATAAGGTGAACTTTGAATTCCGGCTCTCTTTCTTATTCCGTAGAGTCGTCCTCATATCCTATGCTCTTGATTTTCTCAAAAAAAAAAACATAAAACAAAAGAGAGGAGAAAAACAAGGGGCTTTCCCTCCATCCACTTTTGGAGTCATTCATATTCATAAAAATGCATCGATTGAATATACTAGGGGCTTTTATATACCATCTTGAAAAATTTATTGATTGAGTCACTCTGGGCCTTTTCCCACCAAACTCATAAGTCTTGTCCATGCAATCTCCTATCCTATGTTCCCCTGAGCCACGAATTGTTGATCATAACGAAAGATGCTCCGGTTAGGAAATCTTTGAAAAATCTGAGTCCCACTAGAAGTAAAGAAAAGTTATCCTTGGACTTAGAATGAAGAGAAGGTATTATGAAAACACATATCGACCGAGAAATTTCAGTCTTGGCCTTACCGGGCAGAGACTTCTTAGGAAAGGGTCCGTCATGATTTCTGCAAACCAGGTAGATGATTTCGGGCACACGTTGCCCCTACCTTCCTAGTGACGCCAGACTAGTTGTCTACCGGTCTGTCCAGAATACCAAAGGTTGGAAACCTCACCTACAAGGTTAGACTATTTTCGCTTTGGCGCCGCGTCGATCTCTCTATGTTCTATCAGATCTGGCTGCTTGACTGCCATTGTTATCTCTTCATATGGGCTCGGGTTTTGAAACCCTCCTTACTTGCTTTGCCAAAAACCATGATATTTTTGTTACCAAGTCAAAAGAAAAAGAAACGGGAGACCTCAATTTATTCACTAAGAAACCCCACCAGATGCCAGAAACCAAAATATATACATCATATCTCCTACGTTTATGGCCGACGTTCCGAGTGAACACCAATAAAGCGACAACCTCAACTTTCTCACCCACCAGCCAAAAAGTACGGTGTGTTTATAAAAGATAAATTAATTCTCGCTTAATTTGCAACGAATATTGCGATCTAAATCAATGTCTTTCTCAAAGTGATGTAATTAACATTTCACCATATATTTGTTGCAGCTGCTCTGTTAGTAATGCAATGAATATTGCATCAAATCCCTGCATTTACCCTTTATACCTACGTTTACTCTTGATATCACATGTAATTTTGCATCTAGTTTTTGTGATAAATCTCGTGGGAATGCAATGAATATTGCATCTGATCTTTTGTCAGCCTAGGTAATGATGCAATGGATATTACACCAGATATTTGCATACACTTTCTCTGTTAATGATGCAATGGATATTGCGTCGAATTTTAGCTTGATTTTTCTCTTGGTGATGCAATGCATATTGCATTAGATCTCGTATCAAGTTTCGTGAAGATGCAATGGATATTGCATTTGGGTTCGTGGCAATGTAGTGCATGTTACATCCAATCTTGTTATAAAGCAATGAATATTGCATCGGATTTGGTAATAAGCTTTGTGATAATGCAATGGATATTGCATCAGCTTTTGTGATGGTCTTGTGGCAATGCGATGGATATCACATCTAATTTTCTGATAATGCGATGGATATCGCATCTAGCGTTGTGATGCAATGACTATTGCATCTGATTTTGTGATAGCGCAATAGATATTACATATGTTTTTGAAGTGATGCAATGGATATTGCATCAAATTTGGCCTTAGGTTCCTAATGGATGTAATGGATATTACATTTGTTTCTGCATCTGGTCTCACTATGGATGGTGTAATGAATATTACATCTGATTTTGCTTTAGTCTCGCTCGGTAATGCAATGGATATTGCATTTGGTGTTATGACAATGCGATGGATATCGCATCTAGCGTTGCGATGCAATCAATATTGCATCCGATTTTGCGATAATGCAATGGATATGTATTTCGTGTTGTGGCGATGCAATGGATATGGCATCTGATCTTGCGATGCAATAAATATTGCATCTGGGTTCGTAGTGATGCAATGAATATTGCATCCAGTCTTTGCAATGCAATGAATATTGCATCTGCGTTTGTGGTGATGCAATGAATATTGCATCTGGGTTCGTGATGATGCAATGAATATTGCATCCAGTCTTTATAATGCAATGAATATTGTATCTGCGTTTGTGGTGATGCAATGAATATTGCATCTGAGTTTTTGGTAATGCAATGAATATTGCATTGACTCGCGGTGATGCAATGAATATTGCATCTGGTTTTGTGGTGATGCAATGAATATTGCATATGGATTTTTGGTAAAGCAATGAATATTGCATTGACTCGTGGTGATGCAATGAATATTGCATCTTGTTTTGTGGTGATGCAATGAATATTGCATCTGGGTTTGTGGGAATGCAATGAATATTGCATTTAGTCTTTGTGATGTAATGAATATTACATTTTGATGTGCGTTATTTTCACTAGGTTGTAATGGATATTGCAACTATCTTTCCACATCATAGTTGTTTGTTTGCATGATGGCCGAACTACGTTTGGTCTGATTCCTTTTAAAAGGGATACGTAGACAGCCTATTTCGACAGGTCTGACCATCAGAGCATATACATTTGCATATCTGCTTAAAAACTACGATAACCTGCTATAACCGACTAAATATGTCTAGGGTATGTGAGATTTGAATTGCCCTACAAACTGTTGCATTATAACTGCTACCTCTTGCATTACTCCCCATTATAATTTCTACGAAATTTGGGAGTCTATTTCTTATCAACAATGTTCGTTTACTCGGTAAGCTTTGGGTTACCCGTAAACTCCATTGTTGAGGGACTCTGTAGACACCCAAATTTCGTACCCCTGGTATGTAACATGACATGAGATATCAAGACCCGTTAAAAACTAACGAATGTTAAGTTACAAGGTTTAAAATGCAAAAGAAAAAGCAGGATGCGCAAACAGTGAAGTGCAGGGGGCCTAAGTGCCAAAAAGGAGACCAAAAAAGCCCCTGGCGCCACCCATAGAGCTTCTGGGCGTGCGCCAGCACCCTCCATGGGTGGCGCCCAATAGTACTCAATGTACTGTAGCTCTTTGCTTTTGGTACAATCTCTCAAGCGTGCATTACAAACCGATGAAGCATAGAAAGAGAAATCTTAACCACGAAGGAATCCCTTCTCAGCCTATAAATAAGAGGTCCCGGCTTGTGAAAAAACACAGTACACACAATTATCAAACTTTCACCGCGCAGTGAGTGATCGTTCTCCCGAGTGAGCGTCCTAAGAGTTCCCTTCCTTTAAGCCTCGAAGCTCTGTCAAATCTCCCCAAACACAAAACCAACCTGTCAAAGTGAAACCTAGTTGCCCCGCTAGGATTCCACCCTATTCCTCCGGTCCAAAAATCCCAAAAAGAGCAGTTGCCCTGCCCGAATCCAGACGCCAAATCTGTAAGAAGCAAGCAGTTGCTCTGCCCGATTTCCTCTGTCAGCAAGCAAACAACAACACAATAGCAAGCAGTTACTCCGCCCGGTTCCCGGTGCCAGAAAGCAACTTTCGAAAGCAGTTATTCTGCCCGAATCTCCACAACAGCAAAAAGACTCCCTCTCCCGGAAGGACAGAGCGAGCGCACCCTAAAATCTACTAGAAGCTAGTTGGTAAGGGATAAAGCCCCCACACTTCAAAAGGTAGGCTATTTAAAGTTTTATTTATAAAAAAGTGCTATTTAAGCCGGCCCAATGTAATAAATATAAGCAAGTATGCTGCCTGGATTTATATAGAAAATATAATTAAAAAGAGTCATTATTATGTTCAAATATTTGTAATTCCCGAAAAAGAGACTGCTTCAAGTTTGTAATAATATAGCTGCAGATATGTATATTTAAATGAATTATTTTATCTGTTAAATAAATATAATAAAAGCATATTTTAGCCAAAAAATTTGTTTTGAGACCGAAAGGGCGAGTTGGGTGCCTAACACCTTCCCACCTCATAACTTAGCCTCCGAACCCTTTACAAAATCTGGTTACATTTGGTTTTTCTTTATTTCTCCTTAAATAAAGATGGCGACTCTGTTATAACATTTTGAGTCCACAGTGAGGCCGGACGTATTCCACGCGCTCTTTGCAACGTTCTTTTTGCACTTTTAATTTCGTTTTCCCCTAAACAAGGGAAGATGGAATGAAAAGAGCATTGCGTTTTCTGAATCTTGTTTTCCCCTAAACAAAGGAGGATGAGATACAGAAAACCCGAGGCACGCACAGTGGTCCACAATGAGGCCGGGTGTATTCCATGCGCTCTTTACAACGTTCTTTTTGCACTTTTAATTTCGTTTTCCCCTAAACAAGGGAAGATGGAATGAAAAGAACGTTGTCTTTTCTGAATCTTGTTTTCCTCTAAACAAGGGAGGATGAGATACAGAAAACCTGGGGCACTCACAAGAGTTGATGCTGATGGGGTTTCATCTTTGGAACATGATCTTGAAGAGCCCAAATGTAAACATTAGGTGTATATATTTATATCTATATCATCATTATCATGTCAAGATATTTCATCATTATTATGTCAAGCTTCCTAATCCATTTTTCACATAAATTGTCTATAATAAGATGTTCCAAAACTATGTACTTGACAAATAGTTGTTTGTAAACCTTATGTTGTTGATTTCATATATTTCAAATTGGCGATACAGGGGAACATATTGCTCTTATTGAGACGATGGGTACAACAACTTCAGCTTCAGCTTCAGCTTTTACTAATTGTATTCACCGCAGCCCATGGTATCTCTTGCTTTCTCACCTTCACCATCGCCATGCTTAAGGTATTTAACTTCTTCCTTTATAACTTACTGAGTAGAAAAGATGGAAAGATCAAGTGTCATTTTTAAGGTTTCCACAAAAGTTAAAAAATTTAACATTTTCAAATTTATAAACCAACTTACTTAAATGATACTCCCAACATAGAAGACAAAAATGGCTTAGAGAAACATGTGACCTAGCTATGGTTGAAAGTGGAGGTAGAATTTGCTTCGGCATTTGGGCATCACAATCTACGCATAGGGTTTTCACTTTTCACAGATACACATTGCCGATGTCGAGCAAAGGTTTTCCGCCGCCCTTGCTGCTCGAATCTATTAGTTTGTTTCTCTTTGTCTGTCCATCTCTCTAAATCATGTATGCATTAAAATTCCCAATTTTTTCGTTTTTGTCTGTGTCATTCTATTTCATTATTGGTGTCAATATCACTAATTCTCTCAGTTTTCTTCTCCAGCCCTCCCCGCCGCCGTCGAGCAAAAGTTTCATGAATCTGTAACTTTCCGCCACCCTTTCTCCCCGAATCTGTAAGTTTGTTTCTCTTTCTCTTTCCATCTCTCTAAATTCTATGGATTAAAATTCCCAATATTCGTTATTGGTGTCAAATGTTATGAGTTATGTTTGAATTACCCCTCTACAATTACATATAAAACCTTAAGTTGTGGGTTTTGTTTGAATTACCCTGTCGGTTATGAGTTCTATTTATCCCGATCATTCATTGAACTGATCTCATACCGATACCGTGCCTATGGAACATGCACATATACTAGTTTCCTCTAAGAGATATCAGTATTAAAATCGATAAACTCATTAAGACAAGAAAAAGTGGGTGAGTTTGCACACAAATGGTTGACCTGACATAATTTCTCGAGGAAGAAAAAAACACGAGGAGGAAGAAGGTCCCAAAAAAAAAAACTTTAAAGACGGAAGTGAATTTAGGGACATCCCATTTTTCTTATTAGTACTACTAATTTAGTACATAAAGCGCTGCATATTTATGCTACAATTTCTAATATTTGATGCAAAAATCTTAGTACAGGTAAAAGTAGAGATAACAATACCTTAAAAATACAATTGGAGAAAATTGTGGGCCAGTCCCCTTGCATAATTTTTTAATTGCTTAAGCCCTTATGTTTTTTAAGCGGAAAAAGACACTTTTGAGGGCAAAAAGACAACTATGCCATTAATGAGTTGGAGGTGCGCTAAGAATCAATTTTATGCATCGCGATGCATCAATTTGTTCATCCATCAATTTGAATCACGATGCATAAATTGGGTTTGCGATACACAAAATTTCGATGCAAAAATTGGATTCCCCTATGCACAAAATTGGATTCCTGATATAAAATCTTGATGCAAAAATTGGACTTGATTTTATGCATCACGATGCGAAATCAATGATGCAGAAAATACCGATGCACAAATTGGATTCACGATACACAAACTGGATTCGATTGGTGCATTGTGAAACAAAATTGATACATGGACTGATACTTTGCGTTCACAAGTTCAATTTATTAAGGGTATCATGGTCATTTCACACTCAAAAGTGTCTTTTTTGGTTAAAAATATGGTGGACTGGAGCGGTTGATTTTTTAAAAAAGGGACTGACCCAAATTTCACCCAATATAATTTAAACTAAATATCATTTAGAGAAATTGCGAACCGGTCCATTTTTTGAAGTTTTTTACTGCTATTGTACCCTATGTTTTTTTAATCGAAAAAACACTTTTGGGAGCAAAAAGACTATGATATCCTTAGAACCGAAGGCGTTCTATGATTTACTTACTCAGTGCATCACGTTGCATCAATTTGTGCATCACGATGCACGAAATTCAACTGCGATACATGATTTTGATGAATGCTTATGTGCCTCGCGATGCACAAAATCATGCATCCAAATCATAACGATGCCGGAACTCCAAATTGATACATCGGGGATCCAAATCAATGTATCACGATTGAAATTAGATGCATAGTGATACAAATTGGTTTCAAATATATCTCCTCATCCTGCTTCTTCCTCGTCCTCCGTCGTAATCTTTCTTCTTCCTCCTCCGCATTCGTCCCTTATTAAAAATGCTTCAACCTAGGTCTATTCCAGTATTGTACTTAATGAATCAGAAAAATCATTTACCATTTGGGGCCGTTGCCCACGAATCCCCTTAAGGCGCACTTTCAATCGACCTCTACAACTTGACTGGGCAGGTCGATCCCCGTTTCATTGCTGCAATAATCGTGATTTTTGAATTCCAAATTGTTGACCAGGGCTGTGGAAGGAGACGATCTGGACATTTTAGGAATAATATTTCGAAAATATACTCTAGCGATTGAAAAAAAATAGACTCGAGGGGTTATAAATTTGGGAAAAGGAACCGGCCATAATCTATCCCTTAAAATTAGGATAAATTATAGGCTGGTCCACTTTCTCAAATATTTAACCCCTTAAGTACCTCATTTTTTTCCCAACCGCATAAGTCCACTTTGTTAAACTTCTTCTTTGAATGCCCTCGTCCGCATAAATCCTCTTCTTATCGCAATGAACTCGTCTCTATTGAAGATGAGTAGTTCTATTGAATTGATCGGAGCCCTAAAATTATGCATGATAGAGACATTATGCCTGGAATTCGCAGGGATGGAAAGGAAGATAATGAGGAGGTCGGGTGGTTTCACCTTGGATTCGATTAATCCACCACCCTATCTTCCCACTTTATTTTCATTTCATCTATCGATCTTCAATTTCAACTGTGTGTTCTTTTTCTTCTTCTTCTTCTCCTACTTCTTCTTATTCTTTTTCTTCCTCATCATTTGTGTTTGTGTGTTTTATACAAAATAGATTCATTTTGTTTGTTGTATTGTTATGCATGTAAACTCTTCGATAAAATGCTTGAATACAAATTTGTTCGTTTTTGGACACCATTTTTGAATTTGGATCCATTAAATTTGAATCACGATCCATCATTTGTGAATTGTGATGCATCGATTTTGATTTGTGATGCATGAAAGATGCATCAATGAATCATTTGCTTGATTGTGTAAACGAAAGAAGAGGCTTGAGGTTCTGGTTGATTTTGTGATGCATCCAATTGGATAACTAATGCATGAATAGCACACCATAATGTCAAATTCATGTATCGCTACAAGACATGAGTTCTGGTTCATTTGCGATGCATCCAATTGGAATTTCGATGCATCAAAATCATGCATCACAATTTCAAATTTATGCATTGTCAAGGGACATGAGGTCTGATTCATTTTACGATGCAATCATTTTGGAATTCTGATGCATCCAATTGGAATGAGCAGTTTCGTTTTCATTGTTTACTCAAACGCCTTGATATTAATCTTTCTTTTCCCTGCAACCTTCGTCTCTCAAGCTTCAGTCATAATTTATGAAAGTTGGGTCTTGTAAGCCTTTGAAACATGTTCATTCCTTTACAACCTAAATTGTGATGCACTGCATCCCTACATTGCGATGCACCGACTTTGGTTTTGCGATGCACCGCGTGCTTGATTTAATGTGTGCTTGAATTGCGATGCACTGGCCTTGGTTTTGAAATGCACCGCGTGCCTGATGCGCACATGTTTTCCTTTCATTAATGACATATTCGTATTTTTACCCCAAAAGTCTTTTTCTGGTTAAAAAAAATATATAATCTAGAGGTTAAAAATTATTGAAAGGGGACTGGCCCGAATTTTCCCTTAAAATTAGGGTAAAATTATGGCTGGTCCCTTTTCCAAAGTTTCTAACCCATCTAGTACCCCGTTCTTTTTTTTTTTTCAACCGCAAAAGACCACTTTTTCGAAATATTGTTCCGAAAATGTCATCGTCTCCTTCAACAACTCCGTTAACACACTTTGGATTTGAGAATAACCATGGCAACGAAACGGAGATCAAATTTGTTTAATTCATTATGTTCGAAACTGTAATGGATCTGTGCTAGGTTGAAGGATGTTTCAAGAAGACGGCGGAGGAGGGGGGAAGAAGAAGGCTTACGACGGAGGAGATAGAAGAAGAAGATGAAGGACATAGTCTGGTTCATTATCATTTTGTATCGCGGTGCAAAAATATATTAGATAATATTTTATGTATCGCGGTACATAAAAGTTGATACGGTGGTGCAACTTGGATTAGGTATGTGTATCGCGGTTCAAAAATTAATTCATTACGGTATATGAAAGTTGGTACCACGATGCAATTAAAGCGGTGCAAAAATTAATACAACAAAATTGATGAATCGCGGTACAATTAAACTAGAGAATTAAACTATTGAAGCGTAATGCAAAAATTAATGCAATAAAATTGATGAATCGTGGTTCAATAGTCAATGCACCGCGATTTATTTATGTAGCATGCCTCATGCTCATTAAGGGCATAATATTTTTTTTTTACCTCAAAAGTGTCCTTTTTCGGCTTGACAAAAAAAAAAAAACACACACACACGTAATAGCGAGCGATTATAAATTTTGAAAAGTGGAGCGACGTGCAATTATTCGTTAAAATTATGAGTGAGCCCTTAAAACATGTACAATGAGGGTTTTTCCCCAAATCTTCCCATCCAATGGAGAATTTAAAAAAATCATCCCCAAATCAACCAATGATTTTAACTAAAAAAAATCATCCCTTGAACCCCAAAGTCCCCAAATCCTAGGTCTCCTTTCCAAGTGTCATCATTTGATTGAATAATATTTTATTTTTTTCCATTACCTTTCTTGACCAATTTTTAGCTTAAAAAATTATTATTTTTAATTATTGTTTTTTCCAGAATTAAAGTACACATTTTTACCTATAAATAGAGACTTGGTTTGTTTCATTTGAATATCATAAAAAATTCATATGATTTTTGCAAGTATCCGGTCATTATTAATGGAGATAAAGATGGTGGGGTATGTAAATGTATTGAATTTTGTACCACCATTGGAAATATTTTTTGGTTTTGAATCAAATATGTATATAATAGATTATTTTATTGATTTTTAATGGATTGTATTTGATTTTTGGTTTGATTTAGAAAAATAATTGTACATGCTTTCATTTGGGCTTAATATGGAAGAGACTTAAGTTCAGCCCAAAAAGATTTGGGCTTTAACCACTGCCTAGATTAGAAGTAATAGGAGGAAAATTATAGCTGGTCCCTTTTTTAAAATTTTCAACTCAAAAGTTCACCTTCTTTTTTTCAATCGTAAAAGATTACTTTTCGAAATTTTGTTTCAAAAATATCATATTCTTCTTCAATAGCTCACGCAACACACTTTGAATTCGAAAATCACGATTGTGCGCAACGAAACGGGGATCGACCTGCCCGGTCAAGTCGTGGGGGTACAGAGGCAACGCCCCCGAAAGGTAAACAAGTTTTTTGATTCATAAAATACGAAACTATAATGGATCCGTACTGGGTTGAAGAATTTTTCAGTTGGGACGAAGGCTAAGAAAGAAGAGGAAGAAGAAGACTTACGACGGAGGAGATGGAAGAAGAAGGCTTACGACGGAGGAGATGGAAGAAGCATGTGGAGAACGTAGTCTGGTTCTTTATGATTTTGTATTGCAGTTCAAAAATTAATGCACTAAAATTGATGAATCGCGGTTCAAATATAGACTGACAATTACACTATTGAACCGCAGTCCAAAAATTAATGCACTAAAATTGATGAATCGCGGTTCAAAAATAGATTAGCAATTAGCCAAATACACTATTGAAACGCGGTGCAAAAATTAATGCACTAAAATTGATGAATCGCGATTCAAAAGTAGACTAGTAATTACACTATTGAACTGCGATGCAAAAATTAATGCACTAAAATTGATGAATTGCGGTACAAAAATAGATTAGCAGTTATACTATTGAACAACGGTGCTAAATTAATTCAATAAAATTGATGAATCGCGGTTCAAAAATAGATTAGCAGTTACACTATTGAACTGCGATACAAAAAAAATAATGCGATAAAATTGATGAATCGCGGTGCAAAAATAATGACCTCTGTAACGTGCTTACGGTTCATTAAGGGTATCGTAGTTTTTTTGCCACTAAAAGTGACTTTTTCTGATTAAAAATAAAAATAGTACACTTTAGCGATTAAATTTTTTTAAAAATGACCAACCCACAATTTTTTCAATTTATAATTGCCCTTCAAACTTGAAAGTAAGGCTATTTCTACGGTCGAGTCCAGCTTGCTAATGGGTTGACTCGTTTTCGCATCTTCACACTTTTTTTTTATTTGGTACGAATAAAGAAAATATTTTCAATCTAAACTAATTTTTTAATTCATTTCAGAATACAATATCAATCATAACCTAATTATTTCCTTTGTCTCAACTCTCAAGGGACTTTTGGGCCTTTACAAATGAAATATTGCGGAAATGTAAGCATAATTTTTATAAGATGATTTTTTATATAAAATATTTTAAAATAAAATAGTAAACTCTTTAATTCAATTAGAGGTAGTAAAAAGGAAAGATGAATTAAGTACTCTATCCGTTCTGGAAAAATAGTCAATTATTATGAAAAAAATGGTTAATATTGTCATTGTATTTTGACCAATCGTTACATTTTGTTACTGTATTATTTTTGAGCAAAATTGTCATTGTACTTGAAAAGGGAGATTCAATTCCGCAATTATCACTAACTGTCATCCAATTTTTAATAAAATTAATTTAAGTTGTCTCCTCTAAGGTTTTTTAAAATATAGAAAGATGTTTAATTAATGATAGTTGAAGTTAAAAATTAAATGATTTATAGTTATTAAATTATCAGATTTTTTATTTTAGAGGTTAAAAAATATATATTTTAAACAAAAAAGGAAAAAAATGAATGAAATATAAATATTCAAATAAGAAGGAAAAATATATTTTGCCTAAATAAAAAATTAAGAGAAGAATATTAATAATACATTAGTGCTCAGTAGCTCATTTATAATTGACAAAAGTTTTATCAGCTGAGATTAAATCGTTTTAAAATATTTAACTGTTGGGATCATCACATGTATGGATGTGGTTATCCTTTTTATTAATAAATTATTTACTAAATTACTAAAATATTATTAATAATAAATTAATAAAAAATATTAATAAATTAATTTTATTAATTTTAAATAAATTATTTAAAATATTTAATAAATTAATAAATAATTATTAAATAAAACATATAAGACATAAGTCATCAAATAACATTAAAACAAAGTATTATTCGGGAAAATATTAACACTTCACAAATTTCATGGTGGCTGTTATAGGTTGAATTAAAAGTTTTTTTTTTTTTATAATCTTATCTTTATAATTCCCAATTATAACGTATTTTGAAAAAATATTAATGCATCATAATTAAATTCAATTTTCTTTACGAATTAGATTACATTCCATGAATGTGTGTTAACAATTAGATTTAATGAATTAACTTTTTTCAATATTTATTATCGATTATATTTCCTTTACACTTATTATGTTTTATTATTAATATATTTTTATTATATGATCCATTAAGACAAAACACACACACACACACACACATATATATATATATATATATATATATATATATATATATATATATATATATATATTAATTTAAATATTTTTCTCTTATTTTTATTCGAACAATATATATTTTCTTCTTATTTGTATTTTTATATTTCATTCATTCATTCATTTTTTTTGTTTATAAAATAGTATCTTTTTTAACTCTTAAAAGCAAAAAAAGAAAAAGAAAAAAAGGACTCCCCTATAATTTAAGAACCAAAAAAACAATCTACCTTTTGACATCAACAATCATTAATGATCTTCCAACATTAGAAAAAAGTTTAGGGGATACAATTGAAATTAGTTATGTTAAAACTGGATGATAGTTAGGATAGTGACGAAATCAGATCTATCTTTAAAAGTCAATGACAAAATATAAAGATTCTCCAAAATATAGTGACAAAATTAATAATTTTTCTTCCACGATTCTTTTTGGGATGTTTTACTTAAAAATTCAACTTTAAAAAATTAAAGGATAAAAATATCGTTTTATTATTAACTATTAAAAGTATCATTTTTTTTTAAAAAATTAAACTTTCAAACGAGAACTCTTTACCTAAAACAGGAGAGTATCATTTAAGATGTAATAAGCACTATAAAATTACAAAAAGAAAATCACAAAAAACACACACCACGGTCCACGCACAGTTGCACACACAAAGCAAAAGGTGTTATCCGGAGATTACGAGTGTTTGGAAGTGTCAGCATACCAGCAAACCAGCAATGCAGACAAGACCACAATTTCCATTCACTTTCTTAAATTAAGTGAATAATTGCCCCCCCCGCGGAAAAAGCTGGTTTAGGGTATCTTCCGCTTTTTAAAAAAGGACCATTCTTTTTTATAGGGGCACCACAGGTCCACAATAAGGACCATTTTTGTGCATGTGGGTATGAAGAATTTGTTACCTTTTTCATTTTTTTCTTCTTTTATAAAGTAATATCTAGAAAAATTGAAACATATATCTTTAAGTACACATTTTTGCCAAAAGAAATATAGTTCTAATTGAAGTATTTTAATGAATTATGAGATTGATTATTTTATTTTATATCAAAGACAGATTGCATTTATACTTATATCAAACCATTTGTAATTTATTCCGCCTCACATTTGTCTCCTGGAATAATGGATCGCCAAGAAGATTCATAATCTAATCTAAACGTTTTATCTCATATATAAATCTCATTTAAACTGCTTTTTATCTCATATAACGATTTTAAATAGATCTATTTAATTTATTTACTTATTAAATCGACTTATTGGATATTTAATTTCAACGAAGAGAGAATTTGACGATAAATAAATAAAATAAAAGACAAAAATTAGATAAGACAATTTCTATATCTATAATACAATACAGGTTCAAATAAGCATCGCTTTACTTTTATCTAACGGCTTCTTATTTCATTCTTTTTTACGATATTTTACTTATTTTACGCTTAATATTTTATGTTTTTATAGTTTTATAGTTTTATGATTGCAAAAGTTTGTATTTGTATTTTTTTTCTTTTTAATTGTTATCGTAATTAACTTAATCAATTAATTTTTTTTCCGACCCGTAATTTCATATACAAATTAATTTTTTTTTTAAAAAACGTAAGTTTTGTAATTTGAATTTTTTTAACTGTTATCGTAATTAACTTAAGCAATTTTAATTTTTGTCCACACATTTTGTCCTTGCAATTTTGATACACAAACTTTTAATTAATCCCTCTGGACAAAGAGGACCCGTTTGAAAGTTAATTTTTTAAAGAAAATAATATTTTTAGTAGTTCATTTCCACAATATATTTTTGTTGGCCCGTTTTGTCTGACCGCAATTTCGTATACAAATTTTTAATTAATCCCTCTGTTCTAGGCAAAGAGGCCCCGTTTGAAAGTCAATTTTTTTAAGAAAATAATATTTTTAGTAGTTCATTTCCACAGTATCTGCTTCATTTATTGATAAATTTTCAAATTAGCGCCGTGCCATCGACACGGGCAAGAGTATTAGTATAGTACTAATTGAAGTATTTTAATGTGATTATTTTTAATAATATTTTTTTATGTAGAGGTTTAACGAGTTCAATCTTAAAATGATTTTTTCCAATGCAAAAGTAAACGAGAATTGATCAAACTTAATTTTTTTTGATCTCTGGTCTAAATCCATCTACTCTATCAATTCTAGACAAATAGTTTATCATATTATTTTGAGATGTTTCACTTTAAGAATTAATATCAAAAAGTTATGGTTTATCATCTCTATGACATTTCAACTTTACGATCTACATTTGATATTAACATATTGGTGATGCATAAACATTTTCGTAATTATGACAAACTATAATACTAGTTATATATATATCTCTTAATAAATAGATTTTTCAAATACAAATTCTTTGACCGGAACGGAAGGAAGTAAAAAATATTTGAATGAAAGCATCAGAGTCGAGTCGCACTGAAGTTAAATAGCAAGCTAGTAAGTACAACGAACAATTTAATTCATATATCCAACTAATTAGAGAGTTTTCATGTTACATTTAGAAATTATATGTATTTATTTTAATTTTCAAAGGATTTCTTATCTAATCTTACTAATTCCACAATATTAGCCATTCTCACACATTACATTACCAAGTTCAAATGTAAATGGCTAATTTAATACAATAAGCTAAAATTCACGTTTATAAACAACAAATTGTAAAGATTTTTCACGAGAGAAACGGAGAAAATAACACATAGTGAGATCGCAAAAAACAATAACCTAGCTATTTGAGTGTTGGAATCGAATAAGTTGGATTTCAAATGCTAAATATTTGGTTGTCCAAGTCTTTCTCCTTCAAGATTTTGATTGATGCATCTCAAAAAATTGAAATCAAGACCCAAATCAAAGCCTCACACACACACACATGTGTGTGTGCGTGTGAAATGGATCAAGAATATGCATGAAAGATTATATCTTCCATGGTACGTACTAAGTTCTCTCAATAATGAAGGTGCATGCACCTCTCTCTTTCTCTCTCTCTCTCTCTCTCTCTCCTTGATCACGCCACGAAGCAGGGGTGATCGAAGGCGATCCACGTAATGGACTGAGCCGTGTCCGCCCTTGGTGGTCACGTCGGTGTGGGTACCGGAGGTACCGATTGGCTGAGGATATCTGGGCTTTGGCTGATGACCTTTGTTGGTGAATACCTGAAAGTAAGACTACCGTTAGGGTGCTGGGGGTTTCCCGCTCACCCTCAAAGTGAGAGTCAAGAACAAGGTAGTATATAGTATGCCTGAGCTAGGCGTCCCCTTAACTTCCGGGCAGTGTATGGAGAGTAATCTCTCTTTGCGTATTGTCTATCACCAGCAGTATATATCGTTTGCAATCTCAAGTTATCTTCCCTTTCTTGAAGGGAAAGGCTTCCTTTTATAGTAGCCTAGATTTGGGATCATGATTGGTATGAGGGTCCCAACTGGTGGGACTTGTTCCCTGGTCCGCTTCGGCGCTTCTGAGTGGTCCACCATTGTGTATGCTGAGGATTGTAGGCGGTTGAGTAAGCCGATAAGGTATGGCGGCTTGCATGGCTTGCTCTGGCTTGTGGGAAGGCACCGGATGCTATGTATGTGCTACTAAACCTCGTTTTATCTCGAGAAACCGCTTACGAGCATAGTGATCCTCGACCATATGGTCTGCATCGATTCATGGTTACTGTCATGCTCGTCGATTATGGTCGCCCGCATTTCGGCTTGGTTAAGGATTTGTCGATGATGACGACGGGAATGGTCTTCGGCCCTTGGTGGGACCGATCAAGTCTAGCTGAATCCACGTGGTCGGTCCACGGGGGACCTGTGTCGGGTCCCATCAATAGCCCCCGAGAGTTTCAGCGAGGATTTATCCTTAGCTTGAAAGTCATCCGAATATCACGCTCGATTTGTTCGCTTTCTAATCTTCGCTTGGATTCCTCTCTTTTGTTCGTTGCATGGTCGCTGGCCTCGATTTGCCCGCTTGGTTGACCAGTACTTATAGTCGACCATACTATTGCCGAGGATAGTTGAGTAATTAGTGGAATTTTTCTTGGAAATTGATCCGCCGTATGCATTAAATGCACGGTAATCGAGGGGTCGTAGGTAATCATTTGTCATGTCCTTTCCCAAAATGCGACGGCGTTCAGTGACCAAAACGTCGTCGGCTTTGCGTGATTTTTGAGCATAGTGCCCGCCACGTGTCGATCGAGGTTGGTTTGGTAAAGATCCGCGTGTTTTTGGTGGTCGACCCGAGCAAGTCGGGTTAACATAAAATCACGATTTTCCCGGTTTTCTCATTCTCTCTTCTTCTAAACTCCTCCGCTTCTACACTCTCTGAAACAGGCGAAACAACCTTCTATTTCTCCTCTCATTTCTGACACTTGCTACCGTTCTTTCGCTCTAAAATCCTAGTGTCCAGGTTCGCCATTTCTTCCTCTTTCGTTTGATACAAATTTCTCAAGTTTTGACTTTGTTTTGATCAATTTTCCTTTTTTGCAGCTTTTTTCCGATTATCTCTTGCAGCTTCCTAAGACACCTTGGAATCTTTCCTTGGTTTCAATTCCACCCGCCTCGCTCAAATTTCGCTTTCTGCTCGTCCTCAACTTTCTCTCAAGCGTGTACTTCTTCTCTTTCTTTTACTCGCTCCTCTAACTGTTAGGAATCTAGGGTTAGATTTTTATGAGCCCTCAGATTCCGCCTTTTTTTTTGCCCCGAGCGAACATTCTTCTTCATCTTCGCCCACTCTTCGACGCCTATCACAGAAATATGAGAACCAAGCACGTTAGCCCCGAACCAGCGTATGCTCGATCCCCTACGACCAAAAGAGTATACTCTCAGGCAAACGGCGCTTGGTCGCTAATTTTACCAAGCCGAGCTATGACGTTGCCGGTTAACGTGGCTACAAGAGGAAGATTTACCTACTCTTTCCGACCAAGAATTTGTCGCCGAGGATATTTACTGGGCACCAATGTTCTTATGCTCGAGTACGACCACAGCCTCCTGCACCTCTTTAACCAATATTACCGAGAGGTGATCACCAAGGGTATAGTTGAGGCGAATAAGGCCCCGGGCCGTGGAAAAAGCGAGAGAGCTCGTCACCGCGGGATTTCGTGAAGTCGATGAAGTCGATGATGCCCTGCTCGACCTAACTTTGAGAGAATGGAGGAACAATATCTATCCTTCTGGACGTAGAGTCGGGACGACCATTTCAATCATAGTTGGAAGATTTTCCTGGGATCCGCCTCGATAATTCGAGTAGTCCGGATGAGCCGAGGCGAGGACTGATAGGTAGGTTTTTATATTTCATTCTTGATGCCTGCCGCCCGCCCCTCGATCCACTCTTCAGGCGACCTTTAGAGGAAGCCGCTGCTCATCCCTCGATCTCTCGCCGAACCTCATCGATATTTGATCTCTTTCGCGGCCGTGTCCGTATGCTCTGATTTGAGCCGACCCTCCCCTCTTCTCGACCTATTTTGCGGTGACCAAGTCGATGAAGCGCCTCATCGCAAACACCATAACCGGAATTAACCTGCTCGCCAAGCCTCCCCGAAAACCTGGCCATCGGGACGAGAGGTCCCGTTAGTAGGGTAGATATGGGTGGAATTTCCCCGTGCCTCGCCTTTCAAATGGGGGTCAAGTCCCTCTCCCTCACCGCGACTTTTAGACGAGTATGAAGAGGTCGCCGTAAGGCTATCGAGGATTTCCTTGAGTAAGAGGAAGGGGGCCCGCCGAAGTTTTTGACTGAGTGCGATAAGTGTCGACTTTAGAGTTTGTCGAGGATGGCCTGAATGACGACCAAGAGG
Organism: Codonopsis lanceolata; assembly: GCA_013146195.2. Taxonomy (NCBI): domain Eukaryota; kingdom Viridiplantae; phylum Streptophyta; class Magnoliopsida; order Asterales; family Campanulaceae; genus Codonopsis; species Codonopsis lanceolata. Next base: position 85,860,866 of record CM028383.1, read on the forward strand.
TTTAAGGGGCCGGATGTTCGATGTGAAGTTCCCGAGTACATCCAAGACTCGGTGGTCGATGCACGAGGGAAATAAATTCCACTGACCGCCTCGCCAAGAAAATACACTCCCCGTCAAGGTCGTGGAAGTACATATCATTACTTTGTAGCTTTTTGCTTGAGTTTTCTTCTCGTAGCTTTTCTTTGATAATTTTTGGACTCATCTTGATTGACTTTTCTCTGCTTCGTATATGATCGATATAGATGCCCTTACTGAAAGTCACCAGCGCGACTGGGGTCACTGTCGACACTGCAAGGGATGCCAGGCCGACCCAAAAGGCCTACCCGCCGCCTTACCCCGCCTCACGACGAGCAAGGGGTGGGGTCTTCTACGCCTAAGTGGCTCGCCGAGCTCCCGCCAAGGTGAATCCTCTGGGAAGAAGTAAGCCCCCACCGACCAAAAGAATTTCGAGCCCTCCGCCTCCTACTAAGCCTATCTCCACCGAGCATGCTCCCGCCTCTTCTCAAAGAAAGCTAATGATCGTGGATGCCTTCGAGGAAGACGAAGAAAGCACGAGAAAATATCCGCCGCCCCCCGCCCGAGAAAAACAAAAGGGCAAAGGCAAATCTATATCTTCGCCTAGTGAAGAAACAAATTCCCATGGCCGAGGGATGATTTTGTGGGACCGACCACCGTAGCCGCAGGACCCAACCGCCAAGGATTTTATGATATCCCGCTCTTCAAAATTTTGACGCTTGTCGCCGTGATTCCCCATGGCCTTAGCCTGCAAGGGCTTGTTGTTCGAGCTCAGTCAGATATGGCCTGATTGTTAACTCTCGCCCGAGGGCATGGGACTAATTGGTCTCGCATGAGCGAGGTAATGTTTTTTTTTTTTTTTTTTTTTTTTTTTTTGTTGCCTTTTACTAATATTCGTTATTTTTCTCAGATCTCGCTTTTGTGTCTTCGCTGCCACTGAGCCGACGCCTCGCTATCGAGGTCGACAAGTTGAAAACTCAGCCGAAGTTGACAAAGACGAGCTTGAGCTTTAGGTCGTTGGCCTCCCCGACAAGCGAGCATGCGAAGGGAAAAGCCCAGCTTGGAAGAGTCTTCGCCAAAATAAACCGCCTCGAATGAAGCCAAGGATTCACTGACGCCGCACCTTTGTTGCCGAAAAGAATGCCAAAGATGCCGAGGGGAGGAGAGCCGTGGTCGAGCAGGAGTTGGCCGAGCTGAGGGTCAGAGTTGCTAGTTTAGAGGGAGAGGTCGAGGGTGCAAAGGCCGCGACCTTCAAGTCTTTCGAGGGACCGATGCCTTCAATAAAGAAATTGTCGCCTACTATGACCGAGCAATTCTAAGGCATATGCTTCGAGTAGCGGCCGCCTCTGGATGAGTCCGGGCACCATAGTCGAATGGAGTAGTGAAAATTTTGCTGGCGATGCTGCTCGGCAAGGGCATGAGATGATCCCTTTTACCGAGGAAGAGATGGCGATGCTGCGGGCAACAGACGTTAAGTACAACATGGAGGAATGGGTGCCACCCACCCCATGGTCGCTGATGTAATAGCCCTCACAAAGCAAGTCGAGCAAGGCGAGGAAGTGGACTTCGACCTGCACCTCAAACTTAGACAATTCATGGGCGAGGGCGAACATTCCAACCGAGCCGAAGTTCGAGGTCGCATCCTCGGCCGAAAGCAAAGATGGTCTTCCTTCGCCTCCTCGTGAGCTCGAGGTCGTCAATCTCCCTGAGTAGCATCTCATTCTCCCTCGCTGCGCCGAGTAATCGTAGGCGAGTGTGCCTTGATTTCAGAACAATTTTTATGTTTGTAAAAAATTTTTGTTCATGTCTTAATCGCTTTACAATTAGCTATATATGAATGAGGTTTTGACTTGTTTGCTTTTTTCTCAGCTTTATTCCTAACTATGCTCGCGTACCGAGGATAGTTAGTGCTTAGCACATTCACACAATCGCTTTTTTTTCTTGTATCTTGATCCTAGGAACTCTCCCTCCTCCGCATTTGAGGATGGGAATAAGTACTTTGACTTATTTATCATTTTGTTGGCCTTCCTCGCCGAGGATAAGGTCTTTTTCCCACCTCCGCATTTAGGTTGGGATGAGTAAACTCATTTGTCGCTTTTTGTTGGCCTTCCTCGTATATCGAGGATAAGGTCTTTTTCCCACCTCCGCATTTGAGGATGGGTCCTACTACATCTCCGCTCGAGAATGAAAATAGGTACACAATCTTTCGTAAAATAGAGCTTATCATTCACTAATCTTGCAAAAAGGTTACATCAATGATAGTATGCCTTGAGATGATCTAAGCCAAGGATTTTTAAAAGGTGTGCCATCTAGCTCTACCAACCCATAGTCCCCTTTACAAGGCTAGTTATTCGAATGGACCCTCCCAATTTGGAGACAACTTATTTCGCCCGCCTTTCTCGCCTAGCTTCAATCTTTCTCATAACCAAATCTCCGACCGTAAAGGTTCTCGATCTAACTTTTTGTCGTGGTGGATCTTCGTAAGCTTCTTGTAGTTGATCATTCCGAAGCCTGCCTCTAGTCGCTTTTTCGAGGTTATCCAGATCGAGCCGCCTCGGATAGATCATTTTGTTGTTGGTCGAATAAAGTAACCCGAATGGTAGGAAGGGCTAGCTCGACCGAGCCATTGCTTCCGAGCCATATGTTAATGCAAACGGGTTTCACCAAGAGATCCTCGCACCGATGTTCTAATTCCCCACAAAGACGATTGGTAATCTGCTCTAACCAACTTCCCTTTTCTCGCCTAAATTTCGCTCAAAGCGCATGATCTTCTTATTTCCCCGCTCGGCCATTGCCTCATGGATGAGCTACCAAGACATTCTCAGTGTTTAACGCTTAGCCGATCACAAATTTGTCAGAATTTTTGGAGAATTGCGTGTCGTGGTCGAGACGATCATCCGAGGAAGTCCGAAACCAAAAAATCGCCATAGGTAAACCCGACCGCCTCGATCCCTGCTATGCTAGCTGCTGGCTTTGCTTCTATCCATTTAGTGAAGTAGTCGACCGCTACTATCACATACTCGCACTCCATATTTTGCTTTGGGAAAAGGACCAATAAGATCGATTCCCCACATGTCAAAGCGGCTGCCGCCACTACTGGAGTTTGTAAGACCGAGGGTACGCGAGGAATGTTTGCAAATCTTTGACATTTATCACACTTCCTTACATATTCCATCAAGGCTCTCCTCATACTCTGCCAATAGTAACCGTGGAAATTCATTTTGTCCGACAGGTCCTCGCCTGTGGTGTCCTCCGTGACTCGCCTCACGAACTTCTCGCAAGAAATCATTCACCATTTCGGTCGATACATCGAAGGAGAGGCTTAGTATTCGACCGCTTGTAAAGCATGCCTCCAATAACCGAGTATCTACATGCTCTGCTTTCGATAATTTGGGCTTCATTCTTCCCTTCTCGTAAAGTACCCCTTCGATGTAATCTTTAATGTCGCCGATCCAACATCTTGTAGCTTCATCGACGACCATAATTTCTTCATAGCTAATGGTCGGGATCCCGAGGAACATGAGCTCGATACTAGAGGGACCTCTTCTGCCCGAGGATGCAACTTTAGAGAGATGATCCGCCGAATTTCTCTCTAAGGATCTGCTCTAATTCCCAAGACTTGAAACGAGTCATCAGCTTGTCGTGTCAATTGTTGGTATTTAGCCAATATTGGGTGATTTGCTTCAGATTCACCCAAGATTTGTTTTACCACCAACCGAGAGTCGCCAGATCACTATATTTTCAGCCCCTGGCTAATGCGAGCTCGATTCCAATGATCAAGGCTTCATACTCTACCGTTATTCGATGTTTTGAACTCGAATCTTAAAGCCATGCTCGATTTCTCCCGAACTGTGGATACTCAACGCCAATCCAGCCTCCACTCCTTTCTCGCTTCCGCAGATCCATCTACAAACAAGGTCCAAAATAAGTAAGGGCCTTGTTTCGCTTGTTCTACCGATGTCGCCGCTTATATGCTCGCCTGGTGATTTGCCGGTGAGCACTTTCGAAAGCACTTTCGCTCGCCTTTCCGGCCGAGTAAACGAGGTCTCGCCTATGAAGTCCCAAGACTTGCGCCGGATCGCTTTTTCCGCCTCATAGCTGATGTCATACCCGAAAGCTCTACCGACCACTTCAACATCCCGCCCGCCATATCGGGTTTGTGCATAATTTTTCTCAAAGGAAAATCTACATATGATGATCGCGCCTGAAGTAAGCTTTTAATTTTCGCTAAAGAATGATCAAAGCGAGAACCAATTTTTTCAACTTCCAAATATCTCCCTTCCACATCCGTAAGTGCATGAGAACGTAGATCTCCGAATGTTGTTTTCCTGACCAAGATCAAGGGGCGACCGCCGAGTCTGAGCCAAGCAAATGTACAACTTTTCTTCTGTATCGATACCGAGGAGGTGGCTCGCCTGATACTCTCTCGAGTTCTTCAAAAGCTCTCAGGCAATCCTTTGTCCACTCAAATTTTCTCGCCTCCTTTCAATACCTTAAAAAGGTAGCTCTTTTCAAATGGATTGCAATGGGCCGAGAGCCGTGATCCGACCATTAAGCCGTTGGACATATTTAATCGAGGATGGTACATCCATGGTCGCCAGGCTCTTATCTTTTCCGGATTAGCCTCACTCCTCTCTCATTCACCATATAGCCGAGGAACTTTCCTCTCCACACCAAATGCACACTTGGTCAAGTTTCAGCTTCATCTTGTTCTTTCGTAGATTTGAGAAGGTTTCTCTCAAATCTTGG
>CM028383.1:85865729-85915619 GCA_013146195.2 Codonopsis lanceolata
CACCAATAAGCGACAACCTCAACTTTCTCACCCACCGGCCAAAAAGTACGGTGTGTTTATAAAAGATAAATTAATTCTCGCTTAATTTGCAACGAATATTGCGATCTAAATCAATGTCTTTCTCAAAGTGATGTAATTAACATTTCACCATATATTTGTTCTTGCTACGTTAGTAATGCAATGAATATTGCATCAAATCCCGTTTACCCTTTATACCTACGTTTACTCTTGATATCACATGTAATTTTGCATCTAGTTTTTGTGATAAATCTCGTGGGAATGCAATGAATATTGCATCTGATCTTTTGTCAGCCTAGGTAATGATGCAATGGATATTACACCAGATATTTGCATACACTTTCTCTGTTAATGATGCAATGGATATTGCGTCGAATTTTAGCTTGATTTTTCTCTTGGTGATGCAATGCATATTGCATTAGATCTCGTATCAAGTTTCGTGAAGATGCAATGGATATTGCATTTGGGTTAAATGGCAATGTAGTGCATGTTACATCCAATCTTGTTATAAAGCAATGAATATTGCATCGGATTTGGTAATAAGCTTTGTGATAATGCAATGGATATTGCATCAGCTTTTGTGATGGTCTTGTGGCAATGCGATGGATATCACATCTAATTTTCTGATAATGCGATGGATATCGCATCTAGCGTTGTGATGCAATGACTATTGCATCTGATTTTGTGATAGCGCAATAGATATTACATATGTTTTTGAAGTGATGCAATGGATATTGCATCAAATTTGGCCTTAGGTTCCTAATGGATGTAATGGATATTACATTTGTTTCTGCATCTGGTCTCACTATGGATGGTGTAATGAATATTACATCTGATTTTGCTTTAGTCTCGCTCGGTAATGCAATGGATATTGCATTTGGTGTTATGACAATGCGATGGATATCGCATCTAGCGTTGCGATGCAATCAATATTGCATCCGATTTTTGCGATAATGCAATGGATATGTATTTCGTGTTGTGGCGATGCAATGGATATGGCATCGATCTTGCGATGCAATAAATATTGCATACGGGTTCGTAGTGATGCAATGAATATTGCATCCATCTTTAATGCAATGAATATTGCATCTGCGTTTGTGGTGATGCAATGAATATTGCATGCGGGTTCGTATGATGATGCAATATTGCATCCGGTCTTTATAATGCAATGATATTGCGTTTGTGGTGATGCAATGAATATTGCATCGAAGTTTGGTAATGCAATGAATATTGCATTGACTCGCTTGATGATGCATGAATATTGCATCCGGTTTTAATATTTGATCTGATGAATATTGCATATGGATTTTGTAAAAACAATGAATATTGCATTGACTCGTGGTGATGCAATGAATATTGCATCTTGTTTTAATGGTGATGCAATGAATATTGCATGCGGAGTTTGTGGGAATGCAATGAATGGCCATTTAGTCTTTTAATGATGTAATGAATATTACATTTTGATGTGCGTTATTTTCACTAGGTTGTAATGGATATTGCAACTATCTTTCCACATCATAGTTGTTTGTTTGCATGATGGCGAACTACGTTTGGTCGATTCCTTTAAAGGTCACGTGAGCGACCTATTTCGGCAATTCGACCATCGAGCATATACATTTGCATATCACGCTTAAAAACTACGATAACTGCTATAACCGACTAAATATGTCTAGGGTATGTGAGATTTGAATTGCCACACAAAGCTTTGCATTATAGCGCTACCTCTTTGCATTACTCCCATTATAATTTCTACTGAAATTTGGGAGTCTATTTCTTATCAACAATGTTCGTTTACTCGGTAAGCTTTGGGTTACGTAAACTCCATTGTTGAGGGACTCAATAGACACCCAAATTTCGTACCCACGGTTATGTAACATGACATGAGATATCAAGACCCGTTAAAAACTAACGAATGTTAAGTTACAAGGTTTAAAATGCAAAAGAAAAAGCAGGATGCGCAAACAGTGAAGTGCAGGGGGCCTAAGTGCCAAAAAGGAGACCAAAAAAGCCCCTGGCGCCACCCATAGAGCTTGGGCGTGCGCCCGGCTTCCTCATGGGTGGCGCCCAATAGTACTCAATGTCTTGTAGCTCTTTGCTTTTGGTACAATCTCAAGCGTGCATTACAAACCGATGAAGCATAGAAAGAGAATCTTAACCACGAAGGAATCCTTCTCGGCCTATAAATAAGAGGTCGGCTTGTGAAAAAACACAGTACACACAATTATCAAACTTTCACCGCGCGGTGGTGATCGTTCTCCCAGAGTGAGCGTCCTAGAGTTCCCTTCCTTTAAGCCTCGGCTCAGTCAAATCTCCCCAAACACAAAACCAACTGTCAAAGTGAAACCTAGTTGCCCCGCTAGGATTCCACCCTATTCCTCCGGTCCAAAAATCCCAAAAAGAGCAGTTGCCCTGCCCGAATCCAGACGCCAAATCTGTAAGAAGCAAGCAGTTGCTCTGCCCGATTTCTACGTCAAGCAAACAACAACACAATAGCAGCGGTTACTCGCTTGGGTTCGGTGCGGCACAACTTTGGCGGTTATTCGCCGAATCTCCACAACGACAAAAGACTCCCTCTCGGGAAGGACAGAGCGAGCGCACCCTAAAATCTACTAGAAGCTAGTTGGTAAGGGATAAAGCCCCCACACTTCAAAAGGTAGGCTATTTAAAGTTTTATTTATAAAAAAGTGCTATTTAAGACTACCCAATGTAATAAATATAAGCAAGTATCTTTTGGATTTATATAGAAAATATAATTAAAAAGAGTCATTATTATGTTCAAATATTTGTAATTCCCGAGAAAAAGAGCTGCTTCAAGTTTGTAATAATATAGCTGAGATATGTATATTTAAATGAATTATTTTATCGTTAAATAAATATAATAAAAGCATATTTCAGCCAAAAAATTTGTTTTGAGACCGAAAAGGCGAGTTGGGTGCCTAACACCTTCCCACCTCATAACTTAGCCTCCGAACCCTTTACAAAATCTGGTTACATTTGGTTTTTCTTTATTTCTCCTTAAATAAAGATGGCGACTCTGTTATAACATTTTGAGTCCACAGGTGAGGCGAGACGTATTCCACGCGCTCTTTGCAACGTTCTTTTTGCACTTTTAATTTCGTTTTCCCTAAACAAGGGAAGATGGAATGAAAAGAGCATTGCGTTCTGAATCTTGTTTTCCCTAAACAAAGGAGGATGAGATCTGAAAAACCCGAGGCACGCATGGTCCACAATGGTAGGTGTATTCCATGCGCTCTTTACAACGTTCTTTTGCACTTTTAATTTCGTTTTCCCTAAACAAGGGAAGATGGAATGAAAAGACGTTGTCTTTTCGAATCTTGTTTTCCTCTAAACAAGGGAGGATGAGATCTGAAAACACAGGGGCAACTCACAAGAGTTGATCTTGATGGGGTTTCATCTTTGGAACATGATCTTGAAGAGCCCAAATGTAAACATTAGGTGTATATATTTATATCTATATCATCATTATCATGTCAAGATATTTCATCATTATTATGTCAAGCTTCCTAATCCATTTTTCACATAAATTGTCTATAATAAGATGTTCCAAAACTATGTACTTGACAAATAGTTGTTTGTAAACCTTATGTTGTTGATTTCATATATTTCAAATTGGCGTCTGAGGGGAACATATTGCTCTTATTGAGACGATGGGTACAACAACTTCAACCGACTTGACTTTTACTAATTGTATTCACCGCGACCCATGGTATCTCTTGCTTTCTCACCTTCACCATCGCCATGCTTAAGGTATTTAACTTCTTCCTTTATAACTTACTTGAGTAGAAAAGATGGAAAGATCAAGTGTCATTTTTAAGGTTTCCACAAAGTTAAAAAATTTAACATTTTCAAATTTATAAACCAACTTACTTAAATGATACTCCCAACATAGAAGACAAAAATGGCTTAGAGAAACATGTGACCTAGCTATGGTTGAAAGTGGAGGTAGAATTTGCTTCGGCATTTGGGCATCACAATCTACGCATAGGGTTTTCACTTTTCACAGATACACATTGCCGATGTCGAGCAAAGGTTTTCCGCCGCCCTTGCTGCTCGAATCTATTAGTTTGTTTCTCTTTGTCGTCCTCTCTCTAAATCATGTATGCATTAAAATTCCCAATTTTTTCGTTTTTGTCGTGTCATTCTATTTCATTATTGGTGTCAATATCACTAATTCTCTCGGTTTTCTTCTCCGACCCTCCCTCGCTAGTAGTCGAGCAAAAGTTTCATGAATCGTAACTTTCCGCCACCCTTTCTCCCCGAATCTGTAAGTTTGTTTCTCTTTCTCTTTCCATCTCTCTAAATTCTATGGATTAAAATTCCCAATATTCGTTATTGGTGTCAAATGTTATGAGTTATGTTTGAATTACCCCTCTACAATTACATATAAAACCTTAAGTTGTGGGTTTTGTTTGAATTACCCTGTCGGTTATGAGTTCTGTTTATCCCGATCATTCATTGAACTGATCTCATACCGATACCGTGCCTATGGAACATGCACATATACTAGTTTCCTCTAAGAGATATCGGTATTAAAATCGATAAACTCATTAAGACAAGAAAAAGTGGGTGAGTTTGCACACAAATGGTTGACTGACATAATTTCTCGAGGAAGAAAAAAACACGAGGAGGAAGAAGGTCCCAAAAAAAAAAACTTTAAAGACAAGTGAATTTAGGGACATCCCATTTTTCTTATTAGTACTACTAATTTAGTACATAAAGCGCTGCATATTTATGCTACAATTTCTAATATTTGATGCAAAAATCTTAGTACAGGTAAAAGTAGAGATAACAATACCTTAAAAATACAATTGGAGAAAATTGTGGGTCAGTCCCCTTGCATAATTTTTTAATTGCTTAAGCCCTTATGTTTTTTAAGCGGAAAAAGACACTTTTGAGGGCAAAAAGACAACTATGCCATTAATGAGTTGGAGGTGCGCTAAGAATCAATTTTATGCATCGCGATGCATCAATTTGTTCATCCATCAATTTGAATCACGATGCATAAATTGGGTTTGCGATACACAAAATTTCGATGCAAAAATTGGATTCCCTATGCACAAAATTGGATTCTGATATAAAATCTTGATGCAAAAATTGGACTTGATTTTATGCATCACGATGCGAAATCAATGATGCAGAAAATACCGATGCACAAATTGGATTCACGATACACAAACTGGATTCGATTGGTGCATTGTGAAACAAAATTGATACATGGACTGATACTTTGCGTTCACAAGTTCAATTTATTAAGGGTATCATGGTCATTTCACACTCAAAAGTGTCTTTTTTGGTTAAAAATATGGTGGACTGGAGCGGTTGATTTTTTTAAAAAAGGGACTGACCCAAATTTCACCCAATATAATTTAAACTAAATATCATTTAGAGAAATTGCGAACCGGTCCATTTTTTGAAGTTTTTTACTGCTATTGTACCCTATGTTTTTTAATCGAAAAAACACTTTTTGGGAGCAAAAGACTATGATATCCTTAGAACCGGCGTTCTATGATTTACTTACTCGGTGCATCACGTTGCATCAATTTGTGCATCACGATGCACGAAATTCAACTGCGATACATGATTTTGATGAATGCTTATGTGCCTCGCGATGCACAAAATCATGCATCCAAATCATAACGATGCCGGAACTCCAAATTGATACATCGGGGATCCAAATCAATGTATCACGATTGAAATTAGATGCATAGTGATACAAATTGGTTTCAAATATATCTCCTCATCCTGCTTCTTCCTCGTCCTCCGTCGTAATCTTTCTTCTTCCTCCTCCGCCTTCGTCCCTTATTAAAAATGCTTCAACCTAGGTCTATTCCAGTATTGTACTTAATGAATCAGAAAAATCATTTACCATTTGGGGCCGTTGCCCACAAATCCCCTTAAGGCGCACTTTCAATCGACCTCACAACTTGGTAGGCGGTCGATCCCGTTTCATTCTTTGCAATAATCGTGATTTTTGAATTCCAAATTGTTGACCAGGGCTGTGGAAGGAGACGATCTGGACATTTTAGGAATAATATTTCGAAAATATACTCTAGCGATTGAAAAAAAATAGACTCGAGGGGTTATAAATTTGGGAAAAGGAACCGGCCATAATTTATCCCTTAAAATTAGGATAAATTATAGGCTGGTCCACTTTCTCAAATATTTAACCCCTTAAGTACCTCATTTTTTTCCCAACCGCATAAGTCCACTTTGTTAAACTTCTTCTTTGAATGCCCTCGTCCGCATAAATCCTCTTCTTATCGCAACGAACTCGTCTCTATTGAAGATGAGTAGTTCTGTTGAATTGATCGGAGCCCTAAAATTATGCATGATAGAGACATTATGCCTGGAATTCGCAGGGATGGAAAGGAAGATAATGAGGAGGTCGGGTGGTTTCACCTTGGATTCGATTAATCCACCACCCTATCTTCCCACTTTATTTTCATTTCATCTATCGATCTTCAATTTCAACTGTGTGTTCTTTTTCTTCTTCTTCTTCTCCTACTTCTTCTTATTCTTTTTCTTCCTCATCATTTGTGTTTGTGTGTTTTATACAAAATAGATTCATTTTGTTTGTTGTATTGTTATGCATGTAAACTCTTCGATAAAATGCTTGAATAAAAATTTGTTCGTTTTTGGACACAATTTTTGAATTTGGATCCATTAAATTTGAATCACGATCCATCATTTGTGAATTGTGATGCATCGATTTTGATTTGTGATGCAGGAAAGATGCATCAATGAATAATTTGCTTGATTGTGTAAACGAAAGAAGAGGCTTGAGGTTCTGGTTGATTTTGTGATGCATCCAATTGGATAACTAATGCATGAATAGCACACCATAATGTCAAATTCATGTATCGCTACAAGACATGAGTTCTGGTTCATTTGCGATGCATCCAATTGGAATTTCGATGCATCAAAATCATGCATCACAATTTCAAATTTATGCATTGTCAAGGGACATGAGGTCTGATTCATTTTACGATGCAATCATTTTGGAATTCTGATGCATCCAATTGGAATGAGCAGTTTCGTTTTCATTGTTTACTCAAACGCCTTGATATTAATCTTTCTTTTCCCTGCAACCTTCGTCTCTCAAGCTTCAGTCATAATTTATGAAAGTTGGGTCTTGTAAGCCTTTGAAACATGTTCATTCCTTTACAACCTAAATTGTGATGCACTGCATCTCTACATTGCGATGCACCGATCGACTTTGGTTTTGCGATGCACCGCGTGCTTGATTTAATGTGTGCTTGAATTGCGATGCACTGGCATTGGTTTTGAAATGCACCGCGTGCCTGATGCGCACATGTTTTCCTTTCATTAATGACATATTCGTATTTTTACCCCAAAAGTCTTTTTCTGGTTAAAAAAAATATATAATCTAGAGGTTAAAAATTATTGAAAGGGGACTGGCCCGAATTTTCCCTTAAAATTAGGGTAAAATTATGGCTGGTCCCTTTTCCAAAGTTTCTAACCCATCTAGTACCCCGTTCTTTTTTTTTTCAACCGCAAAAGACCACTTTTTCGAAATATTGTTCCGAAAATGTCATCGTCTCCTTCAACAACTCCGTTAACACACTTTGGATTTGAGAATAACCATGGCAACGAAACGGAGATCAAATTTGTTTAATTCATTATGTTCGAAACTGTAATGGATCTGTGCTAGGTTGAAGGATGTTTCAGTAAGACGAAGGCGGAGGAGGGGGAAGAAGAAGGCTTACGACGGAGGAGATAGAAGAAGAAGATGAAGGACGTAGTCTGGTTCATTATCATTTTGTATCGCGGTGCAAAAATATATTAGATAATATTTTATGTATCGCGGTACATAAAAGTTGATACGGTGGTGCAACTTGGATTAGGTATGTGTATCGTGGTTCAAAAATTAATTCATTGCGGTATATGAAAGTTGGTACCACGATGCAATTAAAGCGGTGCAAAAATTAATACAACAAAATTGATGAATCGCGGTACAATTAAACTAGAGAATTAAACTATTGAAGCGTAATGCAAAAATTAATGCAATAAAATTGATGAATCGTGGTTCAATAGTCAATGCACCGCGATTCATTTATGTAGCATGCCTCATGCTCATTAAGGGCATTGTATTTTTTTTTTACCTCAAAAGTGTCCTTTTTCGGCTTGACAAAAAAAAAAAAACACACACACACAGAACTGTAGCGATTATAAATTTTGAAAAGTGGAGCGACGTGCAATTATTCGTTAAAATTATGAGTGAGCCCTTAAAACATGTACAATGAGGGTTTTTCCCCAAATCTTCCCATCCAATGGAGAATTTAAAAAAATCATCCCCAAATCAACCAATGATTTTAACTAAAAAAAATCATCCCTTGAACCCCAAAGTCCCCAAATCCTAGGTCTCCTTTCCAAGTGTCATCATTTGATTGAATAATATTTTATTTTTTTCCATTACCTTTCTTGACCAATTTTTAGCTTAAAAAATTATTATTTTTAATTATTGTTTTTTCCAGAATTAAAGTACACATTTTTACCTATAAATAGAGACTTGGTTTGTTTCATTTGAATATCATAAAAAATTCATATGATTTTTGCAAGTATCCGGTCATTATTAATGGAGATAAAGATGGTGGGGTATGTAAATGTATTGAATTTTGTACCACCATTGGAAATATTTTTTGGTTTTGAATCAAATATGTATATAATAGATTATTTTATTGATTTTTAATGGATTGTATTTGATTTTTGGTTTGATTTAGAAAAATAATTGTACATGCTTTCATTTGGGCTTAATATGGAAGAGACTTAAGTTCAGCCCAAAAAGATTTGGGCTTTAACCACTGCCTAGATTATAAGTAATAGGAGGAAGATTATAGCTGGTCCCTTTTTTAAAATTTTCAACCTCAAAAGTTCACCTTCTTTTTTTCAATCGTAAAAGATTACTTTTCGAAATTTTGTTTCAAAAATATCATATTCTTCTTCAATAGCTCACGCAACACACTTTGAATTCGAAAATCACGATTGTGCGGAACGAAACGGGGATCGACCTGCCCGGTCAAGTCGTGGGGGTACAGAGGCAACGCCCCCGAAAGGTAAACAAGTTTTTTGATTCATAAAATACGAAACTATAATGGATCCGTACTGGGTTGAAGAATTTTTCAGTTGGGACGAAGGCTAAGAAAGAAGAGGAAGAAGAAGACTTACGACGGAGGAGATGGAAGAAGAAGGCTTACGACGGAGGAGATGGAAGAAGCATGTGGAGAACGTGAATCAGTTCTTTATGATTTTGTATTGCGGTTCAAAAATTAATGCACTAAAATTGATGAATCGCGGTTCAAATATAGGCGACAATTACACTATTGAACCGCGGTCAAAAATTAATGCACTAAAATTGATGAATCGCGGTTCAAAAATAGATTAGCAATTAGCCAAATACACTATTGAAACGCGGTGCAAAAATTAATGCACTAAAATTGATGAATCGCGATTCAAAAGTAGACTAGTAATTACACTATTGAACTGCGATGCAAAAATTAATGCACTAAAATTGATGAATTGCGGTACAAAAATAGATTAGCGATTATACTATTGAACAATGGTGCTAAATTAATTCAATAAAATTGATGAATCGCAGTTCAAAAATAGATTAGCAGTTACACTATTGAACTGCGATGCAAAAAAAATAATGCGATAAAATTGATGAATCGCGGTGCAAAAATAATGACCTCTGTAACGTGCTTACGGTTCATTAAGGGTATCGTAGTTTTTTTGCTACTAAAAGTGACTTTTTCTGATTACAAATAAAAATAGTACACTTTAGCGATTAAAATTTTTAAAAAATGGACCAACCCACAATTTTTTCGAGTTATAATTGCCCTTCAAACTTGAAAGTAAGGCTATTTCTACGGTCGAGTCCAGCTTGATAATGGGTTGACTCGTTTTCGCATCTTCACACTTTTTTTTTATTTGGTACGAATAAAGAAAATATTTTCAATCTAAACTAATTTTTTAATTCATTTCAGAATACAATATCAATCATAACCTAATTATTTCCTTTGTCTCAACTCTCAAGGGACTTTTGGGCCTTTACAAATGAAATATTGCGGAAATGTAAGCATAATTTTTATAAGATGATTTTTTATATAAAATATTTTAAAATAAAATAGTAAACTCTTTAATTCAATCAGAGGTAGTAAAAAGGAAAGATGAATTAAGTACTCTATCCGTTCCGGAAAAATAGTCAATTATTATGAAAAAAATGGTTAATATTGTCATTGTATTTTGACCAATCGTTACATTTTGTTACTGTATTATTTTTGAGCAAAATTGTCATTGTACTTGAAAAGGGAGATTCAATTCCGCAATTATCACTAACTGTCATCCAATTTTTAATAAAATTAATTTAAGTTGTCTCCTCTAAGGTTTTTTAAAATATAGAAAGATGTTTAATTAATGATAGTTGAAGTTAAAAATTAAATGATTTATAGTTCTTAAATTATCAGATTTTTTATTTTAGAGGTTAAAAATATATATTTTAAACAAAAAAGGAAAAAAATGAATGAAATATAAATATTCAAATAAGAAGGAAAAATATATTTTGCCTAAATAAAAAATTAAGAGAAGAATATTAATAATACATTAGTGCTCAGTAGCTCATTTATAATTGACAAAAGTTTTATCAGCTGAGATTAAATCGTTTTAAAATATTTAACTGTTGGGATCATCACATGTATGGATGTGGTTATCCTTTTTATTAATAAATTATTTACTAAATTACTAAAATATTATTAATAATAAATTAATAAAAAATATTAATAAATTAATTTTATTAATTTTAAATAAATTATTTAAAATATTTAATAAATTAATAAATAATTATTAAATAAAACATATAAGACATAAGTCATCAAATAACATTAAAACAAAGTATTATTCGGGAAAATATTAACACTTCACAAATTTCATGGTGGCTGTTATAGGTTGAATTAAAAGTTTTTTTTTTTTTATAATCTTATCTTTATAATTCCCAATTATAACGTATTTTGAAAAAATATTAATGCATCATAATTAAATTCAATTTTCTTTACGAATTAGATTACATTCCATGAATGTGTGTTAACAATTAGATTTAATGAATTAACTTTTTTCAATATTTATTATCGATTATATTTCCTTTACACTTATTATGTTTTATTATTAATATATTTTTATTATATGATCCATTAAGACAAAACATATATATATATATATATATATATATATATATATATATATATATATATATATATTAATTTAAATATTTTTCTCTTATTTTTTATTCGAACAATATATATTTTCTTCTTATTTGTATTTTTATATTTCATTCATTCATTCATTTTTTTTGTTTATAAAATAGTATCTTTTTTAACTCTTAAAAGCAAAAAAAGAAAAAGAAAAAAAGGACTCCCCTATAATTTAAGAACCAAAAAAACAATCTACCTTTTGACATCAACAATCATTAATGATCTTCCAACATTAGAAAAAAGTTTAGGGGATACAATTGAAATTAGTTATGTTAAAACTGGATGATAGTTAGGGATAGTGACGAAATTGCATCTATCTTTAAAAGTGCAATGACAAAATATAAAGATTCTCCAAAATATAGTGACAAAATTAATAATTTTTCTTCCACGATTCTTTTTGGGATGTTTTACTTAAAAATTCAACTTTAAAAAATTAAAGGATAAAAATATCGTTTTATTATTAACTATTAAAAGTATCATTTTTTTAAAAAAAATTAAACTTTCAAACGAGAACTCTTTACCTAAAACAGGAGAGTATCATTTAAGATGTGAGAAGCACTATAAAATTACAAAAAGAAAATCACAAAAAACACACACCACGGTCCACGCACAGTTGCACACACAAAGCAAAAGGTGTTATCCGGAGATTACGAGTGTTTGGAAGTGTCAGCATACCAGCAAACCAGCAATGCAGACAAGACCACAATTTCCATTCACTTTCTTAAATTAAGTGAATAATTGCCCCCCCCCTCCCCCCGCCGAAAAAGCTGGTTTAGGGTATCTTCCGCTTTTTAAAAAAGGACCATTCTTTTTTATAGGGGCACCACAATAAGGACCATTTTTGTGCATGTGGGTATCAAGAATTTGTTACCTTTTTCATTTTTTTCTTCTTTTATAAAGTAATATCTAGAAAAATTGAAACATATATCTTTAAGTACACATTTTTGCCAAAAGAAATATAGTTCTAATTGAAGTATTTTAATGTGATTATTTTTAATAATGTTTTTTTATGTAGAGGTTTAACGAGTTCAATCTTAAAATGATTTTTTCCAATGCAAAAGTAAACGAGAATTGATCAAACTTAATTTTTTTTGATCTCTGGTCTAAATCCATCTACTCTATCAATTCCAGACAAATAGTTTATCATATTATTTTGAGATGTTTCACTTTAAGAATTAATATCAAAAAGTTATGGTTTATCATCTCTATGACATTTCAACTTTACGATCTACATTTGATATTAACATATTGGTGATACATAAACATTTTCGTAATTATGACAAACTATAATACTAGTTATATATCTCTTAATAAATAGATTTTTCAAATACAAATTCTTTGACCGGAACGGAAGGAAGTAAAAAATATTTGAATGAAAGCATCAGAGTCGAGTCGCACTGAAGTTAAATAGCAAGCTAGTAAGTACAACGAACAATTTAATTCATATATCCAACTAATTAGAGAGTTTTCATGTTACATTTAGAAATTATATGTATTTATTTTAATTTTCAAAGGATTTCTTATCTAATCTTACTAATTCCACAATATTAGCCATTCTCACACATTACATTACCAAGTTCAAATGTAAATGGCTAATTTAATACAATAAGCTAAAATTCACGTTTATATACAACAAATTATAAAGATTTTTCACGAGAGAAACGGAGAAAATAACACATAGTGAGATCGCAAAAAACAATAACCTAGCTATTTGAGTGTTGGAATCGAATAAGTTGGATTTCAAATGCTAAATATTTGGTTGTCCAAGTCTTTCTCCTTCAAGATTTTGATTGATGCATCTCAAAAAATTGAAATCAAGACCCAAATCAAAGCCTCACACACACACACATGTGTGTGTGCGTGTGAAATGGATCAAGAATATGCATGAAAGATTATATCTTCCATGGTACGTACTAAGTTCTCTCAATAATGAAGGTGCATGCACCTCTCTCTCTCTCTTTCTCTCTCTCTCTCTCCTGAACATATGCTCTGTGCAGATTGTCACACACACACACACATGATATGTTATCTGCAGTCCGCATGCACTCTTATATGGAAATATAAAAGTTTACATGGTAGAATACATAAAAAGATGTGTTAGAATAATATGAAGTAATGTTTAAAGCTAGTAAGTTCTGGCCATCTCCTGGGGTTAAGGCAAAGGCAAAGGCAAAGGCAAAGGCAAAGGCAAATGGGCCCCTTCTTCAATTCTTGTGTACATTTATTCCCATTATTTTTTTTATTCTCTGTTGTTTTAAGCTTCACCTACCCCAAATTGCTAAATGCATGATGATAATTAGGTGCCAATTGGTACATATATATTTTGGTACTTGCAAAGATTTTCTTTATCTTGGCTACAAAACTGTATCAAAATCATACTTAATTTTCTTGAATGAGTTGTAGAGTGGTTTTAGGATCTGCAATTTTTTATAGTTGGCTTGTCCTCTACTCTCTGTGATGCGAGTAGATAGTTCATGTATCCAACCCCTATTATTTTGTTTTAATTTCGGGTTAAACATGTTCGTTTGACTCCCTTCCCATGCTCCCTTTGAAAAAGTATAACAATCTCTAATGACCAAAAGATAAGCTAAAATTGTGATTGAGATTAAGATGCCCAATAGATAGAATTTTAAATAGTAATACAAGACAAAAAATTACCGTCTTTTGGCCACTTTCTTATTTTCTTCTCCAAAATGGACAAAGAAAAATTAAAATATGATGTTTGACTATGGTTGGAGCCAAATCTACCCTTGAATATAGCTCTATATTTTATTATTATTTATCATAATTGTCTTACAGTTTCAGAAAAAAAGATAAGATATAATTAAAATAAATACTGTCATTTAGTCCATAAGAGTAAAAAAAAAAACAATATTTTTAAATTTGTCCAAAATAAGTAATTAAAAGTTATAAAAAGATATGTTCATATGATAACAAATACTCCAAAATTGTGTGGATCAAGTATACCAATTATGTTCATATGATAACACCTAGAATTGTCGACAGTTTATGCTTTTTACCAATCGAAATATTCTGTCGCTAACTGAAGTTTTTCTGGTTGTGTGAAGATATTTCCAATTAATAATTATAATGAACAACTTTACAAATAATTTAGTACAATCTTTTTGACCAAAAAGTTAGTGTGTATATAATTGTTGGTAAAAACTTAGAAAATATTGCTTTATCAGTATATTTTTTGTAAGATGAATCTTTATGATCTGACCCATCGACATAATGTGTTAGTTGACTAGGTTGTGAGAATGTAGGGCTCCGTCTTGCAAATTATAAGGAAAAATTCTGACCAATTCATTTTCCAAAGTTTTTAATCAAAAAAGTCCACCGTTTTTTTTTCAACCGCAAAAGACCACTTTTCGAAATATTATTCAGAAAATGTCATCGTCTCCTTCAACAGCTCCATAAGTTTCATAACAATACTTGAGCAAGAACATCATTGCCTGAAATCTAGCTTTCTGCCCATCATGTTCTTCGAGTTTCCATTTCTTAGCAAACCTATGATTTCCATCCTTGATGAATGCCATGTGTTCTCGGATTGGCCACACAGATATGACACGGAACACAATTCTTCGCATTCTGGCAACTAAGCTTTTTAACACCTTACCTGCTATCCCTTCTCTGTATTCCGAGCTATGCTTGAGCTTCATGCCCTGTGAATGGACTATGATAGAATCCAGAGCATTCGCCAATGATGGAAGAAGCCTTTGGGAACCCTTTCAATTCTGGTAATCTTTCAACCCACTGATTTGTGGCAGAGGGATGTAGAGACTATGCTAGGCTACCAACATTTTTTTCTTCATTTCCATGGATCTGCGGTCTTTTGTAGTTTCTTTATCCCGTCTCTCTTTATCATTTTTTTAATCACGGTTCATTTTTTTTAAAAAAATTGAATCGCAATACATCACACACACTCAGCTATTCGATCCTTCCCAAACACTTCCTCTCGAAATTATCTCCCATCTCTGCTAATCATTTACCACATTGCTGGGTGTTTTGATCAGTAATAATAATTTTTTTTTCATCAACCATACACGCCAAATTGGAAAACTCGAAAGCTCCATGACAATCGACACTCATCCGTGTTCTTTCAATTATGGATTATGTAGGGTTAGAGATAGTGTATCTACATTTTTGGTTGATAGTGTGTGTGAGTGTGTGTTTGTGTTTGTTTATGTTTTACGGTGTGTGTGTGAGAGTGGCTAGTAGAGAGATATAAGATAAACATGATTGTGTGTTTGTGTGTGTGTGTGTGTGTGTGTTTCATGGTGTGTAAGTATGTGTACAGTGAGAAGTCAAAAAAGGGGAGGTGATGATGTTTGTACTGTGATGACGAAAATGGAGGATTGGTTAGCGAAGTCCAAAAAATTTGAATCGCTGTGCATAAATTTTTTGAATCACGGTTCAATTTTAATTTTTTTGAATTGTGGTGCATAAATTTTTTGAATGGTGATGCATAAATTTTGAATCACGATACATTTTCGTAATGTGCCTCAGAATCATTAAGGGTATCGCAGTCATTTTACCCCCCAAAAATGTCATTTTCCGGTTGAAAAAATCATGGTACTAGAGCGAATTAAAACTTTGAAAAGTGGACCGACCCACAATTTTATCCAAATTATAACATGTAAGACCATCTCACAAGAGACCTACTCTTGAAGGCAAAAACTTAGGTAAAACGGAGCCCTTGACCCAACCCACCGTATATTTGTGAGTTGAATTGTGAAAGAACGGGGTTCTGTCTTATCAATTAGAATTCATAACATGGTTTTACAAAAGACCTACTCTTTATTGAATTACATGGGACAAAAAGCATTTCAGAATAGATATAAGTATATACTATCTATTTTATTCCTAAATTATTGTCACGTTCATTTTTTTTTGTTAAAGTGAATAATTTTTTTAAAATCATTAAATACGTAATTTGTATTTAAAAATCATTCAATTTAAAAAAAAAGAGTTAAACAGGATGATAAGGAAAGTAGAAGTATAACTTACTGCGATTGAAAGGAAATGCAAATGAATAATAGAATGTGAAAAAAGCCAACAAAATTACTTTAATTGAAGTAAGGACGTGGTTTTGATTGGGAAAGGTGCAATTATATGCCATACTAGATTGCATATCCGTCTTGTCAGACCATGTGAAGGATTGGATGTACAACCAAGTGATTCTCCACTAATTAAAAAGCAAATTAGTCATCAAAATAAACATGTAGTAGTATAGTATCTGATGTTACATAATTTAATCTTGAATCGTTTCCTTGATGTTTAAGGTATTTGAGTTTATATAAATGTATGATTTTGTGAAAATTCTATTAAAAGAAGAAAACTTTAGAAGAAATGCAAGGCATAGTCTCGCGAAACCCATCAGATATGAGAGTAAGTCTTTAACTTGTGTAAAACAAAATAACAGTTTCGGTGTGTAAAATGGTCGTTCTTTTGAAATAAAGCATTTTAAGTAATATATAGCCCTTTTAGGAATGAAATCTGGGCTGAGTCATTAATATGGAAAGATCATAGGCCTTTATGACCATAAATGCGAGTTGACCGCATAACTGACAGAGTCGTGGCTTAAATCTCGGGCCGAGAGTTGTCGGACAGTTAAGCTTGGAATGTATATCTAGTTTATTCGAGAAGCCTTGCTCCCTACTCGATTAGATCGGTAGAAAGATTCCTGCTCGAGATAAGGGTGTGTAGAATTTTTTCAGAATCGGACCGAACCAATAAAACTGGACCGAACCAATTAAAACTAGACCGGACCAATACTTTGGTTTGGTCCTGGATCTGAATTTTCATAAAATCGGACATTTGGGTTGGTCCCGGTTCTCGAACTAAAAAAATATAGAACCGGACCGAACCGACTCAATATATTGTTTATTTGTTTATTTTAATATATATATATATATATATATATATATATATATATATATATTAATTCCTTATACTTTCTTTATTATACTTTTTAGTTAGAACTCTTTTATTATTTTCTTTCCACCGATTTGTTATGTTGTGAGTTTATGAGTTCGACATTTTTAATAGTTGAATGTACTTTTATCGAATGTTTTTTAAATTTTTAATGAAGTTTCAATCTTACAAATTTTATTATGTATTTGTATTAAACAATTAAAAACTAAAAAATCATAGTATTGGCCCGGTCCTAGTTCTCATATATCTTTGATTGGTTCTGGACCGGACCAATGTTTTGGTTCTCATACATATTGAGTTAGTTCCGGTTCTAAATTTTTTGAGAACGAGACTATTGGTCTGATTTCGATTTTCTCTTTTTTTCCAAAAAACTAGACCGAACCGGACCAAACTCACCCCTAGCTCGAGATGTATGTAAAATATTTACACTGGGTTATCCTACTCGGGTAACCTCTTTCCTAGTCTCTGTTCTCCACGTGCTTATCACATGAAGACACATGTGCTCGGCTTGTGACCAGTTGGATTTGGCCGAGCTCATCAGTATCAACGTATTCTCATGTCCGAAACTTTTAACATTGTCAGATACGATTATACGGGCGTTACCAAAATTTTACACCCAACTGAATCGAAGCTCGAATTCGAGACCTATGGTTAATAACAACTCGTTACCAACAAAAGCAGGGCGGCCCTGGGCAAGGGCAGGCTGGGCATCTGCCCAGGGCCCAAGTTAATTAGGGGCCTAAAATTTTGTGGGTATTAATAATAGTATTATATTGAGTTAGTGTTTTTCTTTATGCAGCTAGCTGAAGAGACCTAAAATCCAAAGAAAATAGCTCAATTCGGCAATTCTCAAACTTAATACACGGCCCTGACTCACTTCATACATTTCAATTCGACAATTCTCAAACAACCAAATTAGTAATAGTTATAGCCTTAATATTTCTCGAGTATGTTATGACTTGGGTCACTTATGTATAAATATTAGGGGAAAATATTAATGCACTAAAATTGATTTATCGCGGTTCAAAAATAGACTAACAATTAAATTATTGAACCGTGGTGTAAAAATTAATGCACTAAAATTGATGAATCACGGTACAAAAATAGACTAGTAGTTACACTATTGAACCGCGGTGCAAAATTAATTCAATAAAAATTGATGAATCACGGTTCAAAAATAGACTAGCAGTTACACTATTGAACCACGATGCAAAAAATAATGCGATAAAATTAATGAACCGCGGTGCAAAAATAATGACATCTATAGCGTGTCTACGGTTCATCAAGGATATCATAATATTTTGGCACTAAAAATGACTTTTTTAGATTGAAAATAAAAAAGTGTACTTTAACAATTAAAAGTTTCAAAAAGCAGAACAACCCATAATTTTTTCTAAACATTAATTTTAGTTATTAAATAAGAGTCATTTCTTGAACTTCACCATGAGCCAATTAAATACTAAAAATGGCCCGAACAAAAGACAACAAGAAAACCTAAAAGCGACCATGCGAAGCCTTTTGTTCTGAACCCAAGTACAAGAGTACTACATTATTTTGATCATATTGGAATAACATGCTTTAATAATTTAGATCCCCACCGTGGAAAGATCATACTTTGTGATTGAGCTCCATCACCTTTCACCATATGAGATACTTTTTTCTGTTGCCAAAATCAAAACCCAAAAATATAGGTACCACATCGATGATAAATTCACTCCAAAATATATTATTATCGGATGTAAATGTGTGCATGTGAGAGAGAAAGATATAGAGGTTACTACGATGGTAACGACATCGGATATTTCAAATATAATGGTCAACAACATGGTTTTTTGCGAGTAAAACTAGAGACTCAACACATTCACGTGTTCTTAATTATAGTAACTTTTTTACGTCGTTAAGATTCATATTCAAGTAGAGTCCCGTTCTACTTACTAAAAATAGACGAACATTATCAAATTAAAAGAAAGATATAAACCACATACTCACGATCCGGAACACATGGTTTAATTCCAAAATCTTAGTGAATATAGGATGCATGAACAAGATGCAAACCTAACATCAACATAGACCCACGTACGCCTTAAACTGCAACATCATGCACGCCTTAAACTGCAACATCATGCAATAACACATCAGTTGGCAGTGCAGATCAATGACTAGTTCTTGTCAAAAAGATTCGATACCTCTTTTTGAAAACGTGCCATTACCAATAGTAAAAAGAGCTCCTAATAATTCCCTCTCAATAACTGTCTCCATCCAAGTAAGACTATCGTCATTGCAATTTGCAAGGTCCGAAAATGGTCTAATGTATCAGTCTTGCCCTAAACGAGGCTGCCTCCAAAACTGTCTCAACCCAACCAAAAAGAAAGCAAGCAAGATTTGTCAAAGTTGAGAAATTACATATCTGCAGAGTGAAAGGCCGCACTTTCTTGGTAATTTCCTGAGCAAGCTTACAATATAACTTGCTTCTGCAAATTCCTGTTAGATGATTTCCATGCAAAAGATGTATACATAAGAAATTTAACCCCACATTAGCTTCCTGACGTTCATATGGCATTTTCTTGTTCCCAAATTCATTGAATAAATCATATTAAACCGCCTGCGTTCAGATTTCATCAAATCTACGCGAAAACTTTCCGTGATTATCACTCACCAACTTCTCTGATCTCTTTAGAGTGGATGGTTGAGATCAAAGCTTATATTTGTACAATTCAAAAGTCACTGAAAAACATATCCTGCTTGACTAAGCTTATAAAATGACAAAGAAAACTGAGCACAAAACAACAATGGTGAGTTGTTACAATTAATAAAGGACTGTCTACACTAGAAATTGGATGGAAAGTGGAAACTCAACACTAATCTTAATAGGGGTGACAAAATGGGTGTTATGGATAAATGGATAATAGGTCATTATTCATGGATAATCATAGATAATAGCCTATTATTTATTTATCCATAACACCCATTTTATCACCCCTAATCTTAATAATGTTTATTATCCAGCAGAAACTACGACAAACATTCCCTTGATAAACACACAAGAGAAACATATAGACGAATACAAACAATGAGCCAAAGTGTTGTCCTTAAAAATGCCACCACGTGATATTCCTAAATCGCCCATGAGAAGATTACATCTATAATACAATACAGCTCATAGTTGACATGTGCAATTGACTAAAGCTATTTAGGAGCTGAGATTGATTCCTTTATTGAGATCATATGGTCATTATCACTCCTCGAGTTCACATGTGTGAACGGCGGTTGAGCAACTACCCCCTCTCTCTCTCCAACTCCCCCCACTATTCACGGTTAGTGGCCGCTAATCCTTCCTTCACCAAACCCACGTCCCTTTTCTTTTCGATATTTTAATTAATTAATCAATTTTATGCAAAAAAAATCGTAAGTTTTGTAATTTGAAATATTTGTTTTTTTTCTTTTTAACTGTTATCGTAATTAATTTAATTAATTTATTTTTTGAAACTGAATCACAATTTAATTTATATCTAAGTTTTGAATATTTCTATTTTAATTTTTTTCTTTTTAATTGTTATCGTAATTAACTTAATCAATTTAATTTTTTTCCGGCCCGTAATTTCGTATACAAATAAATTTTTAAAAAAATCGTAAGTTTTGTAATTTGAAATATTTGTTTTTTTCTTTTTAAATGTTATCATAATTAAATTAAACAAATTATAAGTAAATATTAATTAATTTCCACATTATCTGCTTTATTTATCGATAAATTCATAAACTGGCGCCGTACTATCGGCACGGAAAAAGGTACTAGTATACATACAAAGTTCCTCGTCACAGTAATACTTTTATGATTTTTAGGATCTTCACCTCTCTCTCTCTCTCTCCCCTACATTTCTTTGTCATGGTACCTGTTTATCCCGAAACAGAACATGATCACTCCAGGAGTATTTCCTTTTTAAACTTGCTGCATTAATCACACTCAAGACTACTAGTAACCTTTCCATAGTTTTTAAGTTGATATCAGAATTATTTTCTTAGTACCGGTCGGAGGGACGACAGAAGTCTAAGCTAGAGAAGGAAGGAAGCATGATCGTGGACACGATGTTCAGTTCCAGCAGCATAACAAGTAAGTGCCGATTTACTTAACAAGAATTGTCAATGCGCACATTCATGCACAACAAATATCAAAATGCTACCATAACTAATCCCTATAGTATGATTATGTAAAATATGGAAAAAGTTGATTTACATGAATTCTTACTCTACGTGATTCATTTACATATGTGTTTCTGTTCATGTCGGATTATATCTCTTGAAGTCGTTGCAGTAAACATGAAAGCTCGGTTAAAGAGTGGAGAGAAATTCATGACAACATTCACAGCCATGAGAACTCCCATTTTCATGGATGCTATAATTTTAAATCGAACACCTCAAAAATTTCTCTACAAGCAATAGATTATTGAAGTTAGAACTTAATTGTTTGAACGTTATCATAAAGTTCTGGTGTTAAGATTTTCTAACATAAACACTGCAGACATTAACATCAAAGTTCAAACATAATTAAGAAAATACTATTTCGCAGCGTGAAATGTTTGCTTTAGTTATACTTAAAAGTGTTTTCAGTTCTTGTTCTTCTTTATATATGTTCTTGATTTTTCAACCATAATTTCAGTTTCGCAATTTAAAGAATTATATTCAATCATAGTTTGATTCTACTGCCTAGTGCACGTGTGGAGTGAACTAGTACTCCTTCATCCCCCCTAGAGGTCAGTCAGAATTTGATTGGAACCGGCCGAACCCAATTTATAAACAGAACCACACTTAATTTAATGATTGTTCGACAAACAAACAAATATATAGCACCATTTATGGCGATAATAGATTAAGTAGGTGATCTCAAGTAACTCGAACTAAGGGTGAGTTGAGTTGAGATCGAGTCAGAGTTTTGACTCCAAACATCATCAACATGAGGAAAGAAATCACACTAAAAAAACATGCATGCATAACAAATATTAATATGAGATGTATGTCTACATTGACGTATTTTCTATATATAAAAACACATCTTAGTGTCGATCTTTGAAGATAGCCATGTCCATCACCTCCTGCTGTTGCCTATGAATCATATAATCTTTACCCATTTTAATCCATTGTTCATCAAGGATAACTGATATACTACTTTTTCATAAGCGCGGTATGGTATTTCCTACTCTGTGAGTGGCTGCTTGTCAGGAAAGGGGTGACCATTTTGCTAAGAGAAATAGAGGGTAGAATGTGTACTATTATATACATGCATAGATGGGGTAGTTCATTGTAATTGATCATAGAAATATAGTTAAGGACCAAAATAACACAAATGGGCTTGTTTGGTAGTAGGGATAATCAGTATTATTAATCTCAGTATTATTAGGCTCCGTTTGTTTCACGAAAAATGATTTTCAAAAAACGTTTTTCTCATTTTTCAGTGTTTAGTAACCTTAGAAAAATGTAGTTAACGTAAAAGGTTTTCCGAGTCAACGGAAAATAAAGGTTTCTAATATTCCGAAAAATGACTTACAGATTCATTTTCCGTAAGTCATTTTCTAAATGTTCGGACACACTCCGCCTCCTTTCACAATTACACATATTTATTTACATACAGTTTACACAATATTTCACTCAACGAATAAATTGTTTAGAAATATAAATGAATTTTGTGCACACTATTTATAAATTATAATTTTAATAAATACTCACTACGTCCTAAAATTAGTGTCAACTATATTATTTAGGGACATCCTAAACATGATCAATTTTATATTTTAAAACGTTTTTTTCATATCAATTATTAAAAATTTTATTTGTAATTGTGAGATTGAAAAAAGATATACCTTGATTTAACACCACTAATGATAAATTGAAGGTTACTAAAGAAAAATTACTTAAAGTTCAACACTATCTTAGATTTTTTTTTTGTATTTATTTATATATCGTTTTTCGTAAGATTTTTCAGGGACATCCTAAACATTGTCCATTTTCTATTTTAAAACGTTTTTTTTTCATATCAATTATCAAAATTTTTTATTTGTAATTATGAGATTAAAAAAAAGATGGACCTTATTGATTTAACATCACTAATGATAAATTGAGGGTTACTAAAGACATAAATGTTTATTATTTTAAATAATAATATATTTTAAATAATTGAATAAATAGTATTTCTTACAGGCGTAATACTTGAATAAATGTTTATTATTTTAAATAATAATATATAAATAAATTTGATAAAATTCATTTTAAAAACATTGTTGTTAACAAAATAAGCAAATAACCGTAATATAAATATTATTAGTTTGATGTATAGAAATTAAATAAATAAATATACCTAAATAAATTTTTGACAAGGAAAGAAGAAGTAATAAGAGTTTGAAATCTATATTAATCTTTATAATACTAAACATTTATTTATTTTAGATATGAAACGTATGATAATTATAAAGAATCATTTAAAAAAATAAAAATTTCATCTACCGACGGTGTAAAAACATTTTTGCACAAGTGACCTTTAGAACATAACACGTAGCCAACTAAAATCTAAAAAAATAAGAGTAAAATTTTCATCCGTAGACGGTGTGGATTTTTTTTTAATAACACTTTTTTGGTGTCTAATCTAATGCAGTTTATAATATGGTCAATAATAAAGTTGTATGCCAGTTCATATTCCTAGACATTTACAGATATCTATAAATTAATCTAGGAATAAATGAGAGTCTAATAATAAAATTTGTGTTTGCAATGAATTCATCTACTCATATTAGATAAAGATGACTTTCAATTTTTAGTAAGTAGATTTAGGCGGGAAACAGTCCTATTTAGCACTTAGCAGGGCTATGTGCATCAAGGGAGATCGTAAGATCATGTTGTGATGTGTGACAGATTTTGCAACAGAATGGCTGCAAATAGGTTCACCCTGCTTGTGGGAGAATGCCAGCATAATTCTGCAAATCGGCTTCCTTGGACTCTTATTACTCCAATTTATAAGAAAACATGCGGAATCATCGGGTAAACTCAGAGCAAAAGTCATGGGTGGAGAAAAGTACCCAATAGATATAACAATTGGAGTCGCTTACAAACTGTGCCTAGCATGTTCCGTTTTACTACTGGGCACACATATCACAATCCCACTCATACTGCAAAGTAGAAGTGATGCGCATTGCAAATTGAAGATCTCAATATATTCCTCAGAGATGATGCAAATAATATCATGGGCAATAACATTATTTGCACTGTACAAGATTCGAAAAAGTAAGTCCATCACGTTCCCTTGGATTCTACGAACCTGGTGGCTCTGCAGCTTCTTGCTGTCACTTGTCCGTGCAATT
This sequence comes from Codonopsis lanceolata, assembly GCA_013146195.2. NCBI lineage: Eukaryota > Viridiplantae > Streptophyta > Magnoliopsida > Asterales > Campanulaceae > Codonopsis > Codonopsis lanceolata. Next base: position 85,890,313 of record CM028383.1, read on the forward strand.
CTTGATGTCCACTTCATAGTCCATACCCATGACCATCTCAGAGTACTTGACTATGTTGATTTTTTTAGTCTTCTAGCATCCTCAGTCCTACTTAATTTTTCAATACAAGGGAAGACAGGCATTGTCCTCACCAACCCCCGTAACATCACTGAGCCACTTCTTAATGAAAACTCTGAGAAACTTTCCCAAGGAAAAAGAGACTGCCCATATGGAAAAGCAACTATTTTCCAACTTGTTACCTTCTCATGGCTCAACCCACTTTTTGTGGTTGGAATCAAGAAGCCCCTCGACCAAGATGAAGTACCAGATGTGGACACCAAGGACTCCGCTGCTTTTACATCCCAAGGCCTCGATGACAGCTTTCAACAGGTTAGGGGAACAGATGGAACAGCAAGTCCATCTATCTACAAGGCACTCTACTTGTTTGGCAGGAAGAAAGCTGCAATCAATGCATTCTTTGCGGTGATTAGTGCTGGAACGTCGTATGTTGGTCCATACCTTATTGATGACTTGGTAAATTTCCTTAGTGAGAAGAAAACCCGGAGGTTAGTGAGTGGCTACCTAATTGCACTCGGCTTTCTTGGTGCAAAAATCATTGAGACGATAGCACAGAGGCAGTGGATCTTTGGTGCTCGTCAACTAGGCCTTCGAGTGAGAGCTGCTTTGATATCTCACATATACAAGAAGGGCCTCGTATTATCAAGCCAATCCTGTCAAAGCCGCACAAGTGGAGAGATCATCAACATAATGAGTGTCGACATTCAAAGAATAACCGATTTCATGTGGTATTTAAACACAATCTGGATGTTGCCAATTCAAATTTCCTTAGCAATATACATTCTACATATAAATCTAGGGTTGGGAGCACTAGTAGCGTTAGCTGCAACTTTGACAGTAATGGCAGGTAACATACCGTTGACTAGAATTCAGAAGCGGTATCAATCTAAGATCATGGATTCTAAGGATAGCAGGATGAAAGCAACTTCAGAAGTTCTTCGAAATATGAAAACTCTCAAACTTCAAGCATGGGACAGCTATTATCTCCAGAAGCTAGAAAGCCTAAGGAGAATAGAGTACAGTTGGATATGGAAGTCTCTTAGGCTGCAAGCACTAACAAGTTTTATCTTCTGGGGAACACCGGCATTTATTTCCGTGTTGACTTTCGGGGCCTGTGTTTTGATGGGGATTCCTCTTACAGCAGGGCGTGTATTATCTGCACTGGCTACATTCAGAATGTTACAGGATCCTATATTCAATCTACCTGACCTACTCAATGTGATTGCACAAGGAAAAGTGTCTGCAGATAGAGTTGCTTCTTACCTCCAAGAAAATGAAATTCAGTTGGATGCAGTTGAATTTGTTTCCAAGGATCAAACAGAATTTGGTGTGGAGATAGAAAACGGAAAATTTAGCTGGGATGTAAATTCAAGAAGTCCAACTCTTGATGGAATACAGTTAAAAGTTAAAAGGGGAATGAAGGTTGCAATCTGTGGGACAGTAGGATCAGGAAAGTCAAGTCTGCTTTCGTGCATACTCGGTGAGATGCCAAAGATATCAGGGGCTGTGAGGGTCAGTGGTACAAAGGCTTATGTTCCTCAGTCTGCATGGATACTGTCAGGAAATGTCAGAGAGAATATTCTCTTTGGGAACACTTACGATAGTGCTAGGTATCATCGAACAGTCAAAGCATGCGCTTTGACAAAAGATTTCCAGTTGTTCTCCGTAGGAGATCTAACGGAGATTGGAGAAAGAGGGATAAATATGAGCGGAGGTCAGAAGCAGAGGATACAAATTGCTCGTGCAGTCTATGATGATGCTGACATATACCTGCTTGATGACCCTTTCAGTGCTGTGGATGCACATACTGGAACAGAACTCTTCCGGGTTAGTACTCAGTTTATGTAAATTGGTAGCTGTGGAAGCTGAATAGTAAAAACTGATCTTTGTTTCGTTTTGTTTACAGGACTGCCTTATGGGAATGCTCAAGGAAAAGACAGTCCTTTATGTTACCCACCAAGTTGAGTTTCTTCCAGCTGCAGATCTTATTCTGGTACGCAATAAGCCTCTAACTCTCTCCCCCGCTCTCACCCTAAAAAAGAAAGAAAGAATGAAATAGTATGATTTCTGTCTGACACGGAAAAGGGATCTAATAAAACTGATTACAGGTTATGCAAAATGGAAGAATCGCACAAGCTGGTACATTTGAAGAACTACTGAAAGAAAATATTGGATTTGAAATTCTAGTAGGAGCTCATAACCAAGCTTTAGAATCAGTCACAACAGTCGAAAATTCAAGTAGAGAATCTGAGCAAGTAGCAGCTGAATGTGAATCCGGTACAGAAGAACCCATTTTGAGTGCAGAATTTCCACATACTAAGCGAGACTCAGAGCACAACCTATCTGTAGAAATAACGGAAAAGGAAGGGAAGTTGGTGCAGGATGAAGAAAGAGAAAAAGGAAGCATTGGGAAAGAAGTTTATTGGTCTTACTTGACTATTTTTAAAGGTGGTGCCTTGGTTCCAATTATTATTTTGGCGCATTCATTGTTCCAAGGGTTACAGATAGCCAGCAACTACTGGATGGCATGGACTTGTCCAACGGGTGAATCTGAGCCAATAACTGGAATGAATGTCATATTACTTGTTTATACACTTTTTTCAGTTGGAAGTTCGCTTTTTGTGCTGCTCCGAGCCTCATTAGTGGCTATTACGGGTCTTCAAACAGCAGAAAAGCTATTCAACAAAATGCTGCACAGTATTATACGTGCTCCTATGGCTTTCTTTGATTCAACGCCAGCTGGAAGAATCCTAAATCGGGTATGTCTAATTTGCTAGTACAATATATGTCATAGCCTGGAAGAAGAAAATGAAATAAGATGATCAATGCAGGCATCCGATGAACAAATAAAAGAAACTTTTCAGTTTGCCAAATGCATGAATTTTGTTTATTGTCAGATTAAACTCCACCTCAATTTCAAAAAAAGATTTGGCTTTCCAATATTCTTACATCAAGAGAAATGAAGTATCCCAAGATTAAGAATTTTCTTTGAACTTCTATATGCACAGGCATCCACAGACCAAAGTGTACTAGACCTGGAGATGGCAAACAGATTAGGTTGGTGCGCATTCTCAATTATTCAGCTTGTCGGGACGATAGCAGTCATGTCACAGGTCGCATGGGAAGTATTTGTCATCTTCATTCCAGTGACAGCCATCTGCATATGGTACCAAGTAAGACGTCTCCTTTTTATCATCCAAATTGCCTGGTGAACCAATATATATTTGTATTCGTAGTTAGTATATCTGATCCAAAAAATTGGTAAATGTTTCAGCAATATTACATACCAACTGCAAGAGAACTGGCCCGCTTAGCAGGAATACAACAAGCTCCGATCCTCCACCACTTTGCAGAATCACTCACAGGAGCAGCAACTATCCGTGCTTTCGACCAAAAAGTCCGCTTTGTTGAGGCAAACCTCAGTCTTGTTGACAACCACTCAAGGCTGTGGTTTCATAATGTCGCAGCAATGGAATGGCTTTCTTTCAGACTAAACCAGTTGTCAAATTTCGTGTTTGCTTTCTCACTGGTTTTGCTAGTAACTCTTCCTGAAGGAATTATTAACCCAAGTGAGTTCAAAACTTAGCATTTGTTCTTATTTGTATCACGAGATAATGCACAGAGAATCTAATTAAATTGATTGTTCTACAGGCATTGCAGGGTTGGCAGTGACATATGGAATCAGTTTGAATGTGATTCAAGCTTCAGTTATATGGAATATATGTAATGCAGATTATAAAATGATATCAGTTGAAAGAATTCTTCAGTACTCAAGTATTACTAGCGAAGCTCCTCTGGTGATTGAAGATTCTAGACCACCACCTAGCTGGCCAAATACAGGAACAATTTCTTTTACCAATTTGCAGGTAACTCAAAAGTATCAAACACATACAAGCTGTGACGAAGTTTGTTTCCATTTCAGATAATCCAGCAGATACCAAACTAATATACATGCCTTCGTTTGCAGATTCGTTATGCTGAACATCTCCCGTCTGTCCTGAAAGGTATTACCTGCACATTTCCTGGAAGAAAGAAGGTTGGCGTAGTAGGAAGGACAGGGAGTGGGAAATCGACTCTCATACAGGCCATTTTTCGGGTAGTAGAAGCCAGAGAGGGAAGCATTACAATAGATGATGTTGATATACACAATATAGGTCTACATGATCTGCGATCCAGGCTTAGCATTATTCCTCAAGACCCCACCATGTTTGAGGGAACAGTTAGAGGAAACCTTGACCCATTAACTCAACATTCTGATACAGAAATATGGGAGGTATAGCGTTTCCATCCAACAGAATAATCAACAAACTTGTGATAACTCCACGTTTGTCATTAATTTAACAGCTCTATTGTTTTTCAGGCTTTAGATAAATGTCAACTCGGTGATGTGATTCGTGCAAAGGAAGAGAAGTTAGAATCAACAGGTCAGAAAACTCGATCTTTTTGTTATTAGTTGGTTAGACCGTTAAGTTCTAGCACGTGAAGATTAATAAAATGTTGTGCAGTGGTTGAGAGTGGAGAAAACTGGAGTGTGGGCCAGAGGCAATTATTCTGCCTTGGAAGAGCGTTGCTAAAGAAAAGCAGCATTCTTGTTCTCGATGAAGCAACGGCATCTATTGATTCTGCTACTGATGGAATCTTACAGAAGATCATTAGCCAAGAATTCAAAAACCGTACTATTGTCACGATTGCTCACAGAATCCACACGGTTATAGATAGCGATTTTGTCTTGGTCCTAAGTGATGGTAAGTTTAATAAATCTCTCTTTCAAAAAGTGTTTATCAAGCTATCACTTTCGTTGCTAACTACTTGATCCATGAACAGGGAGAATTGCGGAGTATGACACACCAGCGAGGCTACTGGAAAGAGAAAACTCTTTCTTCTCAAAACTCATAAAGGAGTATTCTGTGAGATCACAAAGTTTCAACAACCTAGCAAAGTTAGAAAAGAATTAAGCTTGATTTTCAACAATCCTCTGATAGAAAAAAAATCTACGCATTGTTCCATGAAAGAGGCGGCATAAGTTAAGGGATTATAAATCATCTAAACGAACAGAGAGAGGTATTGACTACCTTTGCAGGCAAAGAAGTGTTTCACATCAGCAATAGGAAAAAGCATGCTTGAAGTCATTCTTCATTCTGTTGTTCACTGGAAAAATGAAATGGAAAAACTGTACCCTCCAAAACATTCATAAAACTGTGTGATGTATACTTAGGATATAAATTTATAGCTAAATAACAGTAGAAGTTTTCTGTACTCGATTATTTCCATTCCCAAGATTCTGATATGCAAAACTGAGAGTTTCTACTTCTAATTTGAAGTCCAAAGCTCATCTTTTAGGCCTCTATGTAGATTGAGAATAATTGGATATCTCGAATTCAGAAAGCATAAAATTGAAGCATCAACTACTTCAACTTCACAAAGGCTTCGTCAATTTTGAAAAAAAAAAATAGATTTTATGATTTTGAAAAAAATAAAAATATATAAGTCAAATTGCATTTCAAAAACATTCATTTTTTATTCAAAAAAGTCAAATATGACGGTAATTTTGGAACAACTCTGGTTGTGTCACATGTTAGTAATTGGGCTCGTGCAAGGCCGTTACTGAACTTTTAGGGGCCAAGGGCAAAAATGATAAAATGAGTCCCTATAGATATAAAAAATAAAATTTTGAAATAAATAAATTTTTAATTAATTTTCATCGTTCAAAGTATTCAATTGGTATAATATCTACGAACATACTAATATATAAGTATATGAAATACTTAAATTACTTCGTTTGCATATTCCGGTACACTAGTTATTTTCTCTTGATTTAGTAATTTTCTTATATATTAAAATATACAAAATGTCTATAAAGTATATCTATAAGAAATTTTAGATTTATTCACTCTTTTAAGATCTTTCTCAACTATATCATCAAATTATATCACCTTCTCTCATTTTTTGGCTCATTCGTTACATGTTCATTTGGTTGTTTTTTGTTGTTGTTTATTCGATTATTGTAATCCATTAATCCATATTTTAAGATAATTAAGTTTTTTGTTGATTAGGCGTGTCATTTTGTTATTAATGAGCTACTAAAAATGTCATTTTTTAAAAAAAGTTTGACTTTCAAACGAGAACTCTTTACCCGGAACGGAACGAGGGAGTATATAATACTTGATAATTCACAACTCAAAAATAAAATAAATTTTACATAACTTTCAAAGTAAGATCTTTCTCAACTATATCATCAAATTATATCACATTCTCTCATTTTTTGGCTCATTCGTTACATGTTCATTTGATTTTTTATTGATTATTCGATTATTGTAATCCATTAATCCATATTCTAAGATAATTAAGTTTTTTGTTGATTAGGCGTGCCATTTTATTATTAATGAGCTACTAAAAATGTTATTTTTTTAAAAAAAGTTTGACTTTTAAACGGGAACTCTTTACCCGGAACGGAGCAAGGGAGTATATAATACTTGATAATTCACAACTCAAATAAAATAAATTTTACATAACTTTCAAAGAGTTGGACCCATGACCTCTCAGCCAAATCAAAACACCTCATCCAATGGGCCACAAAATCACATACGAAATTTGAGTGACAGTATAATATTTATATTTATATATGACTGTATTATAAGTTTGGGCCCCTCAAAATTAGGGGCCTAGGGCGGTCGCCCTTCCAGACCACCCTCAGGGCCGGCCCTGGGCTCGTGGCCCGATTATTTACTTCCGCCCATAAGAAATAGGGTTTCTTGTACAATAATATAAATAGGGCAACTAAAGGGATAAAACTCTAACTCCTAATACAGAAGAACACGTCTTCTAAGAGTTGGCCGCCCCCTCTGTCTCTCCCTCCTTAATTCTATCTCACCAAATACTCCCTTTAGCCTAACCATCAAGAGACTTGGATTTGCGGTGTGAACCAGTATTGATATTCGTGCTACGTGATATCAATCCGACTAGAGAGACTTGCAGGATTGTTGATCGTGACATACGAAGATCGTAGCTTAAGCAGAAAGTCTTCCGCTTCGCTCAAAGTTCAAGTTCGCACGAGGTAACTCATGATTACTGCTTTCATGACGAACTTGTGTGATATATGTATAAATATATCCTTCATTGGTATCAGAGCCTATATGTTTGATTGCCCGTTTCGTTATGCCATGAATTGCATGCTTTTGATTTTGAGTTTGTTTAAAAGTTTTACCTGATAAAGAACCAAATGTGTTTTATTATTTTATGTGTAAAACGATTTTATTTTCGAGAAAAAATTATATGTCTGAGTTCCCTATAACGAGGCGAACAACATACTAAATTCTCGTTGAAATCCGTTGGGTATTTTTCAAAATATCGCAAACCCAAGTTTTGTTGAAAATTGTTTTTCTGAAACTTTGCATGCTGTTTTGACCTGTTTATTTTCTGTAAAACCGTGGTTTTATGGTATGTACTTGTAGTACTCAGCGGGGGCTTTCCAACGACATATTATATGCTTAATTTGGACTTAAATTGAACGTTTTACGGCATCGCGAAGTTAGCTCGCGGATCACGTTCGCGAATCGATTTTCCGGGTTGAAAAATAGGCTTCTTGAACTCCGTTTTTGAAACGGCCGGCGCGTCTGGACGTTTTTTTTGGCCTTCTGAGTCCAATGGTGGCCTCTGTTTTGGTCAATTCAACCTGGAAATATTTATTTTTGTTATTTCAGTGTATAAAAACATGTTTTTTGATTTTTTAAAAATTCAAAAATAATATCCAAGGGCTGTTCTGTCATTCTGTAACTGTTTAGGGCTATTTGGGAATGGACGTACATTGACTTTTCATGAAGTTCTTTATGCACCTGGAATTCGACATAATCTATTATCAGTAGTACAATTGCTAGGACATAGATATTTTTTTAATTTTAGTGATGATCACTTGGATATTTGTTTTGGTGATGAGATTTTGGGACATGATTTTTTGTCAGATAATTTCTTTAAATTAGATTTGTTGGATTCTCATAATTCTTCTATTAATTCTTCTTCTTGTATGGTATATGATGATTCTAATTCCGAGTTATAATATGCTAGACTTGGACATATATGAAAAGATATGATGACTAGATTGGCTAGAGAAGGCCTATTGGGGTCTCTCACCAAAGTCAACCTACCCTTGTGTGAATCTTGTTTGGCAGGAAAAGCTTGCCAAAAGCCTTTTGGTAAGGCAAAAAGAGTCACACATCCATTAGAGTTAGTCCATTCAAACATTTGCGGACCGATGAATGTTAAGGCACGTCATGGAGTTTCCTACTTTCTCACTTTTATCGATTAGTACACACGCTATGGTTATGTTTACCTTATTTCTCACCGTGATGAAGCTCTTAAGTGTTTTGAGCGATTTCTCGCAGAGGTTGAGAATCAAAAGGATAAAATCTTAAAAACTTTTAGAACTGACCGGGGCCGTGAATATTTATCTGATCAATTTAAAGAATTGTATGAGAAAAAGGGAATACGCCGATAGTTGACAATTCCTAGAACTCTGCAACAAAATGGTGTTGTAGAACGAAGAAATCGAACATTGTTGGAAATGGTTACGTCGATGATGACACAGGCCAACCTCCCAATTTCGTTTTTGGGGAATGCGCTAATGACTGATGCTTACATACTTAACCGAGTGTCTTCTAAGTCAATTCCCACAACCCCTTATGAACTTTGGAAAGGTGAGAAGCCTAAATTTGGGCATCTTCATCATTGGGGTTGTGTAGGTTATGTCCATAGTACCTACAATAAGTTTGGAAAACTAGACCCTAGAGGAAACAAGTGTGTTTTCATATGGTATTCAGATACCTCAAATAGTTATGTTATGTACGATGGAAAACCTGACGTAGGAATGACTGAATCAGAGTCGCGCAATGTTGATTTCATTGAGAATGATTTCCCACAGATAGGTGAAGTTAGGAAAGACTTTGAACTTTTTGAGATGGAAGAAGAACATATGACATCTTTTGGCGAAGGTGGGGAATTGCCTCAACCTAATCCTACGGTACAACATGAGGTTGAGCCTATGGAAGTCGCCAATGAAAGTCAAGGTGATCTTCATCCGAGTGGGAGTATGGATTCTAGTGGGAGTCTGATACTAGAGCAAAGAAGTAAACGTGGAAATATACCTCATCGTCGATTTGCGATCGAGGATGAATCTTTCCTAACTACTTCTTACAATTCTAGTGAGCCTACATCGTTCAAAGAAGCTCCTTCTTTACCTACAAACAATGAATGGATGGCTGCAATGGAAGATGAAATTTCCTCTATGAAAAAGAATCAGGTTTGGGAGTTAGTTGATCTTCCGCAAGGTCGCAAGACTATTGGAAATAAATGGGTTTTCAAATTCAAGCGAAAGATAGATGGATCAATTGACAAATATAAGACACGTCTTGTGGCGAAAGGCTTTACCCAAAGAGAGGGTTTAGACTATGAGGAGACATTCTCCCTTGTGGTGAGATTTTCCTCTGTTCGCCTAATCCTAGCGATAGTAGCGCACATGAATCTAGAACTTTATCAGATGGATGTTAAAACAGTTTTTCTCAATGGAGAACTAGATGAAGAGATCTATATGACTCAACCAGAGGGTTCTGAAGTCAAGGGACAAGAGCGCAAAGTGTGCCAACTCAAATGTTCCATCTATCGTCTCAGACAATCATCTAGACAGTGGTGTATTCGCTTTCATCAAGCGATAACCTCAATTGGCTTTATGATGATTGAGGAAGACCACTGTGTGTATGTTAAACAATCCAAGAAAAAGATCTTGATTCTGTCATTATATGTAGATGACATACTACTAGCTGGGAATGATATGGAGATGATAAATGCCACTAAAGAGTGGCTGTCTGTGCTTTTCGATATGACAGACTTGGGTGAAGCACGCTATGTGCTTGGAGTAAAATTCATTAGGGATCGTTCGAAAAGATTTCTCGGTTTGTCTCAAGAGACTTACATTAAGAAAGTTATCGAACAATTTGGCATGACTAACTCAAAACCCGTTGTCACTCCAATGGAAAAAAGGTTGTGTCCTTAGTACAAACTAATGCTCTAAGAATAAAGAAGAGAAGAAGAGAATGTCTACGACTCCATATGTGAATGCGGTAGGAAGCTTGATGTATGCTATGGTGTGTACTCGGCCTGACCTATGCTTTGCAGTTGGGATGTTGAGTCGATTCCAAAGTAATCCTGGACCTCAACACTGGATGGCAGTGAAGAGGGTTTTGCGTTACTTGGTGGGAACCACAAATTTAACCCTATGTTACCAAGTTGGGGATTTGAGCTTGAAAGGTTTCACTTACGCGGATTGGGCTTGAGATGTAGATAGTTATACATCTACTTCGGGCTACGCTTTCCTCCTTAGTGGTAGAGCTATCTCTTGGAGTAGCAAGCGACAGACTGGCACCGCCTTATCTACGATGAAGTCAGAGTACATGGCTTGCTCAGTTGCGGTTCAAAAAGCTATGTGGTTGAGGAGTTTTCTTCAACATCTTGATGATACGATGCATGTGGATCGTCATGTAGTCATTGCTTATGATAGCATGATTGCTTTAGGTTACACTAAAGATCTCAAGTATCATGGGAAGACGAAACACATTAATATCAAGTATCATTTCACTAGAGACATGGTTGCAGAAAAGAAAGTTGTTCTAGAATATATTCCTACTAAAAGCATGTTAGCTGACCCTATGACTAAGCCGAGATCTTTCAGGATCATATGTTGGGTCTAGGGCTTCATAGGATTTGACATTTATTCTGAGAACACCTTTGTTGACATTTTATTATTATTTTCATTATCGTTTGAATATATTGCAGTTTCTTTTTATTCCTTTTATATGTTAATTGGATATTTTAATATGAAATTGCGTAGCATATATATTTTGATTAAAAAGATGTCGTGGATATTGAATTGGCCCTTTCACACGGGTAATTCACCTTGTCACTAGATGGGCGAGCAAGTTGAGATAGTAAAAGTCTTTGGCACCTACGAAGGGGGGTACGCAAATGACATTACATTTATCGCCTTGGCATATGGCCGAGATGAGACCTTTTATAAAGGTCGACTTTATATCCCAAGAAAAATCTGAATATGAGATGTTAAAAGAAACACTAGAAGAGTGACTACTTTTAAGTACTCAGGTTAGACGCCAGAAGGGAGGCTATACTAAGGTTCGTATGACGTTTGAGCATGACATGCCTACTTCGTGTGGGAGTTCCGTCATAGCATACACTTCATATTGTATGTGACTATAATGCGACTTAAGAAAGTGATTGTCTGCTTCATCACTGTGTGAGTTCTAGTGTTCAAATCTAGGTCACGATTATACCCTATGTGACTTAGAACTATATCATGAACTTGGACGTTGATGATGCTACTTTGGCATGCCAACCAACGGGCTATGCACATACAGTCCTACGGAGCATTGCTGGGAAATCAATTAATCAAGAGTGATTTATATGAGTGTCTAAGGAAGATAGTATGATATGCATCTCTATTTTTGTGTTTCAATGCCATGTCGATCATATTGAACATATGGTTCAAGAGATTGATCTTGATACACAAACATGTTGAGGTTTAAGCACCGCTCTTGAGGGATTGAGGATGCTTAAATTGATGTATACATACGGTCTGAGGTATAAACGAGTTTTTTTTTTGCTAACAAGGACGTTCTATGCTGGTCAGATGGTGATTTGGTATAGCGTTTCACCCTTTATCTTTCTTGTCATGTCGCACGCTTCACTTCCAGTATGAAGAGGCAGTGTTTAACGGGTTTTGATGATACGATGGGGTTAGAGAGGTGAGTCCATGTGTGCGAGTGTGAGATGTTAGTAATTGGGATTGTGGCCTGATTATTTACTTCCGCCCACATGAAATATATTTATATTATTAAAGGTTAATTAGTTTCCTAATCCGAAGAGGTTAGGGATTGACCTAACTTAACCTACAAGAAATAGGGTTTCTTGTACACTAATATAAATAGGGCAACTAAAGGGATAAAACTTTAACACCTAATACATAAGAACACGTCTTCTAAGAGTTGGCCACCCCCTCTCTCTCCCTCCTAAATTCTATCTCACCAAATACTCCTTCTAACCTAATCATCAAGAGGTTTGGATTTGCGATGTGAACCGGTATTGATATTCGTGCTACGTGATATCAATCCGACGAGAGAGACTTGCAGGATTGTTGATCGTGACATACGAAAATCGTAGCTTAAGCAGAAAGTCTTCCGCTTCGCTCAAAGTTCAAGTTCGCACGAGGTAACTCATGATTACTTGTTTTGATGACGAACTTGTGTGATACATGTATAGATATATCCTTCACACTTGGAGTCAAACAACATGTAAAAGTGGAGGGTTGTGTTGTGTAACGACCCGTCAAAGAAGAGGTTTTCTCTAGTATATTCCGGAGGCTTCAAGACTTGTCAAGTGAACACTAGATAAATCTAGAATGTTCCAAAGGCTTCAAGAAGTATCAAGAGGACGTTAGATAGTTCTAGAAAGTTTTGGAAGCTTCAAGATGAAAGTTCCACAAAGTTCTAGAAAGTTCCAAAGCCTTCAAGATGTTTCAAGGGATACTAGAAAGTTATAGAGAACTCTACTTATAAGATATTTGTAAAAGTAACTAGATAACTAGAAAGTTCGAGAGAACTCTACTAAGATATTTGTAAAAGTAACACATGTTAATATCCTAGATATTTTACAGGATTGTTCTAGATGGAAATTAATGTTGGCCGAATTCATTGAAAAGGTGGAGACCTATATAAGGGGGGAGGCCTAAGCCAAACCATCCCAGCAACCGTACTCTCAAAGTAATACAAGTTTTTTTTCTCAAGTTCTCTCCCTTTGCCCTGTCCCTATCAAAGTTTGGTAGGCTTATTTAGAGCAAGATCATAGAGTTTGTGAGAGCTAAGTGCCGCATGAGAGCTTGAAGCTAAAAGATGAAAACCTTGCTGGGTCGCTAAAACTATGTAGCCTAATCCCAAGTGATTAAGACTAACGGTGGGTTTAGTTGTGCATAAAAAATGAAAGCCTCAATCATTACATTCTCGGCTCAAAAAATTTCCTCGAGATTATTCTTCATAGTAGATGTAAATTTGTGACTAAAAATAAAAAAAATGGAGTATTTTTTTCCTACAACTAAGAGCTCTGAGAGAAACCATCAAGCATTAGCCATTACCTTCTCCTCTCACTGTTAGTCTACGCTGCCGTCGGCCGTTGCTCGGTGGCGGAAGTCGTTTCCTTGTTATCGAATTGGTCGTTTTGTACGGCAACGTCATTACCATTTAAAATGTGAAAATGGCGCCCATTGTAGAGGGAAAGAACTTTAACAAATTTTTAGACCGATCTTCGTTACAAGACCACGTGTGTTGGTCGATTGTTTGGTGGAGTGTTTTGTCATAAACGTTGATAAAAATTACAACGTTTTCTTTTTTTAAGTGTTTCAATGCACCTTTAAAATGCAACGTTTTAAAACACTCTCGAGCGTTTTAAAAATATGTTGTCTTTATAACTATTCTGTTTATAAAAATATTGTTTTGAAATAGTTTTCAAATGTGTTTAAAAAATTACGTTTTGAAAAAACTATGTTTTCAAAACGCTGCACCAAACGATGTCTTAGATAATGGGTCCATCTTTAACTATTGGGATTTGTTTTATCACCGTCCGTGTGTTTGTTGGTTTAACTATAAAAAATTGAGATACGTAGAGGGTGAGTATGTAGAAGTTGGGTGAATGTGGGGGTGTCAATAGCCCCGCATTATAGTTTTGTTTTCTCAAACTAGACAGAGGTATGTTAAATAGTACTCCATCCGTTTCTAATTTCTATATATATAGTTGTCCGTTTTGACTCAGCCTACCGTTTTAAAAAAAATTGATTGTACTATAAATATTGATATAATGTGTGTTTTTCTTTAATGTTCTTTTGCATATTGTCATAATTAAAATAGGTAGAAAAACTAATAATAAGTAGGGGTGTTAATCCGAGTCGTCAAACCACCAAGTTGAGCCGAACCATGCAGTTTGATTCAGTTTTGGGTGCTATATGGTTCGGCTTTCTTTGATCCACACCAGCTGGAAGAATCCTAAATCGGGTGAGTTTAATTTGCAAGTACAATATCTGTTGTACGCTGAAAGAAGAAAATGAAATAAGATGATCAATGCATGAAGGTATCCAATAGAACAAATAAAAGACTTTTTAGTTTGCCAAATACATGAATTTTGTTTATTGTCAAATTAAACACCACCTCAAGTTCAATAAAGATTTGGTTTTCCAATATTCTTACATCATAGTAATGAAGCATCCAAAGACTAAGATTTTTTTTTAGAACTTCTATATATGCACAGGCATCTACAGACCAAAGTGTTCTAGACCTGGAGATGGCAAACAGATTAGGTTGGTGAACATTCTCAATAATTCAGCTAGTCGGGACGATAGCAGTCATGTCAAAAATCGCATGGGAAGTATTTGTCATCTTCATCCCAGTAACAGCCATCTGCATATGGTACCAAGTAAGATATCTCCTTTTCACCATCCAAATTGCTTGGTGAACCAATGTATATGTTTCAACAATATTACATACCAACTGCAAGAGAACTGGCCCGCTTAGCAGGAATACAACGAGCTCCGATCCTCCACCACTTTGCAGAAACACTCACAGGAGCAGAAACTATCCGTGCATTCGACCAAAAAGTCCGCTTTGTCGAGGCAAACCTCAGTCTTGTTGACAACCACTCAAGGCCATGGCTTCATAATGCCGCAGCAATTAGAGCTGTCAAACGGGCCGGACTGGGCCGGCCCGAAATAGTGTTGGGCCTCATAGAACTCAAGCCCAACCCATGCGCATTTCGGGCCTATGAGCCAAAAAAATAAATAATTTTTTTATTAAATAAAACTCACAAATTAGCTAATAAATGTTATATCACACATACTTACTAGTCTAACTTACACAATTACAAAACAAGAGTGCAACCAAAGCAAATATAAACAAAGGTAGTAATTTCAACAATTGAACGAAACAGAAACTAGAAAAACAATAATGTTACAGACCAAAGAAAAAATAAATGTGCTACTTGAAGGATATTTTTTTCAAAACATTTATAACCATATTGAAGTTCATCATATTGTCCCCAATTTTTTAATATGTGTTTTCTAAGGATAGACAAAGTTTTTCGGGTTCTAGTTTGCAAAACCATACTAACTAGCAAATGTTCATTTTTTTATTCGCCCGACACAATCTAGCATTTTAATTTTATTTTTTTTATCAAGTTTATACTATTGAGGCTTTTTATTAGCTAATATCATATAGAGATACTCAATTAAATAGATCAGTTTCGATAAAATTACTAACTACAACCAGACTAAACTAGATTAGAACTTGAAAGATCAACTTCATTTCTTCTTTGTAAGTGTCACTTCCATCAATTTAGAATATGAGTTTCAACCAAAAAAAGAACAATGATTTGGAAATAGATCATATTGTGTCATAAATTTATCTAACCAAAAGAAAAAAAAGAAAAAAAAATGGTCTAAATGAATGTCTGATAGTTTTTTTCTTTTTAGATTTATGTTTTAGTTTTTAATTTTGTAATTAAGTTTAAGTGTTTAACTTTATGGCCGGGCCGTGCTTTTTAAGCTCGGGTCAAACACGGCCCACGGGCCTATCGGGTCGGGCCAAAGAGGCTCGGGCTTTTCGGGCCTGCTAAATTGAGGCCTAGACCCTTGAAAAGTCGGGTGGGCTGGACCGGGCCTATGGGCTGGGCTCGATTTTGACAGCTCTAGCAGCAATGGAATGGCTTTCTTTCAGACTAAACCTGATGTAATCTCATCCAAGAGCTCAACTCCAAAGTATTCAAGAATGCTCTCAATGGTCCAATTTAAATGTGTCAGATTCAAGCTCAATTTTCAACTCAAGAAGTCTTGCTCATTTAATCCGATTTGATGACAAAGACTAGGCCCTAGTCTTGGTGGATTAAAGGATGTGGATTTAGGCCACTCCTCTCCATGATTTTCAGCCCACTTTATTGATTTATTTTATCTTATTTTATTATTTAATTTCAACACATTTATAGTTTTTATTTAAGTATAAGTTTTGTTTATGAGTTGCAAGCCCATTTGATTTACTTAACTTATGTTATTCTTTTGTTGCAATTTCAGGCTAGTAAATCAAGGCTTGGTCAAGCTCTAGAAACACAACAAATAAGGCAGAATGGAAGTGCAAAGTGGAGTCTCATGGTGATAGGACTTTGGCCCGATGAAAGAACACATTCTAGACCAAAATCAAGCCCAAATTCAGCCATTACAAATCATCAAAGGAAGGAATCCGAATTTTCTATATTATTCATGAAGATTCCATGGTCAAGATAAAGCTGGTGCATCCATCTTGGTCAAATTCATTCAAGCCATTTTGAATACATGAACTTGGAGAGTTGAAGAGTCTTTGATAGCTTATCATGATAAGTAGTAGCATGTATTATATATGTTGTAAAGCTTATCACTTACATCATGGATGACATCATGTACCTTGTTTTCTCCACCACCTTAGCCTATAAATAGGCCTCTCATGTAAGCCTTGAAGATCAGATTTGGAATGATAGTTGTGTGAGTTTGTTCAACTCTTTTTGTTCTTTGAGAACTTAGACTTATCAAGTGTAGTCTTCTACTACTTGTGGCGTCTTCCTAGCTTATCAACCAACCTTGGTGTAATTGGTTGTGGCGTTTCAAACCAAGTATCCTATCTTTTTTAGGTAGGGGGTGCGATTTCTAGACCAACAAAATGACTTGTCTTAAAACGATCTTTGTTAAGGTAATTTCTTTCCTTCTCTTTTGGTAGAAATTACATCATTTGGTATCAGAGTCAATTCTAAGAAGTCATACTATCCTTCTCTTCTCATCTTTTGATTTTCTCGGTATTTCATTATTCACATCTTGATATTGGGCTTTGTCACAAGTTGGCAAGGAATTTTATCGGTGAATCTTGGGGGGTTGGGAAATCAATTATTCTTCTTTCTTTTCATACCCTTTGAACTATCAAGTCAAAAAAAAAAAAGGCAAAAAAACAAAAAAAAGAAGCTTCCAACAAAAAAAAGGGGGCGAGAATATACAAAAAAAGCAGCAAAAAAAAGTAGCAAAAAAAATGAGGGCTGCCTTTTAAAAAAAAGTTTCTAGTTTCTTTGTTTTAGTAGTACTCTCATTAAATCTTGTTGATACAACTCAAACTTCTTGTGTTTTATTGATACTCATTAAATCTCCTTGATACTAGCTAGCCAACTTTCTTTTATTTCTAATCAAATTTCTTCTTGTAGAAATTTTGAATTCTCCATTGTTTGGTACTCATCAAGTCTCATTGTTACTAATCTCTTCTTGTTCTCATTACAACCCTATAAATCCTTGGTTGTTTGGTAGAGATAGGGAGAAGTCACAACTCACTTGATAATAGCTCTTTAGTTTGATAAGAACCTTAAGAGTGAATATAAATGTGAGACTATTTTTGAGGGATTTTTTTTTGAGTGATACACGAGTGTTGAGATCATTTTTGAGTGAAACACGTAAGGGAGTGATACTGTGAGGTAATTCCATATTATTATCATCTTTTATTTTTATTTTTAAAAGTCTAAAAAACATGAATATCTTGGAGGTTTTCATGAACGAAATGCAAAGCATAATTACCACAGAATTTGAGTGAGTTCATGGGTGGCAAAACAAGGAAGAAAGCCCCATTAGTACAAAACTTCAAACACCATATAAATCAAGGGAAAGATAAAGAGCTCCATGTCAAGATAAGGAGTTAAAATTTGAGACAAGTCAAGTAATAATTGCACAAGGCAAGAAGAATGAAGAAGTGCAGTTGGAGGAGTTATTTCGATCGCGGTGCTATGTTCAAGGTAAGGTATGCAGTTTAATCATTGATGAAGAAAGTTGCTCTAATATTGCTAGTTCCTATATGGTTGAGAAGTTAGGGCTGCCAACAATGATACATCCACAACCTTATAAGATGCAAGGACTACAATTTGGTGGGCAAGTGCAAGTCACCCGACAAGCGCTAGTCACATTCCAAATAGGGAAGTATGAAGATGTAGTTGTGTATGATGTTGTGCCATTGCAAGTTGGTCATTTACTACTTGGGAGACAATGGCAACTCGATCGAAGAGGACATCACAATGTGGATACCAATCGGTATACCTTGGTGCACAAAAATAAGAAGATCTCTTTGGTGACTTTGACACCAAATCAAGTTCATAAGGATCTATTGTATTTGCAAAATGAAAGTAAGAAAAGAGAAGAAGGGGAGATTGAGAGAAAAGAATAGTGTGAAAGAAAAAAAGAATATGAGAGAAAAGAAGAGTGTGAAAGAAAAAAAGAATATGAGAGAAAAGAAGAGTGTGAAAGAAAAAAAGAATATGAGAGAAAAGAAGAGTGTGAGAGAAAAAGAGAATGTGAGAAAGAAGAGGAATGTCAAAGAGGGGAATTAGAAAAAGAAATTCAAAAGGAGAATGAAGAAAAAGAAATGATTCAAGAGAGTAAAAACAGTGATGAAAAAGAGAGACAAAAGAGAGATGATAAAAAGGAAAGAAGTTCCTATGTGAGAGAAAGTGATTTGAATCAAGCGTTGTTGAATCAACGGCCAATGATATTCCTTGTTAACAAGGACAAGCAACATTTCACTAACATACTTAACACCTCTTTTCCTAGCTTTATTGTGTCTCTCTTGCAGAAAATTGAGATTGTTTCCCCAAAGGAAGTGCCACAAAGGTTACCAACAAACTGGGGAGTAGAACAGCAGTTGGAGTCATACTTTAGATGATTTTGACCTCATAGAAGCTATCATGGCGGTCAGGTTGGTTTATTTAAAGAATTAGGAGAGAGAAAGTAAAGGTAAAGTCATGTAAGAGGATGAAGGGGAGATGAGAAATTAATTGATTTCGGTGGTGGATGGGTTTCACCAAAGAAGGTGGGTACGTGGATCCAATTTCATACATGAAATTGGAGATGGAGACGTGTAACTATGGGTAAGAGTTTTTTTTCTTCATATTTTTCGTTTACTTTGTTTTCATTATCAAGATAAGAAAAGTGACAATGAAATGGAAAAATGCATATCTATCATCTGGGTTAAGAGAGAGAAATTTAAGAGAAAAATTGGAAGGAGTGGACAAAACCAATATCAGGTTATGGGTTAATTTTTGTTGTGGGAAGTGAAGATCAGAAAAAATAGTTGGTCTTTTCAATATATTTTCTTTCGGTAGGAAAAAATGGAATGGTGGACCCACCCGATTTTAACATTTGAACTTTAAGCACCACAAAGTTTACACCGAATTCCTAATAATTTCCTCTAGTTGACGTCGTGGAAGACCACGTGTTATTTAACATGACTTTTCTAACTGCTGTCGCGGCTAGGGTGGAAAATATGAAAAAATATAATATCAAATACCATTATGAGACAAACCTTAGGTTGAGGTGCACTATGTGATTTGGTAAATACTTTGGGGGAGAAGGATTGTAATTTGGCATAGTTATAAGGAAAATACTATCCTTACAAGACTTAGTAGTTGAGAGTAAAGTTATAAAGTTAGTTGTAAAGCTAGCAATGTTGTAATTATAATTTGTCTTATATTTAAATTTAAAGTTAAAAAAATGCATTACTCTCAAAAAATGAAATTTAGAAGTTATTTAATTTATTTTGTTTTCCTTCATTTTCTTCCACCAACCTCATCTCTCATAGACCCACCACCACTACTACCTCAAATAACATCATTAACCCAAAAATCAATTATTTTATTTTATTTCTTTGTTTAATTTCGTACTCCTTCGTTCAAATTAACATATATGCAAAACTCATCATTTATAGACCCACCATCACCTGAACCTTAATTTTCACTATTTATAAACCTAAATTCAATTTTTTGAATTTTCAAATTTGATGATTGAAACACAAACCCATATGAAGATTAATTTGAAAAATCGATGATTTGAAAATCTAACAAAATCGTATTCCACCCAAACCACCACTGTCATGGTTACAATCGCCCCCACCACCACCACCAGCATCCTTGCAATTGCCACCACCGGTATCACCACTACCAAGAAACACGTTCACCTTGCCTTGCTAAAACGGAAAAAATAAAATATATTTAATTTCCATTAAATCGGATTACTTCTTCAAACACATCTCCTATAAATTTTAGTGTTCTTTTCTAACAAAACGCAAAGATTTGTCAACGAAGTTCTCCATTTTTTTAATCTTCTTGACATTATATCATCTTGGCTTAACGCATTTTCTTAGATTATTCACAAGTAATTACTAATTAAACATACTACATAAGTGCCTAATATATTGATACTCACCAACAAATGTATTATTATAGTTACATTTTTTCATATACCTCTAATAATGTCTTTCCCAACCTATGATGTCTCACATTCATACACAGCTTTTATAATTGTCCGACTTTTTCCTTCACTGTTCATGGGTGTTAAAAATGGTAATGGAAAATCATACATGTTAGGATTATTTTGATCATATTTTACTTGTGACGCAAAGTGAGATTTGATTATATTTTTATCATTTAGGTTGTCATTTGATATTTAAAATATTTTTTAATTAAAACAATAAATAATTATTTCAATAGTTATACTTTGTCTCATTTTAAATTCAAAGGCACAAAAAATGCATTACTCCAAAAAAAAATGAAATTTAGATTCTATTCAATTTATTATTTCATCCTTCACTTTTGAAGGGTCCCGGCCAGTGCCGACCTGGGACCCACAAGGCCAAGCAAAGCCCAATTCTTCTCATGAGTTCTCCAATCAATCGATGCCGACCTAGGACCCACAAGGCTGAGCAAAGCCCAATTCTTCTCATGAGTTCTCCAATCAGTCGGTGCCGACCTAAGACCCACAAGGTTGAGCAAAGTACAATTCTTCTCATGAGTTCTCCAATCACGTATATCTCGGAAGAGGACAAGAGCGAGGGTCATGGCAAGAACCGACTTAGGAATCACCCCTTTCACCGAGCCAAGTTGAGAAGGGATCAGACGTTGTCGTGCCGACCAAAGGACTGATCCGCCAAAAGCTTTCCCGGCTGACTCGCTGAACGAGCTTAGTTAACCTTCCTATGGAACGGATACTCGCTCCTGCACGTGCCGAAACACCTGGGGTCGGCAGCGCTCGTCCCAACGTGGCACGTACCTCGATAAAGTCACTTCACTGTAGTTCTGCCTCATAAGCTGATCATACGACAAAAATACTGCTATATTCAGCTACCTGCTCCCTGACAGACGCCCATCTTCTCAAATGACTCACCTAATTCCGTGCCATGCAAATGATGAAGGCCCGCCCAGACCTGCCAATGAAAAGAGGCCACCTCCATTTCATGGACAAACATGTCGCGCTCCGATTGGGTATAAAAGGAGAACTGAAGGTTACTAGAAAACCATCCCAAAAATAGCAAGAAAATAGAATACTAGCAGATTTCCCTTTGAAAGAGTCTCCCAGTATCCTGGAGATCCATAGTCTAGAAAACTAGATGTCTTCTTCATTCTCTACAAAAAATCTTAATTCTTCAGTTCAGTTCAGTTCAGTAATAGTCAATGTAACCATTGTAACCCAGATGTTAGAGAGAGTTTGTTAATGTTCGGAACCTTGATCAGCCAGATATCTTACCACATTTATTATCTCTTACCATATTTTGTTCTCATATTAGCATAAGACAGGATCAACGACTTTTCCTATTATTCAGTTTCCAAAAACCAGTCTCACAGACAAGAAAAACATGGTGAAATCCAAAAAGCCAAATTCCAAGAACATAACCCTTGTCGCCTCCACTCGACCAGAAGAACTGGCGAGACGGAACGAGGGAAAAGGAGACTCAAACCCTGCCCCCCTGCAGGGCAGGAGTCGGTCGCCCCACTACCCGAACTGTCTGCCAGGGCTCAAAGAAGGCTGGCGCTGGCCCAGCGAATGACAAGGGGGAAAAGTAAGGCGACCCCCGGTAGCGACCAGGAAGAAGGCGACTCTTCAGACCCAGACGCGTCTAATACTCGCCCAGGCACCAAGCGGCCCCTCGGAGATCCGAAGGCCCCTAGAGACCTGGAGGAGCTGGGCGAAGAATATTTGTATTGGGAAAATCAACGAGACCTACTCATGAGAATTCGGCAAGCCGAGGCTCGAATGCATGAATTGCGAAAGGCAGCAGTTGCCCCGAAAACTGCACCTACCATCCATATACACAGCACACTGCCTGCTCACTCAGGCTCAGTATGGCAGAGGCTGGGAGACGCTGACTTACCTAGGTCGGCGGTAAAACCCACCTCACATATAAAAGAAAGGCTTGGCCCAAAAACACGGGCTCACACTCAGAGATCGAATGTGCATGCGCGCTTGCAGTCCCCAGTCGAGGTAGAGGACCAGCTGGCGCATAGCGAGGAAGGAGAATCACAACCACGAGCCTCGACCAACCGAGCACGCGCACAGGCCCCACGCCCCCCTCTGCCGATGGCGAAGATCCCTAGGATTGAGGAGCCTCGTACCTCGGCCCAGGCCGTTGTAGACACCCCAATTTTGTACCCCTGATATGTAACTCTGGCATGTGATATCAAGAACTGTTTAAACTTAACAAAATGTCAAGTTACAGGGTTGAAAATGAAAAAGGAAAAGTAGGATGCATGAATAGTGAACTGCAGGGGGGGAAAGTGTCAAAAATTGAGGAAGTTTGAACAGTTGACGACGCGCCACGTGGCCTTGGCGCCGCGCCCAAGAAGCTGTTTAGCCGCACCAAGGTCCTGAATAGTGTCCGATCAGTTAACGCATTGTACAAAATGTCAAGCGCGCGGTACAAGCCGGTGAAGCACAAATCCAACTATAAATAGAGGTCCCCAGCTACTCTTTGAAGAGAGATTTCTTCGACGAAGGCTTGAAGCCCAGGAAAACTCTGCATAATTTTTATGCGGTGTGCGATCCCCTCCTCTCATAAAGCCTTAAAACTCTGCCAAACCTTCTCCAAACACAAATCCAACCGGTTAAAGTGATCCCTAGCCCTTTAGTTAGGCGTCCACCATATTTCCTCGGCCCAAAAACCATAAAGTAAGCCGTTACTCTGCCCGAGTAAATAGGCTGAAATCACCCGAAATAAACCGTTATTCCGCCCAACCAAATAGGCCAAAACCACCGGAACTAAGCCGTCATTCTGCCCGAGTGCGTAAGCCAAAACTACCATAAATAAGCCGTCACTCGCCGAATCACATCGCCAAGAAGAATAAAAGTCTCCCTCTCCCGAGAAGGACAGAGCGAGCACACCCCGCTCTAAAAGGTAATAGCCTTTAAGGGCGTTTTATTTATTTACTTATTTATTTATTTATTTATTATTTATAAAAGTTATTATTTAAATCTGGCCCAATGTAGTCAATATAAGCCGTAGTGCTACCCGGATTAGATTAGCAAATATTATGTAAAAGAGCCGTTATAATGACCAAATATTTTTAAATGCATTTGTAATTATTGTAAGAAATGGCTGCAAGTCCGTAAATAATGTAGCCAGGGATGTATTTGTTTTATTTTTCTGTCTTTTAATGTTTTATTTATTTGGTAAATAAATATAACAATAAGCATACTTTAGCCAAAAACCATTTTTGAGACCGAAAGGGCGAGTTGGGTGTCTAGCACCTTCCCAACTCGTAACTTAGCCTCCGAACCCGTTTTATCTCTGTTTTCTTTTTTCTGGTTTTGCTTTATTTTTGTCTTAAAATAAAGATGGCGATTCTAAAACTTTTTGGATCATGGGGCCTCATAACCTCCTTCTTTGCACTTTTCGTTTCCCTAAAATAGGAGAATGAGAATGGAAGGGTGATGTATTCTCATATCTGGTATCCCACTAAACAAAGGATAACTTGATGCGGGAAACAAGCTCCCATAGTGATCGAAGCAGACCATAAGGCTATTTTTAATAAAATCCATAGTGGGCGTCGCAACATCCTTTTTGCACTTTTCTAAAGGAAAATGAGAATGAAAGGGTGATGCATTCCCATATCTGGTATCCCAAAAAAAGGATTGATGCGGAAACCAAAAGTTCCCATATTGGATCAAAAATCCACTAAAGGGGAGCCGAGGCAGCGTTGAGCGCTATCTTAGAGCAACAACTCCTCTCGCACTTTTTGATTTAGTCTTCCTCTAAAGGAGGATGGAGCGAGATCGATGGTGTCACGCAGCGTCCGCGCGTCTGGCGCACCACAACAGGCGCTTGGCGCAGCAGCGTCGAGAACCAGTAGTCGCTGACACCATCCCGTCGTAGGCTCGGCCCCGCGAGACAAGCCCGTCACTAAAGGCGAGATAAGGGCATGGATGGAAAAAGGTAGAGCCGAGACAGGCGGAGGCGATGACAAAGATGGTCGAATGATGGGGCCATTTATAAAATGGATCCGAGACATGGTCGTTCAGCCGAAAGTCAAATACCACCGATGACTACGGCTGACGGCCACGACTTCCTGGACCACATATCGCCGAGCTCAAAATGACAATCGCTACTAAGCTCGGCGACATATGGTGCCTCGTTTTGGGGTACCCTCGGCAAGCCAACAATGGTATAATGGGCTTCCTAAGATCAATATAGTTTTACGGGAGGATTTGAGAACCGCTTTCTGAACAAATTAAGCCCTTTGGGCCACCGCGAAAGTGAAACAGACCTATGTAGTGTAAAGCAGGGAGCCGGGGGAGTTGGTGTTGTCTATATATAGGCGAGGTTCTTAGCTCCGAGATCCCTAATATTCGGACGCACAATCGAGAATGTGTTTGGGGCGAACTCAGAGGAAGGCTGAAGTCAGAAGTTGATGAGGCCTCGGAATCAATCGGCGAGATGTTCCTAGCGCCCAAAGAATGGCTTTGTTGGGCGGCGACCGGCCAATCTGACATCATCCCTATGAGCGTCTTAAGAAGCGATGACCTGCG
This sequence comes from Codonopsis lanceolata, assembly GCA_013146195.2. NCBI lineage: Eukaryota > Viridiplantae > Streptophyta > Magnoliopsida > Asterales > Campanulaceae > Codonopsis > Codonopsis lanceolata. The sequence continues at coordinate 85,915,310 of CM028383.1, forward strand.
ACGACAGCAATTTGGAGGCAAAAGCGCAAGGAAAGGAAGAAGCGGTCGGCCAAAGCCCGATCAGAGGTAGGAAAGGAGGAACCAGTGACTTTTCGGAAGGAAGGATCGTAAAGGCGAGACTACGGACGAAGGAGTTTTCCAGTTTAACGGCTCAATAACACACATAATGAGCGTCTGCTCTCGGAAAAGCAGGATACGACCGCCAAATCCGATCACGGGCCCAATGAGCAACGCAGCCTTGAGAAAGAGATGTCGTTCCACAATGGCGTGGGTCATTGGGCGGAGGAATACATCCAGTGAGCGTCTGACG
>CM028383.1:85915719-85971343 GCA_013146195.2 Codonopsis lanceolata
TCGTTTTCGCAGGCAAATCGCTAAGTGATTCCGCGATGACGCCGCTTTGATAGATTTGAGCGTGACATATGTTATGTCAAACTCGCTGAGAAGGAAAGCCTTACTCAGCTACCGAAAGTGATGGTTTGTCAAGATATACTTTATAGGGTCCATCCCGGATATGGCTTGATGGATCGTCCTCGTAGATAATTTTGAGCCTTCGTGGGTTGTCCAGACTAGGCCAGCACAACTTTTCTCCGGCCGTCAATAATTCAAATTTCGCTTCCTTGCAGCCTTCCTACTTATGAAGTATATGGCGCTTTCGATGTAGGAGTCTTTCTTTCTTGGGCAAGCATGGCTCCTACCGACGGTCCGCGATGGTTAAGTATATGAGGAGAGGTTTATGTGTATGGGTCATAGCAATGTGGATTGGCGAGATAGGCTTTTATTTTTTCAAGGCTGGCACGGCATTGTCCGCACTGGCAAGATTTTTCGAAGCTTGAAGAGGGCCCACATGTGGTGGTGAGTCGTCTGATGGTGCCGCTGATGCAGAAGTCGCCTAGGAAGCCTTTGACTGCCGAGTTTTTCATGTGCATCTCCACGATAGCTTTGATCTTTGCCGGCCGATCTCGATGCCTTGTTCGCCACTAAGAATCCTGTGACTTGCTCGTGACCCCAAATGTGCATTCTTGTGGGTTGAAGTTTCATTTGATGCTTTCTCGAAGTCTTTCAAGAACTTCCAAGATCTCTTCGATATGAGCACCGGCATGCCGCCGAATGTACAATCATGTCGTTGACGACGACTTCCATTTTCAGGATCATGTCGTGGAAGAGAGTGGTGGCAGCCTCTTGATAAGTAGCCCCGGATTTTTGAGTCCAAATGGCATGAAAGATAACAAGAGGTACCCCAAGGAGTGGTGAATGAAGTCTTTTCTTGATCTTCTCGCTGCCATTTTAATTTGATTGTAGCCGAGCATGCCGCCGACGAAGGATCTCGATCTTGTGAGCAAAGAACAAAGATCTACCACAATATCAATGTTGGGTAGCGGAAATCATCTTTGGGCGACGCTTGTTGAGGTCGCGAAATCGACGCAGATTCGAACCTTCCCGCTGGCTTGGGAACATTCACTATGTTGACGACCAGACGGTATTCAACCACCCGAATGAAGTTGACATGAGTCGCTTCATAATCTTCTTTGACTTGTAAAGTGACCATTCTGGTTTGATTCGGCGGAGTTTCGCTTGATTGGCCGAGCATCCGGACGATAGGATCCGTGTTCGACTATGGTCGGATCTAGCCCCGTGCATGTCTTCATAGGACCAGTGCAAAGATGTCTACGAACTCTTTGAGGAGGTCGATGAGTGCTACCTTTCAGAGCCTCGCAGTAGTCACGATTTTGATTTCTTTGACTTGATTGTTCAAATTCCCCCGCATTGATGATTGACAAGTCTTCACTGCCGCCGCCGAGTGATTGTTGTTCCTCTGCTCAACCGACTTTACAAGCTCAAGAAAATATTTTTTATCTTTTGGGTCCATTTCATTAAATGACTCATTATTATGATTATTTAATGTATCTTTTAATGTAGGTGCAACTAAGGAATAAGCAAAGACATTTATATTATCATTAATAGCAACCGCATCTGGCTTATTACATTATTGAGGACCTGGGTTTGAGATCCTCATTATTAGGAGCGGATCGGTAGATGACCAATCCGAAAGCTAAGAGAAGGAAAGGGGATAGTATATTCAAGTGGTCTACCGCCTGCAAGGAGTCAAGAGTGGGCCGGTAGTAACATACCAATTCCGCAGAGGCTTAGCAATGAGATTCAAGGGTGTTGACCACAGCTTGGGGATAACCTCAAAACCACTGAGGAAAATACCCGTATCTTCATGCTCTATCTCGAGGATTGGGATATCCCCGATTTCCTTGTTTTCCACGATCTTATCAGCCAAAATAATCACTATGTGGTCATCGTGGATGAATTTGACACGTTGGTGCAATGAAGAGGCTACCCCCTTTACCCCATGGATCCAAGGGCGCCCCAAGAATGCATCGAAAGTGGCGGGTATGTCCAAGACTTGGAATTCGACCAAGATGGTTAAGTGGCCCAATAGTCAAGATCGAGTGACTACCCCTAAGACACATCGACTGGTGTTGTCGTATGCCTTTACTGTCTATGAAGAAGGAGTGAGCTCTGATATATTTGTTCCCAATTTGGCTAAGGTGCCATGGACATACATTCGCGAGAGGACCCGTTGCTCATCGAACTCGAGGGACCCGTTTTTCCATTATTCCCACAAAGGATATGAAGAGCATCAATGTGGTCGGGCCCCTTTCCTTAAGCGATCTAGATCAAGAAACATTATGACATTTCCGAAATGAATGTTTCCGATCATCCGAGTAAGCTCATTCGGGAGGTTTCAATGGGAACGATCCGCTCGACTTAGAGATTTGGCCGTGGTGTCACGATGGGTTTTGAAGCACAAAGTAAGCCCTGATGGAAATGTTGGCCTCGAAGTTTTCTTCATCTAAGCTAACAGAGTATCTTCCACCTCCTTAGCCCCAAAGATTCTGCTTTCTTTGTCTTTGCCTGAGTGGTCACCTTTTTCCGTGTTTGGCTGGTAGGCTCTGGCCGATCTAGTAAGGTGGCTAACATCCCCACCGACCCAAGTGGCTTTTTCGATGTTGCAAGTATTTTGGCTACCCAGGATAGTGTCCCAAGAGAGCATATTGCAGCTAGGCTCTTTTATGGATGTAGATGGAGAGAAAGGAATGAGGATATATGGTAATGGATGGCTGATTTTTTCGAACTTGGGCACAGTGATTTTTTTATCAACCTCAATCATGTTGATTTGAGGAAGAGGGTTATTGACTGTATTTGCTCCGGGAGGGGTTTTCAATCACCTTATCATCTATCAAATCCTGGATAGCATGTTTGAGTGTATAACATCTCGTCGGTGAGGTGACCATCGGGCGATGATACTCACAAGATCGGGCATGGTTCCAGCTTGTCGCAGGGGTTTGGTGGCTCAGTAGTTTTCCAAAGGCTTCAACACTCCTCGAGCCATACCTGTAATATCACGCATGAGGAGCTTGCAACTGTCAAAGTACCGGCTGACCCTCGCTCGCCTCGAAATTTCTATTTGGGCCATTATTCCTCCGATCGAAGTTGACAGACTGCCTCGGCCCATAGACCATGGAGTAGCACTATAGTTTTGAGTAGGAAAAGTGGAAGATGCATCTCCTACCATATTGACGGCTGGTGCTGGTGTGGCTGTCTTTCCTTTAGAGTATCGGAAAGAACTGGAAGGTGTATTGACTTTTAGTTGCCCGGTCCGTATATCTTCATCAATACGAACCCCTATCTCCACCACTTCTTTAAAGCTGCTGTAAGGGAGATACCGCATGTGTTCCAGGTATATGGGCTGGAGGTTTTTGATGAACATCCGGCATGACTCACCGGATCAGGTCTATCAAAAGTCTGGCCAACTTCCGCTTCCACCGACCGCAAATTCGCACATGTTTCTTTTTTCTCTTTGGGTGCACGACTCGAGGTCTCTTTTGTTTTCTGGGCTAGTGTTGTCTTTATACCTTTCAAGGAATTCTTCGGCTATCCGGTCCCAGGTATTCAGAGTGCTGTTGTCTGACAACATCAGCCATTGCTTGGCAGCCCCTACTAGGGTGAGGTGGAAATTGGAAGCCATAGCTTCAAAGCTAGCTCCCCTTGACTGCATACCAAATGAGTAGGACTTTGGGGTGGGATATAGGCATCCGGTCCCATCGAACTTTTCTATGCCGCATTTTGAACTTTGAGGCGATCGCCAAGGTTGTAATGTCAAGGCCCTAGAAAATTCCCTTTGTTGAGCGCTTGAGCATCATGGTTTTCATGTTTTCCATGTCGGCCTCCATTTTGGTGGTCGGGGAGCTGGTTTTAGGTATATGCCGCGTGATTTAGAAACGGGTTAGTTTCTTGCCGTGGTGTTGGGTATGGATTTTGAGCAGGTATGGATCTTGAGCCGATTTTTGAGTCGGTATGGATTCCGGATATGGGCTCTGAAATGACATAGATTTTGAGCTGGATATGGGTTTTGAACTGAATATGGGTTTTGAGCTAGATATGGATTTTGGGTTGGATAGAGATTCTGGGCAGTATAGGGATTTTGGGCAGTATAGGCATTCTGGGCTGGATAGAGATTTTGGATTGGTGGATTTTGGGCTGGTGGATTGTTGGCAGAGTACGGGTTTTGAGCTGGTGGGTTATTGGCAGTATATGGATTTTGGGTAGTGTAGGCTGGTGGATTTTGGATGGTTTCGGCTGGATGGCCGGGATCATCGGGAGATAAGTAGGTAGTAACTTGGCCTAACGGGTTATAGCTCTGGGATCCATATGTGGGCTGTTTTGGAGTGGGTTGTTTATGGGAAAAGGGAGGTCATTTGGACTCTGGGGAATGTTGGTGTTTGGGATAGGATATGGAGGATAGGATGAGTAAGGGTTGACATTTGGGTAGTAGGGAGTTGGTGGAGGGTTAGGATTTGGAGTGACGGCAGTGTTTGGTGGGTTAGTGTTTGGTTGAGGGTTTGGATTTGGAGGCATATGTGAGGTTGATGCTTTCGGGAACCGCAGGGAAGAAATTACCTCACCACTAGATTTCAAGCTTTGTACCGATTAGCCATTTGGCTCATTATTCGGCCGCCTGCTGCACCCAAACCTCGTCTAGCCACCGCCGCATCGCCTTGCCTGAGCATGCACTCGAGCCCTCAGACTGCACTCCATAGCGCATCGCTTCATTTTCTCGCCGCCATACTGCTCTAGATCTGCACTTCTCTCGAATCAAGCTCGCCCCGATTCGACTGCTTTCGATACCCTCTCGATTCGATCTCTCGCACTTGATTCCCGTGATCAATGGGCCAAGATGTCTCTCGCTTTCCAAATTCGGGCAGGTTTCGGGAAAATGGGTTTGGTATCGAAGGTCGGGTCAAGGCTTTCGGGCTTGGAGTACGGCCTTTATTAGTATATTTTATTATTTATTATTTTCCCTACAAAATGACCTGATAAGCACTTGCTTAATTTTGACAGCCTCGTGACTTTCCTCGAACAATGGATTCTTTCTCCGAGTATAGGACCAACGTGATTCCACCGCTCTTCGACTCCCGAGATCGGATCGATCCTGTGCGAAGGGCCTATACTCTTCCTGATCCACCATTCGAAATGATCTAGGTCGAGCATTTGAAAATAATAAATCACCCCTGTATTTTTTTTTTTTTTTTGACTTGCGCATTTTTTTTCGACTTGTGCATTTTTTTTGACTTGCGCACATTTTTTTTTTGACTTGCGCACATTTTTTTTACTGACCGACCCACAATTTAAAATGCAAAACCGGTCGGTCTTTGAAGTGTCCCCGAAAATCTATATGCGCCTAACGTTGGCTTATGCAGGGGTAGGTCGGCCATGGTGTGGTAGCAGCCGAATATATTTATATGCATGTGCGCTGTGCGGTATCTAAAAAGCAAAAGAAGTTTTTTTTTTTTTTCGATATAGAAATAGAAAATAAAACAGATATAGCATGTCTTGTCGTTGTGTGTGGATTTTCTGCTTTTAGCTTAAGCGAGCAAGCAAGCATACCATCAAGAAATAGAAAGAAAAGCGGGAATCTATTTATTTATTTTTTAAAAAATGGGTCCTAATCCCCAAAATAAAATGACAGAATGAATGCATATATGTAGATATATTTTGCAGAATGAAAATAAAACAGAATAACATAATATAAGGCCAAAAATGAAAAGATTTTTTTTTAAATAAAGCCCCGGTCCGTTTATTGTGCTACCCGGAAATAAAAAGAAACATTACATATATATTATATATAAATAAATATATATATATATATATATATATATATATATATATATATATATATATATATATTTTTTTTGATTTTTTTTGAAAAATACGAATATTTTCAAGTATATCCGTAACAGTGTTTGAAATGAAACTGCTGCATGATGGAGGATCATATCCACAAATATAGACACAGATGTTAAAGGAACGCAATATTAGATTGTTTTAAATTAATATAACAAGCATACTTTAGCCAGAAACAAAAGAAAAAAAAGTTTTGGTTAATGAGTCTAGCCCTCCATTTTTATTCATTAAAATAAAAACGATCTCCCCAGCCGAGTCGCCACCGTGGGTTCCCGGATGGGTGCTCCGCGCCCGCGCCTCTGGATAGGTGCGTCGCGGATGCGGTGACATCCATCGCTGCCCTCCAGCCTCCCTTGTTTAGGGGAGATCGAAATCAAAAGCGGGAGGAGTGTTCGAATAGCGTTGGAATGCGCCTCGGTTGCCTTTAGTGGATTTTTGATCCAATATGGGAGCTTTTGATTTTCTATGTCAAGTTATCCCTTTTTTAGGGGATACCAGGATATAGGAAAATATCACCTTTCCATTCTCATTCTCCCTTGTTTAGGAGAGAACGTGAAAGTGCAAAGAAAGATGTTGCAGCGTCCCCACTATGGATTTTATGAAAATAGCCTTATGGCCTATTTCGATCACTATGAGTGCTTTGGGTTTTCTACGCCAAGTTATCCCTTGTTTAGGGATACCAGACATAAGAATACATCACTTTTCCATTCACATTCTCCCTTTTTAGGGAGAACGTGAAAGTGCAAAGAAAGATGTTGCGAGGCCCCATCGGATCCAAAATGTTTTAGAGTCGCCATCTTTATTTTAAGGCAAAAATAAAGCAAAACCGTAAAAAGAAAACCGAGATGAAGAAAACGGGTTCGGAGGCTAAGTTACGAGTTGGGAAGGTGCTAGGCACCTAACTCGCCTCTTTCGGTCTCAAAATGGTTTTTGGCTAAAGTATGCTTTTTGTTATATTTATTAAACGATAAATAAAGCATTAACTACCTACAAATACATCCATTACATCTATATTATTTACGGACTTGAAATGCACTCTTTGCAAACAATTACAAATATACTTGGAAATATTTGGTCATAGTAACTGCTACATTTAGTATTATTTCCTAAATAAATCCGGCAAAGATAACCGCTATATATTGATATTGAACCGACCGAAATAATACTATTACAAATAAAGACTTTATTGAATAAATGAAGTAAATAAATACAAACTTATCTAAAAACATTTTGCCATAATAACGGCTACATTTAGTACTATTTCCTAATTAAATCGGGCAAAGACAACCGCTTATATGGCTACATTGGGCCGGATGATCGAAATAATACTATTACATGGAAATGAAAAACTTAACAATAAAAACATACGCAGTAGTAGGGTGTGCTCGCCTGTCTCTGGGAGAGAGAGTCTTTTTTTAAGTTGAAGTTGTGTGTTTGTGTGTTGTGTGTTGTGTGAATTTGGGCAATGGATCGCCTCGAAAGTTACTTTTCGGCCTCGGGATCGGGCAGGTAACCGCTTGTTTCTCGGTTGTTTGTTTGATCGAAGTAGGTGAAATCGGGCAGAGTAACGACTTACTACTGGCTGATTTGACCTTTTAAATTGGGTAGAGCAACTGCTCTTTCCACGATTTTTGGACCGGGAAAAAGGGTGGATACCTAGTTGGGGGGCTAAGGTACACTTCTACCGGTTGGATTTGTGTTTGGCGAGGTTTGGCAGGTTTCGAGGCTTTGGAGGTGATCTCTCACTATCTCACACCGCTCTCTAATTCTCCAAATAACGTTAACGCGGAGAAGCTTTACGCAAAGGAGTTGTGAAATGAGGAGCCGGCCTTCAGTATTTATAGGAGGAAAACAGGGACATCGCGGGAATTAAAATTCCTTCACTGCGCTCCTTTTGATTGTACATTGCGTTGGATGAATTGTGCTTTTGCGGTAACTGTGCGCTGAAGGAGAGCAATTTGGGCGCCACTGTATAGGAGTTTGGGCGCGCTGTGCCCAAATTGGATGGGAGCCACGCCCATTTCTTCTTTCGTGCATCAAATGGTTGTACCTTGGGTTGGATGAATTGCATTTTACGGCAGAAATTGAATGAACAGCGGCTGAAGTGGCAATTTGGGCGCCACACCCCTCCAATTTGGGCGCCATGCCCAAATCAATGGGTGGCCACGCCTAAATCCCAAAGTTGGCCTATTTTGACACTTTAGTCCCTGCAATTTGTCCTTTTGCGCATCCTGCTTTGTCCTTTTGCATTTTTGACCCTGTAACTTGACATTTGTTAATGTTTTAACAGTTCTTGATATTTTTTGTCATGTCACATACCAGGGGTATGAAATTGGGGTGTCTACAGCGCCAGCGCTCAAAAATAGGATACAAGTATAGACATAAATACAAATAAACAAAGTTCCCAAGCGAAGTCTAAATGACTTGCTAATCCCAACGTCCTTACAAAAGAGAACAAAATACGGACATCTAAAAACAACAACCTCGCCGCTGTGATCACGGACAAGCACGACCCTCGCAACGCCTCAACGGATGTACTGACGGCCGGATCTAAAGCAGTAAAAGGGAGGGGGTAAGTCATAAAGACTTTGTGAGTTAACAATTATGCATGTCATGGAATTATGCAACATACATAGCAAGATATCATCTTTAATATCAAGTCAATCAAAGCATTCATTTATATAAACACTTAAATCACATATACATGGTAGCACATTGTTTCACATAAGTGCTATAAAGTAAACCACATATAAGGAGGATATGTTATGGAACCGGTGCCGCTACGTAGCACCTGCAATACACAGCGTTAACATTCGTGCCAATGATACCCGTGATGAGTGTATCAAAGTACCGAGTTCTCTACTCGGGTACCAAGCTCTCTCCTTGGTACTTAGACTTTCCAATGTGCTCTCTTGGTTACAGCAAAGGGGCTACTTCCCCACTGTGGCCAATAGTGGAGGGGTGTGTGATAAAAACCCGGTATAACAACCCATCACTATCATGAGTCCCATAACTCGTGACGGCGATGCATTGTCACACCAACGACTCAACCAAATATGCCAGCTGGACTAATGCAATGCCAAGTAGATGTTTACTCGTCATATAATCTCAAATAAGGAACAAGTTCGACAAGAGCGAACTTATTCAACAAGTAGTTGTTTACTCATTAAGAAATCACATAGGAATTCGACAAGAGCGAATTCAACATGTCAAATAGATATATCATTCTACAACATGCTCTCAATCATGCATTTACTTCACACAATCATTTAAACCACATAAGAACTCAATCGAGTCTTATAAGCACTCATATCAAACATGCCTTTCAATCCATCCCAAAGTCACGTAAGCTCATACATTAGTCTAACGCACTACAAACGTCGTAGGGATTGAATGTGGAGTCAGTATTGTTCAATAACTCCCTAATCTCGACTCCGATGAGTCTTTTCTAAAATTCAACCAAGTAGAGCATTGATACTATATGTATCACATTGCCCTTTTCTAAGTTCTCCGTTCATTTAGAACTCGATAACTAAGCCGTTCATGACCTTAAACTAGCCATAAACATATTCCCGAGATTCAAACCCTAGATTCGGTGATTTTGTTAAACCTTGAATTGAAACATATTCTTTCACAAGAGTTATTCCTAAGCTCATTATAAACAACATTCATGCTTTACAAAATGTCAAAATCACAACTTCATAGAGAATTCGTAAAATCCTACACATATTTCAAAGGTTGAATTGGAGGATTTCTCTTCACAAAATGTGTTCACAATCATTAATAGAACAACTATAATGAAGGGGTCATGTTATTTTATTGAACATGGAAATCTCTGTGAATTGTCACTCGCCTTAGTCCTAAGATTAATGGAGGAAAGGATGATCAAAGTAAGGATTGTTGTAGAGGAGATCAAGACCTTCGATTTGGCGGTCTCGGATCGCCGATCGGACCACCGGAACTCCGGGAAATGGTCTCTCAATCTAGGGTTGCCTCCATGGACGAAAATGGAGGATGAAGCTCTGAATCTCTGGTTGTTGTAGATCACAAATGGCTGAATTTGGCTGAAAATGGTTTATATACTTACCATTTAGACCCTAATCCATGTGAAGGGGGTTAATTGGCTTCTCATTGGCTATGGCATGCAAGCCTTTGATAAGGAATGATCCAAGGGCCAAGAAGGGTTGAAGAAGAATCAACAAAGAGGGGCTTGACTCACTTTGGTCGGCCAAGGGGAAAGGCACAAGGGTCAACAACCAAAACCACTCAAAAAATCACCAAGGGCTGAAACTGGCATGATGCGGTCGCATCATGCTTCTTCCATGCGACCGCAAGGGTCCTCCTCCAGAACCCTGCACATTTTCACTTGCTCTCAGCATCTCAACGCGAGCCACTGACCAAAACTCAATGCGCCCGCGAGGTTCAGACCCTAAACATGTTCTAAACTTGTCCTAAATGACTCCAAACTCAAAGGCAACAATCCTAAGGTGTAACCCAACTCAAAACAAGTCGGAAACACACCCGAAACACATCCGAATCAAGTTAAAACATGGCTGGAACCACTCGACAATTGGCCAATGAATCAAACACGAATCAAACCCAACTTAATCTAGGATAACTTCAACATGTAATAGACTTGTTTAGACATGGTTATGGCTTGTATTCAAGGCCTAGAACTCAACCGAACTTCTCTTGAGACGAAATGAAGGCAATACAAGCAATGATGAAAAATCACAAAACACAAACGAAGCAACGAAGCTTCTAAACTTCCAACCAAGCACACAACAACTAAGATGAACATTATAAACCTTAGATCCAAAGTACTAAGACTCTCATGAGACTTATTTAGGTGCTAACACGCTATGACGAACACTCGAAACATCAACAACAAGGCATGCAACGAATGGAAGAACATTACTCTATTATGACCTTAACCAACACAATGCAAGTAAGATATGCATGAAATGAAGTCTCTAACATGTCAAGACCTATTACAAACATGTTATAATGATGACAAACATGAAATGGGGTTTGGGTTCTCACAGCGACCAAGCCAGTGTCTCGGGAAACTCCTTTGTACTCGTCACCATTGTCCGAGTAAAGAGTGACAATTGTCATTTTGAAGAAGTTTTTGACTAGATCTTTGAAACGGGGAAACATAATGGCTACATCAAACTTGTGTTTGAGAGGGTAGAGTCATATGTAGTGTGTGAAGTGATCAAAAAATATCACATACATCAAATTATTGGTCTAGTTTTGGTTATTATATATTTTGGTTGGTTTTGAACCGGACTAAAGTATTGGTTCTCATATATGTTGGGTTGGTTATGGTTCAAATTTTTTTAAGGTCTAGTGTAAGACCCCGATTCCCGGTTAGCTTGAATTGCGTGCAATGCTAGCATTTCTTCTTTGGTTGATTGTTCGTTGGGCTTGTGAGAGAGTCTGGATGTGTATGAGAGATCACATTAAGACCAAAATACTTTTAAGACATGCCATATAGTTGTGGAGTTGCTAAAGTCGCAAGTCGTAACTCGACGATAGTCAAAATGACACGCGATTGAGAATTCGCTTGTGTTTCGTGTTCCTGACCTCGCTTTGGTCCTAGATCTTTACATGATGATTAAATAACATGTTTAGATGTATTAGACTTCTAGTTGGATGCATTCCCTAAGTCCTGTGAAGTTTCGACGCTTCGAGGATAGCAATTCTCCTTATCGTGTAGTTCGAGATTGAGCCGGGTGATCGCCTCGCCCTTCGGGAGTCCTTTTCTCCTATCTATTGTTCATCATCTGAGAGGCATTCAGGCCTATTTTGTATCCCTTTTAGGTGTTTAAAACCATGGTTTTTTGCCCATCGGTTTGTGGTTTAATTCGACGTTTCGTTAGCGAGATGTCGCGCCTTGCGTCGGTTTTGCTCCGGGTTGTTTCGAGTGTTGTTTATGGGAGTTTAGACCTACTTTAAAAGTGGTTTGAGACTTGGATGGATTAGTTTAATCTTTGAGGACTTTAAGGGTTCAATTGTGAGCCATTTTGAAGCTTCAATGCTCGAGGATGCATGCGGGAGAGTCCGAGGCCGAGCAAGGAAACAAGAAATTAGGAGAAGTGATTTTAAGGGACCATGCGGTCGCTTCCAACCATGCCATGCGAGCGCATGGGCAGCAGATCCCTGTTACGGGATTTTGTGGTTTTTTTGATGTGTTATCCATCCTACCCCTACCCAAACCCATCCTAAACTAATCCTAAACCCTCCTAACTACCTTAATACATGTCCTAAACATCTAATTGAGATTTGGAGGTGGATTAGAGGGGTTAATCAAAGGGAAACAACCCAATCAACCTAAACATAACCCACTTCACTTTTAAACCCATTTGAAGCCCTAACACCCCACTTATGCTTTCATATTCAGCCTCAACTCCTAAAAAATGTGGGAGACTTCTTGGAGAGCCTAAGAGAAGAGTTTCTAGGGTTCTTGAGAGCCCAAACCTTGCAATCCATAGCTTGGGGCTTCCATTTCTCAATCCACACCATAGATTTGAAGAGGAGGTTGAGGAGAACAACACCACCACCAAGAATTTCGGGATTGTGACTTGTAGGGGCTAAACCAAGGTAAGTTACTACCCCTATTTCTCTTTGTTTTTGCCCCATTGACCCTAGGGAAAACAACCTTGGTGCTATGTGAGGTCAATGGGTGCAATTTTAGGGCTTGTTTAGAGATGCCATGAACCCTATATTTCTAGATGATGAATTGGCTTTGGTGAACCTATTTGGGACCTTGATTTATATGATATTCAAATGTTAAGTAGCCTATTCATCCTTCCTATGTGATTTATTTCATGTTTATGAGTATGATTGGTGAAGTTACTTGGAAGGGTATATGCCCAAATGGTGAATTGGCTTGGATGAATATGATTAAAACCTTGATTAGTATAATATACATGTGTAGTATAGTATATTAATCCATTTTATGTGATTTGTTCATGTTTTGTAGGCATGATTGGTGAGGTGACCTAAATGGGTTTATGCACAAAAATGTGAAATTGCCCTATGTTGCCTTGTTAAGTGTTTTGTTGGGATTATGTGGGTTTAATGAACTTGGGAATATGGTGATTGATGTTAGTTATGAACATAGGGAGGGTATTGTAGCCCAAGCTTCTATGCCTTAATTTTTGGAAAGTGTACATTAGACTCAACGGAGTCATTATAAGTTCGATAATGTGCTAAACGAACTTGGGTTGAAATCCTACGACGATTGGATTTTGTTTGATTAATGTTGTGAAATGCATAGTCTCCAAACTTTAAAGGAAATTATGATTATGATGAACTTTATGGATTTTTAGGCTTGGGAATCAAGCCCGAATGAATATTGGGATTTTGTTGTAAACTTTAATGAGATATTAAAGTGTGGATTTATGAAACACATAAAGAATGAAATGTAGTATTAAGACTCAACGGAGTCGTTATAAGGCCAATAAAATGATAACGAGCCTTGGGTTGAAACCCTACAATGTTTGGGTTTTGTTTGGTTATGATTGTGCACACTGGGTTTTTTTTTGGTTTGTGTCCAATTGAGACATTCATGTTATGGAGACTTATTAGAAATATATTTTGAGCGTGCTTGTTAGAGTACGGGACATTAGAGACCAACGTATGGTCATGAGTATAATTAAGAGAAGATTAAGAAATAATTCTCTCCTTAAGGATTTTGGTTGCGTGCATATAAAAGCACTTGTGAAAAAGTGACTACGGAGTAGTCATAATGTTCTTGAGTATGGAATTAATGATGTCGATCATATATGACGATTTGGACTATGATTGAGTTCGGTGTACTTAAAATAAATATTAAAATATTAAGTCTTGAGTTGTGGATATTCTTAGGCTAACGTAGTAGTCTTTGGTTTGATTTTGAGTTGAGGATTATTGTAGACCTCACATTATGATTTATTAATCTTATATGCTATACTTGATTTGGGTGAAGACTTGAGGAATAATGAGTACCTCAATATGTAGTTCTTGAACTAAACTTGTAAGTTAGTTGAACACGTTGGTTATATGCAAATATATGCATTGTTCATGAGACTTTGTAGAGCATTATGTCCTACTTGATTATATGCAAATATATGCATGGATTATGGGACTTCGTAGAGCGTTATGTCCTACTTGTTTATATGCCAATATGTGCATGGTTTATGAGATGTTGTAGAGCATTATGTCCTACATGATTTAATGAGCCCGATATTAATGAGCTTGGTCTCATTGGTTTATGCAAGTAAATATCTACTTGATTATTTTGGTTTAAGTCCAACTGGCGGGTTTGGTCATAGTGTCGGCAATGGGACGATTCATAGTCTTTGGAAACAATCGCTATGAATCGTTGCATTGGTTCCCTTTCTCCTCACTATTTGGCCAATAGTGGGATGTGGTCTCGAGATAGAGCCATCTAGCCTAATTTTGAGCTCCCATTTCTCATCCGGGGATTGGATGAATGTAACGAGTACTCATTAAAGGAAAACTGATGAGTTGTGATTATTTGGGGAATGAACCCAAGGTATGATTGGTTGGGTGTTGAACCCGGATTTTGGTTTGAGGATGGATCACATGGTAAGTTTGGTTGGGTGTTGGACCCGGATTTGGTTGTAACGGTTCGAGTTACGTTTCTTGTTACACATGTTTATTTATGAGCATTTATATGAAAGATATTATGCTATGTGGTTTTTGTGGGATTATGTGCTTTGGTAATTAAGTGCATGTTTATTGTTGGTATACTAGCATGATACCATGATTTTTATATGATTGTGCATTATGCCATGCCATGACATAATATGCCATACAGTTGCATTTAGTAACTTACTGGGTCATTATGACTCACTCCGTGTGGTTGTTTTTCCCTAGTGTGTGCAGTGATCCCGTTAGTACGCGCGGCGGCTTCAGATAGCAATTTCTAGCAGGTGGTCTTCCGAGCAATATGCTTGGAGTTAATATTATTATTTTTATTAATTAATTGTGAAACTCGGATGTAAAGTTATGTAGACTTTACTTGGGTAGATTATGTTAGTATTTTATTGTTGTGATATTTGGGAGCCGGCTATCATAGCCGAGTTATTTTATCTTTTAGAAGTTATTTTCCGTTGTTATTTCGAGCAAGTGTGGCTCGTCTATTCTAGTATTGGGATATTATTGTTTCTATCTCCGACAGCTTTAGTCGCGAGATCTTGGTTTGTGGTTTAGCATTTGAAATAATATTATTGTAGTTGAATTGTCCCTCCGGCATGTTTTAGCCGTTGAGTGGTTGTTTATCAGGTTGGGAATTTGTTGATTTGCCGGCCTTTAGTTGCCGATGGTTTGTTGCGCGTGTCTAATGTTGCGTCACGTGCGTCGAATTTTTGGGCCGAGAGATTTACTATCTCTTTGGTTGTTTTTATTTCGGAGCTTGTTAGCTTGGGTCCCATTTTGTTTTTGCTTCCGCAGGTTTTAGTTTTTATTATCCCGTATCGCCGTTATGGCTTTGTCTTCCGCGCGTGTCTTGAGTTATTAAGGGTGATGATAGTATTGGAGGGCAAGTAGCACCTCAGAAAGTTAGTCAAGGAATCGTACGTACTGGTAGACGGAGTGATGTTCCTACCTCTAGTCAGAGACGACGAGGCGGTGAGTTGATATGTAATTTTTGTATGAGGACAGGAGATGCCGAGAACAGATGTTAGGGCAAGGCAGGAAAGTGATTTGCTTGTGGCAGTGATCATGTTCATAAAGATTGCCCAAGGATGAGAGTTAATCGGTCTAGGAGTGCTAGCCAACAATCTTGTGGCTCAAAGAGAGATGGTGATGGTCGACCTAGATTTTGAGGTCGTGTGCGCGTGGCGGTTGGCCATTGCGGAGTTTTGAAACCTATCCGAATAGGAAGGTACGTTCTCGTATATATATATATTATACCGTTACTACTATTATTGTTATTATGAGTACACGTCTTATCGGTAGCTCATGTGCATTCATACATACATTACATGGTATATTGCATATTATTGGTTTATTGTTTGATTGGGGATAAGGCCCCAATGTTGTGTTGGTAAGTGATATTGTTTGATTTGTGAATTGTCGGTAGGTAATCACACATGGTTTGTGGATTCTTGTGTAGTCTATGTATATATAGGACTATACTATATATAAAAAGCATTGGGAATGAATTTATGTTACGGCGATAGTAATCGATGGTATTATGGGGTTACAGTTTCGTAGGCCTATATTAAGAGCCGGGGTATGAATATATGTATATATATATATATATATATATATATATATATATATATGAAGCATGAATTGTATGATGATACTTACTAGTTTGATATGATACTTGCATACTCTATGGAGATATGTTAAGGTGATGAATAATATACATCTATAATATTCTTTATGATTATTATGCGAGTAGGATACACTAGATAAGTGCGAAAGTTAAGTGTTGCAATTTATGGGTTGATTTTAGTGCGTGAACAAGTATGATGTTTCACCGCAATTTTGTTGAAGTGTTGATGTATAGGAGACGCTTAGAATTTGCGCTGGTTGTAGACTTGGTCTAGAATTTAAGAAAGGTTGGAATTGTGAAGTATAGACGTTACGACTACTAGTAGCCGCGTCGGTACGTGGTGACTTCTAGTGAGTTTTCTTTCTTATGTGTACTAGGTACACGAGTTTTGTGGTAAATATGATTGTTGTTTGCCAAGGTAATAGACCTTGTTACTTGACTTGATTTCATTCAGTTATGTGCATTAGTTGTAGGGAACACCTACTTCATGCATCTACATTGTAGTATATTAAATTCTCATTTCATAATTATTATCTCCTGCTCATTCATTTCATTAGCATAGGAGACTATTAAAGGATGCTTAAAACTTTTTAGAAATGAACTCTTTTTTTTCCTTCACTTAATTGAAAGATATTGATAAGTAATGAAGTAAAAAAAAATATTGTAATAAATGGTGATGCTTATAATCTCTAGCTCATTTCTGGTGACTCCAAATAATGGGTTGGTTGACTTGGTTCCCAACTTTCATGTTTGCCGCCACTCACGTCTCGTAACATTCCTATTGATCTTTGTAAAGAAGGAATCAATGAGTATCCATTTGAACTGTGGAGAGAGTGTGCCCTAAGCATATCATCATATGATTGAAGACCTCCTTCGATCACACTTTGATTTGTGGTGTGTTGCTCTATTTCCTTCTCGTAATAAACATGCACTCCAACTTACTTTATTTCCAATCCTATATTGAGGGAAGTTGTGATTGAGACTTGCACCTGATCCCCACTTTCAAACTTGTTTCCAAAACTTGATTGGCCAAACCATATCATGTCTTCATTTCTTCTTCCCAAGCCGAAAATGGCAGGGCTATAAATCCACCGCACACGCTTGCTAAGATTACTGACACAAACTATGATTCGATCAAAACCATTTCTGTTTACATACACAGTACATAAACTCAAACATCGGATCCTCATATTAACTAGGGAAGGAATGGTGAATTGAATTATATTATCAGCCCATGGATTATCATTATCCTCATCCACTAAAGCCTTGATGCTGAACCAGACTGGAACCTTGCTGCAAGGATAGAAGGTGCTGAGTATGCCAAACTCATATAGTCCCTGCACTCTCATGTATAACAACCTAGTTACAACACTTTTCAATATACTTATGTCACAACACTATACATGGATTAAGACAAAGAGAGAATATGAGAGAATGCACCTGGACAGGGCCTTTCTTTATTGTTCTCGTCAGCCAACTGTACATTTCCACCTGGATACCTTCTTCTATGGATTCGAAGCCAACAAGCCCCAAATCACGTAGCATTTTCAAATCAAAGTTTACAAGGTGTGCTAGCATGAACATGTTTTCGAGCTCAACTAGTTTGTCACAACCTATCAAATTCAAGTCTAACCAGCTCGACCTGTTTGGTAAATACTTTATCCTTTCCGACGATACACAATTTTCAGCTCTCAAGGACTATAAATGCAAAGGGAGTTCGGGAAGTGATTGAAGCCTTGTGCATGAGTTTAACTCAAGTTCCTTAAGCATGGTAAGACCTTTGATGCTCTCCGATAACCTTGTAAGTAGGTTCCCCCCCCCCCAAGTTTAAATACTCTAATGACGACAAACAACTCATATCAACGGGCATTACATCATCTGTCAATCGGCTATCTGCAAGGTTTAGGTGTTTTAAAGAGATTGGTAAAGAAGCCAGTGAGAACTGAATTGGTTTCGAAATCATTGTCAGCGACGTCTGGGCGAGAATGACCGCGACACCTTCGCTATTATGAAGTTGCATACATTCCTTAAATGTCCTGAGGTGGATGGTAACTGATTTATGGCAGTTTCATCTGCAGAGAGGTGTGTCAACGATTCCATCTCGCAAAGTTCCACCGGTAAATATTCCTCAAGATTTAAACAATTAGAGAGAATGAGTTTTTCAAGGGATTTCAGTTGTTCGACTATTCCAAAGTTCCTGAAACTTTTGCACCCTTCAAGATCCAATAAAACAAATTTTTGTAGTTCTTTGATCGAATCATGAATCACCTCCAAATTTATGCAATCTTTAAGGATCAACTCCTTAAGATTAGGGACTCTGGAGAAGTTGGGGGTATTTACTAGGTGATGGGAATGACTGAGATTGAGAATTTTCAATCGTTTGAAAGACTGTTAAAAAAAAAAGAAGAAAAGGAAATTAGTCTCAACTTATCCTAATTTCACTCAAAAACTGGTAACTCGAAATGAAAAAAAGATAGGAAATCTACCTTGGCTCCATTCCAAACATTTACCAAGTAGCTATTGCGCATATCAAGAGCGACCATATTTTCCATGTCAAAGTCAGATGGTATACATTTCAAATGAAATCCATGCCAAGACAGCCACCTTAACTTCGTAGGCATCTCTCTATAACCTCCACTTAGTCTAACGTAGTCAAGATGGAGGAGTCGTAAATTGCGCATCCTTGAAAACGCGATAGTCTCCAAGTCTACATCTTCTGATGTAGAGAATGAATTTATAAATGAATTATCTTCATATTAATATAAAAGAAATGTGTTTACTAACTTACCTTCTCAATACCTTCTTCAATAGCTGAGGTTGGACAGGCGTAACTCTTTCTACCTAATAATAAACATGCAAAATTAAGTTTTCATAATGAGTTGACAAACTATGTATAGACATAAAGGTGCCTAATTCTTACAGATTTTTCCTTCAATATTTCAAAGGCATCTTTATGACGCCATACTCTTGTGTGTGATCCAGGATCATTAGGATATTCTTAACAAATGATCTCTCTAGCCATATCTTGAAGCAGTTGATGGATCATCAGCTTGTTATCTTTACTAACTGTAATGAGACACCTATTGACAAGATTTTGAATTCCTACTGTTGGGAAAAGATCACATTCATTTAGCTCTTGAACTACGAAATGTATGTCCTTTCCAACGAAGAAACAAGTAATATCAAGGAACAAACTTTTATCGAGATCATCTTTCAATGAATCATAGCTTATTCTAAGTACTTTCAGAATGTCAGAATCAATAATATAGTCTATCTTCGCAATGGCACTTTCCCAATAGGCTAGACATTGGTCCAATAGAGAAGTGCCCAAAACTTGTATAGCCAAAGGAATTCCACCACACTTGCGCACAATCCTTTTCGCATGCTCCATGAAACACTCGGTAGGGTGGTCCTTTTTGAAGGCATGGCAACTAAAGAGAAGTAAAGATTCAATATCAGTTAGTTTGCTAACCATGAACATCTGACACGGTCCATAAGCCTTCAAGAGTCTCTCGTGTCTAGTTGTAACAATAATCTTGGTACCTGCACATAACCAATCCAACGAACCGAGTATTGAATTTAGTTGGTCTAATTGGTCCACATCATCAAGAACCAGAAGCAACCTTTTACAGCCGAGAGCATCTCTAATTTGGTTGATTCCATTATCAACGTTGTTTGTCTTTAGCTCTCTACCTTTCAAAATATCCGAGTAAAGTTGTTTTAGTAAGCCAATCAAGCCATTATGTTTTTCACATTCTTCTCTGATGTTAGCGAGGAAGCTGCTAGCTTCAAATATGCCATAGTTTTTGTTGTAAACAACTTTTGCAATGGTTGTCTTCCCGATTCCCCCCATTCCATAAATTGCAGCTATGCCCACATCATCAGACTCTTCTTGCAACCAGCAGTTAATGTTTTCCACTCGAAATTCGATCCCAACAGTGTGTGGATCTACATTCAGGATATGGAGATCCAACTTTTTTGCAAGGTCCTCAACAATAAGCTTGATAAACTTTGCTTCATTCCTACAGATTGCAAATCATGAAAATTAGCAAACTGAACGTTTACTAGTGAAGATCAATTACAATGAACTCTAAGGAAATATATGAGATTATCCTACATTTGGATGGTTAGATTGTTGAGGTGATTGCCAAAAAAAATAAAAATAAAAAATAAAAACCCCTCCTAATATAGAGTGTTTAGATTTTTATTCAAAATTTTAGAGTTTTTTATGATATTTTATATTTTATATTTTATATTTAATACTAACATATTGATCATATTGAAATATTATTGTAATCAGGATAAACTTATTGCTAGTTAAATAGATTTTAATTATTATATTTTTTAAATATGAGATCTTTTGATGATTGAAGGAAATGCGTAATTTTTGCTGAATATTCGTGGATGCGATACAAGAAATATATAATTCAATATTTATTTAAAATTCCAATCTATTCATTATTCTTTATTTAAAATTTGAGAGAATACATTTTAGAGTTTTAAGATTTTTATCAAATTTATTAATTCTTTAGCAGTTAGGTTTTTTTTTTTTAATTTCGAAATCGTACAAGGTTTATTATGCAATGTATTAGGCAGGGCCACGTCAGCTGGCACCCTGGATGCCACCCAAGCGAAACTAATTACCCCTTTTTAATGGAAGGTTTAAGTTGCCATAAACAAAAGAGTAATGCTAGTCTTACAACTAGTGTTACTACTAATATTACAACTTGTCTTGAGAAATACATAGTTGACTTTTCAATTTTGTCTTTTAGTATGCAAGTTGTAACGCCAGTGGTAAGGATATCATTACTCTAAACAAAAGAGTAATGTCAGCATTACAACTAGTGTTACAACTTGTCATGAGATAAGATGATTTGCAAGTAAACATATTTTGCAAAGCGCAAAATAGAACACATGGATAATTTTGCGAAGCGCAAAATAGACCAGTTTTTTTTTTCTTGCAATCTCCGTTGTTAAGTATATATTGATTTGCAAGTAAACATATTTTTGAAAAAAGGAGTTACCGGTTGGCTTGATTTTCTAGCTCATTTCCCGAAAGATCAGCAACTTCTTCAAGTGATTTCCTCCACGACTCGATCTTCTTCTTTTTCTTATTCTCATCTTTTGCAAATCGTTCTTTGTGCTTGCGAAATGCTTCCCCGAATTTTCATTTCTGGTGCCTAACATCTGACGGATCCACGTGATAGAAAACCGGTAGAATTATGTACTTAGAGTTCTTCCTCTGCTGTTCAAGGATCAACCCGAAATTGATGTTGGTTTTAAAAATACTATTATTAAGTACTAATAGAAGAGATGTATCGTACATTAGTTGAAAAGTAACTTTTTATATGAAACTACTAGTATTAAACAATGTAATGACTATATGGATCTGTTATCCTTTCAAGATTTAATAAATTTAATTTTTCTTCTTTTTGTAGTTTCACCAACTTCTTTATATATGTTTTCCTTTTGTATTGTTTGATCATTACAAAAACGGAAGGCGTAATATAGGACGGAGGCCTGACTGAAACTTTCTTAAATGTTTAAACAATAAACCCAATGGGTATATGATGGAGGTTGGCTGATGACTATTCAACGATAATGATAGGATGGAATATGATTTTGTTATTTCTTTAAAACTCATTGCAATGTGGTATTCAACCCACAAAGACTTTTAGGTGGCCTTTGGTTCATCCGAATAAACATGGCCGGGATTACGGAAAGAATGTGATTGGTTAGATATTACGCCATCAGGGATGTAATATCAGTTTTTTACTCAATTAAATAATAATAATATGCAATCAAACTCTGAGACTGCACCTCCTCCTACTGCTCAAGTGAAAATCAACCAGAAGGCGGAGTTCAATGGAGTTGTAGATAACTTAATTACCCCAATTCACGACCCGATCCGGATTTCGGAACGGAATCCCAAGGTCGTGACGCTAGGATAAGGTAAAAAGAGAATAAGGACGAAGTAAATAATAGTGCAAGTCAAATAATAGAGCCATCAAGTTCTAAACATGGATGTGTAATAGTATAAAAATACGGGTAAACAAAAATCGAAGATGCGGAAGCGTTAACATAGTGAAGCCCCAAGCTAGAAAGCTCGAAAACTGAAGCAAATAGAATCAAGAGAGACGTTATCTCACAAGGCTAAACACAAAATTCACATGCCACGACATTGCAGACGTAGAACAAACCATTGGCACTTCAGGCCGGTGTTTCGACAAGAACCCTACCTGATGTAACAATTACCCAACGGCTAATAAGCCGAGGTTAACAACAACAATAACAA
This sequence comes from Codonopsis lanceolata, assembly GCA_013146195.2. Lineage (NCBI taxonomy): Eukaryota > Viridiplantae > Streptophyta > Magnoliopsida > Asterales > Campanulaceae > Codonopsis > Codonopsis lanceolata. The sequence goes on from CM028383.1 coordinate 85,938,213, forward strand.
GAGAGATACTGAATGCCCTGAAGCTACTTCTTGCCCGGGAAACAACTGAAGAAATACCAAGAAGTGAAGTATACACGCCTGACTAAAAATTAGCGAGAGGAAAGTACAACAAGACTAGTAATGCTACCCAACTGTAAAGTTTATATAACTTTACTCAAAACGTCCTAAGCGGAAAAGAAAGACAAAATAATAGAAACAACACGATGCTAGAGGGAACTCCGCAAGTTACTACTCGGGGAAATCGGCTACTACAATCACGAACACATGAACTAAGCTCGGGCTATCGATCAACTGCAATCTGCTACAATCACGAACACACAAACTAAGCTCGGACTATCGATCAGTTGCGATCTGCTACAATCACGATCTACTCAGCCTCAATGTAGCGTACATGTTACTGCAACTAGAAAACAAAATATGGGATGAGTCATAATGACCCAATACGCTATTACTGAACAATATAACATAATATGAAATATTGTTATAACAACAGTAACATCGCATTACAACAACGAAACCCATGAAAATGTGTCGTATATTTTACAAGAAATCTCTCCTTCTTACTTACTAAACTGTCCAAACAAACTAGGGTGAGATTCCCTGTTCAATACAAACCAAATGAATTAAAAAGTAATTCTCATTAAAGCATTTCATGTAAGTATGAAACCAAATGATTTTGTTATTTCTTTAAAACTCATTGCAATGTGGTATTCAACACACAAAGACTTCTAGGTGGTCTTTGGTTTATGGGTGACAATGACTACACGAAATAATAAGACCATCTCCAACAGTTTGAAGTTAAAATTGCATCAAATCTTCAAATTGGTGCAATTTCTGCATCAAATTTCTTCCCTCATCTCCAACAGTTCTACTTCAAAGTTTACTCTAAAAGGAATATTTCAAGTATATTCTTCATTATTTCATTTAATTTATATTCCAAGTATATGTTTTATTTCATTTAATTTGTATAAATGTATTTTAGCAAAACAAATATATTATTTATAGATTTAATATTAAATTAAATTAAATATTATGCATTAAAAATAATAATTAATTACATGAATTTAATTGAGACTAAAATACTAACATATTAATAATTAATAATTAATTGCAAGACATAAATAAGGACTAAAATACAAATATTAAAATAACTGAAATAAATAACTAAATAGAAATATGAAAATACAACTAAAATCAAACATAAATAGACATATGAAAATAATTTTATAAACTTTATTATAAATAATTTTAATATTATAAACAACTAAATTTTGGAGAGGTGGTCTGCCTTGATGTTTTCAGCCCTTCCTATTTGCTCCAGTTCCCAATATTCGAATTGGGCGAGGACGCTCAAGGCTAGCTCCCTGTATTTGTCCAGTGTCGGGTGGTTTACCCCATACTCCCCGAAATCGCTTCACGCAGTTTGGGAGTCGCTAAAGATTAAGATTTGAGTAGCTCTATTTCGGCCGATTCGGCACTTGCTATCAATGCCTTGCCAGCAAGCGTTGTTTGGCGTTGGGAAGTTCGGTTTAAAACTTTCTTGATCTCCGTTCATACGGGGTTCGAGTAGGATGCCTGCTCCATTGCCATTCTTGCTAGACGATCCGTCTACAAACAATGTCCAGGGCTGAGCCAGTCGCATCTTGCGAGGCCGCTCTTGCCTGGGCACTTGTTCGCTGGTGGAGGGTCCTTGATCTGGTGCATCGCTCTTTCCTTCTGCCGAGGTGAAGGAGGTTTCGGCAATGAAGTTTGCCAAGACTTGAGCTCTGATGGATTTTCTTGGGAGGTAGATGATTGCATATTCTGTTAATTCGACGGCCCATCTCATCATCCTTCCTGCGACATCTGGCCTCTGCTGGATTCTTCGCAAAGGCAAGTCGGTATATACCCCAATTTCATGGGCTTTGAAGTACGGCTGCAATTTTCTCGCCGTTATCATCAATGCGAGAATCACCTTCTCAATCTGCATGTACCTCGTCTCTACCCCGGTCAGTGCGTGGGACACATAATAGATAGGTTTCTGAAGTCCTCCTTATTCTTGCAACAGGACCGATGCTATGGTTGTGTCCGTGACCGAGAGATAGACGTAGTGTCTTTCTCCAGGTGTGGGGCAGCTGAGCAAGGGTAGGCTACCGAGGTATTTTTTGAGCTCGGCAAAAGCGAGGTCGCACTCTTTGTCCCATGTGAACTTTCTCGCCCCTTTTAAGATTTTGAAGAAGGGGAGGCTTTTTTCGGCTGATTTCGAGATGAATCTTCCCAGGGCCACTATTCTTCCATTCAGCTGTTGCACTTGTTTGATACATATTGGGACCTTCATCTCGGTCAAGGCTTTTATTTTTTCGGGATTTGCCTTAATTACACGCTCGTTTACCATGTACCCCAAAAATTTCCCCGTCGTTACGCTGAAGGCACATTTGGCGGGACTGAGCTTCATCTTGTTCTTTCTGAGGTTTGCAAAAGTTTCTTTGAGGTCGTCTATGTGGCCCGTTTCCTTGGACTTAATCACCATATCGTCTATGTACGCCTCCACATTCCTCCCTAACTGTCCCCAAAAACTTTGTTTACCATTCGCTGGCAAGTGGCCCCTACATTCTTTAGGCCGAACACCATCATGTTGTAGCAGTAGAGTGCACCTGCTGCTCGGAAAGCCGTGTTCCCTTGATCTTCTTTCCACATCCTGATTTGGTGGTACCCCGTGTAGGCGTCCACGAAGCTTAAAATTTTGTAGCCCGAGATAGAGTCGACCAATTGATCTATCCTCAGCAGTGGGTACCAGTCTTTTGGGCATGCCTCATTCAGGTTGGTAAAGTCAACGCACATCCTCCACTTTCCATTATTCTTTTTTACCATCACAACATTTGCGATCCAAGTGGGGTAGTGGATTTCTCTTATGATCTCGGCCCATAGTAGTTTGGCTATTTCCTCCTTAATTGCATCTTGTTTTTCAGCAGAGAAATACCTCGGCTTTTATTGAATGGGTACAAATGTTGGATCAATGCTCAATTGGTGAACCGCTACTTCCTCGGCAATGCCCTCCATATCCTCGGCCTTCCATGCGAAGACGTCCGTGTTGTTTCTCAAGAACTCGATGATAGCTCTTCTCTCTTCGCCCGATGTTTCCATTCCCACCTTGATTTTTTGGTTAGGGTAGTTGAAGTTTATGATAACTTCGTCTACATCCTACATAGGCTGTAAGACTGGATGGTCTCGTACGTCGAGGCTATCGATCTCATTTTTTTCGGTCTCGCCGCTTGACGTTCCTTCTTCCTGACGCGGACCAACTTCCTCGGCTTGCTTTGATTGCTACGGGGTAGAGCTTTCTCCGTCGAGTCCTCGGGCTTGTTTGGTGACTTGCTCGTCCTCTGTTCCTTCTGATCCCTCCGGCCTTTTCAGTCTCTTTTCTGCCTCTCTCCTTTCGTTTATAAGGTACTCCAGGGTAGTGCGAGTGTCATTTTTGAGGACTCCTACCCCGAACGAGGTCATGTACTTGAACCTCTGAAGGGCCATTGATACGACCATTCAGAATTTGGCCTGAGACGGTGCGCCGAGGATGGCATTATACGGGGAGGGGAGATCGAGGACTAGGAAAGTGGCTTCTGGCGGTATCTCCTTCTCCGAGGATGACTTTGAGGGCCACGGTTCCTTTTGCCGTGACCTTGTGGCCTGTGAACCCTTCCAGTTGGACTCGGCTTGGAGTAAGGTGGGCATCGCCGAGTCCTAATGCCAGAAAGCACTTGTAGTACATCACATCCCTTCCAGCACCTGTATCTATCAAGACCCGTTTGACCAGGCTGTTGTGTATACCAACTTGTAGGGTCAGTGGGTTTTGCCGAGCATATGAGTTAACTGCCAGCTCGGTGTCCCTAAAAACCATTTCATGCTCAACCATCCCTTCCATGATGCTTTCTGCTGAGTTGCTCAAGCAATTGATTGCATTCTTCAACTGCGTGATGCTTTGAGTTTCTTCTCGAATGGTATTCACCACTGGTCTATTGTCGGGCTGTATGTTGTCGCCCCCCGGAGCCCTCGGTCCGGGGGCGCGATTATTGGCCTCTCTTGCCACGAACCTCCGATCTCCCTCGTTTATAACCCTCTGTATCGCTCTTTTGAGCTGTATGCATTCTTCCGTGATGTGGCCAATCTCGTTGTGGAAGTTGCATCTTTTTCTAGGGTTTCAGGTATCAATGGGTGACTTCATGGGGAAGGGGGGCCGTATCTTGTTTTCTGTCAAGAAGACGTCCATGATGTGCTCCCTTGATGCGTTGAGGGGGGTGAAGTTCTCCAACTTGATGTCTCGTCTTGGACCCCTAATTTCGCCGGTGAATTTGGCGCTTTTTTCCTCCTCTCTCCTCTTTGCCGAGTGGGCGTCATCTTGCCGAGCCCTCCCTTATTTTCCTTTGTAATTTTTGTCCGTGGCGAGGGTCTGGTCAGCAACAATAGCTGTGCCTAGAGGGCATGTAACTGCTCGTGAGCTTGCTGCGGTGGAGGGTTGCTCGCCGTCTAGCAGAGCCACCCTTTGGGCTGTTAGGAACATCTCGCCAATCGTGTCCCTTGGTCTCATGAGGAGCTCGGTTCGGCAGTTCCCTTGCATTAGGCCTGCTCCGAAGCACATCCTTACGGAGGTGTCAGGAATATCGGGGATTTGGTCCAGGACCTCTTTGAAACGGGTCATGTACGAGAGCACAGTCTCTCCACTTTCTTGTTTCACGCTGTGCAGGTCTGTCTCACTTTTTGGGAGGGCACCTACCGAGGCGAACTTTTTCAGAAAGGCCCCCTTGAAGTCATCCCAACAGGTGATAGAGTCATGGGCTAACCCATTGTACCATTGCTGGGCCTGCTTCTTCAGAGTTCCCGCAAATACTAAACACCATATATCGTCAAGTCTGGTCGCTATGATCATTTTTAATTCGAACACTGACACATGGTCCAGGGCCGTTGTGCTACCGGTGTAGTCTTCGAAGTATGGAATCTTCACTTTCGAGGGCACCTTCACTTCTCTTATCTGTTTAATGAACGGCCTTCCTATTTTCTTGACGGGCGTGTTAGTTCCTGTGCTCTACCGAGCTTCTAATTTCTCCATCCATGCCCTTATCTCGACATCCGTCATTGGTCTGTCACCCTGTGCCGAGCCTATGACTTGTGTGGGGATGTCGTTGGCTCCTTTGTCTGCCTGTGGTACTTCGACTTCTTCCTCGGCCGTGTTTCTTATTGGGGACCCCAGGCGAGCCTCTTTTGCGAGTTGGCGAGACGGATGTCGGGATCTGGAGAGAGCTTTGTTGGTTGAAGATTGGGCGTAGGGTGAGGATTCTACTTCCTCGCTGTGAGCCCGCCGGTTATCTGTATCGAGGGGGAACCTTAGGCGAGAATGAACACTCGTCCTAGATCCCTCGCCGGCCATCCGCTTGCCGAGCCTTGACTTGACATTTGTGGTAAACTTCGCTCTTTTGGGTTTCTCAGCTCCCACCCTTTGCCAGATTGAGTTGGAGCACGCGGGGGTGCTTTGCACGTTGATTATGGGCTCGGGCTCTAGGATCCGAGCTTTTCGCCGTAGCTCGTGCATTTTGGTCTCGGCCTCCTGTATCTTTGTGTACAGGGTTCTTTGGTGCTTCCAATACGCGTATTCCTGATCCGCCTCTTCCTGGGCCGTGGGCTTATTCGTTTTGTCATGAGGTCGTTCCTCTTCGTTGGCTCTGGAAGACTCGACTTGATGAATCGTCGTCTCGAGTCGGCGTCGGCTCTCTATTTTTGTTGTTAGAGAGCCGTTTGATCTTGCCATCTTAGTCTTCGTTGGGCCCTTGCCGACACTTCGGGTACCGAGGCGCCGGAGTCCTGCCTCGTTGAGAGACCAGGGCCCCTCACGTCCCTTCCCTCGTTGTTCTCGGCTTGTTCTTTTTCTGGGCGGGTGGATGCAGTGAGGGTGACATTTTTAGAGGCTTGCTTTTTTGATCTCACCATCCTTTCTCGTTTGTGGACACTGTGACTGAGAAAGTCGTTCCCAGCAACGGAACCAAACTGATCACGCTATTTTGGTGGTGACCTTGTCTTGTTGTCCATGTATGAGGCAAGGATGGGGTGGGGTCCACTCATTCGTCTTTCTTGGTTACCTGCACAAAGTAAACAACAAACACCGTTAAGGAGTCGGGGCGGCCCGACTAGAACCTTCCGGTGTGAGAGTAAGATTTCCGGTGGAAAATGGGTAATAAATGTGCCGTGATATTTGCTTGATAAGAGGTTATGATAAGGGAGTTTAGATATCTCAGAAATCACTTACCTTTACAATAAATGTATGTCTTCTATTTATACCTGATATTCATGTCGACGTGGTGGTTGGGCATTGGGGAACACTTTGCGGCGTTTATTAAATGCGTTGATGGCCTTTGTCAGAAATAAGTGGCTGTGCGTTTGTCAGGGAGTTGGTGTTTGCGTGTAGCGGTTTTACCGGGCCTAGGGAAGCTGTTTTGTGAGGCCGGATGATGATTGATCCAACGCCGAGGCCGAGTGGTCTTGTGATGAAGTGTTTATTACCGTCGAGGCCGAGGGTGGTGGAAACCACTCTAGTGCCTGGGGCCGAGGGCATTTAGAAGTCACTCTGACCAGCCGAGGCCAAAGCTGTTGGAGGCCGTGGGTTATCTATTACTTGGCAACAATCAAACTCGTGTTATCTCAGGGACCTATGTTTCTATGACTTCGTTACTAGTGGTTTTCTAAGTGGGGCCCATTATTGTGCCGAGGATCATTTCCTCAGTGGGGCCCGTTATTGGGCCGAGGATCAATTCCTCGGTTTAATCCTTTCAAAACCAAAAACATCAAAGTAGTATTTAAACTAAACAACTAAACTAACAATAATAATAAAAACATAAAATACAAAGTAACTACTTAAACTAAAAAAAAAATAGGAGAGGGAAGATGAAGTTGTGAATAGTCACACTCCAAATTTGAAGGGCTGGGAGAAACACTTCAAATTTGAAGCAGAGATGAAGGGCTTGTTGGAGTTATGAATAGTGGACAAACACTTCAAATTTGAAGATTTGAAGTGCTTGTTGGAGATGATAGAATAGAATGTGAATGGTTAGATATTACGTCATTTAGGATGTAATATCATGTTTTTAATCAATTAAATAATAATAATATGCGACCAAACTCTGTTTTAGATGAGACTAATTCAATCTAATCTAATCTAACTACTTATAAAAGTCTAGGTTGTCTCTTAGAACTTAATGTATGAACAAACTCATCTCTTAACTTAATACATCATCTATCATTAATTAAGGCCAAAAGAGTAAATTTGTCATAGGCTAATTAATTCCATGAATAATTAAATAATAGTTTTAACCCTTGACTTGTACCTATTTAAAAGTTAGGTCCTACATTTTTAAATTTTATTCATTTCGTCTTGTATTTTGATTTTCTTATCAATTTCCCCCACCTATCATGATCGTTACAAATGTCGCCCAATATTTTCTAAAATGATAAAAATACTCGTACTCAGTCAAGACACTAAAACTTTATTCGAAACTAAACAATAATATGGTTTTACTTTCTTAAATATGTTCGGAAAAAACATTATTAGATTTATATGAAAAATTGTATCTATAATAATAGAATTGTCGGTGAGTATCGAGATATTAAGAAAATTTGTAGCATGCTTAGTTATTACTCATGAATAAAATAAGAGAAATGAGTTAAGAAAATATGTCATAATATCAAGAAGATGAAAAAAAAACCATTTGATGAATTTGTGCGTTTTGTTAAGGACAATACACATAAATTTACCATGCCAGACAATAATGATTGAAAAAATAATCATAAATATAATAAATCACTTGTCATTAATTAAGGCCAAAAAAGTAAATTTATCATAAGCTAATTAATTTCATGAATAATTAAATAATAATTTGATCCTTTGACTTGTACTTATTTTAAAGTTAGGTCCTACATTTTTTAATTCTATTCATTTCGTCTTATATTTTGATTTTCTTATCAGTTTCCCCTCCTATTATTATCGTTACAAATGTTGCCCAATATTTTCTAAAATGACAAAAATACATGTACTCAGTCGAGACAGTAAAACTTTATTCGAAACTAAAAAATAATATGGTTTTACTTTCTTAAATATGTTCGGCAAAGACATTATTAGATTTATATAAAAAAATGTATCTATAATAATATAATTGTCGGTGAGTATCGAGATATTAAGTAAATTTGTAACATGTTTAGTTATTACCCATGAATAAAATAAAATAAATGAGTTAAGAAAATGTGTCATAATGTCAAAAAGATAAAAAAAATGACGAACCATTTGATGAATTTATGCGTTTTGTTAAGGACAATACATATAAATTTACCATGCTAAATAATAATGATTTGAAAAAAATAGCCATAAATATAATTAATCACTTCCCATTAATTAAGGCCAAAAGTGTAAATTTGTCATAGGTTAATTGATTCCATGAATCATTAAATAATAATTTGATCCCTTGACTTGTGCTTATTTTAAAGTTTGGTCCTACATTTTTTAATTATATTTGTTTCATCTTATATTTTGATTTTCTTATCAGTTTCCCCTCCTACTATTATCGGTACAAATGTTGCCCAATATTTTCTAAAATGAAAAAAAAAAAAACCTTACTCAGTCAACACAGTAAAACTTTATTTGAAACTAAAAAATAATATGATTTTACTTTTTTAAATATGTTCGGGAAAGACATTATTAGATTTATATGAAAAATTGTATCTATAATAATAGAATTGTCGGTGAGTATTGAGATATTAAGCAAATATATAGCATGTTTAGTTATTACCCATGAATAAAATAAGAGAAATAGGTTAAGAAAATGTGTCATAATGTTAAGAAGATGAAAAAAATGAAGAACCATTTGATGAATCTGTACGTTTTGTTAAGGACAATACACGTAAATTTACCATGCCAAACAATAATGATTGGAAAAAATAACCATAAATATAATAAATCACTCACCATTAATTAAAACTAAAAGAGTAAATTTGTTATAGGCTAATTAATTTCATGAATAATTAAATAATAATTTGATTCGTTGACTTGTATTTATTTAAAAGTTAGGTTCTACATTTTTTAATTTTATTCATTTTGTCTTGTATTTTGATTTTCTTATCAGTTTTCCCCTCTTATAATTATCATTACAAATTTCGCCCAATATTTTCTAAAATGACAAAAATATCCTTACTTAGTCGAGACACTAAAACTATTTGAAACAAAAAAATAATATGATTTTACTTTCTTAAATATGTTCAGGAAAGACATTATTAAATTTATATGAACAATTGTATCTATAATAATAGAATTGTTGGTAAGTATCGAGATATTAAGCAAATTTTTAGCATGTTTAGTTATTACCCACGAATAAAATAAGAGAAATGAGTTTTAAAAATGTGTCATAATGTCAAGAAGATGAAAAAAAATGAAGAACCATTTGATGAATATGTGCGTTTTGTTAGGAAAAAAAACTAAAATCTACAGTTTACTTCTTTGAATTTTCAGACTACTACAAGCAACCTTAAAAACGATTATAGTCCAAAACTTATAGATATTACAAACAAAATCAATTGTAGTAATCACAAATAATTGAGTTCAAATGTTTTACTCCTCTCCATAACTGGATTCCAAACCTCAAACCTCTTTTGTTCTTAACTTGCTTGCTCCTCTTCATAGGACCCGAGGTAGTTACATATTAGAATCTCTCTATTCCCCTCTCATGGCTATCGACTTTCTTTTCTTCTACTGCAACTCTCCTTTTATTGGAAGATACTGCCACCAACCGACGTCCTTTCAAGTAGCCTATCATAAAATTAATTAGATTATCTCCTTACTTAGTAATTTGATACCAAAAGTGGATAGGAACTAAGAAATGAGAGACGTTCTAAGAAAAATGTCCGACTAATTGGAAGCTAAAAAGATTCTATGTCTCCATTTGAACAAGTCGAGATGAATGCATTTCTTGGTGGTAGTGATAATAGTATTGACGACGGGAGGAATGGTGGTGGTGGCAATTGTAGGGATGACAGTGGTAGTTTAAATGAATTACAACATTGTGAGATTTCCAGATCATTATATTTTCAAATATTCACATGGGTTTTTATTTCAATTTGAATATTTGAAAATTCAAAAAATTGAATTTGAGTTTGTAAAAAGTTAAATTCAAAGTTGCGTGGTGATGTGTCTATAAATGATGAGTTTTGAAAATGAGTTATTTTGAAAGGAGTAAAGAATTAAAAAAGGAATAAAATCAAATAAAAAATTAACTTTTTTGGTGGAAAATGGTTAATTTTGCCACTATACTTTGATTAATTGTTACATTTTGCTATTGTACTATGTTTCGAGTGAAATTGTCATTATACTTTTAAAGATATATGCAATTTTGTCATTATCCCTAACTGTCATCCAATTTTAACGATGACTTAACGGAAGCTAAAGATATTTTATTTTTCCGTTTTAGCAATGCAAGGTGAACGCGTTTTTTGGTAGTGGTGACTGGTGATGGCGGTGGCGGCCATTGTAGGGATGCTGGTGGTGGTGGTTAGGAGTGGTGTTTGGAGTGATTGTAAGCATGATAGTGGTGGTTTACGTAGAATATGACATTATTAGATTTCCAAATCATCAATTTTTCAATCTTCAAATTTGAAAATTCAAAAAAAATAATTTGGATTTGTAAATAGTGAAATTTAAGGTTTGGTGGTGGTGGGTCTATAAATGACGAGTTTTGCATATATGTTAATTTGAACGAATGAGTAAAGAAATAGACAAAAAGTAAAATCAAATCAAAAATTGATTTTTGGGTTAATTGTGTTATTTGAGGTGGTAATGGTGGTGAGTTTATGAATGATGAGGTTGAGAGTAATGTAATTTTTTATTTAAATATTAGAAAAATTATAATAACAATGTTGTCAGTCTTACAACTAATTTTATAACTTTTATTACAACTAAGCCTTAAAAAAGAACAAAAATGTATTTGTCCAAAACAACTTTGCAGTTCTCCAAAACTTAGTTGTAAGGAAAGTAATATAATTAGTTGTAAGGATAACATTTTCTTTATAATTATGCCAAATTACAATTCCCCCCAAAAGTATCCACCAAATCATATAGTGCACCCCAACCCTAAGGTTTGTCCCATAATAGTATCTGACGTTATTTTTTTTCCTATTTTTCACCCTAACCACAACAGTTAGAAAAGTCACGTTAATTTGACATTTCCTTGTGGGTGTTAACTCGAGGGAAATATTAGGAATTTCGTGTAAACTTTGAGGGTGCTAAATGTATTTTAGCCTAATAAAAATTAAGAAATAAAATATAATTTTCTAAAAAAATTATATAAATGTGTGTGTAAAGTTAAAATGTTAAAAAAAATGAAGTGGGGGTCCACCATTCCTTTTTTTTTTCTTGCTGAAAGAAAATCTAGAGAAAAGACCCACCATGTTTTCTGATCTTTAGTCGTCCTCAAAACAAAAATTAACCTAGAACCCGATCTCGGTTTTGTCCACTCCCTCCAAATTTCTCTCTTTTAACCCAGAAGATAGATACACATTTGATTTCATTATCAATTTTTTTATCTTGATGATGAAAACAAAATACGCAAACAAAAGATATGAAAAACTTTTACCTATAGATGCCCGTCCCATCTCCGATTTATTGTATGAAATTGGATCCACTCACCTTCTCCGATGAAACCCATCCACCAGTGAAATCAATCAATTTCTCATCTTCCCTTTCATCCTCTTACATGACTTAACTTTACTATACTTTTTCTCTCATAATTCTTTAAATAATCCAACCCGACCACCATGACAACTGCTCTAAGATCGAAATTATCTAGAACCATAGCTTCTTCAACATCCTCTCAATTTCGATACTTTGTTTTAAGCCATATGCAAGACGATCATATGCCCAATTTTCTCCAGCAAAATTGAAGAGTATTTCAATAAAACCCCTTACCATTTCTCTTAATTCATGCATGTCTCTCTTTCTGATGAATTCGTCGATATGGGTTATTAGTTTTCTGTTAATCCCATGTTTTTATAAGGGTTTTTAGTAAGTATAATGTTGTTTCTCATTTGTATTTTGATTTACATCTGTTCATACATTACATTAGTTTTATACATTAGTGGCTAATTTGGTTGTGTATCAATTAGCGTGACAACTGTGTATAGAACTTTGCCCCAGAATAGTTTGTTTATAGGATTCACAGGTTCAGCGGAAGACTTCAGCCATGCTTCACCGGAAGTCCTTCAACAGCATCCAGCGACAGACATTGTCTGCACGTGTTCAAGCATGACGTGTCCAAACACCAAGTCTTAGTGGATTAATTAAATTCATTCTTTATCAATTTGAATTTAAATTAAGACATTCCCTGACTTCTCAAACACGCCTGACCAGCTTTCCAAAAAGCAGGAAGACTTTCGCATTCTGAACAGTGACAGAGCAGGTGAACAAACTGTCTCTTACAGTCTATACCAACTATTACATACCTGCTCCTCTGACTTTCCTACCTGTCAGTTGTTGCAACAACTCTGCACCACTCCCTGCTCTAAATCAGTGAAAGACGAAATCCACAAGACAGCTCCATGCATTTAATGCATTCAACCTAATAGAGTTGTTACACTTCGTCTTCTCCAACGAATCTCAAGAATGCTCCAGCTATAAATATTGCCATCAAAGACTGAAGAAAATAATGCTCTAAAAATTCTCCAACAACTCAAAGTCTTTATACTCAGTGTATTCAAGAGATCATAAACTGATCAAGAAGTCCTCGACAACAATCAAGAAGATCTGCATCAACATTTATCTTAAGCTTCTTATTGTTGTTCCCCTTAAACTATTCTTCTACACAATTGAATATCTTGTTTATCCAGATATTCAATTCCCAAACCCCCAAACACAAGTCAAATTTTTGTACACGATCCATTGGATATATTCCTTGTAATAGAACTAGTGGAAAACATAGTGCCCATTTTTAATCCAAGGTTGACTGCCTTGGTGGTGGATGTAGCACTCTTTATATTGTGAACCATCTCAAATACTTGTGTTTTTCCTTTACTGTTGGTTACTACTTTGAACTGTTTCTTATTTCTTTTACTTATTGCTTCAACTGCAGACTTGAGTATTCAGCCAAGTCTACTGGTAGTTCTTCACTGGAAGACCTGAACTGCTTTCCTTCCAAGACTTCCACTACTTCAATCTCCTTAATAGATTGCAAGTGCTTGTTTTAGGAACTTAAATGAAAAGTTTTTAAGTGTATAATAAGTTATTCAACCCCCCCTCTCTAGCTTATTATTGTGCCCTTTGGGACTAACAATTATACTCTATAGCCTCTGATTGCTACTTCAGGCGCGACTTTTGCAGGAGACAGAATGAGGGAGATCGAAGATGGAATTTGGCTAAAATCGAAAGAGGTAGGCGCCAGAGCTGTGATAGTAGTGACTGGAGTGGGAAGGGTTTAGGCTGGAGATGGCGGCTTCTATATATGGTGGGGCTGGAGATGACGACTGTTACAGTGGAGCCGAAGATGGGATTGCACCAGAAGATGAGAGAATGAGAGGATGTGAGATTAGGGTTTTTCCTTTTAATACATTTACTGTTTAACCAGATAAGGGAAATGTCATTTTTGCCCCACACGTGGAAGATCACGTGCTATTTAAAATGAATTTTCTAACGTCCATCAAGGATAGGGTGGGAAATTAAAAAAAATGTAGCATCATATACCATTGTGGGACAAACTTTAGGTTAGGGTGCACTATGTGATTTGGTGGATACTTTGCGGGGGAATTGTAAATTGGCCATATAATTATTTTTGGATTATTGAAACAATTATTTATTATTTATATTTAAAAACATATTTTAAATACTAAATGAGTAACTAAATAATGAAGTTATAACCAAATTCCATTTTGCACTCAAAGAAAAATGATCAAAATAATCTTTATGTTACATGCAGATACCATTTTCTGTTACTATTCTCAACACGTATAGACGGAAGGGGGGAAAAGTGGGACAAATAGAAAAATAAGGTATGAAAGTGAGACACTTCGTAGGTTGGGGTGCAATGTGATATTTATTGTGTAATTTTGGGAGCTAATCATATTTTGGCCCCATCGAAAGTAGTTCAAAATACGAATTTCCCCCTAGGTATCCATCAAATCCACTTTGGCCCTCAACGTAATTTTGCAGTATTTCCATATTCTATGTAAACTTTAGTGATGATGATATTATGTCTGATAATCGTAGTGATAGACACGGTGTTGAATAATGTTTAAGATTGATAATTTGGTCCAATCAAACCATAAACAATATCAACTGTGCCGATGCGAAATTTATTAGAGTTGAAGCTAGGGATGATGGAGACGGATTGAACCATGACGTTCATCATCTTTGTCGTATACATTTGTGATGGGTTCAAATATGAGATTTGGAATTCGTGGTGTATGCTTGTGTATTGTGTTGTACGAGAGAGAAAGAGAGAAATGTCTGGGGCTGTGACAGCTTTAATTTTTTGTGTGTTCTTATTCGTGGCGGCCTTGACATCGGATTGTGATTATCTAATCTTCAGTTATATCTCTCTGATATTTGATATGATTTCGCTTTATTTTTATTTATTTTTCAATATAGAATTTTGAATAAAAGATTCATACACTCTTGAGTTTTATTTCAATTAAAATTTACATAAGAGGTCATTGATGGAGAAGAAACAGAGAAAAAAGTTGTTGGAGAAGAAGAAAAAAAGTTTATCTTTGGGTAATAAAAGCAGAGAAAGTCTTGCCAGAAAATAACCAAAATGCCCTGCACGTGAAATATCATGTGCATCTTAATGTCAGATTGGTAACATTCGTCGTAGCTAGGGGGTAAATTAGAAGAAAAAAAGTTATAAAATGATATGAAAATGACACAAAACTTAGGTTGAGTGTGGCAAAATGGGACTTCATAGATACTTTGGTGGAATTTTGTATTTTTTAGTGTAACTATATACTTTGGGGTTAAGAGTTTGATTTTCCAACACAATATTTTTTTTTTTTTTAAAAGAGTCATAAATTCCAAAAACGACATAAGCAAAGTCTCCAATGACAATGTGTTTATCTAAGATAGTAAGTTTGAATTTTTTTCAATTTACACCCTGATAAAAATGATTGAATACATGTTTGATATTAAAAAAAAAGATTTAAAAATAACCAACAAAAAAGACAAATGTGTAGATGACTTAAAACATACATTATAAATGACCGAAAAATAAGGTATCGGAAACGATAAACACACAACAACATAATTTATATGTCTCAAAAATTGTAAAGATTAAAACACACAAAAGTGTAATAATCAAAAGTCAACAAAAAAAATAAAGGAACTAACAAATCACTTTTAAAAAATCATATAAATCACGTGCAGCAAACGTGAACCTTACTAGTTGGTTAAAAAACAATAAAACACAAGTGAAGGATAAAAACGAAATGTTATAAAAATTGTAAGCATAAATTCATAATTTTTTAAAATAAACTTTTAAAGTGAAATTTCTCGGTACAATCACGTTTTTGCATGAAAACGAGGGAGTAATACACATTCAAGAGTTTTGTAGTCTAACCAATCACAGGCACACATAATAGCCGACCTTAAAAACAAATTAGCGGTAGCTAGAAACCTTACCAATTAAACACCAAAGGCAAAGGCTAAACTCCAAAATTAAGAAAAATAGTTCCGCCCTCATCAGAAGAAACTCACAATAGATTTTGAAAGAGGCAACGACAACGACAATTGATAAGAAAAGGCGCAACAAGATTGCCTTGTCTGCTTCACTCGACACGCACACGCACACGCAGGAAGTCGTCAACCGTGTTGGGGTTTCCATGATTGATGATTATCTCCAACGCTAAATCTCAAATTTGGTATATGATCGAGAATACACATTCACCTGATTGTTTTTCAAAAATATAAAACACGTATGTAAAACGAATTATGTGTTTTATAATTTTAAAACAATATGTTAAATTATCATATAAAAAATAGTCAATTTGATTTTAAAAAAAAGAATAATTTAAAAACGGACGGCATAATATACGACGGAGGACTGACCGAAACTTTCTTAAAAGTTTAAACAATAAACCCAATGGTTATATATGTATATATGGGTATATATATGATAAACTGGATTGATGAATAGAGTAAATTCTTGAAGATTATTGACTAATCAAGAATAGAGTTCGTAATTGTATTGATTATGTGTGTGTACAAGAAGATCTTTCCTCCAGTATAGATACAACCGAGGTAGAGATTAGGTAGAGGCTGGAAAGACTAATTGCACCTAACAAAATAACTAACATAACTGCTTCTGATCAATACATTCACTCGCTACCCCTCAAGAATACAGGAATGACACACGCTACCCTTCCAGTTTTATTGAACCTTCTGAACTGTGCACTTGAGTCCCTTGAACTTTAACTTGGTTATGTTGTTGATCATTCTCTTCTGTATTGTTGATGTTAACATCCCCCCTCAAGTTGGAAGGCTGAACAAATAAGTTGAGGACTGGCAACTTGTGCAGAAGATGAGAAAAATGAGGAGAGGGCAGAGCCTTTGTGAACAAATCTGCAGGTTGCTCAAGGGAGGCAATGTACTTGGTTGATATTAGGCCTTTTTGGATCATTTCTCTGACCAAGTGACAGTCTATGTCGATATGTTTGGTTCTTTCATGGAATACAGGATTGTCAGAGATATGAATGGCAGATTGATTGTCACAGTATAGTGGGACAGGCAGGTTAGTAGAGATATTGAAGTCTTTGAGGAGGGAGATTATCCATTTAATTTCACAGCAGGTGTCAGCCATGCTTCTGTATTCAGCTTCAGCTGAAGATCTACTGACTGTTGGTTGTTTCTTGCATTTCCAGGATACAAGAGAACTGCCTAGGTAAATGCAGTAACCTGATAGAGATTTTCTGGTGATTGGGCAGGCAGCCTAGTCTGAATCACAGTAAGCTTTTAGATCTGTGGATGCGTGAGTGCAGGTTTGGCATTTATCAGACCACTATCAGTGATAATCTCCATGGCATATTTTTTCTGATGTAGGCATATACCAGACTTGTTTCTTGCCACTTCAAGACCAAGGAAGTATCTCAGTGAGCCAAGATCTTTCACAGGAAACACAGATTTTAGATGATCCTTGACTTGAGTGATCATGTTTGAACTAGAGCCTGTAATAAGAAGATCATCTACATACACAAGAAGGGCTATGAATTGAGAGTTAGTATTCAGGCAGAAGAGAGTATGATCATTTTGTGACTGTTTGAACCCATAGTTGATGAGTGTGGTGGACAGCTTTTCAAACCACTGTCTTGGTGCTTGTTTTAGGCCATATAAAGATTTGGACAGCTTACACACAACAGAAGGTGATTCTTGAATTTGGGTAGGGAAGTATCTGTAGACACCCCAATTTCGTACCCCAGATACATGACATGACATAAAATATCAAGAACTGTTAAAACATTAACAAATGTCAAGTTACAGGGTCAAAATTGCAAAAGGACAAAGCGAGAATGCACAAAAGGACAAAGCGGGGACCAAAGTGTCAAAAAGGAGGAAGTTTGAGGTTTAGGCTTGGCCTACCAAGGGTTTGGGCTTGGCGCCCAAACCTCCCATAGGTGGCGCCCAAACCTCTCTCTCCCCTTTGTTCACTCAAAGTTTGCCGCATTGCACAATCGAGCGCGGTGTACAACCCTCGATGCGGAGAGAAATCTCAAAATTCGGCGATGTCGGCCTCCTCCTATAAATAGAGGTGTCAGGCTCCTTCATTCAGCGCTCAATTCATCCTTAAAATTTCTCTGCGTCTCCGTTACGCTGAAGAAATAAAATAGCGATAGATCACCACAAAAGCATCGAAACCCTGCCAAACACAAATCCAACCGGTAGAAATGTACCTTAGCCCCCAACTAGGTATCCACCCCTTTTCCCGGTCCAAAAATCGTGGATAGAAGCGGTTGTTGCTGCGCCCGATTTAAAAAGCCGAAATAGCCGATAGTAAGCGTTACTGCGCCCAAATTTTTCGGTCAATCAAACAAACAACGAGAAATAAGCAGTTACCACGCCCGATCCCAAGGCCAAAAGTAACTTTCGAGCGATTCTGTTGCCCAAATTCACACAACACACAACTTCAACCCGGACCCGGACGGACGAGAAAAAAAGACTCTCTCCTCGAGGGGCAGGCGAGCACACCCTACGCGTTTGTAAGCTTTTATTGTTAAAGTCTTTTATTTCTATGTAATAGTATTATTTCGATCCGGCCCAATGTAGATATATAAGCGATTGTCTTTGCCGGATTTTATTAGGAAATAGTACTAAATGTAGCCGTTATTATGGCAAAATGTTTTTAGATAAGTTTGTATTTATTTACTTCATTTATTCAATAAAGTTTTTATTTGTAAATGTATTATTTCGGTCGGTTCAATATCAATATATAGCGAGTTATCTTTGCCGGATTTTGTTAGCAAATAATACTAAATAGAGCGTTATAATGGCCAAATATTTTTAAATATGTCGTAATTATTGGAAAGAGGCAGTGCGCAGTCCGTAAATAATGTGGCCACGAATGTATTTGTTTAAATTTCCCTTGTCATTATAATACCTTATTTATTTGCTAAGTAAATGTGACAATAAGCATACTTCAGCCAAAAACGTTTTGAGACCGAAAGGGCGAGTTGGGTGCCTAGCACCTTCCCAACTCGTAACTTAGCCTCCGAACCCGCTTCTAAAATCTCGGTTTTCTCTTCTCGGTTTTGCTTTATTTTTGCCTTAAAATAAAGATGGCGATTCTAAAACTTTCGGATCGGTGGGGCCTCGCAACATTCCCTCTTTGCACTTTCTTGTTCTCCCTAAAAAAGGAATACGGGAATGGAGGGTGATGCATTCCCATATCTGGATATCCCTAAACAAGGGATAACTTGATACGAGAAACCCATAGCTCCCATAGTGATCTGAACGGGCCATAAGGCTATTTTCAATAAATCCATAGTGGGGGCGTCGCAATATCCTTTCTTGCACTTCTTCATTTTCCCCTAAAGAGAACAGGGGAGAATGGGAACGGAAGGGTAATGCATTCTCATATCCTGGTATCCACGAAATAAGGGATAACTTGATATGGAAAACCATAAGTTCCCATATTGGATACAAAATCCACTCAAGACAACCGAGGCACATTCCAACGTGCTAATATAGGGGTGGAACGTACGCGCACCCCTATCCAAGGGCGCGCGGGGCGCGGGAGCACATCCCGGGAACCTCACAGTGGTGACTCCGCTGGGGACGTTGTTTTATTTTAAATAAAATGGAGGGCTAGACTCGCAAAATAAAACTTTTTTTGTTTTTATTTGTTTCTGGCTGCAGTATGCTTGTCATATTAATTTACGCATTTGAATAAAGTGTTCCCATATGGCCGTGGCCATATTTGTGGATATGATCCTCCATCTGGCAGCAGTCTCGTTCTGATACCCGTTACAGGCATGTTTAAGAGTATAAAAAAAAATATACATTTTTTAAAAAAAAATCATCAAAAAAAAAATATATATATAAAAAAATATAAAAAAAATATATATATATATATATATATATATATATATATATATATATATATATATATATGTCTATATATATGTGTCTGTACTATTTACATATATATATTATGTGTGATACTATCCGGGCAGCACAACAAAAGGGCCGGGGCTTTAAAAAAAAAAAATCTTTTCATTTTTAGCCTTATAATATTTTATTCTGCTTCATTCTCATTCTGCAATATACATATGTATATATATGCATACATTCATTCTGTCATTTTTATTTTGGGGATTAGAACCCATTTTCTAAAAATAAATAGATTCCCCACTTTTCTTTCTATTTCTTGATGGTATGCTTGCTTGCTCGCTTAAGCTAAAAAGCAGAAAATCCATACACAACAAGAAGCAGGCTATATCTGTTTTATTTTCTATTTCTATATCGAAAAAAAAAACATCTTTTTGCTTTTTAAATACCGCACACACGCGCACATGCATATAAATATATTCCGAACTGCTACCCTACACCATGGCCAAGCCTACCCCCTGCATAAACCAACGTTAGATTTGCATATAGACTTTCAGGACACTTCAAGACCGACCGGTTTTTGCATTTTAAATTGTGGGTCGGCAGTCAAAAAAAAATGTGTGCAAGTCAAAAAAAAAAAAAAACATATATGCAAGTCAAAAAAAATGTGCGCAAGTCAAAAAAAAATGCGCAAGTCGAAAAAAAAATATACTTGGGGTGACTTATTATTTTCAAATGCTCGACCTAGACCATTTCGAATGGTGGATCAGGAAGAGTATAGGCCCTTCGCTGGATCGATCGTCCGATCTCGAGGAGTCGCGGGTGGAATACGTTGGTCCTATACTGCGGAGAAAGAATCCTTGTTCGGGAAAGTCACGAGGCTGTCAAAATTAAGCGGTGCTTATCAGGTCATTTGTAGGAATAATAAATAATAATAAAATATACTAATAAAGGCCGCAGCTGTACTCCAAGCCCGAAAAGCCTTGACCGGCCTTCCGATACAAAGCCCATTTTCCCGAAACGGCGAATTTGGAAAAGCGAGAGCGATCTTGGCCGATTGATCTGAGAATCAAGTGCGAAGATCGGAATCGAGGAGGTATCGAAGCAGATCGGATTCGGAAGAGTGCAGATCCGAGCAGTATGGCGGAGAAAGTGAGCGATCGCCTATGGAGTGCAGAATCTGAGGGCTCCGGGTATGCTCGGACTCGGCAATGCGGCGGTGGCTAGATCGAATCTGGATGCGATATGATTGCTGCTAAGCCAAATAGTCTTATACAAGGGCTTGAAATCCGGTGGTGAGGTAATTTCTTCCCTGCGGTCCCCAGGGCACCAACCTCACATATGCCTCAAACCCAAAACCCCAAACACTAACTCACCAAATCGCCATAACCCCAAATCCTTATCTGTCCCAAAATCCATATCCAACCCAAATCCTATCTGTCCCAAATCCATATCAACCCCAAATCCTTATCTGTCCAAAATCCATATCAACCCGGAATCCATACCCTACCCAAAATCCTTACCAAATACCGAGAAAATAAACAAAGGCTATGAGGAGCAATGATGGAAAGCCAGGGAATCGAGAGCGAAACTCCTAAGTATGCACCTTCTCTTGAGTTTGAGGCACTGGCTAAAAGAAGTAGTGGGCGCTCATATAGAAAGAATGACAAAGCCAAATGATGGGTGATCTTTTAAAAGGCTTCTCGAGAGGTCTGGCTACTCTCTCCCAAAGGTCAAAATCTCAAAACATGTTCCTAATGCTTCCCATCTCACGAGGTAAACCTTCTTGATATCTCGAGAAAATATCCTTTTCCAAACCTCGGGAAGCCACCAAGTGCTAGCCATCGGCCAAATAATGATCCCATGGCCCAAGGAGGTATGATTCCAAATGCTCATAGTTCTACTCCATATCCTCCGAAATCAACCTCGATCTCCTCCTAAACCTAAATGCTGCTACTATAACCAAAAGAATTACCTTCCTCTAGACCCTTCAAATACTTATTCCCGACAAATGACCTCGGGGTTTCCAAAAGTAACTTGTGTACCGAAAAAGAATCCCTCTTAGGCCAAGGTCCGAGCAACCCGATCCCATTGCAATATTATCCAAGCGAGGAAAAACTCCACCCGGTTGCTTGACCAAATCCCAATCGACAATTTACCTAAGCCAAGAGGAAAGAAAGGGGTAATTCAAGGCATTATGATGATGCGCCCCAAGATGCGAAATGCTCCAAACAACTTGTGGGCCCATGGGATCTTGAAGCCCCTTGATAATTACCGACCACCCAAATTGCTGCTACACGGAATCATGCCCGGTATTGTGAGTACCACCGTTGCAGTGGTCATCTTACCGACAAGTGCTATACACTCAAAACTGCAATTCAGAATCTCATTGATAACAAGGTAATTACGGTGGTGGCACAAAAATTTTGAAACAGATCAAGCCAAGGAGGTCTAAAAGGGGCAAGTTAGTTATTACCATGAATAAAGGTCTTTGTAAGATATCTTTGTTCAATAAAGGAGTTTCTAAATAAATGTTTGGAAGGAGGACGGTTTCTTGGGTATGATAGGCGGAGGAATATGCAAAGCTCCACGATGAGTTCGAGCTTCTCAGCTAAGCCTCTGCGAGAATTGGTATGTTACTACCGGCCCGCTCTTGACTCATGAGGCGGTAGGACCGCTTGGATATACTATCCCCTTCCTTCTCCTAGCTTTGGATTGGTCATCTACCGATCCGCTCCCTAATAATGAGGATCTCAAACCCCAGGTCCTCAATAATGTAATAAGCCCCGTGCAGTTTGCTATTAATGATAATATGAATGTCTTTGCTTATTCCTTAGTTGCACCTACATTAAAAGATACATTAAATAATCATAATAATGAGTCATTTAATGAAATGGACCCAAAAGATAAAAAATATTTGCTTGAGCTTGTAAAGTCGGTTGAGCAACAGGGAACATCATCACTCGGCGGCGGTGAAGACTTGTCAATCATCAATGCGGAAATTTGAACAATCAAGTCAAAGAAATCAAAATCGGCACTACTACTGAGGCTCGAAAGGGTAGCACTCATCGACCTCCTCGAAAGAGTTCGTAGACATCTTTGCACGGTCCTATGAAGACATGGGCTAGATCCGACCATAGTCGAACAGGATCCTATCTATCCGGATGCTCGGCCAATCAAGCGAAACTCCGCCGAATCAAACGAGAATGGTCACTTTGCAAGTCAAAGAAGAGATTATGAAGCGACTCCATGTCAACTTCATTCGGGTGGTTGAATACCGATCTGGTGTCCAACATAGTGGTTGTTCCCAAGCCCAGCGGGAAGGTTCGAATCTGCGTCGACTTCGCGACCTCAACAAAGCGTCGCCCAGATGATTTCCGCTACCCAACATTGATATTGTGGTAGATCTTGTTCTTGCTCACAAGATCGAGATCCTTAAATCGGACGGCATGCTCGGCTACAATCAAATTAAAATGGCGGCGAAGACCAGAGAAGACTTCATTCACCACTCCTTGGGGTACCTCTTGCTACTCTTGTCATGCCATTTGGGCTCAAAAATGGGGCTACTTATCAAAGGGCTGCCACCACTCTCTTCCACGACATGATCCACAAAGAAATCGAGGTCTCGTCGGCGACATGATCGTACATTCAGCAGCACCAGCGGTGCTCATATCGAGATCTTCGGAAGTTCTTGAAAGACTCGAGAAAGCATCAAATGAAACTCAACCCCACCAAATGCACATTTGGGGTCACGAAACAAGGTCACAGGATTCTTAGTGGTGAGCAAGGCATTCGAGATCGGCCGGCAAAGATCAAAGCTATCATAGAAATGTGACCAAAAACTCCCAAAGTCAAAGGCTTCCTAGGCCGACTACAATATATCGGCAGCTTCATCAGACGACTCACCACCACATGTGGGCCCTCTTCAAGCTTCTAAAGAAAAATCTTGACCAAGTGCAGGACGAGAAATGCCGGCTAGCCTTGAAAAAAATAAAGCCTATCTCACCAATCCACATGCTAGCCCGGCCCATACACATAAACCTCTCCTCATATACTTAACCGTCACGGACACGTCGGTGGGAGCCATGCTTGCCCAAGAAAGAAAGACTCCTACATCGAAAAGCCATATACTTCATCGGTAGGAAGGCTGCAAGGAAGCGGTGAATTATTCGGCCTTTGGAGAAAAGTTGTCTTTGGCCTAGTGCGGACAACCCAAGGCTCAAAACCTACTGAGGGCGATCCATCAAGCTCATCTCGGGATGGATCCTATCAAATACATCTTCGGCAAACCATCACTTTCGGTAGGTGGCTAAGTGGGCCTTCCTTCTCAGCGAGTTTGACATAACATATGTCACGCTCAAATCTATCAAAGCGGCGTCATCGCGAGATCACTTAGCGATCTACCTCACGAAAACCGAAGATGCTCTTGAGCCCGGTTTCCCAGACGAAGGTGTCTTGGAAATCACGACCACGACACCGGTGGCGGATGTTCTTTGGCCAACGCAAACAAAGAGGCTTTGGCATAGGAATCTTACTCATTGACCGGCGATTCTCACACTCCAGCAGCCTAAGATTGGAGTTTGAATGCTCCAACAACACCAGAATCTGAAGCTTGTATTGCCGGCTAGAAGAGGCTCTCCAAAGGAAGGCCAAAAATCTCGAAGTCTTTGGAGACTACGCCTTGATCATAAACCAAGTCGAAGGGAAGTGGAAAACCCAGATCCCGGCAACTCTATCATGCCAAATTAACGGCACTTGCCGCTCGGTTTGATTCCATCTCATTCCTACTTGGCGGGACAAAAATCAATTTGCCTTGATGCAGGCCACTCTGGCATCATGGTCCAAATTCATGAGAAATCCAAGTCAACCCTTTGTGGTCGGGAAGAAAGTCACGGCATCTTGCTTCAAAATTAATGCGCTCTGAGGCGGATCACGAGCCTTGGTACATTGACATCCAAAATCTGCTTCAGAAAGGAATCTATCCCTGGCCTAGACAAAAGAGGGAGGATTTCCCTGCGAAGATGGGCATCGCAATTTGTGTTCAGCGGTGGCAGCTTATATAAAAGGCACTACCAAGGCCTCAATCTCTTATCGTCGACCAGGCCAAAGCCGCAAATTATGGACCAACTCCACGGTGGTACTGTGGACCCCATGAAGCGACCACATGCTATCCAAGAAAGTTATCCGGAGGGTACTATTGGAGCTCGCTTGAAAGCCGGCGCATTCGGTGGAGTGCGACAACTGCGACAAGTGCCAGCGTTTTGCAAATCTGCGGCACGTGCCCGCACATCCTATACAACTCCACGACGGCCCTTCTCAACATGGGGTATCGATGTCATAGGTCAAATTCACCCAAAGGGATCTAATGGCCATGAATATGTTCGTAGCCGTCGACTACTTCACAAAGTGGGTGGAAGCCTCTTCCTACAAAATCTTAAATGCCAGAAAGGTGTCCGAATTTATCCGGGCCAATATCATATACCGCTATGGGGTGCCTTTCGAAATCATCTCAGACAACGGCTCTCATTTTGAAGGGGCGTGAATCGTCTTCTCGGCGAGTTCAAAATTCAAAGACACAAATCTTCCCCTAGGCCACAAGCAAATGGTGCCGTTGAAGCGACCAACAAAACCCTCGAAAACATCATCGAGAAAAATGGGCGACACGGGAAGAGGCGGCGAGAAAAAGCTACCTAGCCCTGCAGGGGCTATCGCACCTCGGATCGTACACCCAGGGGCTACCCCTACTCTCTAGCATACGGCATGGAGGCGATCTTTGCCTATTGAAGTTGAAATACCATCATTAAGAGTAATGATGGAGTCGACATAGCAGTCGGCCAGGTCAAAGGCGATTTGAAGAATTAGCCACGATCGATGAGCAGCGGTTACTAGCCCTCGAGCACACTCGAGCCTATCAAAGGCGCATAGCAGTGCTTTCAACAAAAAGTCAAAGGCCGCGACATCGGTCGGAGATCGGTGCTTGAAAAAACCCCTAGTTATGTTGATACTAGGGAAAATGGAAATCTCAGTGGATGGGACCGTACATAGTCAAAGAGATCCGGTCGGGAGGTGTCGTGCTCCTTACAAACCGGGAAGGAGAGGACCTTGTTCGAGCCCTTCAACCTTGACAAGCTCAAAGGTACTATGCTTGAGCCAATCTATCGACAAAAGTGCTTCCCTCTCCGGCATTTCGCTAGGTTGAAAACCGAAAGGCGGCCTAGGCAAAAGTTAGAGCGAAAAAAAAAAACACAATAAAAAGGAGAAATAAGGGCTCGCTAGGTTGAAAACCGAAAGAGGCGGCCTTAGGCAAAGTTAGAGCATAAAAAAATCGGGAGAAAAAAAAAAGGAGAGGGAAGGCACTCTTTTGAATCTTCGGCATACTATCTCCGGTCTTCAGCATACAACAGGCTCAACTGACAAAGGAAAAAGAAAAACCACGACAGAAGCTCACATTAAAATACTTAAAATATATTACAAGGTCTAAGGTGCAACTTAGGAATATTTATTTAAGACATTTATATTATACATTAAGCTGCATTGCATATATATACATATTCTGCCTACACCCCCAGGATACTTCCTTCCTTTTGCGGCTTCGGCCTCCAAGCGGTCTATCCATGCCTGCGGCGTCCGCCAAGCCGGGCCCATATCCCTCTTCTACGGGGCACAGAAGAACCCCTGTTCTCAGAACCACCCGAAGTATCTCCTTCGTCATCACCAAGCATCTCCATTCTCATGGAATTTGTTGTGTTGCTAGGTCGGCTCAGTTATCTCGACACGGTACCCCATCGGTGGGGGAGCAACCACTTGGTTCCCGAGGGATTATTTTTTGATTGCCATCATCGGGCCTTATATCGGTGCCCCATCCATTTTGAGGGAAGGGACAACTTCCGGCTCCCAAGTTTTGTTGCCTACTGCATCATCATGTCGAGGGACCTCGATAATCAACATATCTGAAGCGGTACCCCATTCGGCCTCGGGGGCGCCTTTCCCAATTGCTGGGACTGCCTCATGGGAGCCACCGGAGCACCAAGGTTATGTACTACTTTGAAATCTTCTGCTGAGCACGAGGAATGACCAAGCTTGAACTCTCGATCTCTTCGCCTATCTCCATAAGGCGGCGTCAATGCCGTAGCTACATGGCGGCCAAACAAATTTCTCGGCCTTCGCGAATTCGCGAGAAGAGCCCTCGGCAATCACCATTATCCGGGCCAAGTATTCAAGGGACAAAGAATATGTAATCGAGAAAACAAATAGGCCACACGAAGCCTATCAAAGTCGACGCCACATCCTCGGAAGTCAAAATCCGAGTCTGCTATTCGTCATCTCCAAAAACATCGGGCGAGTTGTATGCGGAATAACTTGCTCCGGCCAAGCCGGCCGATGATACATCGGCACTATAAAAAGAAGTTCTTCGATGCCCAACATGACGACTTGAGCATAGCCGGCGGAGTGCAAAATAAAGTGCGGAATCTCCCGTGGTTAATCACCCGGGATATGTCCATGGAGCCCCTCAGAAAGAAGTCCTCGGTCCGGTCATAGTCGAGAAAATTAACTTGGGGAAGCGGCCTCGGAAAGCCATAAAGCCGGATCATATCTCCCAGAAAGGTGCGAGGAGCCATCACGCCTTGAAAATGCTCCTCGACCACATATGGATCGAATGGGATTGCCGGTAGGGAAAAGTTCGTCGCCACGGAAAAAGCATCAAGACCGGCCGAGTTTCGGCAAGATTCTTTAGGGACAATGTTAGCCGGCGATCACGTGCTTGAGCAAGATCCACGACTCGCACATCAATAAATCCACGATGGCCCACCCGAGATACCTCCCCACAAGACATAGGAAAAGAGCGTAGGCGCCTCAAATAAGTCCACGTCGTCCTCTATGAACTCGTAAATGATCGTGGAAGAAGCGGTCAAATCAAAAGTTCACCCGTTATAGAAAGCAGGGGTGGCTCTAGTAGTGCGGAATAGCTCCCTAATTGCCATGTAGGGGCGCCTCAGGCGAAGGCACGACAATATTACAGTGGCGGCAACTCGGCATGGCACAAAATTCTTCAAAGGTCGGGCACATTTCGTTCATCCCAAAATTAAAAAGATGATCTTGGCGAGACCGAGAACACGGGCGCTCCCTCAACATGTCGAGTTGATCACGATATTCCTCGGGGAAAGAAGGCACCTGAAGCCAAAAAGATGATCGAACCAGTCACGCTCGTCGGCTCGGAGGGCAAGAATCCATAGGTCGAGGGCATTTTCATAAATTTCTAATTCTAAAGGGGTATGGTACGGGGCAGCCATTAGAGCAGAAATATAAAAGCTCTCTATCGAAAGAAGGAGCAATTGAGAAGAAAAGAAAAAGAAGTTGAAAGGAAAAAGCGGTGTGAAGAATGCGCTCGCCGGGCTTTCTCCTTTATAGCAAAAATGAAAATCGACAAAGGGACAAGCGGTGGCAAGCGGTGGTCAAGAAAATCTCGGGGAAGGCCATTTGGGCGCCACCCTCATGGAGTTTGGGCATGGCGCCCAAACCCTTATAAGCCATGCCCAATTGCTCCTTTATTGTCTGTCCTTTTGTCTTTGGTTTACGTCCAAATCACTGATTAATACCTCGTCTGATCACGGGAAGGCCTAGCAGATATTAAAGAAAGCTAGATGGCTCACAATTATGCTCCCTCGCCAGGAAGAGGCGGTGCCTCTTCCTCTACCCATGAATCGCCGGAAAAGCCCCTTAAAAAAGAAGGTATATTCTTTCTAAATTCATTTCTAAAATACTGATGCCATTACCCTTAAAGTCGGTATAGCTTTATTTTTTGCATGTATTTTGAATGTGCATTTTATTTTATCATGTCATCTAAAATTATATTGCATTTCATCATTCATGTTTGATACTAACTACTAATTCATGTGAGATACTAATTACTAATTACAAAGCAAAAACAAAAAAAAAAAAGAAAGGCGTATGTGCGGAGGAAAAAAGCTAATAATCAAATGATACTACGCCTCTTATGCTCAAGCCACCTCCACGACTCGGGGGCCAATGCCATCGGGACTGCGTATTCGTCCCCTACCATCGAAAAGGACACGGCTCGATCCTACGTCGGCATCATCATCATCATCATCATCATTGACTGCGGCGCTGGATGCGCGCGTAGCCTCATTGCTCGACAAGGAATAGTCATCTATCGGCCGGGGTTGGTAAGTTTCGTCTTGATCGCCTTTGAAGCCCAAGAGTCAGGTCTTGTATGTCGCGGACACTTTGACCTAAAATAAAAACATCTGGTTCAGTCGGTATCAAAAGAAAAAAATAAAAAAAAAAAGAGTGAGCATCGTCGGTCAAAAAAAAAGGGAAAGAAAACTTTTCTTCTTGCACATTCAATACATAGTTCAAAAAAAAAAAGGCAAAAAGAAAAAAATAAAAATAAATATATATATTTTGTACATTAAAATTTTTCTTTGCATAATAAAATACATGTTATCATTTTTATGTCATAATAATATACAAATATACTTTGCATAAATGTACATGTCAACATGTTAGAAAAAAAAAAGAGATAAATATATACTTTGCATTTAAATATACATGTCACATTTTTTTATTTTCACATTCATAAAAAAACCAAAAAAAAAAATCTCATGTATATTCGACATCATATTTGCATTAAATAAAGTAGTCCATGCATCCATAATTTGCATTTATCATTCAATAAGCGTATTGGGAATCAAAAAAGAAATTTAAAATGCCACGTCATGGAAAAAAATATCTATGGCATTTCTTATATCCCTACAGACATCATCATGCATAAAAATAAATTCTAGTACATAAAATATATCTGTTTTGTCTTGTATATATCAGAAAATGTATCAGAAAAATGTATTCGGAAAATTTTGCATTTCATTCGAAAATTCCATTGTGAATATATGCCATGTAAAAATATTTTTAGAGCTAAAACATGCATCATATAGCTTTATTTGCATTAACATTGTAAATTATGCATAGTAGGGTCAAATAGTAACTACTAGTTCAATTTGGGCATCGCAAAAATAAATTGTCAAATTTCATGCATTAAAAATTGCATCATTTTAATAAATCACATGCATAAATATCATAAAGCATATATATGCTTCAAAGTCCAAAAAGATTGAGCGGATCTGAAAAATTGACCAAATGGGTGGAAGAAAGTTCATACTCACATTGGGATCGGGAAGATTCGAGATATGTTTGTACCAGTCTCGCACAGTTGCCCGATCATGTTTGAATAATAATAACCGACATGGTTTCGAACCAAAGGAGGAAGTTCTTTCTTTTTCTCGCCGGTTCGGGTTCATTGGTGCTTTCCTTTCTTAGATCTAGAGGAAGAAGCCATCTGCACGAGAAAAACAAAATTTTGGCGAAGAAAATTGAGAAAAGGGAGAAAATGAAAAAAAAAGAAAAAAAAAAAAACTTACTCGTCGGCAATTGAGGAGAGGAAGAAATGAAATTTCCTCTCTCAGTAAGTAAGAAAGAAAGGAAGGGAAAAAGTGAAATTTCACTTTTCCCCCTCAACAATTGACATCGACACTTAAGTCCTCAAATTTCAAAGCTGCAAAGTGGTCCAAGACTTAACAAAAAGTTAACAAAAGCAATTTTGTTAACCACATTTGATGGCCTTTCACTCAAAGAGCAAGGAAAACTCATATCTGACAAGTTTTGCCGGACAAAAAAGTCAGAAAATTTAAGTTCTTCTTTGAATAAAGAAAATTGGTTTTTTAAAATCAAAAAAAGAAAAATCTTTTTTCAAAAGTTTCAAAAAAAAAAAAAAAAAAAGAGGAATATTCAAAAAAAAAAAAAAAGAGAAGGAAGAAGAAAGAAAAAAATACTCAAAATTGATCGGTCGAAAGTTTTGAAATCTGAAGGTCCTCTTATTGTGTTTGGAAGAGGTATTGAACCAGACACAATTTTGAGATTTGACGGTACCGGTTGAAAATGGACCATAGTATTTGAAACGGTTCGGACCGGAAGAATCGCTTTCGAAAAACATGATTGGTTGTTTGTTTCGGCTTAGGCCGAACTACGTTTGGTCGATTCCTTTTATTAAGGGATACGTGGGCGCCTACATTAGTAGGTCCGACCATCGAGAGCATTCAATTTGCATATCGCTTAAAAGCTGCGATAACACTGCTATAGCGACTAAAAATGTCTAGGATATGGAGGTTTGATAAATTCTGCATTATAAGCGCTACTGCATATTTCTCCCTCGTTTTGAAATGAAATGAAATTGGAGAGTCTATTCTTATCAACGATGTTCGTCTACTCGATGAAGCTGCGGGTTACAGTAGACTCCATCGTTGAGGGGCTCTGTAGACACCCCAATTTCGTACCCGATATGTGACATGACATAAAATATCAAGACACATTAAAACATTAACAAATGTCAAGATTCTGAGGTCAAAAGTGCAAAAGGACAAAGCGGGATGCGCAAAGGACAAAGCTGCGAGGGACTAAAGTGTCAAAAGGATAGTTTGGGCCAAGTTTGAAATTAGGCATGGCTCCCAAGGATTGGGCATGGCGCCCAAATCATGGGTTGGCGCCCAATTCTTTTGTTCATCCATTTCATTTGCGTAAAATGCAAGCGATCAGTATTGGCAGTGCTTAACCATTTGATGCATAAGAAATGAAAGAAATTCAGCGCGATGTCCCCTCCTATAAATAGAGCACCGGCTCCTCATTTCAAAACTTGCGTAAAGCTTCTCGCGTTAACGTTCTGTTTGGAGAAAGCGGTGTGAGATAGTGAGAGATCACCTCAAAGCCTCGAAACCTGCCAAACCTCCGCCAAACACAAATCCAACCGGTAGAAGTGTACCTTAGCCCCCACTAGGTATCCACCCCTTTTCCCGGTCCAAAAATCGTGGAAAAGCGGTTGCTCGCCGATTTAAAAGGCCAAATCAACCGGTAGTAGCCGTTACTGCCGATTTCACCTACTTCGATCAAACAAACAACCAAAACAAGCGATTACTGCCCGATCCCGAGGCGAAAAGTAACTTTCGAGGCGATCACGCTGCCCAAATTCACACACACACAACACACAACTTCAACAAAAAAAAAAAGACTCTCTCTCCCAGAGACAGGCGAGCACACCCTATGTAAGTTTTTATTTTTAAGTCTTTCATTTCCATGTAATAGTATTATTTCGATCCGGCCCAATGTAGTCATATAGCGGTTGTCTTTGCCGGATTTAATTAGGAAATAGTACTAAATGTAACCGTTATTATGGCAAAATGTTTTTAGATAAGTTTGTATTTATTTACTTCATTTATTCAATAAAGTCTTTATTTGTAAATGTATTATTTCAATCGGTTCAATATCAATATATAGCGATTATCTTTGCCGGATTTTGTTAGGAAATAATACTAAATGTAGCCGTTACTATGGCCAAATATTTCCAAGTATATTTGTAATTGTTTGCAAAAGAATTTCAAGTCAGTAAATAATATAGATGTAATGGATGTATTTGTAGGAGTTAATGCTTTATTTATCTGTTTAATAAATATAACAAAAACATACTTTAGCCAAAAACCGTTTGAGACCGAAAGGCGAGTTGGGTGCCTAGCACCTTCAACTCGTAACTTAGCCTCGAACCCGTTTTCTTCATCTCGGTTTTCTTTTTACGGTTTTGCTTTATTTTTGCCTTAAAATAAAGATGGCGACTCTAAAACATTTTGGATCGGTGGGGCCTCGCAACATCTTTCTTTGCACTTTCACGTTCTCCCAAAAAGGGAGAATGGGAATGGAAAGGTGATGTATTCCTATGTCTGGTATCCCTAAACAAGGGATAACTTGACGTAGAAAACCCAAAGCACTCATAGTGATCGAAATAGGCCATAAGGCTATTTTCATAAAATCCATAGTGGTTAGCGGCTGCAACATCTTTCTTTGCACTTTCACGTTCTCCCTAAACAAGGGAGGATGGGAATGGAAAGGTGATGTTTTCCTATATCTGGTATCCCCTAAAAAGGGATAACTTGACATAGAAAATCCAGCTCCCATATTGGATCAAAATCCACTAAAGGCAGCAGAGGCGCATTCAGCTATTAAAACAACACTCCTCCGCACTTTTGATTTCGTCCTCCCTAAACAAGGGAGGGTGGAGCAGGCGATGGATGTCACCGCATCAGCAGCGGCCATCGAGGCGCGTGGGGCGCGGAGGCCACCCATTCGGGAACCACACGGCCCCGGATCGAATTGTGTCAAATATAGCGGGGTTCGATTGATTAAATAAATATGTAGTTATATATAAACCATCGAGTTATGAGTTTTGTTTGAATTACCCCCTCTACAACCAATAATAATGTAATAAACCCCAAGTTATGTCTTTTTTAATTATCTTCTCCACAACCAATTACGAGTTGCATGAATGCTTTCATCTAACACATTTTTAACCACATCCTTTCGTTTGAGTTGTCGAGGTGGTTATCTATAATTTATCTCGAGCATTCATTGAGTTTAATGAGATATTTGTTTGTAAGTTTTGTAAGTAATTTTGTAATTTTAAATATTTGTATTTTTAATTTTATTATTAATATTT
>CM028383.1:85971443-86010716 GCA_013146195.2 Codonopsis lanceolata
ATCCGCCAACAGAGCTCCTCATGCGACCAAGGGACACGATCGGCGAAATGTTCTTGGCGCTCAGAGGTGGCTCTGTCAAAGCACCCTCCACCACAAAGAACTCACGAATGCCACATCCCTCCACGTGACGCCGCAAGCAAGGGAAAAGAGCAGGAAAAGCTCTAAGAAGAGGACGCCCACTCTAAAAAAAGGAGGGAGGAAAAAGGCGCCAAATTCACAAAGCGAGATCGTGGGGCCAAGACGAGACTTCGAGTTGGAAGACTTCACCCCCTCAATGCATCTGGGTGGAACACATAATGGACGCTTCCTCGACGTAAAACAAGATACGCCCACCCTTCCCTACGAAGTCACCTCGACACACGAAACCCCGAAAAGATGCAGCCCACAACGAGATTGGCCATATCACTGAGGAATGCATACGCCTCAAAAGAGCAATACGTAGGGTGATAAACGGGAGATCGGCTGTGGCAAGCAGAGAGGCCTGAGAGCCACACGCCTCTGGACTCAAGGGCTCCTGGGACGACAATGTACCGACAACCCGGCCAAAGGTAAATACCATCCTGAAGAAACCAGAGTATCACGCAATGAAGAATGCAATCAACTCGCTCGAACAACTCCAGAAAACATCATGGAAGGGATGGTCGAGCACCTAAATGGTATTCGTGGATACCGAGTCAGGCATCAATGATTATGCTGTCAAAAACCCGTTAACTCGCAAATTGGTATTCACAACAACCTAGTAACCGGGTCTTGATAGACAGGGCCGAAGAGATGTGATGTACTACAAGTGCTTTCTCGGCACTGTGGCTCGCGATACCCACCTCACTCCGAGCCGAGTCCAACTAGAGGGCTTCACAGCCACAAGGTCACTGGCCAAGGGAACCGTGGCACTCAAAGTCACCTCACGAGGAGATACCACTAGAAGTGAGGAAGTCACTTTCCTCGCCCCGATCTCCCTCCCCGCACAACGCCATCCCTACAAGACCTTCTCGTGCCAAATTCGAATGGTAGCATCAATGGCCCATCACGGTCAAGTACATGACCGCTCGGTAGGGGTCCTTAAAATGATGCTCAGATTACCCTAGAGTACCTCATCAATGAGAAGAAAAAGGCTGAGAAAAGATTGAAAAGGCCGAGGAGGCCGAGGGAAGAGAAGATGAACAGTCGCCAAACGAGCCCGAGGGCTCGACGGGAGAGCTCCACCCCAGCAATCAAAGCAAGCCAAGGAGGTTTGTCGCTGCTTGAAGAGGGAACATTGAGTGCCGAGATCGAGAAAATCGAGATCGATACCGCCCGATGTTCGAGACCATCCAATCATACAAATCCTATGGAAGATGTAGAAGAAGTTATCATAAACTTCAACTACCCCACCAAAAAAATAAAGGTGGGAATGGAAATAGCAGGCGACGAGAGAAGAGCTATAATCGAAGTTCTTAAGAGACAACACAGACGCCTTTGCATGGCAAGCCGAGGATATGGAAGGCATCCGAGGAAGTAGCAGACACCGATTAAGCATCGATCCAAAGATTCGTACTCCATCCAGTGCAGAAGCCGAGGTATTTCTCTCCCGAAAAACAAGATGCAATTAAGGAGGAAATAGCCAAACTGCTTCGGGCTGAGATCATAAGAGAAATCCACTACCCCACGTGGATTGCAAATGTTGTGATGGTCAAAAAGAACAACGGAAAGTGGAGGATGTGCATGGACTTCACCAACCTGAATGAAGTGTGCCCGAAAGGATGGTACCCACTACCGAGGATAGATCGCTTGGTCGATTCTATCTCGGATACAAAATTTTAAGCTTCGTGGACGCCTTACTCTGGTACCACCAAATCAGATGTGGAAAGAGGACCAAAGGAATACAAATTTTCCGCCTTCCGAAGCGGCAAGCAGCGCACTTCATCAAGTAAGCAACATGATGCCGTTTCTACCAAAACGCCGGGGCCACTTACCAAATAATGGTGAACAAAGTCTTCTAAACCGCTTGGGAGGAATGTGGAGGCCTACATAGATGATATGGTGATTAAGACGAAGGAAACAAAGCCACATAGACACCTCGTGAAACCTTCGCAAACCTCAAAAAAGAACAAAATGAAGCTCAATCCCGCCAAATGTGCCTTCGACGTACAAGAATGGGAAGCTTTGGGGTACATGGTGAATGAGTGCGGCATTGAGGAAAATCCCGAAAAAATAAAAGCACTAGCCGAAATGAAGGTCCCAATATGCATCAAGCAAGTTCAACAGTTGAATGGAAGAATAGTGGCCCTAGGAAGGTTCATCTCGAAATCAGCCGAAAAAAGCCTCCCCTTCTTCAAGGTCTTAAAAGGTGCGAGAAAGTTCACGTGGGACAGAGAGTGCGACCTCGCCTTTGCCGAGCTCAAAAAATACCTCTACAGCCTCTACTCCTTACTAAGTCGCTCCATACCAGAGAAAGACTCTATGTCTATCTCTAACCAGACCATAACATCTGGGTGTCAGTTACGAGAGGAAGGAGGACTTCTAAACCCATCTACTATGTATCACATGCTCGATCAAGTAGTAGACGAGGTACATATAGATCGAAAAGGTGATTCTCGCGCTTAATGATAATCGGCGAGAAAACTGCCGTATTTTAAAGCCCATGAAATCCGGGTTTATACCGACTTGCCTCGCGAAGAATATTACACGTGCCCGATGTTGCCGGAAGAATGATGAAGTGGGCCATCGAATTGATCTGAGTATGCAATTGTTTATCTTCCAAGAAAACCATTAGAGCTCAAATCCTCGGCCGATTTCATTGCCGAAGCCTCCTTCACCTCTGCAAGAAGGAGAGAGCGATGTGCAGATCAAGTGACCTTCCACAAGCGAACAAGTGCCCAGCAAGAGTGTCCTCGCAAAACGCGACCACCTCACTCGACATTGTTCATCGTCCAACAAAAATGACGAAATGCATCTCCTCCAACATAAAGCCTGACGAAATGAGATCGAAAGCGAATTTCCCATAACAACGAATGAGATCCGCCGCTCGAGTACGAAGCCTCGATAGCCGGTGCCGAATCGCCGAGATAGGCTACTCAAATCTTGATCTTCAACGACTCCCACTGTCCGTGAAGAAGCATTTCTGGGAATATGGAATAAACCACCCAACCCTCGACAAATACCGAGCTAGCCGTGGGTGTCCTCGCCCAATTTGAATACCGGAGTTGGAACAAATAGGAAGGGTGAAAACACAAGGTGCGCGCATCACCTCTCGAAAATGGCCACCAAATAACTCAACGAAGCTCCCCGAGTGTAGATATGGATTGAAATCCCGATACCCCATCCATTGATAAAGAAAAAGTAATGATGTCGAACGCACGACGATGAGTGTTGATCGATGACATCAAAAGTACATCGACTGTGGAACACTACCCCTAGCTTACAAAGAGCAAGGATGAGTAATGGCAAGAAGGTTTACACGTATACACTTTAATCGGGGACGCATTATACAGCACGATCCTTCACTAAGCCTCTCCTAAGGTGTGTTCGACTGTAAATCACACAAGGATTACTTGCCGAGGTACATGGAGGGGTATGTGGTAGCCATCCAGGCTCGAACTTTGGCCGACAGTGGTCATTTTCCACGATACTATTGGCCGACGTTGAGAAAGGATGCCGAGGCATATGCCGTAAAATGCGACAAATGCCAAAGGTTCGCTAACATCCCAAGATTGCCCCCAGACCTCAAACCCCTGAATCGCAAGATGGCCTTTTGAAATGTGGGGCTTGACCTAATCGGCCATTCCTCTCGCCAAAAGAAAAACAAGTTTGTGATAGTTGTGGGACTACTTCACGAAATGGATCGAGGCCGCACTCCTTTAGCAAGCATCACCGAACAAAGGGCCATCGACTTCATTCGAGACAATGTCCTCTCGCAGATATGGATTACCAAGGGCCATTGTGTCGACCACTCCACGCCAAACGTATTCACTCGCCAGCTTGTGAGGAAAAGAGGAATTCGCCATTGGAAGTCCTCTGTAGCACACCCCCAAGGAACGCTGCGGAGGTCGAAACAAACAAATACTTCATGCCTTGAAAAAAGGTTAGATGACAAGGAAGGTGCTTGGCTCGAGGAACTTCCGGCCGTCCTATGGGCAATCCGAACGTCTCGCCGAGGCTCAACCGAAGAAACACCTTTCTCCTTGACATATGGAACCGAGGCCATGGCCCCGGTCGAAATGGCTCTCCCCACTGCAAGAGTCATCCATTTCAATGAAGGCGAGGCGATGGATGAAGGCCATCAACTACAAAAAGCTAGCTAAAGCCCATCATGACAAAAGGGTGAATCCTCACGTTCTCTGGTGGCGACACGGTGTTAAGAAAAATCGAGGTGATCGGAAACAAGCCAGAAGAAACAAGCTTTCTCCCAACCGGAAGGACCGCATAAAATCACAAACAAAGATTCGAGCAGGAACCTACAAGCTCGCAAAACCGGATGGAACCCCACTAAGAAACCCTTGGCATTCAGACCACTTGAAAATGTATTATCAATGATCTGTAATCTTTTATATGAAAGAAAAATTGTCAAAAATTGAAAAAACTTGTTCAAACCATATTTTCAAGACCGCTTTGTCTTGCCATTTCGAGACCGCTTTGTCTCGCCATTTCAAGACCGCTTTGTCTTGCCATTTCGAGACCGTTTCGTCTCGCCATTTCAAGACCGCTTTGTCTTGCCATTTCGAGACCGCTTTGTCTCGCCATTTCAAGACCGCTTTGTCTCGCCATTTCGAGACCGCTTTGTCTCGCCATTTCAAAGACCGTTTTGTCTCGCCATTTCGAGACCGCTTTGTCTCGCCATTTCAAGACCGCTTTGTCTTGCCATTTCGAGACCGCTTTGTCTTGCCATTTCGAGACCGCTTTGTCTCGTCGTTTCGAGACCGCTTTGTCTCGCCGTTTCAAGACCGCTTTGTCTTGCCATTCCTAAATACCTCCTCGCCTAGCCGAGGAGAGGCCAGGCTCTAATGCCCCCTAAATACCTCCTTGCCTATCCGAGGAGAGGTCAGGCATACCTCGAGTATAAATACTTGCACCAAACAGAAAAACAAGAAAAATAAAGAACGACAAAAAGATGACAAAAGCAGCAAGCATGAATAAAATAAAAACGATAAAAATACTTGTACATAGTAGAATTACAAATTACCATAAAAAAACCATTGTTTTAAAATATTTCCTAAAAAACCTACTCCAAGTCCCCTCCCCTCTCATGGGCCTCCTCATCGCGAGCCGCCTCCTGCTCGTACATATATTGACTCTTGGACAGCTCGTCCCTACTCGTTTTCTAGCCCTCCAGATCCGCCATTAGCTGGTCGCCAACGTAATGCGCCTGTTGAGGGGTGGCCTGCCTCGGCACCGTGAAGCAACGGTAGCTGTCCTCTATGTATGCATTTTCCTGGGCCAACAAGGCGAAAATATTGTTCGCTTCAGCAGGAGCAGACAGCCACTTGGGAGCTTGAATGGCAGCATCGGCGTCCCTTATCTGGACAAGCTCGACATCATCAAAAGGTACGAGCGAGAAGACACCTCGGCATTCCGGACCGAAAGAAGCAAGGTTCGCCATCCTTACCACTTCCGGCATCGGCACACCAACTGCCACCGCTGCTCGAAAAGCCTGAACTCGACTGGTCTCCATATAATTCAGAGACTCTATCCCATAAGCCAGCGAATCCCGGTACCTTCGCAAAACTTCCTCCTCGCTGGGCTTCGCAGCTAGATCGGCCCGTAGTTGGTCATTTTGGTCCAGCACGCCTTTCAACTTTGCCTCCAGCTCTGCCACCCGCCGATCCTTCTCACCGGCCTTATCCTTAAACATCTTTTCTCTCGCCAGCCAGGCGGTCTTCTCGGCATTAAGGCGGGAGATCTCTTCAGATTTCGACTGCAAGTCCCCTTCCAAGGACTTCACCTTCTCGGAAATAGAGATCTCCCCTTCGCATTTTGCAGCCTCTCAGCCCTCGACGACTCGGCAAATTTTACTCGCCTTGTCATGATAGGACGCGACGCCGACCCCGAGCTGCAGAAGCGAAGTCAACATAAGCCACCAAGGAAAAAGGAGCAAAAAAAGCGAGAAAAAGAAATAAAGAAATTAGGTTACCTCGCTCAAAGCAAGCCCGCAAAGATCTTGCAATTGAAACTCCTTGGCGGGACGCATCGTCTCCAAAGCCTCTAAGACACCTCGCCGAGTAACCTTTGCGCCGTAGCCGTGAAAAGGCGGCAGAAAGTTATTTATCATCTTCACGATGTGTCTGACAACGTGCTCATTATCAGACACCTCGCTCGCCGTGGGAGGAGATTGGACTGGAGCCACCTCGAGATCTGCGAGCGTGGAAGAAGGCGGAGGCCGAGTTTGAGTCTTCTGCCTTTTAGACTTTGGAGCATCAGCTGCAGGCTGCTTCCCTTTGACCTTGGTGGAGGGGGAAGTAGAAGGAGGAACAACAGATGAAGGGGCCACTTTGGTAGGGTCCTCGAGAACACCGACCATGGGCGGCACTATTCCCTCGGTAGTTGCCGAGGCCTTAAGCTCGGCCGCCCTTCGATTCTTCCTCGGCTTTAAGCATCTTCAGAACAGCATCCCGCGACATAGCCATTTCAAAAAAAAAAAAAAGGAAGGTTGCATCAGTACTCAAAAGAGAAATCAAAACAAAAAACCGAAGGAAACACAAAACAGGAATCAATGAAATTGACCTGAAGTCTAACACTCGAGCCCATCTATACCCTCACACCTCGGACACGCCGAGCCAAATATCCAGCCCTGATGCAAGGCCCAGCCCTCTTGACTCACGTATTCAAAACCAGAATACGCCCTCTCCACTCCCTCGACGCTAACAGCCGAAACCCAGAACCTTGATAGGAGGCCCTCATCCTCCACTATGGCCTTCCAGTTATAGGACCGAACTTACACCCCTTCATCGTTGAGCAAGGGGGCCTCGATAGCAATCCTCGTAGCTTCGTCGGCGGGATTTGAAGCCTTCGTCCTCAAAAGACCGTGAGGTCTTCCTTAAGGAATCTCAAAATTCCATCCATGACTCGACTCCACGAGAAGAACTTTCTCGGACCACCTATGGTCTTTGTTTCCAAAGCTTGCCAAAAGAGGGAATCCCCGAGGATGCCTAAGAGCGGTCAGTCGGTTCATAGAAACGTTGACCTTGTAGTAGTAACAGAAGAGGCCCAACGTAGGCTTGAACCCCCTCGCTTGGGTGCAAACTGCAAAACTCACCAATGCTCGAGTCAAATTGGGCGAGAGATCCAGCGGTACCGAGCTCGTCTGGGTCAGAAACTCGCAGATAAAAGGATCGATAGGCAAACGGAGCCCCGAGTACTCGAAAGACTGGAATAGAAGCCAACATGGCTGCGAAGACCGCGCAGCTCGGAGATCCCGAATCTCGAATCCGGAACAAAGCCTCGGAACGCTTCAGATCCATACACTCGCGACCACTCCTGCACATCAGCTAGGCCTATCTTATTTTCAAAGGGCCTCAAAACGCGAGGTACCTTCTCACCCTCTTCTCCTCCCCTGCCAGATATAGAAGCCTCAGCTCCACTCGCCATCCTGTCAAGCTGCCGACACCGTAAAGTCCTTTCGATCTGCCGAAAATGCAAGACTCGCTCCCTGGTAAAAAAATGAGTGATCAGACTTAACGCAATATGGACTCGGCATGAAAACACTCTCATTGGGGCGTCAGATGGATAGTCCGAGGCAGAAAAAATTTCATCGCCGAACTTCCAGTGCGGGCTAACCTTCACCCCATAACTCGCAAGGAGAAACCTCGCTTGCCGAGGAGTAACTGCCGCCCATCTATCCTCCCACTTCCCAAAGACTGACTCAATGAAAGGGCCCTCACCATCCGAGTCTAAGGAAGAAATCGAGCATGACCCAGAACTCTCCGAGCTGAGAGGACCCACGGTCGTCTCCTTATAGATCACGGCATCCACCACAATCTCCTCGGCCAAACAAACTTTCACCTCCACACCCCTCCAAGCGGGGCGGCGAGGAACAGACTCAGCTTCGTCGTCACGTAGGTTACCGCCCTCGTAACCGCCGAGGTCAACATCCTCGGCATCAGAATTGGCCGAAACCTCGAGGTAATCCTCGGCTAAAAGACGGGCTAAGCCCTGAAAGGGTACCAGGGCACGAGAAAGATCCTCGGCCACCGGAGACTCACTCGAGTTCTCGCGTAGGCGAAGCCTCGGCCACGTTACTAGGAAGAAAAAGAGGAGGACTCCTAACCGAAACGGGTATTCGAATCACCCTGTTCCAGTAATCTATCAGTTCCATGGAGGAACTCCTAGAAGAAGACGAAGAAGAAAAAACAGGAAAAGGAATCCTACGAGACATAATCCACTAGAAAACAAACGAAAGGAAAGAAAACCGTACCAAATGAAGTCAAAGCTGGGAAGATCGCCGGAGAAATCTACAGGAAAGTGGGAAAGTGTGCCTGAAAAAAGATAAAGATACCGAAAAAGTTAAAACCCCAAATCGGAGGAAAACCTAAACCCAGTACCAGGCCGGAAAAACACTAAAAGCCACCGTGGAAACCACCCGGAGAAGAGGAAGAACGTGGAAAACGTGGAAAATAGGACGGAAAACACTTACGGGCCTCAAACGGAGCAGGACTGCAAACGAAGTGGAAACCGCCGGAAATCACCTATAAACAGTGAAGAAGACCTGGTAGAGACAGAATGAGAACGGCAAACAGTAAAAAATGGAAAAGAAGGCTTTTATACCACCCTGTAACGACATCGTTTTGAGGCGGAGCCCCGGAAGTTCAAACGGGTCGACCCGCGTGTTTTTTGTGAATCTTACCCAAAACAACGCCACGTCATCATTTTTCTCTGGATTCGAGACGCGGAAAAAGGCGACATTTAAAACTTTTCAAAATTCGAAAAGCCGCCCAAATCGAAAACCAAGAAACCGCCAAAGCCTGGATTTAATGCACTGACAGCCTGAAAAAACGAAACGACCTGACTGGACGGATTTACGAAAACATCCCATAAACTTCCAACAAAGACTCGTCAGAAACTTTTGGCATCAGCCTCGAATTAAAACCCATAAGTCATCCTCGGCCAGAAACATGACGCCGACCTCCTACCGTCGAGCAACGATATTACTTTTTGCCTTCTCGGCGTCGAGCGGCCAAAAAGTAGGGGGCCACTGAAAGGATTAAACAGAGGGATTGACCCTCGGCATGCTAAGGACTAGACCCTCGGCACGAAAAAGGGTCCCACCTGAAGAGCCACCAGTAACGAGGACAGGACCACTCGCCTCTAAGATAAACACTTCAGCCTCGACATCGTGACCCTCGGCACAGTGACGAGCCCAGCCACGACTGGCCTAAAGACCACTGGCACCCTCGGCCCCGTCACCAAATTAGTCTCCATTATCCTCAGCCTCGGCAAACAATAAAAGCTTTCGTCACAAAAACCACTTGGCCTCGGCTTCGGATCAATCATCATCCACCCCGACAAACCGTTTCCCTAGGCCCGAGAAAACCGCTGCACGCCAATACCAACTCTTTGACAAGCGCACAGTTCACTTATTCCTGACGAAGACCCTCAACGCATTTAATGATTGCCGCTTTGTGCTCCCCAATCGCTAGCTGCCACGTCGCCATACACTTCAGGTATAAATAAGAGAACACACATTTAAGGCAAGGTAAGTAATTTCAGCGATATCACAACTCTCTTATCACAGCTCCCTATCAAACACTTATCACGACGTATTTATTACCATTTCTTTACCGGAAACCTTATTCTCACACCGGAGGGTTCTAGTCGGGTCGCCCCGACACCTTAACGGTGTTTGTTTGTTTACTTTGTGCAGGTTAAGCCAAAAGGACGAACCAACAGCTGCCACATCATCCTCGCCCACACGTGGACGACAAGACAAGATCACCACCAAAAACGCGTGATCAAGTTGTCTCTTAGAAATTAATGTATGGAAAAAATTACCCTTTCATCGAATAAACCATCCACCATTTATTTAAGGACAAACAAGTAAATTTATCATGATAAAAATAATATTTGTACAAAAGTAATGTTTAATAAATCACTCCCCATTGAATAATGTCAAATAAATAATTTATTATTTGCTAATCAATTCCATGAATAATAACAAAAAAATTATCATGATAAATGATAATGTCAAATTAGTAAATTCTATCTCTATCTATCTATCTATCTATCTATCTATCTATCTATCTATCTATCTATCTATCTATTTCTACTATAAAATTGTGAGTTGTGTCTTAGAAATTAATGTATTGATAAAATTAACCTTTCATCTAATAAATCATCCACCATTTATTTAAGGAGAAACAAGTAAATTTATCATAATAAATGATAATGTTTGTAAAAAATAACTATAAATTTAATAAATCACTCATCAATGAATAAGGTGAAATAAATAAATTTGTTATAAGCTAATCAATTACATGAATAATTACTAGAGGTGGCAAATGGGCGGGCATGGGCTGGCCTAAATGGGCAGGCAAGTAAGTGTCAATTTAATAACATGAGTATATATGGGCGGGTGCTGAGTTGTCATGGGCGCCCATTTACTCATTAATATGCACTTATCAGATAAATACAAAAATAATAATTTCCTTTTACAAAAAATTACAACTAACCATATGTGTGTATATATATATATATATATATATATATATATATATAT
Source organism: Codonopsis lanceolata (assembly GCA_013146195.2). Classification (NCBI taxonomy): domain Eukaryota; kingdom Viridiplantae; phylum Streptophyta; class Magnoliopsida; order Asterales; family Campanulaceae; genus Codonopsis; species Codonopsis lanceolata. Next base: position 85,982,128 of record CM028383.1, read on the forward strand.
ATATATATATATATATATTACCAAAAAAGAAAATCTAAATATGTATTTTTGTGTGTGATTAGAAGTGACCACTTCACTACCATTAAACACCAATATTGTTTATAGACTTTTAAGGCGTGCTTATGGTTGATAGGTTTAAAATCTAAATCGACGTAGGAGCTTAGCGACCTAGCTGATGGTTCATGCGTAGGATCTAGACTTTCGGATTCGAGACGTCACAATATATATATATATATATATATATATATATATATATGAATGAATGAAATTAGTAATTTTCAAAGAATCTTCCTCGACCAATTGCTAGTTTTAATTCAATTTTTTTTCTCATATAGTAATTTTTAGATATTCTAATTTGTAAAATTGATAAAAATTAAATGCTTCATGCTAACCAGATTGTTTGATTGATGTTGATTGATAAAATAATTGATTGAACATTAAAATATGATTTCACGAATTCAGATAATTTGAACCTCTGAATTCATCAAATTACAACAATTACTTTGAGAAGTTTGCAACAATAAATTACAAAAAGATTTCTTTGAGAACGGAGAGCCTATAGTGGCAGATCTAAGTGAGATCGGGGGAAGGGGATTCAAAACACGACATAATTTTGCAATATATATATATATATATATATATATATATATATATATATATATATATATATATATATATATATATATATATATATATATATATAAAGTTTTAGAAAGTTATAAATGAAGTTCTTCCATTCCAAAGAGAGTTAGTTTAGCTAAACCGTAAAATTTAAGCGTTCAATTCTTATTTTCTTAGTACCGGTAAAAAAGGTAATTTAGGAATTTTACTTGGGGCAGTCTTTAGTGGTTATGTTAGGAAAAATTGCTTCAAGTGTGACATTACACTTATCTTCTTGTTCCTCATACTCAATATATATATATATATATATATATATATATATATGTATATATATGTATACATATATATATATGTATATATATGTATATATATGTATACATATATATATATATATATGTATACATATATACATATATATACATATATATATGTATATATATATATATATATATATATATATATATATATATATATATGTTATATGTTAAACGTCATTATTAAGAGAACAGAGAGAGCAAAAATTGGAGCGAAATTTGAAGAGTAAGAGAATAAGTTTTAGCACGGGTGCCCAAGTGGGCCCCCATTTAGCTCATCATAATTAATGGTCTTAAATGGGCATGCCCATTTGTGCCCACTTCAAATATTGGGTGTGCCCATGCCCATTATTTGTTGGGCGATAAAGGCGGGCAAATGGGCGCGGGCGAAATTTGCCACCTCTAATAATTACAAAAAGAACCCTATATTTAATAAATCACTCACCATTGAATAAGGTCAAATAGGTAAATGCTAGCTCTATCTATCTATCTTATTTACTATAAAAATGTGAGTTGTCTCTTAGAAATTAATGTATGAATAAAATTAACCTTTCATCTAATAAACCATCCACCATTTATTTAAAGACAAACAAGTAAATTTATCATGATAAAAAATAATATTTGTACAAAACTAATGTTTAATAAATCACTCCCCATTGAATAAGGTCAAATAAATAATTTATTATTTGCTAATCAACTCCATAAATAATTATGAAAATAACCATAAATTTAATAAATCACTCACCATTGAATAAGGTTAAAAAATAAATAAGTTAATTTCAGATTTAACATTAATTCTAAATCAAATCTCCAAGAGGCCCCAAATGTCCAAGTGTTTATATTTGACCATATATATATAAATTCCACCAAATTTAGGTTTTTCCTCTATTTTTTCCACCAACCAATTTTGAATTAATTTGGTGTACATCTTTTTTAAACCTTTGAAGTGTTTCTCATCTTTTCAATGTGGGACAAAAACTATCACTAATTATGCATCTCTTTCTAACCTTTAAAGAGGGGTTAGTTTACTTGTTGGTGACATATTCTTCTTCCAATATTGGATTGTAATTGTTTGCAATTTTCATATGACCCCCTGGTTTCTATGATGTTACAAACAACCCATATTTTTATGACTTTATGGCACTTCAACTAACAGATTTAGGGTTAGAGACTATCGGTATCCAAAATTTACATTCTTTGGTGTGGCGTGCATTTGCGTTGTACCCTAATGGACTTTCTTAAAGTTTAGGGACTAATGATCTAAGTTTCCCTTAAATAAAAATTTATTTTTATTTTTGGTATATTTTCTTAACTTTAAACTTAATTATGAGAATTTTTAAATTATTTTTATGATTATTGAAACAATTATTCAATAATTTTTATTACAAACATATCTTAAATATCAAATAGTTAACTAAATGATATAATTATAACTAAATCCAACTTTGCACCCAAGGAAAAGGACCAAAATAATCCTCATGTCATATACAATATGTCATTTTCCATTAATATTATTAACTCTCATGGACGTGAGGGGACAATGTGAGAACCCAAACCCATTACTTGTTTTATACCTTAATAACATGTTTGTATTATGCCTTAATATGTTAGATACTTCTATTTGTCCATGTCATGCTCACATTAGAGTATTACGTGCCTAGTTGCTTGAATACCTTCTATGCATTGCTTGCCTTGCCGTTGTGCTTTGAGTGTTTGCCTTAGCATGTTTAGCACTCAACCAAGACTTGTTAGAGTTCTATTGTCTTTCATAGATGACCTAGAACGTTCACCTTGATCATAGTAAGCTTGGTTGGAAGTTTAGAAACTTTCTTGCTTTGTTTTGGCCTTAGCGATTTCCCTCGTCTCCCGTATTGCTTGTATTTCGTCGTGCGATGTGTTCATTGAGTTCCCGGCCTGGTATTCAAGTCATAACCATGTTTAAACAAGCCTTTTCCATGCCCAAGTTATCTTAGTTTTATTGATGTTTGATTCGTGTTTGATTCGTCAACCAATCGTCGCATGATTCGAGCCTTGTCCTACCTTGTTCCGGTTGTTGTTTGGTGTGTTTCTGACTTGTTTTGAGTTGAGTTAGACCCTAGAATGGTTGCCCATAAGTTTGGGACAATTTAGGACATGTTTAAGTCAAGTTTTGGAGGTCCAGAAGCCCAGGCGCCCGCCTGGCATCGAGTGAGGCACCCGCCCCAAGTGCTGAGAGCAATTGCAATTTGGAGACAGCCCCAGAGGTTGAGGCGCCCGCCTGGGGAAGGCTGAGGCGCCCGCCTCAACATAAATTCCAGTTACGGGATTTTTCCCCCCTGTTCTGCTATGTCCGACTTTTGGCACTTAAAACCCCATCCTAATTGACTCTAATCCTACCTATTAGACCTTAATCAAGTTAGATTAACACTAACCTTGATCCCTCTCCTCTTGACAAGTGGATTTGGCCACCCTCTCCTTGTGACAAGTGTAATTCCACCCACTTCATGCAAAATATAAAATCCTCCCATTGTTTTAATCAAACTTAAAGCTCCATTTTCAGATCATCTTCTTCTCTCTCTTCCCCAAGCTTTGTGTGTGTAGAGAAAGGTGAGACTAGTGTGTGTTTCTTCCATAGATTGAGCTCCCGACCTTCGATTGCCAAACCGAGACCACCGAAGTGAAGCTATCGTCGAGGAGCATGTTTCCATCCGAATAATTTGTGCTCATTCCATCTTTTTCTTGGGTGTAAGGTAAGCTATTGATTCCCCTTAGGTTGTATGCTAGAAATGCCATGTCCCCCTCTTCTTATGATTCCCATGCTCCTACCATGCCCATGCCATGATTGATGATGATTTGGTCTTTTGAGATTTTGAATAATATGTTCACCTTGTTAATTTAGTCCTATGCCTAGAATTAATTGTGTTCTATGTCCCCTTAGGAACAACTATTATTCTTGGACTAATGGATTTTGGACAACTTTTAGAGACTATGATTTCTAGGGTTTCATATGCTATGAATTGTTCACCCTATTGAATTGGGTCCTATGCTTAGAATTAATTGTGTTCTATGTCCTCCTAAGAATAAATAATGTTCTTGGACCATTGCATTTTATCAACCTTTGAAATAATGATTCTAAGGTCCCCTTGAATTTGAATTATTGATAATTCTTGACTAAGGTTGTTAAGAGGATTAATGACCTAGTCTATCATATACGAGAACTTAGAAAAGGGTTTAGGATGCATTTAGCATTTAAACTCTATTGGATGAATTGTTAGAGACAACTCAACGGAGTCAAGTTTAGCGAGCCATTGAACAATACCGGCTCACCGATCAATCCCTACGACGTTCTAAACACGTTTTCCCTAAGAATAATAATTCTAGACTCTTGAACTTGGATTGATTACCATGCTTGATCTTGAATGTCATATTATAGAATGCCTAATTGACATGTGAGTTCGCTCTTGTCGAACTCAATCCTACTTGGTTATTGATGAGAATAATTTACTTGTCATGAACGAGATCGCTCTTGTCGACCTCGTTCTCTACTTGAGAATTTTGTTAAGTAAACATTACTTGGCATTTGCATGAGTCCCGCTGGCATACCCGTCTTTGTTCACACACGCCTCCACTGTGGCCACAGTGGGGAAGTAGCTCCCTTGCTGTAATCATTTAAGAGCATCATTGGTGTCTATCCCGGGCATCTCCTCGGAAGATCGATGTACTTACACACATTCGATACCCGCACATTCCAGATAACACTTGTATGCAGGAACTACGTAGCGGCCTCTCATATATCCTTATCCTATGTGATTTAATTATGCGCACTTATGTGAAACAATGTGCATCTTGGATATATGACCTCTATGCTTATGTGACGATATCTTGCCTTGTATGTTGCATATTTCCATGACATGCATGATTGATAGCTTACAAGTCTTTATGACTTACCCTTTCCCCTTTGCTTTAGATCCTAGCAAGACAGTCCCGCTTCGTTGAGATTTGCTGTGTTCGTGCTTTGTGCCCCTTTTTGGTCCGCCGTTGATATTTGAAGAGGTGGTTTAGATGTCCTCTTCCTCTTGTTTTATATCTTGTAAGGACGACGGGTTAAAGCAAGTCAATTAGACTATGCTTGGGTATTTGTATAAAACTTGATCTTGAAACTTTTGTTAGCTACTGGTAGTTATATCACTTGTAGTGCTTGTAATCCCTTTTGTGCCGGCATTGTGTTAGCCGAGCTTTGGTTACCTTGTTATTATTCCATTACGTTTAAGTCTTCCGCTGAGCATCCTTTTAGCTCTTTCTTAATCCTTGTCCATTAACTGTTAGCTTGGGTTCCGACATGTAGTGTCGCCGATGACTTGGTTTTATTGCTTAACTGCTTTTTGCTCGAGGTTTGAAAGGTTTTAAAAATACCGGCCTTTTGGTGCCGAGGCGTGCTACGTCTCTAATGTTGCGTCACGTCGTTTTCTTAAATTAAGCCCTTGCATGTTATTTGTTTACTTGTTTCCCTCCTATTTGGGCGGCCCGACCCGCGGTTCCACCTCGGACCCGGGCCGGGGCGCCACAGACAAAGTGTGATGAATAGTAAAATTGTGTATGAAAGTGAGACACGTAATTTACATGTTATAGTGCAACATGAGATTTAAGTAAATACTTCCGGGAGCGAATCGTATTTTGGCCCCATAAAAATTAGGCCAAAAAAGCAAATATCCCATCAAAGCTTCTATCAAATCTCACTTTGGTTTTTTTATAATTAATTTAATTCATTGGAGAAATATACACACACAAATATGTATGTATGCATATATTTAGATATATATATATATATATATATATATATATATATATATATATATATAATTTCTGGTGAAAAATATACATTGAAATTTCATAACGGACAATTTTCAGAAATATATATAGTTTTTTCGTATATAAAAATAATAATTAAAATTAAACAAAAAAAATGAAGACAAAACATTTCGCAAAAATCATTAAGAACACGTGCAAGGCACGTGTACGTAACTAGTATAGATAAACGACTGATGGAATGTATAAGGAAATGATCCTAGTTCTAAAAATTATTATTTAATTTGTTTCATGAAAAATTTGTTTGGATTATTTTCTCAAAATAAATTTAGCAAAAGATGTACTTTAAATATCATTTTCTTTAGAAAACCTTTTGTTGTTCTAAACAGAAAATGTTGACATGTGTGCCAAAGAGAAATCTTTTATAGTGACAGACGTTTATCTTCTCAATTGACAGTAGGAAAGAAAGTATCTGCTAGTAACTCACAGTTTGACTGTTAAGGATTCTTCAATACCCTGTCTTCAATATTTTTCACACTCTTTAAAAAGTATTTATGATTTCCTTGACAACTTGTTTAATAAAGGAGATGACTGATATAATTACTAAAGTTCATGAAGCTAATATGCTGAACATAAGTAAGATATACAGGAAGCCTATCTATAATGAGCAAGTTCTTAATTTCTATATTTTTCAAGATATTCATGCATATCTCAACTGCTCATCTCTCCCTCAGCAAGTTCACTCATTCCTATACTAAATTTCATCCTTTTTTATATGAGTTGAACATTTGTTAAAATTTTACACTTTACTCAGTTGAGTTACTATTTTAACATAATCTATTTAAAAATCATCCTTGAAAAACTTTACTATTTATATCTTATCTATGAACTTCATTTTTGAATTAAGAAACCTAATCAAAATGTTTATTTCTTTAACTTGGTTTCTATTCCTAAGTGATTGAAGTAAGTCTGTTAACTTATTGTGAGATCAATCACTAGCAACTATATGAAGGATATTATTTTAAATCTTTAGATTTATCTTATCATCCTCATTTGTTTTGTATACTATCAATACTTCAATACTCTTTGTTTCAAAACTGCTGTTCTTGGTGTCATATCTGTTTACATCTTGTTAGTTATATATTTATAGATAGATCTGTCTAAATCTTTTGAAATTGACATATCAATACATTCATTTGAGATATTCTTGAGATCTTATTCATCAAAAGAGATTACATTCTTCAGTATGTACTTGAATTGTTATGCAACATGTAGTCACGTAATACTTGTGTAGTGGTGGTGGTGCTTGTATAACATTTCTTTGATACTTAATGGATTTATTTGTGCAACATGTAGTCCCGTAAAACTTATGAAGTGGTGGTGGTGTCTGTATAAAGATCCTATAAACCCGGGGTACTTTATATTTATGGAATGGGTACACACTTTCATATAATTCAGTACATGCATGCTTTTATTCATAATTCTTTGTTCTTATTAAAAAGAGCTCTCAGATTTTCTTCTATGAACATATATTCTTTTGTCAAATCAACAAAGATCTTTTGATTTCTATCTTATCATTTATGACTTAACCAATTTCTTGTAAGTTCATAATACGTGACATGTATCTCTTGACTTATTGGAAAGACACTACGAATAATGTATACAAAGTCAATTCATATCAGCTGATGGCAAGAAATATTGAACCCAAAAGTTCAAATCAATCACTTCATGAAAAGAGATATATATGTGCAAAGAAATGCTCAAGCTGAGGAGATGTTTTTAAAATAAACCTTAACATATCAAAACACAAATCATCAATCAATGATGATATATTTTCTATTATTATGACATTGATTTTTGCTGAACTCAAATACAAGGCTTAAAGAGTTTATTTACATGATTGTTGAAGCATTTCATATTACTTTTTGATAAAATTATCTTTACTTGAGTCAAATTAGACTCAAGATGTTTCTAACAATTTTATGATTCTTGTGACAGGAAACTCAAAATTAGTTTAGTACAAGAACAAATCAACATCATCAACACTGCTTATTGATAATCTATATGATCAAACTTCATATCAGCAGGAAGACCAAAATACTATCTACCAAAGCAGATGCCTAACAAGTAGATGAACCATCTTCCTCATTGCTTGACCCATCTTCTGATAAATCAAGATAAAGCCCTGGAAGATCATCAAAAGATTAAGGCTATGCAAAGAAGCAATTAAGCTGGAAACTACTGAATTGAGGAGGAGACAATGATTCACATATCTGGATGTCCATGCCTCTAAATCTCTTAACTTCTATATATCTGATATATCATTAGACCTGCTACTTCTAACATCTTATGCAGGGAAAACTTTCCTTATAAACTTGTCTCTCTTCATAATATACATCTGTTAAATACTAACATTTGCAGGATTTGTATCCATACATCCAGCTTATGGCTAACAGTAGATGAATGCAACTCTTCAGCCTCTATTTACTGATGGTTACATTGGAAGTCAAAGAATATCTTCCAACATCCGCACATACTTCAGCAGAAGCATTTCCTTAAAGCTTACATTTTTTAATGCTATTTATACCAACGATCGAATTCCTCGCTTGCCCGAAATTCATCTACCTCTAATCGAAAAATTTTCACCTACTGAATTTATGGATAATTCATCGTTCATCAGCTGACCATTTGGAAAAGTACCGATAGATTTAAGAATCACTTTCACCCCCGACTATGCCTTAGCTACTGTAATAGACAAATTCCTTATTGTCAAGTCTCGAAGCCACGACAAAACTACTGAAGCTCAACTACAAATGATGAAAGCCATTTTTCAGAACCATGGGATGAACTGGGCTACAGTTCTGATAGAATGTGTATCTTCTAACATTGCAAGATACATGAAAAATCTAGGAACAGACAAAGCAAGGCTAATTCACCACCTAATCATCACTCAATTTCTGAGACAATACCCAACTAACACCAATGTTGTTAAGAAATCGCCTGTGGTATTAAGATAAGAAAATTCTCGCTAGAGAAATCACTGTGGCCATCAATTCCAAAGAAGTACATTCAAGAAGCCCTCCTATTGTCCCAGTGAATGTAGTTGGTCCAAGCAAAAGAAAAAGGAAAAACCTGCTTGAAGATATTGGGGAAGAAGAATCTACCAAGCATCCTACTCCATCTACTGTGAAAACCTGTGGGTGCCCCGGAAGGTCGCCTCGCGCGCCCTTTTTTATGGGAACGCGACATGTGGAAGGGACATCACTCTTTCCATTCCACCCTCCCTTGTGTAGGGGAAGACGAAATTAAAAGTGCAGAAAGAATGTTGTCGACAGCGCGTTGAATATGCCTCGGTCACCTGAGTGAGCTTTTTGGTCAATTCTGAGAGCTTTGGGTTTCTCTGTATCCCACCCTCGCTTGTTTAGGGGAAAATAAGATACAGAAAATGCATCACCCTTTTCATTCCCATTGTCCCTTGTTTAGGGGAAAACGGAAAAGTGCATAAAATGGATGTTGCGAGAGCGCGTGGGAACACGCCCTGCCTCACTATGGACTTTTCAAAAATAGCCTAAAATCATTATGAGTTCCTGGGGTTTCTCCGTATCTCACCCTACCTTGTTTAGGGGAAGACAAGGCACATAAAATGCATCACCCTTTTCATTCTCATCGTCCCTTGTTTAGGGGAAAACGAGAAAGTGCAAAAAAAGGATGTTGCGAGCCTCACTATGAGCTTAGGCTTATTTTGGATCGCTATGAGTGCTTTGGGTTTCCTCCTATCTCATTCTCCCTTGTTTAGGGGAAAACAAAATACAAGAAATGCATCACCCTTTCATTCCCATTCTCCCTTGTTTAGGGGAAAGCAGAAAAGTGCAAGAAAGAATGTTGCGGGCCTCACTGTGATCCAAAATGTTTTAACAGAGTCGCCATCTTTATTTTAAGGAGAAATAAAGAAAAACCAAAAATAAACCAGAGTTTGTAGAAAAAGAGTTCGGAGGCTAAGTTACGAGGTGGGAAGGGGTTAGGCACCCACCTCGCCCTTTCGGTCTCAAAACAGTTTTTAGCTAAAATATGATTTTTGTTATATTTATCTAACAATTGAAATAAAACATTAAAAAGGAAACAAATATATCTGTATATACATTATTTACAGACTTGCAACCGCCTCCTTCCAGTAATTACAAATACATTTAAAACTATTTTGCCATAATAATGGCTCTTTTTAATGTTATTTTCTAAATAGATCTGGGTAGCATAACAGCTTATATTTTTTACATTGGGCTGGATGAAAATAACATTTTTATAAATAAAACCCTTAAAGGCTCACCTTTAAGAGCGTTGGTGTGCTCGCTCTGTCCTTCCGGAAGAGGGAGTCTTTTTGCTGCTGTTGCTGCGGTTCGGGCAGAATAACTGTTTCCGAAAGTTGCTTTTGGGCACCATCAAATGGGCGGAGCTACTGCTTTCTTTTTTGCCGTTGTTTGCTTGCTGCTGGTGGAAATCGGGCAGAGCAACTGCTTGCTTCTAGTGGATTTGGCCTTTGGATTCGGGTAGAGCAACTGCTCTTTTTGGGATTTTTGGACCGGGGGATAGGGTAGAAACCTAGGTGGGGGGCTAAGGCTCACTTTGACTGGTAGGTTTTGTGTTTGGAGGAGATTTGGCAGAGCTTCGAGGCTTTATAGGAGGGGGATCTAAAAAAAAAATAGGAGGGGGATCTCTCACTATCTCACGATCGCTCTCTATCACAGCGTAAAATAAACACGCAGAGTTTTTGTGAGAAAAATTCTCATCCTCTTGAAAGTGAAGCCGGACACCTGTATTTATAGCTGAGAGGAGGGACTCCCTCGGTATTTTGCGACTTCCTTCTATGCTTCATCGGCTCGTACTGCGCGCTTGAGAGCTTGTGCAATGCGTTAAGACGGAATGCACTGTTGAGGCCCTGGGCACTGAACCCATGCTCCCTGGGCGCCGCACCTGCTGGGCTTAGTGGTGGAGCCTGGTCTTCAATCTTTGCCTCCTTTTTAACATTATGACCCCTGCATTTCAATATTTTACGCATCTTTCTTTGTCTTTTGCATTTTTGAACCCTGTAACTTGACATTTGTTATGTTTCAACAGGTCTTGATATCGCATGTCAATGTTACATACCAGGGGTACGAAATTGGGGTGTCTACAGAGCCCCTCAACGATGGAGTTTACGGGTAATCCGCAACTTATCGAGTAAACGAACATCGTTGATAAGAAATAGACTCCCTAATTTCGTGGAAATTAAAATGGTGAGTAATGCAACAAATAGCAGTTATAATGCAATAGTTTATAATGCAAACCAAACCTTACATATCCTAGACATATTTAGTCGGTTATAGCAGGTTATCGTAGTTTTTAAGTAGATATGCAAATTAACTGCTCTAATGGTCGGACCAACTGAAGTAGGCTGCCTACGTATCCCTTAATAAAAGGAATCAGACCAAACGTAGTTTGGCCTCATGCAAACAAAGAACAGCTACTAGGTGGGATGGATGGTGCGTTTTGCCCAGCATAGGAAAAACTGGCGGGACCTTTTCAAAACGCGCTTTCCTCAACATAGGGAAAACGATGGAACGTTTTAAAACAGGCTTTCCCCAGCATAGGGAAAGCGATGCTGCTTTTAAAAATGAGCTTTCCCCAGCATAGGGAAAGCGATGGAACTTTTTAAAACATGTTTTCCCCAACATAGGGAAAGCGATGTTGCTTTTGAAAATAGGATTTCCCCAGCATAAGGAAAGCGATGCTGCTTTTAAAAATGAGATTTCCCTAGCATATGAAAAGCGATGAAACTTTTTAAAACTGGCTTTCCCCAGCATAGGGAAAGCGATGCTGCTTCTTTAAAACATGCTTTCCCTAGCATAGGGAAAGCGATGATGCTCTTCAAAATGAGCTTTCCCCAGCATAGGGAAAGCGATGCTACTTTAAAAAATGAGCTTTCCCCAGCATAAGGAAAGCGATGGAACTTTTTAAAACAGGCTTTCCCCAGCATAGGGAAAGCGATGCTTCTTTTGAAAATAGGCTTTCCCCATCATAGGGAAAGCGATGCTACTTTTTTTAAACAGGCTTTCCCCAGCATAGGGAAAGCGATGCTGCTGTTCAAAATGAGCTTTCCCCAGCATAGGGAAAGCGATGCTGCTTTTAAAAATTATCTTTCCCCAGCATAGGGAAAGCAATGAAACTTTTTAAAACAGGCTTTCCCCATCATAGGGAAAAGGATGCATATTTTTTTAAAAGAGTTTCCCCCAGAATAGGGAAAATAATGCAATTTTAAACTGTGCACCCCCCAATAGGGAAAGCGATGCTGCTTTTGAAAATGGGCTTTCCCTAGCATAGGGAAAGCAATGCTGCTTTTGAAAATAGGCTTTCCCCAGCATAGGGAATGCGATGCTGCTTTTGAAAATGGGCTTTCCCGAGCATAGGGAAAGCGATGCTGCTTTTGAAAATGGGCTTTCCCAGCGTATAGGAAAGCGATCGCTTTTGAAAATAGGCTTTCCCAAAGATAGGAAAATGATCTTTGCTTTTGAAAATAGGCTTTCCCCGGCATAGGGAACGCGATGCTGCTTTTGAAAATAGGCTTTCCCCAACATAGGGAAAGCGATGCTGCTTTTGAAAATAGGCTTTCCTCAGCATATGGAAAACGATGCTGCTTTTGAAAATAGGCATTCCCCAGCATAGGGAAAGCGATGGAATCTTTCAAAACACGTTTTCCCCTGCATACGGAAAGCGGTGCTACTTTTTTAAAACATGTTTTTTCCAGCATAGGAGAAGCGATGTAGAGTTTTTTTAAAATGAGCTTATCCCAGCATAGGAGAAGTGATGCTGATATTTTTTTTTTTAAAATGTGCTTATCCCAGCATAGGAGAAGCGATGATTACGAAGCGTTATGGAAGAATGGTGTCGATGATCGGCTTGTGCAGCTTTTGATGATGCTGTTGAGGATCTTTGGGAGGTGGTCCTTGGTGAGATGCTGGTAGAACATTTATATTTTTCCAAGGGTCGATGTGGTAGAAGACCTGATAAGATGAAGTAAAAGGATGCAAACAAAAGATGCAAGCATGCGAATGAAACTTTCTTTTTCTCTAAAAAAAGGACTTTTGAAGGTGCATATGTATCATCCGTTTCTTAAACATGTTAAGACAAGATAAGGCAAGGTGATGGAAATGTAATATAAGAGCTTGAGATGTGGCTTCTGGTTGGCTTTGAAGGGTTATGAGTATAGGAGTTGATGGGGATATTTGAGATGGAGGTGGGTGAAGTTTAAGGTTGCTTTTCAGTCTTTTGACTAATGCATCATTCAAAAAAGGAATTCAATCAGGATTAGTGAATCATACTAATCGATGCCTCAGAGGGACCACTTTTTTTCTTTCTTTCTTTTTTTATGTTTTTTTTTGTGCTCTAAATTTTGCCTAGGCCGCCCTTTCGGGTTTTCAACCTAGCGAGATTTTACCTCATAAGGAGCCAGTCTTTCAATGCATGCGATGATAACCCGCTTATTCTTGAGGGATCACGTCTTTGTAGCTTCTTCATTTCTTCAGGCAAAGATGGAAATGAAGTTGTTTCTGGAGATGATGATCCTTTATCTATGCAATGAGTTTTGCGGGAGAAGCCCTAGGATGACTCGATGAACCATATTTTGTAAGATGGGATGGGCAAGTTCCTGAAAAGATTAACTAGAGACAGCCCCAGAAAGACTCGATTTGGAGAGACTTTTTGAGGGAGATAGAAATGAGTATGCTCAAAGAAAAAGGATTACTCTAATGGACAAAAGAAGAGTCATGATCCAGAGTTTATTGTTGAGTATCACAAGTTTCATGGACCCTACTGAACATTTATCTTTTTATAATTTTATATGTCTTTAGCAAGGAGTTCTGTCATGGACCCAGGTCACGTTATAACCGATTGAAACAAAGCTATAGGTGGCAACTAGGTTGGGGTATAGTGTTTAAGTATTTGAGATGGATTAGCTTTAGGGTTTAAGATTTGATTCGCCTTTTGCTCAAAGGGATATTGGGCTGTGGATTTGGTTATTTCCGGAAATGCGATCGCAAAACGATCATTGACTGGCCTTTGAAGCTGTGGGTTTGGATGAGAATTTGGTTTCTTCCCCTGGTTGTAGGTATGGTTGGGAGATCGACTTTTGGCTTTGGTTATTGGTTATGGGGTTGTCCAAGAGTGATTGCTAATTTTTTTTTGTTGCGAGAGAAAGATTTTGAGGAAATTGCTCAGGAAAGGCTTCTTTTTTTCTTTTTCTTTTTCTTTTTTCTTCTTCTCTTTTTTTTTCTTTTAATGCATATGCCTTTTTTTTAACCTTGCTCTTTTTTTATGCATATGCCCCTTTGTTCTTTTTTTTCTTTTTTTTGTTGACCTTTCTGAGCAATTTGGGAAAGTGCTTGAAGAGATACATGTCTTCTCTCTCTTGGGATAAAAAGGTGGTCACTCTTGATGGATGTATATATAAGGGTGAAGCAGCCCCAGTTTTGGGAAGCTGGATTTTATAGATGGTTAGGCTTTGGTGTATGGTGGTGGCCCCCAGTGTTCCATTTAATAGCTCAATCGCAATGGGTGGAAGATGACCTTTTACCAAGACATGAGGTTGCTTTATCGAACTTCTATTTTTAATGGTTTGTGGGTCCATATTGCGAAATGACTCATTATCAACCCGTGTAGTTTTATCATGTTTTTATATGAGTCGACTCACTTTTTTTTATAATAGATACTTCGGTGATAGATGGTGCTCAAACATCAAGAAGAAGACTCGGCAAGCTGATATAGGAGAAGTAAGAATTTACCAGACTCAAATATAGATAAATACCTTTGGAAAGCTCGATTTGAGGACTTGGTTTGTAAAGCCCTGAATTATGACTTTCTTGTGTTATGCATGGATTCATACATTTATAATCATCATAAATATGTTCATTTAGCTCACTCATATGTTTGGAGTCAATAGCATGTTCGTTGACGTCGTTTGAGATGCTTGTATGCATTTTTCTTTCACGAGATGCTTTGAATCTCGGGTTTGTGATTTATGTTGTTAACACATGGATAATTGTTAGAGGGCATTTATAACATCATTAATATGCCTTGGATATTGGTTAGATGTTTGTTGCATTGTCGGTTTGGTTGCTAGTTTGATTCTAGCGTTAACCCTTCTTCGTTTGACTTTTTCGGTTGTCGTTCGGGAGAGTTTTGCCTGAGTTCTTGGCCTTGTTTGATTGAGGTTAGAGGCTTGATTGTTTTGATTATGATTTGGAGGTCATAAAGGTTGAATTGTAGACCCTTTTTGGCTTGGAAGGACTCGAGAATGCATGCGGGAGAGTCCGGGACCGAGCGAAGAAGCAACAAAACTTGGAATGCTGGATGCAGCTATGATGCGGCCGCATCATATGGATGCCATGCGACCGCAAGGGGTCCTGGGCAGATTACGGGAATTTTCAATCCTTTTACACACTGTCTGAATTTTTACTCCCCTAAACCCAATTTAAACCTAACCTAAACCCTTCTACTTAGCCTAAACTTGTCCTAAACACTTATTAGAGGTTTTAGGGGTTGATTAGTGGATTAATTAGGAGAGTTAATCCCCCCTATTTAAATCAAAACCAACGCACTCAACTAGTCGGCCAAACAGATGCGACTTCTTCAGCTTTGCGTTTCTTCTGTGAGCACTCAACAGAGAGCTTGAGAGAGAGCTTGAGAAGGCGATTATAGGGTTCTTGAAGGGCTTAATCTTAGAAGCCATTGCTAGGATCTTCTTCCCCCATTCTACCCGTGAGATTGAAGAGAGAAGGTTGAGGAGACAACCTCATCTCTTGGAGTTCGGTTTGACAGTTTGTGAGGGCTGAAATTGGGTAAGTTTCTACCTCTCTTCCTTTTTCTTTTGGGCTCCATTGACCCTAGGGAAACAATCAATTGCTATGTGAGGTCAATGGATGCCATTGTTAGGGTTTGTAGAAATGCCATGAACCCTAGGTTTTCAATTTTGATAGAACTTGGTTGAACCTATGTGAGACTTTGATTTACATGAAATTCATGTGTTAAATGGCTTATTAAACTTTGTTATATGATTTGTTCATGGGTATTGAACTTGATTTGGTTGAGATGCTTGGAAGGGGATTTTGCCCTAATTGTGTTTTGGCTTGTTAAACATGATTGTAAGCCTAATTATTATGTTTTACATGTTTAGTAGAGTATATTAAACCATGTTGTATGATTTAATCATGATTTGGAAAATATGATTGGTAAGAGGACTTGAATGAATTTATGCACCAAATGGCAAATTGTTCTATGTTACATTGTTAAATAATTTGTGGGGTTTATGTGAGTTCATTGAACTTGGGATTATGGTTATTGTCGATAGTTATGAACATAGGGTGGATATTGAAGCTCATGCTTCTATTCCCTAAATTTTCGGGAAGTTTAGATTGGACTCAACGGAGTCAACCTTTGGGTTAGTATGAATCCTAGGAACTATAATCTTAAGTCCTACGGAATTTTGGGTAGAAATCATGGAGGTCGAGCCTCCAAGAAGTTTTGAAGTGTATGAAGGACACTTGATTAAGAGAGCTTATATGATTCTCTGTTGTGATATTTATGCTAGTTGTTGATGAAATGCATGACTAGTTTGATGGTAGCAAGGTTCTAAAAATTGCTAGGCGGGCGCTAGATGCCAGACCAGGGCCTAACGCCTAGAGCGCCTAGGCGGGATATACGCGGGGCCTAGGCGGGGTCGAGAAATAAGACATAATATCTAATTTTTAATATATTTTTTATTATAACCTAATTATTAAACATAATTTTTTTAATTATACTAATACTAAATATCACCTAATAATTTAAAAGTAATAATTACATTATGGTGTTAAATTTTAAAGGTAAAATTAGAAATTTAATATCATCTACGGTTCAAAATATTACAAAAATAGTCAACAGTTCAATTATCCATAGGTCCGTTGACAATTAAAAATTTACAAAAATAATTTAATATTTTTAAATTGATATTTATTATTATTATTATTTTAAAAACCCAAAATGACATTATTTAGGGCCAAAATTTTTAAAAAAACTAAAAAAATAGGAAAAATCAGCAGTTGGCCGCCTAGCCCGCCTAGTCGGGCGCCTAGAGCGCCTAGCCGATTTTTTCGCCAATTTGCCAAATTTCTAGGCGTCGGGGTGGCGCCTAGGCGCCTACCTAGGCCGATTTTTAGAACACTGGATGGTAGAGGATATACCTACTTGTTTTGAGCATATGAGTATATATTACTTGTGATTGGGTTTTGAGTCCATCTGGAGTCGGTCTGTTGAGTCTTTGGTGGGACGATACATCGTCTTCACGAATTGCGAGATTCGTGATCGCGATGGATCGCCGTGCCGGGTTTGCACACACCCCTCCATCGATGGCCACGATGGGGAAGTAGTTTATCTCAGTTGTAGTAATAAATATGACTTTGATAACTATGGAACTCGAGTGGAGACTGTCTCGGGGACGTCGATATCTACGAGAGGGATATCGAGGGCACATAAAGGTTTTGCATGTGTTTTTGCAGGAGCGACACGCGCGGAAGAATTGGTAATGGTATCATATCCCTTATATATGAATTGTCTCACAAGTACTTATGTGAATAATGTGCTTTGTGATTTGGATATGATATGATGGTTGTATTGGTTTCATAAATGTTATACTTTATAGATAACATGTTGTTTAAGGTTGTTAAGCATAAATGCTATCACATGAACATTATTTGAATGTTGTATTATGCCAAAAGCATGAGTTATTATTGTTAAGCTTATATGCTTGACATAAATATTATGGGAATGCTATGTTATACTAATAACATGAATTACTATTGTTAAGCTTATATGCCTTGACATGTAAATTATTGGAATGCTATGTTATACCAATAATATGAATTATGATCGTTAAGCATAAAATGCCTTGACATGAATTTTAGTGAAATGTTATACTATGATGATAACATGTTTTGTTAATGTTGAGTATGGATGCCATAACATGATTTTTATAAAGTTATTATATGAAGATAGCATGATGTAAATTATTATTAAACATTATGCCATGATAGGAAGTTATGGTTAGTAACTTACTAAGTCTTTGTGACCTACCTTTATTTGTTGATTGTTTTCCCTAGATCCGAGTCACACAAGCGGATCCAAGTAAATCGAGAAGGTTGCGTTGACGAAGTATTCTTTTGGCAGGTTGCTACTTAGATAGTTTATTTTCTTTGGTAAGGCCGTTTGGGAAAGATGAAGTTATGCAAACTTCATGTTGGGGTAGCAAACCTAAATGTGAATTGTAATATTGTAATTATGTTGGGCCTATTCTTTTGGTAGCCGACCGGTAGTAGTCGTGCTTGGTGTACATTTATGGTTACGTTTCCATATGTTTTCTTGTTGTTGGTACTTATAATTATTAGTACTTATTCTGTTAGTAGCCGACTGGTGTTAGTCGTGCTCGGTTAATTAGTGATTATGCTTTAACATGTTACATTGCTAGTTAAAGTATTATGTTTGTTCTCCGGCATGTGTTAGCCATTGAGTTGTTAGACTAGAGTCTTAGACTTAGTGTAATGTTCGGTTCCGGCCGTAGCTTCGCCGATGATTTGGTTTATATTATGCTATATATTTGAACTGCATGACAGGGAGTTTAGTCCTACGTGTCCAATGTTGCGGCACGCGAGTCGAATTTTTGGACCGAGAGATTAATTATCTCTTTGGTTGTTTTTAGTTTGAGCTTGTTAGCTCGGGCGCCACTGGTTTATTTTATTTCGCTTTCGCATATGTTTTGAGTTGTTGGCGTATCGCCGTTATGGCCCTACCCATTATTTGCTACTTGCTTGTTGTTATTTGTTTCCGGATGGCACAACCTTGGGATTTTGTCTTGGGATCCGGGTCGGGTCGTCACATGGTTGGACTTTCGAAATAACGTAGACCAAATGGATTCGTGAGCATACTCTTGCAAGGATGGGTTGTAGGCATTAATATGAGCAAAAGAGACACCCCTGGGGTTTGAAAGCCCCTAGTCCTGAATTTTTGCGTATGATCCTTGAGTTGCTTGGCTTTTCTGGATTTTCCGGCTTTCCAGACTTTTTTACTTTCTTAGCTTCTTGGCTTTCCGAGCTTTCCTTTCTTCCCTGGCTCCCTATCGGTCCTTTTTTTCTTGTTTTCATTTTTTATTCTCATTTTTATTTTTATTTTTATTTTTTTAAGTGGTAGACCTTGACATCTCGAAGTTGGACTTACTGATTTTTTTTTGAAATCGAGAATGAACAATGCACTAATCAATTAATGATGCATTTGTGATAGGCTAAGAGGGAAGATGAATTTCGAGATTAAGAATAATGGTGAGGGGGTATTGTCTTGTCTTTACATGTTTTTGGAAACAAAAGAAAACATATAGAAAAACCTTTTTTTTTTCTTTTTTTGAGTAAGTTAAAGCATTTAACCGAACCCGAAGGCTGCCTACGTTCCTCATTTCAAGGCTCACGTCATCGTAGTTCTTCTCTATCAGAGAAATTTTCAATTTTCTAATCTTTTTTTTTTTTTTTTTTGATTTTGAAAGAGTAGATTTTTTTTTCTGAACACTTTTGTTTTATTTCGGAAAACGAATTTTTTTTGAAAACTCTTTTTTTTTTTTTTCAAATGATGATGATGATGATTATTTTTTTACGAAAAGAAACGATTTTATTATTTTATTGAAAGGAAAAGAGAACTAAGTATTACACATGATTTTTTTTTATTGTTAGAATTTTTTTTGTTTTTTTTTTTGCGATCATTGAAATGAGATGTGATGATTACGTACCTTTGGACAATCCTCTCAGGAGATTAAATGATAATAGTAAAAAAAAATTATTTTTCAGCCCCTTTAAAATTGTTAGTGCTACCAAAGAAAAACAACAAAGATCCCAATATCTACGAAAACTGACGCTAAGTTGAAAAAGAGTTGTTTCCAGGAGATTTTATTTGGAAAAAGGAGATTCAAAGGTAAAAAAGGTTTATGGAGGCATATACACAAGGGTATTCTAGGGTTTGACGAGTCTTAATGGCTTTTCCTTGTTCCCTGAGTGGCCAATAACTTCTTGTACTAAGTTCTGTCCTATCTGAATTCTTTGTTCTTTTGGACGATGCTTGATCACTTTTTATCAGAAACAATCATGGGTGCGGCTTCTCAATGATTTTATCATCGATAAGGTCTTAGATATTATTCCTGAGTGAGAAGCATTTGTCGGTGATATGAGCACTGGATTGGTGGTATTCACAATACTTGTTGCGGCTCCATTTGGCAGGTAATGGGTTTGGAGGTTTGTAGTTTTCAAGGGGCTTAAGGACTTGTGCTGTTAACCCTTGTAGAATCTATGACATTGGGGCATACAATTTAACGAAATGCCTTCTGTTTCTTTCGTAAGGTCTTATGCAGCTTCTGTCAGTGTTACTGCTTCCCTCAACAGAATTGGCAAATTTGTTTGTTCCACATGACCATGACACACTACTGTATTTTTCACCCGAAATTCTTTCTACAACGTTGACTTCTTCTGTAGATTCTTCATCTAATCCAGAATAGCAGAACAAACTTGGAGGTGTACAAATTTCTAGGGATCCTTTGCGTATATCTTCATCAATACAGACTCCTATTTCCACTATTTCTTTGAAATTGCTATAAGGGAGATACCGTATTTATTCCAAGTAAATGGGCTGGAGATTTTTTATGAACATTTTACATGACTCAGCCGGATCAGGTCTGTCGTGTGTCTGGGCTAATTTTCTTTTCCACCTTGCTGCAAACTCAGCACAGGTTTCTTTTTCCCTTTGGGTGCATGTGGGTCGCCCGGGATGCGCCCGCGCCCCGCGCGCCCTTGGATAGGGGTGCGTGTACGTGCGGATGTGGGACACCACTTCTCTCATTCCATCCTCCCTTGTTTAGGGAGAATGAAATTAAAAGTGCGAGAGGAGTGCTGTCTAAAATAGCGCGTTGGAATACGCCTCGGTTGACATTAGTGAATTTTTGGTCCAATATGAGAGCTTTGGGTTTTCTACATCAAGTTATCCCTTTTTTAGGGGACACCGGGATATAGGAATACATCACCCTTTCATTCCCATTTTCCATTTTTTTAGGGGAAAATGGAAAAGTGCAAAAAGGATGTTGCGAGGCCCCACTATGGATTTTATGAAAATTGCCTTGTGGCCTATTTCAGATCACTATGAGTGTTTTGGGTTTTCTGCATCAAGTTATCCTTTGTGTAGGGGATACCAAGATATAAGAATACACCACCATTTCATTCTCATTCTCCCTTTTTTAGGGGAAAATAGAAAAGTGCAAAAAATGAGTGTTGCTATGCCCCACTGGATCTAAAATGTTTTATAGAATCGTCATCTTTATTTTAAGGCAGAAATAAAGCAAAACCAAAAGAAAAGAAAAACAAGAGATTGCAATAACGGGTTCGGATGCTAAGTTACGAGTTGGGAAGGTGCTAGGCACCCAACTCGCCCTTTCGGTCACAAAAGCGGTTTTTGGCTAAAGTATGCTTTTTGTTATATTTATTTAGCAAATAAAAAAAGCATTAAAAGACAGGAAATAAAAGCAAATACATCCGCGGCTACATTATTTACGAACTTGCAGCCGTCTCTTTACAATAATTACAGATATATCTAAAAATATTTGGCCATTATAACGGCTCTTTTTCATAGTATTTTCTAATTAAATCCGGGCAGCACAACGACTTATATTTTCTACATTGGGCCGGATTTGAAAATAACTTTTACAAAATAAAATGCTCTTAGTGGCTATTACCTTTTAGAACGGGGAGTGCTCGCTCTGTCCTTCTCGAGAGAGGGAGACTTTTTATGCTGCTGCTGCTGTTGTTTGGGCATTGTAATGGCTTATTTTTGGTGGTTTTGGCTTGCTTACTTGGGTAGAGTAACGACTTATTTTTGGTGGTTTTGGCCTATTTACTTGGGCAGAGTAACGACTTACTTTTTGGTTTTTGGGCCGGGGAAATAGGGTGGATACCTAACTAAAGGGCTATGGATCACTTTAACAGGTTGGTTTTTGGTTTGGCGGAGTTTTGGCATAGTTTTGAGGCTTTTAGAGGAGGATCACTCCCTATCTCACTTCGCTCTCTATTTTCTCAGCGTAATGAGGACGCGGAGAAATTTTTATCGGTTTTTCGGCCTTTTGAAAGTGAGCCCCGAGCTCTATATTTATAGCTGAAGGACTCATCGGGGATTGAAAATCCTCTTTGCATGCTCAAATTTCTTGTACACCGCGCTTCGGGAGTTGCACAATGCGTTAACTGGGAGGCTTCCTGTAGCACATTGGGCGCGGCCATAAGGTCCCTTGGGTGCCGCGCCAAAGCCCCCTTATGGCAGCGCCAAGGCACTATTCTCCTTTCAAATTTTGCACTTTTATCCCTCGCATTTTACTGTTTCGCGCATCCTGCTTTGCCTTTCACATTTTTAACTCCTGTAACTTGACATTTGTTAAGTTTAAATAGCTCTTGATATCGCATGCCAGAGTTACATACCAGGGGTACGAAATTGGGGTGTCTACAGAGCCCCTCAACGATGGAGACTACGGGTAACCTGAGGCTTACTGAGTAGACGAACATCGTTGATAAATAATAGACTCTCCAATTTCGTGCAATTAAAATAGGAGAGGAATGCAACAGGTAACGGTTATAATGCAACATTTATAATGCTAACCAAACTCCATATCCTAGACATATTTAGTCAGTTATAGCAAGTTATCGTAGTTTTTAAGCAGATATGCAATAAAATGCTCTAATGGTCGGACCTACTAGTGTAGGCTGCCTACGTATCCCTTAATAAAGGAACTCATACCAAAACCTAAACTATCATGCAAGCGACGATTGTGCCTACCAAAATAGGCTGCCTACATATCCTTATACAAGGAATCAGACCGAAACGCAGTTCACTGCCGGGGATTAAATGCTGCGGTGCAAGTGCTGCAATGCTATCAAACAAGTGCTGCAAAGCTTATCAAATGAGTGCTACAAAGGTAATTATCAAGTGTTGCGATGGTCGTGCTTACCGAAATAGGCTGCCTAAGTATCCTTACCCAAGGAATCACACCAATCGTAGTTCGTCTGCTGCTGTACGACATGAAATGTCTCCTCAGGAACACTGCCTTCGTCGGAGAACAAAACCTTTCCATCTAATCCGGGGTTGCGTGACCCTTAAAAGAAAGTTTTCCAACACAACTGTCGATGTCTGAAATGCAATGTCTCCTCAGGAACGCAGCCTTCGTCGGAGAGCAAAGCCTTTCCCTTGCTCTGGGGTTGCCTACCCCTTTAGGGAAAGTCTTCCAAACATCATACAAATATACTAAAAAGGAAAACACTTTCCTTTCCTTACCCTTGCCTTGCCTTTGCGGCAAACTGCCGCTGCTGCTGCTTTGCTGCTTTATGTTGCTCTTTGCTGCTCTTGCTATTTCATGCTGCTCTTGATGCACTCGCTGGGGATTTTTCTTTTGCCGCAGTTCCAGTCTTTGCTGGAAATTCTTTCCCTTTTTTCGTTACATTTTCAGCCTTAGCTGAAAAATCTTTCTTTATGCTGCTGCATTTTCCTTTTGCTGCTCTTTCTAACCTTGGCTAGAAATTTTCTTTTCTTTGCTGCTGCATTTTCTAGTTCCATCTGAAATTTCTTTTTCTTTTTTTCTTGCTGCTGCATTTTCTAGCTTTAGCCGAAAATTTCTTCTTTTTGCTGCCGCATTTTCTTTTGTCGCATGCATTGATACATTCTTTTTCTTTTACATGCATTTTCCCTCTTTTTTTTTTGTTTTTTTTTTTTTCTTCTCTCTTCTTTTTTTTTCTTTGCATGTTTATTCTTTTCCCTTTTTTTGTTTTTCTCCTTTTCTTTTTTCCTCTTTTCATGCTTATTCTTTCTTTCTTTTTTATTTTTTCTCTTTTTCTCTCTTTTTTTTAAATTCGTATTCTTGCCGCCAAAATTTCTGGCTTTTCTGCTTATTTCGCGGCTGATCTGCTGGGGATATACTTTCTCTCTTGCTCTTGGATGGATGGCCGTCGGATTTGGTTAACAAAATTACTTTTGTTAACTTTTCGTTAAGCTTTAGGGGCCATTTTGCATCTTCTGGAACCCAGGGACTTAAGTGCTGCAACTTCAAACTTTGGAGGGGGAAAAAAGAAAAATCATTTTTCCTCCCATTATTAGTGACGGGAGAGAGAGGGTGTGAGAACCCGAAACCTACTTGTATACTTGTCTTCCATACATGTTTAACATGATTAGAATATGTTTTTAACATGCTAGTAGTATCCCTAACATGATTGACTCGATTGCATTCCTTGATCGAACCGTTATTGTCGTATCGAACGCCTATTGCCTTGTATGCTCTAGATTGACTTGTTCTTGCTTGGGCTTTGATTTTTGGACTTAGCCAAGACCTTGAGAGACATTTATAATTGTTTTTAGGACCCTTGATACTCATTCTAATGCTTCTTGGAGTTGTACATGCCTTATACGGCGTTATACGTGCAAATCGGACTGTTTGACCGAACGTATGGCTCGAGGAATCGTTCTACCCTGCCAACCAGAACATTTTGGGCTTTGTTCGGCCATGACAACCGAACCTTATGAAGGTTGTTCGGCCTCCACAACCGAACAGTGAAGAAATCCAGCAAAAACGGGATTTTCTGCAATTTTGGCTGATTTCGCTTGTGCCCTTACTAAACCTCTGCCATTAGTGACTTAAACCACTTGTATTAGAGTCTAATTAGCCTAATCTAATCCTAATTAAGATTACTAAACCTATTTCTACCATTTATCAAGTGACATGTGTACTCCACTAACACATTTAATCAAGCTGATTGCTCTACATCGCCTCTAGCCTTCATGTTACGCTCATTTCCTCCGCTCGTCTTCTCGGCCTTGAGCGAGCTTATGCGTGAGTGCGTAGGTGAGATTAGTGCGTGAGGGGTTGGCTCCCAAGAGATTCAAGACCGCTTGCGATTCCGAGACCGCCGTTGCGTAGCCCGCCGAGACGAGCGATCGACAAGTTTTTCTTGCTTCGTCCATTGCTTGGCTTGAGGTAAGCTATCAATTTCCCTTAGGTCCATGTTAGAGATAACATGCTACCCTCTCTTGCTTCCCTTCTCTCATGCCCAAATCATTGTTCTCCTTGTGTTCTACCATGATATTGATACATTTTAGAGAGTATGAATTTTTGGGAATTATTGACCATGAATGTAAATGCTTTGATTTGGACACTAAGCCTAGAAGTAAAAGTGTTCTACTCTATATTAGGAATAATTATTATTCTTGGGTCATAGAATTTCGACCATTATTTGGGGAAAATGTGATTCTAGGGTTCCATGATTTAGGAACTTAAGTTTATTCTTGGCTATGATTGTTATACGGATTAATGACCTAGATTAATTGATGCGATGACTTAGAAAAGAGTTGGAAATGCCAATAGTGTTTAACTCTATTTGGTTTGAACTATAGAAATGACTCAACGGAGTCGACATTAGTGAGCTATCAAACAATACCGGCTCAATGATCGATCCTTACGACGTTATTACATGCGTTACACTAGAAAACTAATTCTAGACTATTGAAATGAATTGACTGTCATGCTTGTATTTTTATGACATAATGAATGCATACTTGATAATTGATAAATTGAGTTCGCTCTTGTCGAGCTCAATCTTGATTGCTTATTGATGAGATTATATACTAATCTTGAGCGAGGGCGCTCTTGTCGGACTCGTTCCATATTGATTGATTGTTGAGTAAATACTACTTGGCATTGCATAAGTCCGGTGGCATACTTGTTATCGCACACGCCTCCACGGCGGGCCACAGTGGGAAGAGCTCTCCTTGGCCAACCAATACGCGCCCATTGAGAATGACTATTGTTTTTCCGAGCATCTCTCGGAGATCGATGTATTATCACAACCATCGATTATCGCTGCGCTATCGAAAGTGTTTGTTTTGCGTGTCTGAAGCGGCCCAGTTCTATATCCTCATATTATGTGATTTTGTGCAATAACGTGCAACTCATACACTTGATCTACATGCTTGTAATATGGTCTTGCCTAACGTGTTGCATATTGCCATGTCATGCATGATTGGTAGCTTACGAGTCTTTATGACTTACCCGTTCCCCTGTACTTTTTTTAGATCCTAGCAGGACAGGACCTTCTCGTTGAGGCTCGCATTGATCGTTCGCCTTAGTTCTCTTTTGTTCAGGTTATTGCAGTCAAAGAGGTGGTTCTTAGAAGTCCTCTTCTCTTCTTTTGTATTTGCAAGGACGATGGGTATAAGCTAGTCATCTAGACTATGCTTGGGATTGTATAGACTTGTACTCGTGATACATTAGCTACTTGTAGTATTAACTCTTGTAGTACTTACTTCTCTTTTGATGCCGCAATTGTACTAGCGTGCCTTGTATATCGTGTGTTGTTCACTACGTATAGTCTTCATGAGCATCCTATTAGCTCTTAATTATTTCCTTGTCGTATTAACTGCTTAGCTTGGGTTCCGGCTGTAGTGTCGCCGAAGACTTGGAATTATTGCTTAAACTGTTTATCAGGTGAAATGATTTTGAAAATTTCCGACCTCTTGTGTCGAGTTCTCTTGCGACTGAAATGTTGCGTCACGTCAGTTTTAAAAATAAAATATTTTGTGTCCTTGCATGTTCTTCCCTTCTTGTATTGTCTTGTTTGGCGCTCCGATCCGCGGTTCCATCTCGGGTCGGTAAGTCGCCGATTGGTATCGAGCTCGTTAGCTTTTGTTATTGGTTAGCTGTCGTTAGCTATTGGTCAGGATAGGTTCCATGGCCTAGGTGGGTTGTTTTCTTGTGTGATATTCTAACGTCGAGTGAATTCTTATAGGTGCTTGATGGTGAATCCTAGAGCGGATCGTGTAGAGGTAGAGGCGGACCAGGGAGAGTTCGATGAACACGAGGAGGAGTTGCCACCTCCACCCCGAATCCGTGGCATGAATGCTCGGATGGCGATTTGTATCGGCATGCGAGTTTATGGCGAAATGGCTCGAGATGGGTCAAGGTCGAGAATGTTCCTCCACGCCACCGCCGAGGCAGAATGCGAGAGTATCACCACCAAGGAATGAAGTTATACCTGAAGCAAGGGTGCGAAATAATGCTATCTTAGAGAGGTTCTTGAAAATGAAGCCTCCATCATTTGAAGGAGAATCGGATGCTAGTATGGCCGAGTTATGGCTAGAGGACGTGAAGAAGATCTTTGCGGTTACGGAGGCTGCGGATGAGAGAAGGTTGTGTTAGGCGTGTATAAGCTTAGAGGAGCCGCCAATCATTGGTGGGAGGTTTTTCTGAGGCTAGTTGGGAGTTGAATCGAGTGGCTCAGTATGGCCTAACTTTGAGATGGAGTTTAGGGCTTCTTACGTTACTGTTGTGGTTAGGCGACGGCGAGAGAGAGTTCGAGGATTTGGAGCGAGGGAACCATGTGCATAGCTTGATACTACGCTAAGTTCCTTTGAATTATCCGTTATTGTGCACATCGGTGCGGATGAGAGACACGAGGACTCATAAGTTTGTGAAGGGGTTGAAGGCGAGTTTAGGAGGCAGTTGTTATCTCTTGAGTTGGAGGATTACGAGGCCTTGATAGATCGTGCTTTTGAGATAGAGCGAGACATTGAGGAGCACAGACAGAAGTCTTCTCAGCAGCAGTCTTCGCAGGTGACCTCACAGCATTCAGGGAGGGGTCAATCTTCAGGGAATCGATCCGGCCATCAGGGCAATCGTCGTTTTTAATAATCGAGAATAGGCGGCGATGCGGTGGGCCGATTTAGACGACAGTTCGTGGTAGTAGTGCTTTTACTCCTCGGGGAGCAGCCAGGCTCGAGGGTAGTGGACCTTTTGACTTGTTCTTATTGCAATAAGATTGGGCATTCGAGCAGCGATGCGGTATAGGCTTGGCACTTGTCTTGGTTGTGGGGACTCTAGTCATAAGCTCGAGGCATCTAGAATAGAGTGGCCTTGATCCGTAGGTGTTCGGCAATCGGATCCAAAGAGATAATGATGGGCGTCTAAGGCGCGAGCTCGTGTTTTTGCACTTGATCGGCAAGGTGTTCCAGAGTCTACATGTGATCGGAGGTATTCTCTCTGTCTTCGGTCATAGAGCTCGAGTTCTTATTGATCCGGTTCTACTCATTCTTATGTCGCATTTCATAGAAACATTTATGTGTATTGCTGCTTTCGGTTGCCTTACGTGCTTGAGGTGTCTACACCATTGGGTGAATGCTTATTGGCGTCGAGGTTTATAGAGATTGTGGCGTGCTTGTTAATGATCGAGTCTTGCATCTTTGATTTGGTAGTATTGCCTATGAGACTTTGATGTGATTCTTGGTATGGATTGGCTTTGTGCGAATCATGCTTTTAGTAGTGCCGTCGTAAGAGAGTCACTTTTGCCATGCAGTGTTTATGGGTGATCTTGCTATGAAAGGTATTCATGTTATTTACGCTGCGTGCTAGACAACTCTTATCGGGGTTGTATGGGGTATTTAGCTTGCGTGCTTGATACTAGTGTCTCGGCTAATTTAGAAGATGTTCGGGTAGTTAATGAATTTCGGATGTCTTTTTACGATTATGCTTTGCCTCGGCCAAAGTTAGAGTTTTGTATTGAGCTTTTGCAGTACTTCGCCTATATCTAGAGCGCCTTACAGAATGGCTCAGCGGAGTTGAGAGAATTGAAAGAGCAGTTGCAAGAACTTCTAGATAGAGTTCATTAAACCGAGAGTGTGTCACCGTGGGGTGCACCGGTGTTATTCGTGAGGAAGAAGGATGGTAGTTTACGACTTTGCATAGATTATCGGCAATTGAACCAG
>CM028383.1:86010816-86042609 GCA_013146195.2 Codonopsis lanceolata
TTCGCAGAGGTTGAATCAAAAGGATAAAGCTTAAAACTTAGAACTGACCGTGGCCGTGAATATTTATCTGATCAATTTAAAGAATTGTGTGAGAAAAAGGGAATACGCCGACAGTTGACAATTCCTAGAACTCCGCAACAAAATGGTGTTGCAGAACGAAGGAATCGAACATTGTTGGAAATGGTTAGGTCGATGATGGCACAGGCCAACCTCCCAATTTCGCTTGGGGATGCGCTAATGACTGCCTACCAACCGAGTGCCTTCTAAGTCAGTTCCCACAACCCCTTATGAACTTTGGAAAGGTGAGAAGCCCAAATTGGGGCATCTTCATCCTTGGGGTTGTGCAGGTTATGTCCATAGTACTTCCAATAAGTTTGGAAAACTAGGCCCTAGAGGAAACAAGTGTGTTTTCATAAGGTATTCAGATACCTCAAAGGGTTATGTTATGTACGGTGGAAAACCTAACGAAGGAATGACTGAATCAGAGTCGCGCAATGTTGATTTCATTGAGAATGATTTCACGATAGGTGAAGTTAGGAAAGACTTTGAACTTTTTGAGATGGAAGAAGAACACATGACATCTTGGCGAAGGTGGGGAATTGCCTCAACCTAATCCTATAGTACAACATGAGGTTGAACCTATGGAAGTCGCCAATAAGAGTCAAGGTGATCTTCATCCGAGGGGAGTACGGATTCTAGTGGGAGTCAGATACTGGGCGAAGTAAACGTGGAAATATACCTCGTCGTCGATTCGCGATCGAAGAGGAATCTTTCCTAACTACTTCTTTCAATTCTAGTGAGCCTACATCGTTCAAAGAAGCCCTTTCTTTACCTACAAATAGTGAATGGATGACTGCAATGGAAGATGAAATTTCCTCTATGAAAAAGAATCAGGTTTGGGAGTTAGTTGATCTTCCACAAGTCGCAAGACTATTGGAAACAAATGGGTTTTCAAAGTCAAGTGAAAACGGATGGATCAATTGACAAATATAAAGGCACGTCTTGTGGCGAAAGGCTTTACCCAAAGAGAGGTTTTAGACTATGAGGAGACATTCTCCCATGTGGTGAGATTTTCTCTGTTCGCCTAATCCTAGCGATAGTAGCACACATGGATCTAGAACTTTATCGGATGGATGTTAAACGCATTTCTCAATGGAGAACTAGATGAAGAGATCTATATGACTCAACGGAGGGTTTTGAAGTCAAGGGACAAGAGCGCAAAGTGTGCCGACTCAAGCGTTCCATCTATGGTCTCAAACAATCATCTGAACAGTGGTACATCGCTTTCACCAAGCGATAACCTCAATTGGCTTTGTGATGATTGAGGAAGACCACTGTGTGTATGTTAAACGATCCAAGAAAAGATCTTGGTTCTGTCATTATATGTTGATGACATCCTACTAGGCTGGGAATGATATGGAGATGATAAATGCCACTAAAGAGTGGCTATCTGCGCTTTCGATATGACGGACTTGGGTGAAGCAAGCTATGTGCTTGGAGTAAAGTCATTAGGGATCGTTCGAAAGATTTCTCGGTTTGTCTCAAGAGACTTACATTAAGAAAGTTATCGAGCGATTTGGCATGACTAACTCAAAACCCGTTGTCACCGGTCAATGGAAAAAGGATGTGTCCTTAGTACAAACCAATGCCCTAAGAATGAAGAAAGAGAAGAAGAGAATGTCTACAACTCCATATGCAAATGCGGTAGGAAGCTTGATGTATGCTATGGTGTGTACTCGGCCGACCTATGCTTTGCGATTGGGATGTTGAGTCGATTCCAAAGTAATCTGGACCTCAACTTTGGATGGCGTGAAGAGGGTCCGTTGCTACTTGGTGGGAACCACAAATTTAACCCCTTTGTTACCAAGGTGGTGATTTGAGCTTGAAAGGTTTCAGCAGCGGATTGGGCTGGAGATGTAGATGGTTATAAATCTACTGGCTACGCTCCTCCTTGGTGGTGGAGCTATCTCTTGGAGTAGCAAGCTTACGCAGGACTAGCACCGCCCTATCTACGATGGAGTCAGTACATGGCTTGCTCAGAATTGCGGCTCAAGAAGCCTGTATGGTTGAGGAGTTTTCTTCAACATCTTGATGTTACGACATGTGGATCGCCCCGTAGTCATTGCTTGTGATAGCATGGCTCGCTTTAGGTTACACTAAAGATCCCAAGTACCATGGGAAAGACGAAACACATTAACATCAAATATCATTTCACTAGAGACATGGTTGCGAGAAAAGAAAGTTGTTCTAGAATATATTCCTACTAGAAGCATTTAGTCGACCCTATGACTAAGCCTCTAGCTAGAGAGATCTTTCGAGGATCATATGTTGGGTCTAGGGCCGTAGATTTGACTTTATTCGAGAACACTTATGTTGACATTTGATTATTATTCATTATCGTTTGAATAAATTACAGTTTCATTTTGTTCCTTTTATATGTTAATTGGATATTTTGATATGAAATTGTGTGACATATATATTTTTAATTAAAAAGATGTCGTGGATATTGAATTGGCCCTCTCACACGGGTAATTCACCTTGTCGCCAGGTGGGCGAGCAAGTTGAGATAGTAAAAGTCTTTGGTACCTACAAAGGGGGGGGGGGTACACAAATGACATTACATTTATCGCCTTGGCATGCGGCCAAGATGAGACTTTTTATAAGGTCGACTTTATATCCCAAGGAAAAGTCTGAATGTGAGATCTTAAAAGAAGAGTCACTAGAAGAGTGACTGCTTTTAAGTACTCAAGTTAGACACCAGAAGGGCGGCTAGACTAAGGTTCGTATGACGTTTGAGCATGACATGCCTGCTTCATGTGGGAGTTCCGTCATAGCATACACTTCATACTGTATGTGACTATAATGCGACTTAAGAAAGTGATTGAATGATCCCTGCTTCATCACTGTGTGAGTTCTAGTGATCAAATCCAGATCACAATTATACCCTATGTGACTTAGAACTATATCATGAACTTGGACGTTGATGATGCTACTTTGGCATGCCGACCAACGGGCTATGCACATACAGTCCTACGGAGCATTGCTGGGAAATCAGTTAACCAAGAGTGATTAATATGAGTGTCTAAGGAAGATAGTATGATATGCATCTCTATATTTGTGTATTAATGCCATGGCGATCATATTGAACATACAGTTTAAAAGTTTGATCTTGATACACAAACGTATTGAGATTTAAGCACCGCTCTTGAGGGATTGAGGATGCTTAAACTGATGCATATATACAGTCTGGGGTATAGACGAGTTTAGTTTTCTAACGAGGGACGCTCTATGTCTTTGTCGAGATGGTGATTTGGTATAGCGCTCCACCCTTTATCTTTCTCGTCATGTCGCACGCTTCACTTCCAGTATGAAGAGGCAGTGTTTAACGGGTTTTGATGATACGATGTGGTTAGAGAGGTGAGTCCATGTGTACGAGTGGGAGATGTTGGTAATTGGGCTTGCGGCTCGATTATTTAGTCCCGCCCACATGGAAATATATTTATATTATTTATTGGTTAATTAGAATCCTAATCCAATCGGGTTTCGGATTACTTAACCTACAAGAAATATGTTTCTTGTAATAATATAACTAGGGCAACAAAAGGGATAAATCCCTAATCACAATATTAGGAGAACACATCTCCCAAGAAGCTGCCCTCTTTCTCTCTCTCCCTAAATCTATCTCACCAAAATACTCCCTCTAGCATAACCATCAAGAGGCTTGGATTTGCGGTGTGAACCAGTATTGATATCCGTGCTCCGTGATATCAATCCGACGAGAGAGACTTGCAGGTCTGTGGATATTGGCATACGAAGATCGTAGCTCAAGCGTAATTCTTCCGCTGCGTACAAGGCTCCAGTTCGCATAAAGGTAATTCGTGATTACTGTTATGTTAGCGAACTTATTTGATATATGATTAGATATATCCTTCAGTTTTGATGCTTCTATGAAATATGGAAATTTTTCCCTGGATCTTGACTTGATGATTTTGGTCTTGGGTTTAGTTTAAAATATGTTTAGGCTTTGATTTGGAATCATTATTGTTCATGAACTTTTTGGAAAACAAACAATACAAATTCAATCTTTGTTTTGGGTAAATTTTTGGAAGTTACTGGTACTAATCTACTAAAGGGAATTTTCTAAAAATGTAGTGTGTTATACCTATACATGTTAGGTAACTCTCTGTAAAGTTTCATAAATTTTTGAGTTAAGGAAGTATTTTTCATTAGTCACAAATCGTGGCTATTCTAGTAAGCTGTTACCAGAAAGTTAATCTATTAACGTGATATTGAGGTGACCATATTTCGATGAATACATGACTGAATTGAGTAGTTTAAAATTCTAAGTTGTACTTCAGAGAGTCTAGTTTATTGAAATGTAAGATTTATAATATTTCGATTGATGAGGAATATTTAGTGAATTTTCTATGATAGACACTCAGTGTAAGCCATAGAAGAAAATCAGATTTGTGTCATGAACTTGAGAGGACCATGACTTGATGAATACAAGTATAATTGGAGTATTTTAAAATGGTAAACTCTATATCAAAGAGTATAGTTTCTGGAAATGTAAAATATGTGTCGTTTGGATCAACGGGGAAGTTTTGGTGAATTTTGTACGATAGTCATGCTGAATAAGTCATAACAGAAAACCAGATTTTTAACATGAATTGAGGTGACTGTATCCTGAAGAATACAAGTCCAAATAGAGTAATTTAATGTTCTAAATTGTAGTTCCGAGAGTTTAGTTTCTGAATATATAAAATTCATGAAATTTGGAGTTGTAAGGAATTAATGGTCGAATTTATAAGTTGACTAAGCAGAATAATCATAATAGAAAAACAGATTATTAGTTTGATCTTGATATGATCATAGATTGATGAATACAAGTCCGAATGAAGTGATTTAAAATACTAAGTTATAGTTTAAAGAGCCTACTTTCTGAATATGTAAGATTCAATACATTTGGTTCTGGGAGGAATTTTTAATACAATTAGCAAGATTGCTGCGTAGAGTGATTCGTAATATTTGAACTTGTTAAGGATAGTTTTGTTTAATTCATGGACTAGTATGGATTTTGGAAGTTAGGATGAGTTATAATTCTATGAAGATTTTATTATTTATAACCTAAATGGTTTAATGATCTTAGACTAACAAGGTAGCCTTGGACAATATGTGATGGGTCGATTGTTAAATTGATAACTTGTAATGGTCTTTCATGCTAGAATGTGAATTTCTATGCTTACTTGAGATTATGACTAAAAGCATTGAAAGAACGCGAGTAGCTAGGGTTCTCAAAACTTTAATGTAGCTTGTTAAAAAGCTACAATTAAAAAGTCATAATAGACAGAAAAATAACAAAAAAAAAAAAAAAAAACAGCGGAAGACTTAATACTAAAGCACGAAATTAATCAAACAAGTTTACCAAACAATCTACAAGTCTATACTTGTAGATCTAGCCTCATGGCCAAAAAGACTTCACTAAAAACGATGAATTGTTTTACAAAAACTATGTGAAATCACACACAAATATTCTCACAAGATAATGAATCTTGGAGGACAAAAACCCCACATAAATAGGTTAAACAAAACGTGGGAAGAAACAAAACAACTTCCTTTAAACAAAACAGGAAGCACAAAAACAAGCTGAATTCAATGTAGCTGCCGATGTTGCAACATTGGATAACACATTCGGAAACTGCAACACGGCTGGAACAGAAAAACAGCTTCATGATCTGAACTTTTGCTTCTGACTTTTCTGCCCTTTCTCTCTCAATGTGTATTCTGAATTTTCTCTCTTTAGGCGGGCACTTTCTGGAGCTCTACATAATTCTGATTTTCTCGCTCAAGCTCTCCCACTGCTCGAAATCCAACCTTCGATATATATACAACAAACCTACAAACACACGGCAAGAGAGATACAATTCTACAAGGAAAGGGATTAGCTTATTCAAGGAAAAAATCAACACCTTTCCAAATCTTGCAAGATTATCTTACCAAATATGATCAAAGTCAAGATTCTTGGAATAACTAAGATACTTGCCAAGATTTAGTTACCTAACTAATATACCCGGAATATTTTCTAGATTTTGCTACCAAAAATAATGTAGCCAAAATCTAGAAAAAGATTATGCTACCAAAAATAACTAAACTAAATCTAATAAAATATACTAAGTCCTAAATTAACACAAACTTAACAAAAATCTTCTTTGACCAAGAAAGGTGAAAACAAGATAAAATAGGCCTTGCCTATTTTACCCTTACAAGCATAATTATGATATTGGTTAAATATTGAATCCTCTATGTTTATTTGATAATATGACTTGATAAAGCATATTGTATATTCTTGTTTAAATCTTGATTTCTCTTGAATACTTTAAAGTCTCACTGAGGTTTGATTTGTCTACTTGTATTGAACTTAAATTTCACTAATATGTGGAATTATGAACTCATTGAACTAGGGTTCCTAAATGGAACGAGAACCTAGCTATGCTTTAAACGAGAACATAGAAATGGGTAAGAAGTGCATATATCATTTATACCCTATTTGGATGAAACTGTAGTAAGGACTCAACGGAGTCGAGTTAAGGAACAATTGAACCTTACAAGGATCGTAGTGATATCCAATGATAATTATATTCCATTTGACTAGATTACTAGCTTTTAGGACTTGAATCAAATATAGTGAACAACTTAACACTTATGATTTAGAGACTCAAATGAGCTCCTATTGTTGTTTTGTGATTATTGTAACAATGTGCATAATCGTATGAGTTTAGTAGATCATTATATCTACTTGAGAATTTTCAAGTAAACATCTACTTGTGCATTGCATATAAGTCCAGCTGGCATTTGTTGAGTTTTACGTTGAAGGTGGGATGGTGCATCGTCTTCACGAATTATGGGATTCATGATTGCTATGTATCCCCGTACCGGATTCGATTCATACACCCCTCCACTGTGGGCCGCAGTGGGTATGTAGTTCCATAGTCCACTCCTGCGTAACCAGAGGGCGCATTTGACTAGAACTATACGACCGGGAAAGACGCCACCCTTGAGGTGATACCGCTCGGCACTTTGATATCACTATTTGGGGTATCACTGGCACGATATGATTAACCGTTGTGATTGCAGGAGCAATGCGACGGTAGTGATTTGGTATCTTCTCTATCCCTTATGTGGCTTCCTATGGGCACTTACGTGATAACAAAGTGTTAGTTGAACATGAGTTCATATTGACCATGTTTGTATTGATTAATGTTATTGAGAGACTTGATGTGTGTATATATAAATATGCACACTTATACATGATAATTATATGAACAACTTGATTTGTATATATATAGATATATATACTTGCATATGATGTTTTTATGGAAACTACCTTCTAATTCATTTGATTTGTTTTAATGAATTACACCCTGGTTCATTTGGACGGTTTAATAAGTAAGAAGAAATAGTTATCTTGTGGAGTATCAAAACGATATGACGCCTCTTCACGGGTTTTCTGTTATTTGTAAAATGACACCATGAATATTTTTATGATACATAATTATATGTTACATATCTTTTGTAGTAGCGTACTAGGTCATTATGACTCATTCCGTACTTTGTTTTCTAGTTGCAGTAAATTGGTAGTTGCGTTGAGGTCGAGTGGATCATGACTGTAGTAGAGTGCAGCTGATCGAAAGATCGAGATTAGATCGTGTTAGCAGTAGACTTTTCCGAGTAGTAGCTTGTGGAGTCCTATTTCTTTTTAGCATCGTCACTTATATTGTATACTTTGTTATTCTTGTGAAATCGATCTTGTAAAGTTATCTAGACTTTACGGACGGGTAGATACTTGGGTATTTGTATTGTTTCTTCTTAGGCCGACGGGTTGTGTCGTGCCGTTATTCG
This sequence comes from Codonopsis lanceolata, assembly GCA_013146195.2. NCBI lineage: Eukaryota > Viridiplantae > Streptophyta > Magnoliopsida > Asterales > Campanulaceae > Codonopsis > Codonopsis lanceolata. The sequence goes on from CM028383.1 coordinate 86,018,716, forward strand.
TGGTTTTAGTATTTTTTTCAGTTGTCTCCCGGGCACGCAGTAGCTTTGGGGCTTTTCTTTATTCTAAATTGTTATAGTTGTTGGTCAACCCCGGTATGCTTTAGCCATGGGTAATTGTTATTTCTGTTTGGTTTTTTGTTGAAACGCCGGCCTGGAGTGCCGATGGTTTGTTCAGCATCTGCAATGTTGTGGCATGTGAATTTTGTTTTCCCCCGTTGAGAGATAATGTCTCTATTGGTTTCGTTAACTTTGTTTTCGAGCTTCATAGCTCGGGACTTCATTTGTTTACCGCTTCCGTATATTCAATTTTTGTAAACCTGTATTTTAGTACGGATGTATGTTTGTGTTTAGAGCTTGTTAGCTCAACTGTTCCACTTACACTACTGTTTAACTAGTGCTTGTCCTCTTCTTATGTTAGTTTCAGCGACATGACCTTGGGATTTCATGTTGGAATCTGGGTCGGGTCATGACAATTACTATCACGAATCTCACGATTCGTAACGGTGATGTATTGCCAACCAGGGAAGACAGGACAAGACAAGACAAGTATGCCAACTGGACTTAATGGGTGACAAGTAAATGTTTACTTATCAATCATGAACATGTAGAGTGTCAAGTTCGACTAGTGCAAACTGATCCAAGTCAAGTAAATGTTTACTCACTTAAGAAATCAAGTAAGGACGAGCTCGTTAAGAGCGATCTCATCCAAGTCATGTAGGCATGTTATACTCTACGACTAACAATAAATTAGAAACATGAATCCAACCAAGAACATCAGAACTAGTATTTTAGTTACGTTGCAAGCATGAACATCAATCCAAATCAAAATCTCAAAACTAGTATTCTAGTTAAACAAATTTCAAAGGTCATAGGGATTGATCGTTGAGCCGATATTGTTCAATGGCTCATTAGTATCAACTCCGTCAAGTCATCTCTAAAACTTAAACCAAATAGAGTTTGAACACTATATGTGTTCCGAGACTCTTTTCTACGTTCTCGTTTGAGGCATAACTAAGTTCTTGTTCCATTTAAGAACCTTAGTTCAAAATCACTAAGTCAAGTATAAAAGGGAAGCCTAAGTCGATTATTGTCAAATCAAACTTAGTTCAGTTTCAATTCATAATTCCACATGTTAATGGCATCCATAAATCAATACACGTTGATAATTTAATAGGAGTATATTTATAAAGGCAAGAAACATAATATGCTTCTTAAGTGATATTATTAAATCCCATAGAAGAAACAATTCATCACATAGAAGACCCAATTCTTGATAAGGTAAAAATCATGTTTTTAATCATAATGTCACATATACATGGTATTTCACATTCAATTATCAAACCAAGCTAAGCCATAACTTAACCATCAATAATCACATATTATCCACAACCATTCCGTTAGTCTAAGATCAAGAAGACATATGCTTATACACATAAATCTCTTCATAGAATAATAATTCATTCTATAACCCAAAAGTCCACAGTAGTCCAAGACTTAGGTAAACACTAGAGCGGTGAGTCTTAGATAACAACTAAGTTATCCTAGTGACTTACACAAGTAGACTCCATGTATAGAGTACTAAAGATAGTCCTAATCCAAATCATCTGATAGAATAGTTCTCAAATTCATTATCTTGGGTTCCCCAAAACATTCACAAGGCGACTCTAGTGAGTCGGTATTCCAACAACAACAATCACGATTCCCTAGGTTTCATATAGGCGTAGATCACATTCTTACAAGTCTTGGGACTTCATTGAAGTCCGACATGCATTAATAGTTCTAATTCATTATTGAACCAATCCAAATGTCTTTCGTTCGAGTCACCCATTTGCGACCTATACATAACCAATCCAAAGACTAGAGATAATCCCGCACTTAACGTCACTCAAAGACCTAAGTTAGAGTCCTAAGTCACAATTCAACCCTAATACCAAATCGGTCTCACCCGATCAAATCTCAAGATTTCGTGATTGAGATTCAACGAACACAAGTAGTCATAGGAATTTATCCTAAGGCTCAAATAACAACTTCCATAATTAATTGACTCCATTTGGGTCAAATTACAAAGTCTCAAATTCTAGGTCAAGACATAATTCAGGATTCACAATTTATCCGGGTTTCTAAACCCAATAACAATCAGTCTTAAACCATAACAATCCAATATACCCAATAAAATCATTTGGGTTCAAACCCTAACTATCATATATTGATATCCATCAAAAACATATCGTCTCGACATGTATAACAATGACAAATCATGAGGAACAAGTCTCTAGCAACTTAACATCCATTTTGAGTTAGAGAGAGAAACTAGGGCTTAGGTAACATACCTTAATCGAGCCATAAACAGCTAGGAAGAGGAAAACAAACCAAGGGGAAATGATCTACTCAGAGAGGGCTTCGCGATGGTGGTCTCGGATCGTCAACCGTATGGCCGAAACTCTGGGAATCGATAAAACACACACTAATCTCCCACTCAATCTCACACACTCTCTCTCTCCCGTTTTTGGTTTAAGACGGTCACAAATGATGAGAGGGAAGGAGTGTAATGGGTAAGGGGTTATAATGAGGTTTAAGGACTAAAATACCCTCAAATGGGTGAAGGGGCAAGGGTTAAATAAGGGTAGAATAGAAATTTCACGTCAAAAATCTTGTTTGGAAGTCATCTGCTCGTAATAGGGAAAACCAACTGTTCGGGTGACTGGGTCGAATACTTGTGAAGGTGTTCGGTTGAGATGGCCGAACATCTCCCAGAATGTTTGGTGGTCAAGTTTGAACAAGGATTTAAGTCTAAAACAAGGCTAGGAAGGTCCAACACTTAAAAGTACACCTTTGGTATAGCCAACACAATCAATAATATTGTGAGTGCCCCGGGAGATCCCCCCAGATCGCACGCTCCCTTTTTTAGGGGAACACGTGGCTCGGGGTGGACATCACTCTTTTCATTTTGTCCTCTCTTGTTTAGGGGGAGACAAAATTAAAAGAGCAAAAAGAGTGTTGTCAAAAGCGCGTTGAATACGCCTCGGTCACTTAGTGTGCTTTAGTCCACTATGAGTGCTTTGGATTTCCCTATATCTCATCCTCCCTTGTTTAGAGAAAAACAAGATACAGAAAATGCATCACATTTTTCATTCTCATCTTCCCTTATTTAGGGGAAAATGAAAAACTGCAAAAAAAAAAATAATGCGAAGGCGCGTGGGAACACGCCCTACCTCACTGTGGACTTAAGTTCATTTTGGATTCCTATGAGTGCTTTGGATTTCTCCGTATCTCATCCTCCCTTGTTTAGGGGAAAACAAGATATAGAAAATGCATCACACTTTTCATTCTCATCTTCCCTTGTTTAGGGGAAAACAGAAAAGTGCAAAAAAAGGATGTTGCGAAGGCGCGTGGGAACACGCCCTACCTCACTGTGATCTAAAATGTTGTAACAGAGTCGTCATCTTTATTTTCAGGAGAAATAAAGAAAAACAAAAAATTACCAGAGTTTGTAAAAAGGGGTTCGGAAGCTAAGTTACGAGGTGGGAAAGTGTTAGGCACCCAACTCGCCCTTTCGATCTCAAAAATAGTTTTGGCTAAAATATGTTTTTATTATATTTATTTAGCAAATAAAATAAACAATTTAAACAAATATATCTGTATCTACATTATTACAAACTTGCAACCGCTTCCTTCTAGGAATTAGAAATATATTTATAAATATTTGGCCATAATAATGGCTCTTTTTAGTGCGATTTTCTATAGACATCCGGGCAGCATAACTGCTTATATTTTTACATTTGGCCTGCTGAAAATAGCATTTTTATAAAACATCTTAAAGGTTTACCTCTAAGAGCGTGGAGTGTGCTCGCTCTGTCCTTCCGGGAGAGAGAGTCTTTTTTTTTGTTGTGGAGATTCGAGCAGAATAACTGCTTCCGAAAGTTGCTTTCTGGCACCAGAAAATGGGCGAAGCAACTGCTTACTTTTTGCTATAGAGGGTCAAGTTCAACCTGAGCGAACTGATCCAAGTCAAGTAAGTGTTTACTCACTTAAGAAATCAAGTGAGGACGAGCTCGATAATACCGACCTCATCCAAGTCACGTAGGCATGTTATACTCTACGACTAAAAAAAATCAGGAACATGAATCCAATCAAGAACATTAGAACAAGTATTTTAGTTACGTTGCAAGCATGAACATCAATCAAAATCAAAATCACGAAACTAGTATTCTAGTAAACGAATTTCAAAGGTCATAGGGATTGATTGTTGAGCTGATATTGTACAATGTCTCACTAGTATCGACTTCGTCGAGTAATCTCTATAACTTAAACCAAATAGAGTTGAACACTATATGTGTTCCGAGACTCTTTTCTATGTTCTCGTTTGAGGCATAACTATCTTCTTGTAACATTTAGGAAACATTAGTTCAGAATCACTAAGTCAAGTATAAAAGGGAAGTCTAAGTCGATTATTGTCAAATCAAACTTAGTTCAGTTTCAATTCATAATTCCACTTGTTAATGTCATCCATAAATCAATACATGTTGATAATTCAATAGGAGTATATTCATGAAGGCAAGAAACACAATATGCTTTTTAAGTCATATTATTAAATCACATAGAAGAACCAATTCCTCACATAGAAGAACCAATTATTGATAAGGTAAAAATCATACTTTTAATCATAGTGTCACATATACATGGTATTTCACATTCAATTATGAAACCAAGCTAAGCCATAACTTAACCATCAATCATCATATATTGTCCAAGAACATTCCGTTAGTCTAAGATCAAGAAGCCATATGTTTATACACACAAATCTCTTCCTAAAATAATTATTCATTCTATAACCCAAAAGTCTACAGTAGTCCAAGACTTAGGTAAACACTAGAACATTGATAATTCGTAAGGTCAAACCATACCGGCGAGTCTTAGATCACAACTTAGTAATCCTAGTGACTTACACAAGTAGACTCCATGTATATAATACTAAAGATAGTCCCAATCCAAATCATCTCATAGAATAGTTCTCAAATTCATTATCTTGGGTTCCCCAAAACATTCACAAGGCGACTCTAGTGAGTCGGTATTCCAACAACAATAATCACGATTCCCTAGGTTTCATACAGGCGTAGATCACATTCTTACAAGTCTTGGGACTTCATTTGAAGTCCGACATGCATTAATAGTTCTAATTCATTATTGAACCAATCCAAATGTCTTTCATTCGAGTCACGCATTTGCGACCTATACATAACCAATCCAAAGACTAGAGATAATCCCGCACTTAACGTCACTCAAGGACCTCAGTTAGAGTCCTAACTCACAATTCAACCTTAATACCAAATCGGTCTCACCCGATCAAATCTCAAGATTTCGTGATTGAGATTCAACGAACGCAAGTAGTCATAGGAATTTATCCAAAGGCTCAAATAACAACTTCCATAATTAATTGACTCCATTTGGGTCAAATTACAAAGTCTCAAATTCTAGGTCAAGACATAAATTCAGGATTCGCAATTTATCTGGGTTTCTAAACCCAATAACAATCAGTCTTAAACCATAACAATCCAATATACCCAATAAAAATAATTTGGGTTCAAACCCTAACTATCATATATTGAAATCCATCAAAAACATATCGTTTCGACATGTATAAGATTGACAAATTACGAGGAACAAGTCCCTAGCAACCTAACATCCATTTTGAGTTAGAGAGAGAAACTTGGAATTAGGTAACGTACCTTAATCGAGACACAAACAAATAGGAAGAGGAAAAAAACCAAGGGGAAATGATCTACTCGGCGAAGGCTTCGCGATGATGGTCTCGAATCGTCAACCGGATGGCTGAAACTCCGGGAATCGACAAAACACACACTAATCTCCCACTCAATCTCACAAACTCTCTCTCTCTCTCTCTCTCGTTCTTGGCTGAAGACGGTCACAAATGAAGAGAGGGAAGGACTGTAAGGGGTTATAAGGAGGTTTAAGGATTAAAATACCCTTAAATGGGTGAAGGGGGAAGGTGTGAGTGTCTCGTTTCTTATTGGATCCATGCCACTGAAAGGCGGGGTTGTTTCAAAACCTTTTAAGCTCACGTGGAATACGCTTGGCCTCAAATGTGGACTTAAAATATAAACAATAAAATCGCTATCTTTACTTTAAGGATAAACAAAGAAAAACCAAAAATACCAGATTTGCAAAAGGGTTCGGAGGCTAAGTTACGAGTTGTGAAGGGGTTAGGCACCCAACTCGCCCTTTCGGACTTAAAATAGGTTTTTTTTGGCAAAATATGCTCTTTTATAAAATTAACAATTTAAATAAATCATTTAATATATATATATATATATATATATATATATATATATATATATATATATATAATAAAAGAAATAACGAAACTTACAACAGCCTCATTTTAGAGTTGCAAATATATTTTATAAAAATTTCGCCATAATAACGGCATATTTTAGTGCTATTTCTTATAGAATTTTGGGTTATAGCACAGCATGCCGTCTACAAAGGATCTTAATTTTTGAGAAGCCACAGCGTCTACCAAAATATCAATGTTGGGTAGAGGGAAGTCGTCTTTGGGCGATGCCTTGTTGAGGTAGCGGAAGTCTACGCAAATCCGAACCTTCCCATTAGGTTTCAGCACGGTCACTATGTTTGACAGTCAAATAGGGTACTCAACTACCCGGATAAACATGACGTGTAGCTGCTTCATGATCTCTTCTTTTACTTTCAGTTACCATTCTAGCTTGATTTGCGGAGTTTCTGCTTAAATATCCTAGCATCTGAGTATGTCGGAATTCGGTGCTCTACAATTGTTGGATTCAACCCAGGCATGTCTTCGTATTACCATGTGAAGACATCTGCAAACTCTCTGAGTAGACCGATCAATGCTGCCCTTTCTGACCCTTGCAAATAACTATCGATTCTAACCTCTCTGATTTCACTGTTCAGCCCTAGATTGATAACAGAAAAGTCTTCTACTGACACTGCTGATCGGTGCCTTTCTCATTGCCTGATTGACTTTTCGAGTTCGATTAGGTATTCTTTATCTTTCGGGTCCATTTCGTTAAATGACTCAATATTTATATTAGTTAATTCGTCTTTTAACGTAGTTGCAACCAAGGAATACGCGAAGACATCAAGACTTTCATTATTAATTTTAGGGGTTACAGGATTGGTTACATTATTGAGGTCCTGTGTTTGAGGTCCTCAATTTCAATGAGCGGGCCGGTAGGTGACCAGTCCGTGAGGCAAAAGAAAACAGGGGGAAGGGTGTATCTGAAACGGTCCACCAAGTCTGCTGTTGTCAGGAGCAGTCAAGCTGTTGTGTACCAATTTTGCAGGGGGTTATCAACAATAAACTCAAATTCTGCGAGGAGCTCTTCATAGCTAGTCCCTCCTTCAATTATACCCAGGAAACTATCTCCCATAAAGCCATCACCGAATAGAGCCAGGGCATAGTCATCTTGATCTATGGTCCAGGTGTTTTGGATCATTACAATTTTATATGCAGTGTTGCGGGGCTCCATTATAACCTTTTCCATTTCGATGGTGGCGAGACTAACGTCTTAAAAAATCTCCCAACCAGGGCGTCTTTTGCATTTTGATAGGCATCTGTTTCTCCTTTCCTTATAAAATATCCATTTCGAGTTTTTCTACATGGCTGTAGAGGAGGATCTTTGTAAGGCCGCTTTTCACGTTCTGCCATATTCTTTTAATGTTTCGGTCTCATGACCGTAGCTAACTCGGCTGGCATAGGTTGGTATCCTAAACCAAATGGAGGAATACATTCTTTAAGTTCATCCTGGACCAGATTGATAAGACCCTATTGGTTTCTGCCGAGACCCACACCAGGCATGTAATTCATTTTTCGAAGCAAGTTTAATGCAACCATATCTCCGATGACTATGGTTTTCTTTCTAGTGATGTCAGTCTCTCGCCCATATTCAATTGCTTTGACTCTAGCTTGAGGGATGACTTCAAAACCACTTAGGAAGATACCCGTGTCATCATGCTTTATTTCGAGTATTGGGATATCCCTACTTTCTTTGTTTTCAACGATCTTATCAGTAAGTATGATCACTATATGGTCATCGTGGATGAACTTGACACGTTGGTGCAGCGAAGAGGCTACCCCTTTTACCACATGGATCATCCAAGGACATCCCACCAATAAACTGAAAGTATCAGGAATATTTAGGACTTGAAATTCAATTGGCATGGTTAGCGGCCCAATTGTCATCATCAGAGTTACCACACCTAGGACACATCGACTTACTTTATCATATGCCCTTACTGTCTGCGATGAAGGAGTTAATTCTAAGATCTTTATCCCCAATTTCGCTAATGTGCTTGTGGGACATACATTCAAAGACAAGTCGTTGTTTAGCAGGACCCGAGGAACCCTTTTTTCCATGACCCCTACAGTGATGTGAAGAGCGTCAATGAGGTTGGTTCCTTCCTTTGGCAGATCTAAGTCGGTGAACATAATCACATTTCCAAAGTGTATGTTTCTGATCATTTGAGTTAACTCGCTTGGAGAAGTTTCAATAGGGATGAATGGCTAACTTAAGGATTTGGCCAGTGTGTCATGATGATTTTTGGATGCACATAATAAGCCCTAGATGGATATATTAGCTTGGATTTTCTTCATCTACGCTAACATGGTATCTTCCATATTCGTAGCCCCAGTGTCAATTTCTTTGTCTTTCCCAAAGTGGTTACCACTTTCCTGGTTTGGTTGATAGGCTCGTTTAGATCTAGTACGGTGACTGACATCCCCACCAATCCAACTAGTTTTCTCAGTGCTACTGATAGTTTGACTACTACCCAAGATAGTGTCCCAAGAGAGCATGTTGTAGCTAAGCTCTTTTTCTGGTAGAGAGAGAGGAACAACGATATACGAAAATGGCTTTTCATTCCTTTCAAACATAATGGGTACACAATTTTCTTCATTGATCTCAATTAGGGCTGTCAAATAGGGCAAAAGCCCGCGGGCATGCCCGCCCCGCCGCCTATTAGGGGCGGGTTGGGCTGATATATTACATACCCGTTTGAAAAACGGGCTTTTTGGGCTTTGCCCGTGCGGGCTGCGAGCTTTGCGGGGCGGGGCGGGGCGGGCAGTGGGCAACCCGCATTTTCTTACAATTTTTAATTCTTAAAAAAACATATACATAATACATTGCATTGTACAATTTGAGCCCAACAGCAGCTGCCATTTGCCAAGTGGCCCAAGCCCATTCCGTGTAAGTCTTTAGGGTTAGTATTAGTGCTCTTTAGATCTAAATCTCTAATCTCAAAATTCAAAAATCAGAAGTTGAAAAAGTTCTCAGTTCTCACACTCTCTCTCTCTCTCACGCAGACTCACAGCTGTCTCACGCTAACGAACAGTCGCCCCAGGCTTCGATCAGTGTCTTAGTCCCATCTTCGCTCCAGCAATCTTCTCGACCGTCGCCTCCGCCACTATGTCGGCGTTGACTACTGCGCGCAGTGGGGTTATCCATTGATTTAAGACGTTCCGATGGCCGATCAGACTTTCTTCCTCCGGCGTTGCGCCGCCTCGTCCTCGGCGCTGGCCTCCGGCTCTGTCTCACAGAGTCACAGCTCACGCACCGCCTCCGCCTCCGCTTCTTCCCCTTTCACGCATTCTTCAGTCCAGCGGCAGCGACTTCGGCTCAGCCTTCCTCAGTCCTCTTTAGTTTCATCTCAGATCTCACGCCTCAATTTCTCCCATAGTCCCATGCCTCAATTTCTCTCTCCCATGCCTCAATTTACGTTGCAGAACGTTTGAGTTGTGATATACTGTCATACTGATATGGATCTATGTATATTTAATATTGGTATATTGGTATTATGGTATATAACTATTAACTGGTGTATTTGTGTATAATTATTGATTGGTATATTGGTATATAATTATTAATGGGTATATAATTTATATATTTAATAAATAAAAGGATTTTGGGCGGGCTTTGCCCGTTTTGCCCGCGGCCCTACGCGGGGCGGATTGGGCCGAGAGAATCAAGGACCGTTGAGAGTACGGGCTTTTTTGGCCCGACCCGTTTGGGGGCGGGCTTTTCGGGCCCGCGGGCAAACCCGCCCCGTTTGCCCGTTTTGACAGCTCTAATCTCAATCATGCTGATTTGAGGTAGTAGGTTATTGACTACATTGGGACGGGGGTGAGGTTTCTCGATGATTTTATCATCGATCAGATCTTGGATTGCATTTCTGAGTATGTAGCACTTGGCGGTGAGATGACCACTGCAGCGATGATAGTCACAATACTGGGCATGATTCCATGAGTTAGGTAGATGATTTTGCGGCCTCTAGTTTTCCAATGGTTTTAGCACTCCCTGTGCCATCAGACCTTGCAATATCGGTGATTGGGGAGCTTGCAATTCATCATAATACCTATTTCCTCTGTTTGATCCTATTAAATTTCTATTTGGACCATTTTTCCCACCAACTGTATTCATGGATCTATCGGCTCCATAGGACCATGGTATAGTGCCATAGTTTTTGGTAAGGAGGCTGGTTGGTGGCATAGTTGGTATATTTCCCACCATGTGGACTCTGACGATCCGACCTGGATCCCAATACGAGACCCCAAGGTCGTGCCGTCAGAACACACAATTAACAAGCAAGCAAGGGTAAGGCTATAATAGGGATACGACAACGACTCAACAAATGCGGAAGCGAATGACATAATGGAACCCGAGCTAACAATCTCCGAAATATAAAACAACCCAAGAGATAGTAAATCTCTTGACCCAAAAATTCAAAGCACGTGACGCAACATTAGACACGTACAACAAAACCACCTGTTACAATTTTATATAAAATAATAAATTCAAGTCATCGGCGACGTTACAGCCGGAACCCAACATTAACTAAGTCTACAACTCTAGTCTACACACTCTACGGCTAAACATGCCGGAGCACAACATAACCAACAATATAAACAAACTCGAGATGGAATAAATATGTACTTAAATAAATGTGGCTCGACTAACATTTGTCGGCTCACAAAAGACCAAGTACTAATAATTTAATATGTACAAGTACCAATAAAAACCACAAGCTTTTCTACCCAAAGTGAAGTCTATATAACTTCACTTCCCAAACATCCTTTCCAAAAAAACCAAGGCTACAAAATATAATAATAGCAACCTTCACAAGAATCACACTTCTATCATAGACTCGACGGATTCCTTCAAATCATTAGCTTGGCTCGAATCTAAGGAAAACAAAGTAAACGAGTAAGTCATAAAGACTTAGTAAGCTACTAAAGAGGCAATGTCATGGCATGTCATTATGCTCAAATAAAACATGTACATCTCATGTCATACTCATAATATTTTATTTCATGGTATGATCCTCAACACAAACCAAATCCAACCATAATCTCGTAGAACATAGTTCTTTATAAATTATTATAAAATAAATCATATCAAATAGAATATGATTCTCAATTCCAAAATGTGTAGCATTTTATTTCCACATTTTAACCTATCACCAAACCACCATCCATATAACTCAATTTTACCATGAGTCTCATACCTCACCATTAATCATAACTCATATAATAATTCTTTATATGAAAGATCATTGTTTCCATTCTAATCATGGATAGCATGCTATATTTTTGGTATAACATCATATCATAAAAATCATCATTTCATTAGCATGTTATATTTTTATTATAGCATTTCATCAAGTAATCATCATCTCATGTAAATCATATCATTAACCACGTAGCACAAAAATTCATATAAGTACTCGTATAATAAACCACATAAGAGAGAAGATGATTCCTTTTTCGCATCTGCCATGTATTCTTATACAAAACACGTGCAACCATATGTGTCCTCGATATCCCTTTTTGTGGTATCGACGTCCCCGAGATAATAACCCGCTCGAGTTCCACAGCTATCAAAGGTAGGTGTATTACTCTAGCAATGATCAGCTACTTCCCCACCGTGGCCATCGATGGAGGGGTGTGTGCAACCTGGCACGACAATCCATTGCGATCATGAATCCCACAATTCGTGAAGACAATGCATCGTCCCGCCAAAGACTAAAACCAAAACCACGCCAGTTGGACTCAAACACAAGCACATATAATATATACTCGCATGTTCAACCAAAGGAAAAGTACCACACAGCGCACTAATCCAATCAAGTAGATATTTACTTTTAAATCACGTAGTTATGCATTTCTGTGCTAACTAACACATAAACACATTAGAGAAATAATATCAATTCTCTAATACCCAAGTGTTCTTCACACACTTGAAAATGCTCGGAGGCTTAACCTCCATCAAAACTACCCCAAATTCTGTAGGATCTTAATATGTGATTCACTATATTCATATTAGTCCCAAAATTGGCTCCGTTGAGTCATTTCTACTTTTTCCAAATCCGAAGGCGTAGAAGCTATTTGCATCACAACCTTCCTATTATTCATTAGCTAATATTCATGGCTATGTTTTCAAGGTTAACAACATTGTATAACCCAAATAATCCATACCTTCCCAACAAATCCTCAAAACATGATTCGTAGATCAACACTTATTAATTAAAGTTAATCATCACATTTCAAGCATGTATCTCAAGATATGATTTTATCTAGCATGCTTACCAAAATAGCCATTTATCCAAAAAAAGACGTAAATTCATAACCAAGATGTAAATTCATCTAGCATGCTCATAACCAAGATATAAATTCATTTAACATGCTCACAACCTTAAATTTATGAATTAGAGTTGAACAACATACTCTTATATACATGAAAGTCAACTCAATCCATTAAAGTCAAACGTTACATTTTAATCATACAATCCATAATGATAATTCATTTATCAATTTCACAACCAAAAATAGGAAACATAAATCCATATGTGATTCTAATAATTCAGAAATAACCAATAGGAACCCCAAAAATCATTCATATCACCAATAACTCATTTACAACCTAAGCATCATGTCAAACCCTAAGTTTTTAGGAAATCATGACCATCATGCTGAAAATGTCTTGCAGAAGTATAAAAAAGAAGATCGTTACAACTTTGGGCCCCCATCAATTTCCAGGTTAGACTAGGAAAGTAGACCATTTGTAAAGTGTCCACTTATTGTTAACATGTTATTACATGCCCAACAGCCCTAGCTTTTACCACTGTAGAATTTACGACCTTCCAGTAACACCCTAAAATATTTTGTACATTTTTTCTATATTTCACATGACAACAATAGCAACGAGAGAATGGACTACTCAGCCTCGTGGTAAAGTAGCTTCTCGGCTACTTTAAATATTGTGACAACATTCCTTCCTGTAGAGGAATGATATAATCCAACAAACTAACGTCTAGGACTTGATATTGCAAATTGATGTAGCGGAAGAAACTAAAAAGTAACCGATAAATATCACAGCTGTTGAGATCGCACATGACTACCAGCGTTGATCTTCCAAATCCTGTTGAGGTTCGCAAACCTACCACGATCTAGGCATCAATTCACGTTGATTCAATGAATACCGGAATTGGGAAAAGTAACTTGTTCATAAAACGGCAAAAAATGCCTCAAAACAACCCTAAAAGTGTTTAAATATGTCTAAAACCCTAAAAGCAATAAATAGTTGAAATTACAAAAAAACCCGAAACTGACAAAAAAACTTCAGTGGCCCGTAACACTATCTAAACGACATATTTTTTCCTTAAAAATGCTCGTAATTGAGTAAAACTCTATAGATTTGTTCGTCTTTTCAAGATCTTCGTTTTGATATGTGGCGGGCCCCGTAACTCTACCCGAGTCAAAAGTTATGCCCTTTTCCGCGCGTCCGGTCCAAACGGTCGAGATAATCAAGCGCGACTGCGCGAGACTGCCTGCATCACAAATGGTAAATGCTAAATAGCTATTACCTGGGAAAAGTGTTGATTTCAGGGACCAAATTATTTATTAATCATTCGATTTATTATTGCCATATGTCTATTTTGTGATTTAGTTGTTCCTAAGCTTACTTACTTTGAATGTGTTGGTTATACTTGTTGATGTGTTTTATAATTATGAGCTCTTATTTCCAATGATATCTAGAGCATGATCATGTTTAGAAGGGAAAAATATTTTGTACGTAGTATGTTTCCTTAAATATGTTCCATCCCTTGCATTCATGCCAGTATGATGGGGGGTTTCATTCAATCATAATCACAATCTGAACCGGCTCCATCATTTTGATGAAAACACATTTATGTTATATTGAAAATATGTGGTGGATTGGATCTCTTATGAACTAAACTTGTAGAATGTCTGAATCTTCATTATGTGATGACATCGTATAATAACCAGAACATAAGGAAATTGGATAACAAGCTTTGTGGCATAAGATTTTGCCCATCCTTCATGTGTAAAATAAGATCACCCTAGATATCGATCAAGTATATATTAGGCAAAGAGCTATCACCACCCAAAGACCTGAAGTTAAAAAAGAATTAGATAGTTCTTTCGTGATGAGTTAAGCACGTGGGATCAACAACTTGGAAAATAAAACACTAGTCATAGTATCAAATGATGAAATAAATATATTTTAGACATTCCCAAAGGATTTGGAGTAGATAGTGTGTGTGTGTGTGTGTGTGTGTGTGTGTGTGTGATAGATAGAGAGAGGGAGAGGATCTGTGAATCAAATCTCAGTATCCCTGGCATAGATAGTGAACTGCCTAGTGAGAGAATCAGTGAAAATTTGAGAGAGAGAGAGAGAGAGAGAATAGATTTGTTGAGGGCTTTTGCGTGACTTGGGAAAAATATTTACAGAGTGCTTGGTATGTCATTTTCCTTGGGCTTTTCTTCAAATTTTACCAAACTCTGGAAAACATTTCAGATGTCAGTTTCTGTGAAAACAAAAAAAAGATAGCCTGAATTGTAATTACTTCAGCCTATTATGGCAACTCTAGGGCAAGTCTTGAACACATCTTGTTTGCATACATTAAAAAAATTAATTTCAGAGAACATTGTTTTAATATATATTGATAATAATATGCTCAAGTTGTTCCATCCAAGCAAAACTGTGCACTCCTAGCTTATATCATGTGTTACTAGTAATAACTTGGGCATGCAGATTGTGTTTTCTATTAGTCTTTATAATTAATTATGTTTTATAAGTAAGTATATGCATATTGATAAAGCTCTGGATGGGGTCGCAACTCATGTGCACATGGAATCTGCATCATACTAAGCTAAGCTAAAAAAAGAGTTATATGCTGATACAAGACATGATATTCACCAAAAGAGTGGAAAAAAATGAGCACAAACTCTATCTGGTTAGTGAACTAATATTTGATTTAGATGGTATGCAGAAGCTACATATAATTTGAGTACCCGCAATCGAGTCCTTGTAGCATAAAATAGGGCCTTAGATGACTATGGTATTAACCACAGTGTGCACCATTACTTATTATCTGAGAGCATATCCACCACAAATCCTCAAAGATGACATTTCAGAACAAAGGTTACCAAAAGCTCTAATGCTCTAAGGAAAGGGATGAAGCGTCCAAAGGAAACACAAGCTAGAGTATAGGATGGTTAGTAATGACTGCATTTATATATATTGATCGTTTTTGCACATGACATCATGATTTGATCTTTAGAATGATGTACACATGACATAATGGAATTCCAAAACCTACACATGCACACACTTTAATGCAAAGAACAATTAGCAGGGTCCTAACACTGCTTAAAAACATCTGTTAATTATTGTCTGCTAGATGCACCTGAAAGAATATCGGAGAAGAATTGTTTTGTCCATTAGAGGCTGGAGCTTGAGATGATCCTGATGGTTGGCGCATTGGGGATGTTGGAAAATGTCTAGTTGAAGACTGCCTGGACAATTCAAAAGGTATGCTACCACTTCTAGATAATGTTCGCATTCCTGCACGATCTGAAAATGGATGACCAAATGCAAGCCAATCTTTTTCAACAAGAGCCTGCATATAAATGAAAGATATAAGCCACATGTGCATATTCAAGTAAATGCAAGAACAGAAACTCTACAATGAGATCATTAAATGTCAATCCTGGTCTTGACAATCTTATGAACAAGTGCAAGACAAGGTATTAGTGTCAGCTCTAACTATGACGTTTCATAGGCTAACAAACTGGCTTAAGCCCTAAGCAATATGCAACAAAAAGAATGTATGAAGAAAGAATCCTAAACAGAGAGTAAGAATGTTCTGTGTTACATAAAACTAGTATCAGCTTGAAGGACAATTTTTTCTGATACATTTTTAACCAAGGACACACAAGCACCTACAAGAAATATTACGTGTCTATCATTATGCACAAAAAAGAAGGTTCATACTTATGATTATTAGACCCAATTACTGAAAGCCATAAGAAAAAGAATTATTATCTGACGCTAACAAGAAACGAAATCTCAAGTATATTCTTGAAAAATAACATCAAAATGCACATGATGAACTAGTGTCCAGTCAATAATACCTGAATTAACAAAAAAAGTAAAAGTCTGTTAGATGAGATGGCTGATACTGTTTTATGTTGGATGAGAATAGTATTGTACCTGCAACCCGTTATTAACAGCTTCCTTTTTAGCTAATGCATCACTGAAAGGTTCATGGTTACCTCCATTATTGGCATTGACATCCTATGTGAAACTGAGAAGTAATTTAGAAACTATGGTCCCCACACATCTTACACTAGAAATTGAGAATTATGTAGCAAGATTTTGAACCTCAGATTCAGACTCTGGGATAATGCTCTCAGCTTCTGCTGCACTAGGGGAAAGAACTTCACTATTAGTTGAGTCTAACACCAAATTTACCTGATTATGCTCATTGTTCTTACTTACTAAAGTATCCTCCTGCTTCTCATTACAGAAATCCCCTAGGCCCTTTTCATTGGGATAAGTGTAACTAAAGAAATCATCCTCGAGAAGGGAAAGTCCTCTCTTTGAACCAGCACTTTCAGTTGGATTCTGCGACCAAGTAGAGCCATTCAAATTTTCTTTCGGGCCAGGATCATTACAGACTGCAAGTGTCTGTGGCTCTTTAGAGCTTACTAGGATGGGTTCGTGGGGAGTAATATTCATTAGGGAACTTGGGGGTGGGCTTGGTAGAGGCACAACATATTTAGGAGACATTAGATTGGGTAACCAACTAAGTGGACTGGTTAAAACATGATGCTCATTTTTGGCAGTTCTTTGGTTCTTGATTGCAAGTTCGGTTGGAGATCTCTTCAAATAATTTCTTAGGGGTTGTTCCGCTTTTGATTCTTTAAAAGGGTTTGGGTTGGTTGCCAATTCCTATAATTAGCGGTCCCTGATCACAGTCGTACAAAGTTCCAGCAAAAAATAAGCTTTTATTGAAAGAATTGCACTAAACTCAAATTTACATCACAAGACCAAGGCCTCTTAACAAAAGTCTTGGTTTTGCCCTTTCAAAAGTAAAGCAATAACAGGAAAAAGATACAACTGACTATTTACGATTGCTTAAATGTCAATCAAGCTCTGTATTATGTGTTATATTGGAACCTAAATTGTCCGACTTCAGAATTAGTAGTATTGCTCATATATTAAAGTATTAGCATTGTTTGGCAGATGTTGTGTTTGATGGTAGTATATATACATGGTGTAATAATCATGACAGTTGTTCTGGGCATTTTGGATCAATGGTCAATGGTCAGTATAAAATTACATTTCTAGATCTTCATGTTAAACATTTATGCAGGACTAAATCAGATCACTGCCCGGACTAAATCAGATCAATGCCTGTTGTCACTGCCTGTTGTTGCCCATTCTCTTTATTAGACCATTAGTACAACTCGTATATTAAAGTATTAGCATTGTTTGCATAAAAATTCATTAAATACACATATCTGACTATTTTGGGATGACAGTGTGATTTAAGTAGCATGTCTAATTTTAATAATATCCTGATACAAGTTGGTTTGGTAGATGTTGTGTTTGATGGTAGTATATATACATGGTGTAATAATCATGACGGTTGTTGGCGAATTTGGCATAAGTTGAACAGAGTTATGGTCAATGGTCAGTATAAGATTATATTTCTTGATCTTCATGTTAAACATTTATGCAGGACTAAATTAGATCACAGCCTGTTGTTGCCCATTCTCTTTATTAGACCATTAGTACAGCTCGTATATTAAAGTATTAGTATAGTTTGCATCAAAATTCATTAAATACACATATCTGACTGTTTTGGGATGGCAGTGTTGATGCGGACGTTCTGGGCATTTTGGATCAACTCATCTCCATTCGTTTGATGATGGGAGAGTAGTTATTAGTTGTTGTTTGTTTTGTTGATGCTAAGTGTCATAGGAAAAACCGTCAGAATTTATGGGCAGATCTAGTAGACTTTTCAGAGCAGATTACTTAGCCGTGGTTAGTAGGTGGGGATTTTAATGTCATCTCTAACTCTACGGAAAAATTAGGGGGTGGAACTTGTGATTTAGGTAGCATGTCTAATTTTAATAATATCCTGGTACAAGTTGGTTTGGCAGATGCTGTGTTTGATGGTAGTATATATACATGGTGTAATAATCATGACGGTTGTCGACGAATTTGGCAGAGGTTGGACAGAGTTGTCGTCAATGGTCAGTATAAGATTACATTTCTAGATCTTCATGTTAAGCATTTATGCAGGACTAAATCAGATCACTTCCTGTTGTCACTGCCTGTTATTGCCCATTCTCTTTATTAGACCATTAGTACATGACTATGCATATTCTGGGCAACCCACAGTTTAAAAATACTAATATTTCTCTTAATTTATTACTTACTAACTTGGAACTCACTCAATAATGTGTAGGCTATTATTGTTTAGTCAATGCTGAATACAAAACTCAAGTTAAATACAAAACTCAATAATTCATTTGTAGTAATGCGGATGCATCTATAATGAAACAATTGGAATAATAATATTATTGATATGTTTCTTATCTCTTTGACTCTTCCTTCCTTCTCTGTCATAGTAAGATGATCTAATTTCCTTTCAGGTTAGTAGTTCCGCCGCAGGACGATGATGTCAAGTTTCCTTGTGTTTCTACTGGGATTAGGAATGCAATTCAAGGGAAATTTGTTGTGGGTGATGATGTCCCCACATGGAAGAAAGTGTTTGAGGAAATGAAAGATTATTATTTTAGGGAATGGAATGTAAAAATCTTTATATTCAATCCAGTTAATTAGCTATTTCATTTATACTAAAATATAACATTAGTTTTTTTGACTTGCCATTTGCAGAGACACTACAAGTGTGTAACAAACATTCTAGAAAGACAGATAAGAAAAATATGGAATGCAATGGCGAGCTGCCAATACAAGCTTATGTGTCATAGGGGACGCCAACAGTTCAAGCGAAGTGGGCATCCATCTTGGTGCACAGAGCACGATTGGAATCGTCATTTGTTGTTTTATGCAAATGACAACACAAGAAAGAAGTGTGAACAAGCTACTAAAAACCAAGGTAATGGCTTGGTATTATCTAAACATTCAGGGGGTTCTAGGAGTTTTGCGTTTCACGAGCTTGTCATGGTAAGAGTTTATTACTTGTTTATATCGTCTTTGTGGACATCCATTGCATTTGTGTACAGTTTCGTTACTTAACTTGTTTATTTTCTTTGTCATTATAGATAAAGGAGAATCCTGAGAAAGTGATAACACAAGATGATGTTTTCCCCAGCTTGGGTTGATGCATCTGGTGGTGTCACAAAAAATCGTTTGTATGACTTTGGTTCATTAGTTCCTGGGGTTAATATTAGTTTTGGTACCCTAACTTTACCCATTTTTCACTTTTGGTACCCAATGTACACAAAGTATCAAATATCATCCTAAACGATTTCCAGTTTCATCAATTTTCATACTTTTTGTTACCAATCTATCAAACCCAAATGGAAAACATGTTGTTCTAGGTTGGAAAGCCATGGAAACCGGCTAAGTCACTTGGTCTTGGTACAAAGGTAAGAGAATCAACCACCAACCCTCATTTCTTCCCCCAATTTCTCCCACCATTTCAACCTCCACCTCGAGCCCTCAGTAGAAGCAGAGAGAAAAACGATTTCAACCTCCATTCTCCTAGATTTCTGGTCCAAAGTGAAGGAAATGCAGAGATTTCATCTTCTTTGTAATCGTTTTCGAGAAATTGACGGGAATGGGACTTCATTTCTTCCCCAATTTCTTCCCTAATTTCTCTTCATTCCAGCCCTAATATTTATGGGTGTCCAATTTCTTCAAATCTTAGCCTTTACCAGGTAATTCCCTCCTCCAAATTCTTAATTCATTTTCTCTCCCATTGTATTCCCTTTTCTCAATTCGTCTTTCCCCAATTTCTTCCTTAGTTTCCATTTTCTCAATTCGAGTTCATCACCTACCTTCATCTGTTTTCTTAAGCTATTGACTTTGAAAATGAACAACTCCACACCAACCTCTTCAAATGGTAGTTGGAGCTCAAGTAATATGGAAGACATGTACTGTAAATATGGAATAAAGATTGGATTGAAGACATCTTGGACTAGAAATAATCCAGGAATAAGATATTGGGCATGCCCAAAATATGGGGTAATTTTAATTTTTATTGCATTTACCTCCTGTTCTGTTTGGTATGGTAGATATACCTAACTTTCTTTCTTTTTTCTTTTTAATTACATCAACATGGATATTGTGGATTTTTTAAATGGTTGGATGATGAATGTAGCATAAGGTCCAAACAAATTATTCCGGGATTCTTAGCCAAGTTGAACAGATTTGAAGCTGAAGTAGAGACATTGAAGATGAAAGAGGCTGAAATGAAAGCTGAGTTGATGATGGCAAATACCATGGTTGAGGCCATGAAGACTGAAGTCATTCAGTTGAAAATAAAACTCAGATGTGTCTTTATTGTAATGACAATTATAATTAGTTTTTGTATGACCATGATGTTTGATTTGTAATTATAAATATGTAAAAACCTTGCAATCTTCTAAATACAATATGTTTTTTTGTTAATCTATTGATTGCAATGGAAGTTGTATTGGCAATTCTATTTGGCAAGTTTGAAGAGTTTGGACATACATGATATCACACTTAGGTTGAGAAATTCAATCTTCTTCCTGAATTCTTTAAGTTGTATTGGCAATTCTATTTGGCAAGTTTGCAATGGAAGTTGTTTGTTATAGAGTGTGATCTGTTTTGTTTTGTAACCATCACATACAGAAATTTGGACATAACTGCAGAGCAACAACTACATGACTGAATGACTTGGAAAATTTTGTAACCAGAAATTTGGACATAATTGCAGAGCAACAACTGCATGACTAGAATTTGGACATAACAACAGAGTTTGGAAAATTTTGTAACTAGCATAACTGCAGAGCAACAACTGGACATAACAGAAATTCTAAATACCAAATCCATACAACAATTGCATTAAGGGAGAGCAACAACTGGACATAACAGAAATTCCAATTACCAAATCCATACAACAACTGGACACTAATTTTGTACAGAAATTCCAAGTACCAAATCCATACAACAACCGGACATAACATGTAGTAATCGGCAATCGGCTCGTAATTTAGTCATAAATTAGATTAAGTACTAAACATCTTCAATAAATTAGGCTGTAAAAACTGGACATACATAACCAAACATAACATGTATAACTGGACATAACATAACATAACCAATTTCATTAACATAACACAAATTTATACAAGAACATGGTTTAATAAGTCAAATCCATAAATACCAAATTTCTACTCAAATCCATACAGAGTTTGATAACTACCAAATCCCAAATACCAAATACCAAATTCCAAATTCCAAATTCCAGATCCATACAGATTTTGATAACATCAAATTGTTTAAAAAACAACAAAAGTTTAACACAAATTAGAGTCTTCTCTCGGATCCACCTCCAATTTCATGTCTCATTCCCTTCGGTGGTTATATCTTGTCTTTGCCACTTGGATTATCATTCCCTTTTGCATTTGTTGAAGTTCCACTGCATATCCACCTCAATTGCATGTCTCAAATTGGCCATTGTAATGTAATTCACTCCTCCCCTCACAATAAGTAGATGCGATTGTTGATGTTTGATTCACCTTAAAATAAAAGGCAAAGTTAGAAATTTTCAATTAAAAAAAAGAATATAAAATGATGAAATTATATTTCTTACATTTACGAAGCAATCTATTTGTATTGCCCTTATGTTCACTTTGCTTGAACTCTCTTCTTTTAACACAAGATGATTAGAAAGGCAATATTCAATTTCACAAAAAGTCAATATAATACATATCAACAAAAAGTCGGTATTCAATTTCACAAACTTACGGGTAATTTTGAAGGATTTGATAGCGAGGTTGGCTACTAGGTTAGCTTTCGGTTGTGACAGTTGCGGTTGGTTTGGTTGTGAAGCAGTTTAGGGTCAGATTAAGGGGATCTCATCAACAAGTTGTGGCGAGTGCGTATTGGAATTCCTTTTGTTACAAGTTCTTGAATTATGTCCAACTACTCACACTTTCCACACTTCGATTTTTGACATCTCTTCAATCGTGTTGATTCTTTGGAAGATGCGTTGGCTCATCGAGGTTGTCTTCTTCTCGGTTTCTTTGGTCTTCCGGGTTTGTTTTCATATTTTGGGGGCAAAGGGGGGTAGTAGCGACTTGGCCATAACTCGAGATCGATGTAATACCCGTTATGGCATGCTCATATGCCTTCATGTATGTCCCAACGTGTAATAATCATTGACATAAGACTCGGATTTTTCCCTACACCAAATGGCCAAGCAAGCATGTTTACAAGGAATGCTGTCAACTCCCATCTTCTATAAGTGCATAGCTGCAAAGCAAGATCCACAACGTCTTTGGTCAAATGGGCCACGATCTCAAAATGCCAATCATACGCCTTGATAGGTATGCCCTCGGCACCTCTCTTGGAATTTTTAAGAGAGACTTCTTATCTAGGACATGATGGAATCCCAATTCTTGGCTTTATCTCTATTAACTTGCAACCTACTCATCACCAAATGTCTTATTGTCTCAAGCATAGTTATAATTGGCTTGTCTCTTGCATCAAGAATAAAAGCATTGAAGCTTTCACACATATTATTAAGCGGGATATCACACTTAGGTTGAGTGCCAAAATGTGACCTAGACCATTGATTTGCGGGCTTATTGACTAGCCACTCATAAGCATCCCCATCCAACTCTTTCAATTCCTCCATTCTTGCCTTAAACACTTCTACCTTGGTTGCCCTAAACTGCCCATACAAGAATTTTTGATTGACTACCTGTGAACCCATCCCTTTTCATGTTTGTGTGTAAATGTCTAACACAGGAACCTATTTTCGACATTTGGAAGCAGATCTTCAAATGCAGGTATGAGCCCCTTACGTTTATCACTCATGAATGTCCATTCATATTGATCTTCAAAGCCTATGTCACTCTCTAACAATGATAAGAACCAAGTCAAGAGTCTTTTGTTTCATTTTCAACTCTTGCATAAGCTATGGGAAACATTTGATTATTTGGATCAACCCCATTGTTGTCAACAATGTCCACCTTGAGGCCTTTCAAAAACATCCATCCACCCCTATAATCTTCCTACATAATTGAAACCCTTTTTACAAGCATCAAAACAAATATAAAGCCTTTGAAATGTAGGCTTACGGCTTGAACATCGAGACAATTTCAAAACCACACTTGAAGTTTGACCTAAGTAATTATAGGCAATAGTCTCTTATTTGTTGGAATTCTTTGCTTCAAAGTTCCTTCAATAGTTGTTTGGCTTTCTTTTTTGCTCTATATGCTTGTTGTTTTGAGACATTAGCCTTAAGTTTGGTACACAACTCATTCTGAATTCTTTAGTTCCTAAACTTGGATTTTCTTTGAATTT
>CM028383.1:86042709-86103910 GCA_013146195.2 Codonopsis lanceolata
GATGCTGCGTCGATTTGAGTGGAAGCGGTTATTCGAACACAACTTCGCCCGTGTTTTTGGAGATGGCAAATAGCGGGGACTCAGATTTTGACTTCGAGGAGGATGTGGCGTCTGGACTTTGATAGGCTTCGGTGGCTACTTTGTTTCAGATTACATATTCTTGTCCCTTGAATATTTGGCATAATGGTGATTCTTGAGGGCTCTTCTAAGATCCGGTGGAGGCTGAGAAATTTGTTTGGCCGCCATGTAGCTCACGGGCATTGGCCTTCGCCTTATGGAGATAGGCGAAGAGATCGAAAGTTCGAGGCTTGGGTCATTCCTCGGGCTTTGCGGGGAGGATTTGATACATAACCTTGGGTGCTAGGTGGCTCAGGACCCGGCGAGCGCAGTCAGTAATGGGAAAGCGAGGCACTCCCCCGAGTTGAATGGGCTGGCTTCGAATATCTGATTCGAGATCCCTCGACATGATGATCAGGCGAGGCCGAAATCATTAGGCCCAGGAGGAGGCTGTCCTTTCCGAGAATGGATGGGGCAGCGATATAAGGCGATGATGGCAATCGGCAAAATAATCCAGGAACCAGAAGGTATTCCTCCCCTCGGCTAGATGGAGATGCAGATGTCGAGATATGAACGGGCTGGACCTAGTAACACAACAGTCACGAGAATGGAGATGCCGGTGATGATGAAGGAGACATTCGGCGGTTCGAAATAGGGGTTCTTCGTGCCTCATGAGAGAAGAGGATATGGGCCGGCTTGGAGGTGGGCCAGCCACATTGGCATGGATAGCCGCTTGGAGGTGAGGCAAAAGGAAGGAAGTATCAGGGGGAACAAGTGGGGGTGTAGGCGGGGAATATGTATATATATGCGATGGGTTAATGTAGAATATAAATGCCTTAAATAAATATTCCTAAGTTGCACCTTAGGACCTTGTAATATATTTTAAGTATTTTAATGTAAGCTTTTGTCGTGTTTCTTTTTCCTTGTCAGTTGAGCCTGTTGTATGCCGAAGACCGAAGATAGTATGCCGAAGATTCAAAAGAGTGTCTTCCCTCTCCCTCTTTTTTTCCTGATTTTTTTTATGCTCTAACTTTTGCCTAAGCCGCCCTTTCGGGTTTTCGACCTAAGCGAGCCCTTATTTCTCCTTTTTGTTGTATCTCTTTTTTCGCTCTAACTTTTGCCTAGGCCGCCCTTTCGGGTTTTCAACCTAGCGAGCTGGAGAGGGAAGCACTTTTGTGGGATAGATTGGCTCAAGCATAGTACCTTTTGATTTTGAGCTTGTCAAGGTTGAAGGGTTGAACAAGGTCTTCTCCTTCTTGGTTGGTGAGGAGTACGGCATCTCCTGACCGGATCTTTTTGACAATATACGGCACATCGTGGAAGAGAGTGGTAGCAGCCTTTTGATGGGTAGCCCCAACATTTTTTTTTAGGCCCAGGTGACATGACATGATAGCAGTAGGTTCCCCAAGGGGTGGTGAATGAGGTCCTTCTTTGGTCTCCTGGCGCCTTTGATTTGACTATGGCCCACATGTTGTTGATAAAAAACTTGTTGGGTTTGGGAATGGTCACTATATTGACTGACCGGATCGGGTATTTTTTTTTCTTTTTTTTTTACTTTTGACTTTTCTACTACTACTTTCCTTTCTCTTTTTTTTTTACGAGATGAAGTTGACGTCTGTTTCATGCTTTTTTTAGTGACCATTCGGCTTGATCTTGGCGGAGCTTTTGTCGATTGGTGAGCATCCAGGACATGTGGGGATCGGTGTTTGACTATGGTGGATCTAGCCCGGCATATCTTCGTAGGACCAGGCAAAGATGTCTCACGAACTCTTTGAGGAGGTCGATGAGTGCTACCTTCGAGCCTTGCGGTAGTTCCGATTTTGATTTCTTTGACTTAATTGGTTGTTCGGCCCAGTTGATGATTGACAAGTCTCATTTCTGGTCTTTGAGTGATGTCTGTTCTGTTGCTCAGCCCGACTTTACAAGCTCAAGCAAATATTTTTTTATCTTTTGGGTCCATTTCATTAAATGACTCATTATTATGATTATTTAATTTATCTTTTAATGTAGGTGCAACTAAGGAATAAACAAAGACATTCATATTATCATTAATAGCAAAGCGCACGGGGGTTATTACATTATTGAGGACACAGGGGTTTGAGATCCTCATTATTAGGGAGGCGGATCGGTAGATGACCAATCAGTAAAGCTAAGAGAAGGAAGGGGGATAGTATATTCGAGCGGTCTACCGGTTGGGGAGTCAAGAGTGGGCGGTAGTAGCATACCAATTCGCGAGAGGCTTAGCGGTGAGATTCAAGGGTGTTGACCACGGCTTGGGGATAACCTCAAAACCAGAGGAAGATACCGTGTCTTCATGCTCTATCTCGAGGATTGGGATATCCTCGCTTTCCTTGTTTTCCACGATCTTGTCAGCCAGAATAATTACTATGTGGTCATCGTGGATGAATTTGACACGTTGGTGCAATGAAGAGGCTACCCCCTTTACCCCATGGATCGAGGCGTCGATAGGTGAAAGTGGTGGTATGTCCAAGACTTGGAATTCGGCGGGCATGGTTAGTGGCCCGATAGTCGGCATCGAGTGACTACCCACAGACACATCGAGTTGTCGTATGCGGGTGTTGTCTTTCTTGTCTGTGAAGAAGGAGTGAGTTCGATATTTTTGTTCCCAATTTGGCTAAGGTCTTTGGCGGGACATACATTCGAGAGAGGACCGTTGTCTATCGAACTCGAGGAACCCGCTTTTCCATTATTCCCAGTGATATGAAGAGCATCAATGTGGTCGAGGAACCCTTGGGCGGATTATTCTAGATCGATAAACATTATGACATTTCCAAAATGAATGTTTAGATCATCATAAACATAAGACATTTCAAAATGAATGTTTAGATCCGACTTAGGGTATCACGATGGGTTTTTTTGAAGCACAAAGTAAGCCCAGGATGGAAATGTTGGCTGAGTTTTCTTCATCGAGCTAACGAGTATCTTCCACCTCCTTAGCCCGATATGTTTCTTTGTCTTTGCACAGTGGTCACCTTTTTCGAGGTTTGGTTGGTAGGCTCGGCCGGATCTAGTAAGGTGGCTAACATCCCCAGACCCAAGTGGCTTTTCGATGTTGCAAGTATTTTGGCTACCGGGATAGTGTCCCAAGAGAGCATATTGCGGCTAGGCTCTTTTATGGATGTAGATGGAGAGAAAGGAATGAGGATATATGGTAATGGGTGGCTAATTTTTTCGAACTTGGGAGCAGTGATTTTTTCATCAACCTCAATCATGTTGATTTGAGGTAGAGGGTTATTATTGTATTTGGTCAGGAGGTTTTTCAATCACCTTATCATCTATCAAATCTGGATAGCATGTTTGAGTGTATAACATCTGTCGGTGAGGTGACCAGTGGCGATGATACTCACGATCTTGGGCATGGTTCCAGGTTGTCGAGCGGGGGTTTGGTGGCTGTAGTTTTCCAAAGGCTTCAACACTCCACGAGCCATTAGCCCTGTAATATCACGGAGAGGAGCTTGCAATCTGTCAAAGTGGTTGACCACGGCCTCACGAAATTTGTTTGGGCCATTATTCCCTCAGGCGAGAAGTTGACAGACTGCTCGGCCCATAGGACCATGGAGTAGCACTATAGTTTTGAGTAGGAAAAGTGGAAGATGCATCTCTACCATGTTGACGGTTGACGGTGTCTTTCCTTTAGAGTATCGGAAAGAAGCTGGAGGGTGTATTGACTTTTAGTTGCCGGTCGTATATCTTCATCAATACGAACCCCTATCTCCACTACTTCTTTAAAGGCTGTAAGGGAGATACCGCATGTGTTCGGTATATGGGTGGAGGTTTTTGATGAACATCAGGCATGACTCGGATCAGTGCATCAAAAGTGCAGGCCAACTTTCGTTTCCACATTTGCAAATTCGGCACATGTTTCTTTTTCCCTTTGGGTGCACGACTCGAGGTCTCTTTTATTTTACGGGCTAGTGTTGTCTTTATACCTTTCAAGGAATTCTTCGGCTATCAGGTCCCGGTATTGAGTCTTCTCGACAACATCGACCATTGCTTGGCGCCCTACTAGGGTGAGGTGAAATTGGAAGCCATAGCTTCAAAGCTAGCTCCCTTGATTTGCGCATACCGGTGGAGTAGGATTTTAGATGGGATATAGGGCATCGGTCCCATCGAACTTTTCTATGTCGGGCATTTTGAACTTTGAAGGCGCGATCTTGCGAAGGTTGTAATGCCGGGGCCAGCGTAGAAAATTCCCCTTTGTTGAGCGGTTTGAGCATCATGGTTTTCATGTTTTCCATGTCGGCCTCCATTTTGGTGGTGGGGAGTTGGTTTTAGGTATATCTTTGGCTTTGGAGGATTTAGGAAAGGGGTGTTGGGTATGGATTTTGAGCGGGTATGGATCTTGAGTCGGATTTTGAGTGGGTATGGATTAGGGATATGGGATGGATTTTGAGGATATGGGTTTTGGAATATGGGTTTTGAGCTAGATATGGATTCTGGGTTGGATAGAGGATTTGGTATAGGGATTTTGAGATATGGGTTTTGGGCGGATAGAGATTTATAGGGATTTTGAAATTTGGTGGATTTTGGGGTGGATTGTTGGTTTTGGTATTGGATTGGATTTTGGGTAGTGTATTTTGGTGGATTTTGGATGGTTTAAATTTGGATGGCTAGGATCATCGGGGAGGTAAGTAGGTAGTAACTTGGCACGACGGGTTATAGCTTTGGGGATCCATATGTGGGCTGTTTTGGAGTGGGTTGTTTATGGGAAAAGGGAGGTCATTTGGACTCTGGGGAATGTTGGTGTTTGGGATAGGATATGGAGGATATGATGGGTAAGGATTGACATTTGGGTAGTAGGGAGTTGGTGGAGGGTTAGGATTTGGAGTGTGGCGGTGTTTGGTGGGTTAGTGTTTGGTTGAGGGTTTGGGTTTGGAGGCATATGTGAGGTTGATGCTTCTTGGGGAGTAGGGGAAGAAATTACCTCACCACTGGATTTCAAGCTTTGTACATTAGCCATTTGGCTCATTATTCGGCGTTGCACCCAAATTCGGTCTAGCCAACTTTGCATTCTTTGGAGTCGGAGCATACCAGGAGCCCATATGTACCCATAGCGGTTCACTTTCTGCTGCCATCTTGTCGGATCTGTACCCTACGAGCTACGATCGATCTGTTTACGATACCCTCGATCGATCTACGCACTTGATTCCGTATCAATCGGCCGCGATCTTGTCTCGCCTTTCCAAATTCGGGCCGGTTTACGGGGAAAATGGGCTTGGTATCAGAAGACTAGCTGAAGGCTTTCTGGGCTTGGAGTACAGCGTGCCTTTATTAGTATATTTTATTATTTATTATTTTCCTACAAAATGACCGGATAAGCACAGCTTAATTTTGGCAGATCTCGGGACTTTCTGGAACAGTGGATTCTTTCTCCAGTATAGGACCAACGTATTCCACACGCCTTTCGACTCCAGAGATCGGGTGATCGATCCGAAGGGCCTATACTCTTTCAGGGATCCACCATTCGAAATGATCTAGGTCGAGCATTTGAAAATAATAAATCGACCCGATGTATATATTTTTTTTTTTTTTTTTTTTTTTTTTTTTTTTTTGACTTGCGCATTTTTTTTGACTTGCGCACATTTTTTTTGACTGGGGCTGACCCACAATTTAAAATGCAAAAACCGGTCGGTCTTTGAAGTGTCCTGAAAAACTATATGCAATCTAACGTTGGCTTATGCAGGGGGTAGGCTGGCCATGGTGTAGGGTAGCAGTTCGGAATATATTTATATGCATGTGCGTGTGTGCGGTATCTAAAAAGCAAAAAAGTTTTTTTTTAGATATAGAAATAGAAAATAAAAGCAGATATAGCTGTCTTCTTTGTTATGTATGGATTTTCTCGGCTTTTTAGCTTAAGCGAGCAAGCAAGCATACCATCAAGAAATAGAAAGAAAAGCGGGGAATCTATTTATTTTTAGAAAATGGGTCCTAATCCCCAAAATAAAATGAGAATGAATGCATGCATATATGTACATATATATATTGCGAATGAAAATAAAAGCGAGAAATAATAATATAAGGCCGAAAATGAAAAGATTTTTAAAACAAAGCCCGGCCCGTTTGTTGTCTTTAGGAAATAAAAAGAAACATTACATATATATTATATATATATATATATATATATATATATATATATATATATATTTTTTTTTTGAAGATTTTTTTTTTAAAAAAATACGAATATTTCAAGTATATCCGTAATGGTGTTTGAAATGAAATTTGCAAGATGGAGGATCATATCCACAAATATAGACACGGATGTTAAAGGAGCATAATATTAGGTTTTAAATTAATATAACAAGCATACTTTAGCCGAAAACAAAAGAAAAAAAAGTTTTGGTTAATGAGTCTAGCCCTCCATTTTTATTCATTAAAATAAAAGCGATCTCCCAGAGTCGCCACTTGTGGGTTCAGGAGGAATGGTGCTCCGCGCCCGCGCCCTTGGATAGGGTGTGCTTGGCGTCGTGCGGATGCGGTGACATCCATTGCTCCGTTCCAGCCTCCCTTGTTTAGGGAGATCGAAATCAAAAGTGCGGGAGGAGTCTTTGTCGAATAGCGCGTTGGAATGCGCCTCGGTTGCCTTTAGTGGATTTTTGATCCAATATGGGAGCTTTGGATTTTCTATGTCAAGTTATCCCTTTTTAGGGGATACCGGGATATAGGAAAACATCACCTTTCCATTCCCATCCTCCCTTGTTTAGGGAGAGCATTGAAAGTGCAAAGAAAGATGTTGCGGCGCCCCACTATGGATTTTATGAAAATAGCCTTATGGCCTATTTCGGATCACTATGAGTGCTTTGGGTTTTCTACGTCAAGTTATCCCTTGTTTAGGGGATACCAGGACATAGGAATACATCACCTTTCCATTCTCATTCTCCCTTGTTTAGGGAGAGCATGAAAGTGCAAAGAAAGATGTTGCGAGGCCCCACTTGGATCCAAAATGTTTTTAGAGTCGCCATCTTTATTTTAAGGCAAAAATAAAGCAAAACCAGAAAAGAAAACCGAGATGAAGAAAACGGGTTCGGAGGCTAAGTTACGAGTTGGGAAGGTGCTAGGCACCCAACTCGCCCTTCGATCTCAAAAGCGGTTTTTGGCTAAAGTATGCTTTTGTTATATTTATTAAACAGATAAATAAAGCATTAACTGCCTACAAATACATCCGTTACATCTATATTATTTACGGACTTGCAACAGACTCTTTTACAAACAATTACAAATATACTTGGAAATATTTGGCCATAGTAACGGCTACATTTAGTATTATTTCCTAAATAAATCCGGGCGATAGCTTTATATATTGATATTGAACCGGACCGGAAATAATACATTTACAAATAAAGACTTTATTGAATAAATGAAGTAAATAAATACAAACTTATCTAAAAACATTTTGCCATAATAACGGCTACATTTAGTACTATTTCCTAATTAAATCCGGCAAAGACAAGCTTATATGACTACATTGGGCTGGACTGGAAATAATACTATTACATGGAAATGAAAAACTTAACAATAAAAACTTACAGACAGCGTAGGGGTGTGCTCGCTCTGTCCCTCGGGGAGAGAGAGTCTTTTTTTCTGGTTTGAAGTTGAAGTTGTGTGTTGTGTGTTGTGTGAATTTGGGCGTGGCGCCTGAAAGTTACTTTTCGGCCTCGGGATCGGGCGGGGAATGCTGCTTTGTTTTGGTTGTTTGTTTGATTTGAAGTAGGGAAATCGAGGCGGAGTAACGGCTTACTACTGGCTGATTTGGCCTTTTAAATCGGGCAGAGCAACTGCTCTATCCACGATTTTTGGACCGGGGAAAAAGGGTGGATACCTAGCTGGGGGGCTAAGGTACACTTCTACCGGTTGGATTTGTGTTTGGCGGAGGTTTGGCAGGGTTTCGAGGCTTTGGAGGTGATCTCTCACTATCTCACACCGCTCTCTAATTCTCCAGCGTAACGTTAACGCGGAGAAGCTTTACGCAAATTTTCTGTCTGAAATGAGGAGCCGGGCACTGCTATTTATAGGAGGATTTAGGGACATCGGTGGAATTTCTTTTCTTCTCAAGCGCATCAACCGGTTGCATCGTGCGCTGAATCAGTTGTGTTTTACGGCAAATGAATGGATGAACAATGCACTGGGAGGCATTTTGGGCGCCACCCTATAGAGATTTAGGCGCTGTGCCCAAATCCTTATGTAGCCACGCCTAAATCCTTTTCTACGCTTCAATCAGTTGTACCTTGCGCTGGAAAAATTGTGTTTTGCGGCAAATTTGGCATGAACGGTGGTTGGGAGTTGAATTTGGGCTCCAACCCCCATCATTTTG
The DNA here is from genome assembly GCA_013146195.2 of Codonopsis lanceolata. Lineage (NCBI taxonomy): Eukaryota > Viridiplantae > Streptophyta > Magnoliopsida > Asterales > Campanulaceae > Codonopsis > Codonopsis lanceolata. Next base: position 86,051,096 of record CM028383.1, read on the forward strand.
GGCGCCATGCCCAAATCATTGGGTGGTTGTGCCCAAATTTCAAACCTTGGTCATTTTGAACACTTTAGTCCCTGCAGTTTGTCCTTTTGTGCATCCTGCTTTGTCCTTTTGCATTTTTGACCCTGTAACTTGACATTTGTTAATGTTTTAACAGGTCTTGATATTTTATGTCATGTCACATACCTGGGGTACGAAATTGGGGTGTCTACACCATTCTGGTTTGATTCGGCGGAGTTTCTGCTTGATTGGCCGAGCATCTGGATAGATAGGGATCCGGTGTTCGACTATGGCTGGGTCTAGCCCCGACATATCTTCATAGGACCAGGCAAAGATATCTACGAACTCTTTGAGGAGGTCGATGAGTGCTACCCTTTCAGAACCTTGCAGGTAGTTGCCGATTTTGATTTCTTTGAATTGATTGTTCAACCCCAGATTGATGATTGACAAGTCTTCAACTGCTGCTGCTGAGTGATACTGTTCCTGTTGCTCAACTGACTTTACAAGCTCAAGCAAATATTTTTTTATCTTTTGAGTCCATTTCATTAAATGACTCATTATTATGATTATTTAATGTATCTTTTAATGTAGGTGCAACGAAGGAATAAGCAAAGACATTCATATTATTATTAATAGCAAACTGCACGGGGTTTATTACATTATTGAGGACCTGGGGTTTGAGATCCTCATTATTAGGGAGCGAGTCGGTAGATGACCAATCCGTAAAGCTAAAAGAAGGAAGGGAGATGGCATATCCGAAGCGGTCTACCAGTTCTGCGGGAGTCAAGAGTGGGCCGGTAGTAACGTACCAATTCTGCAGAGGCTTAGCAGTGAGATTCAAGGGTGTTGACCACAGCTTGGGGGATAACCTCAAAACCACTGAGGAAGATACACGTGTCTTCATGCTCTATCTCGAGGATTGGGATATCCTCGCTTTCCTTGTTTTCCACGATCTTGTCAGCCAGAATAATTACTATGTGGTCATCGTGGATGAATTTGACACGTTGGTGCAATGAAGAGGCTACCCCCTTTACCCCATGGATCCAAGGGCGTCCCAGTAACAGACTGAAAGTGGATGGTATGTCCAAGACTTGGAATTCGACCGGCATGGTTAGTGGCCCAATAGTCAGCATCGAGTGACTACCCCTAAGACACATCGACGGTGTTGTCATATGCCTTTCTTGTGAAGAAGGAGTGAGTTCGATATTTTTGTTCCCAATTTGGCTAAGGTCTTTGGCGGGACATACATTCAGAGAGGACCCGTTGTCTATCAGAACTCGAGGGACCCGCTTTTCCATTATTCCCACAGTGATATGAAGAGCATCAATGTGGTCGGTTCCTTCCTTGGGCAGATCTAGATCAGTAAACATTATGACATTTCCAAAATGAATGTTTCCGATCATCTGAGTAAGCTCATTCGGGGAGGTTTCAATGGGATTGCCTGACTTAGAGATTTGGCCAGGGTGTCACGATGGGTTTTTGAAGCACAAAGTAAGCCCCAGGATGGAAATGTTGGCTGAGTTTTCTTCATCGAGCTAACGAGTATCTTCCACCTCCTTAGCCCGATGTCTGTTTCTTTGTCTTTGCACAGTGGTCACCTTTTTCGTTTGGTTGGTAGGCTCGGCCGGATCTAGTAAGGTGGCTAACATCCCCACCGACCCAAGTGGCTTTTCGATGTTGCAAGTATTTTGGCTACCCAGGATAGTGTCCCAAGAGAGCATATTGCAGCTAGGCTCTTTTATGGATGTAGATGGAGAGAATGGAATGAGAATATATGGTAATGGGTGGCTAATTTTTTCGAACTTGGGCACAGTGATTTTTTCATCAACCTCAATCATGTTGATTTGAGGTAGAGGGTTATTGACTGTATTTGGTCCAGGAGGAGGTTTTTCAATTACCTTGTCATCTATCAAATCCTGGATAGCATGTTTGAGTGTATAACATCTGTCGGTGAGGTGACCATGCGGCGATGATACTCACGATCTTGGGCATGGTTCCATTGTCGGCGAGGGGTTTGGTGGCTGTAGTTTTCCAAAGGCTTCAACACTCCACGAGCCATTAGCCCTGTAATATCACGCAGAGGAGCTTGCAATCTGTCAAAGTGACGGTTGACCTGTTACGGCCTCTGAAATTTCTTGGGCCATTATTCCCTCCGATTGACACTGCGGCCCATAGGACCATGGAGTAGCACTATAGTTTTGAGGTAGGAAAAGTGGAAGATGCATCTCCTACCATGTTGAAGTGCGGTGTCTTTCCTTTAGAGTATCGGAAAGAAGCTGGAGGGTGTATTGACTTTTAGTTGCCGGTCAGTATATCTTCATCAATACGAACCCCTATCTCCACCACTTCTTTAAAGCTGTTGTAAGGGAGATACCGCATGTGTTCCAGGTATATGGGCTGGAGGTTTTTGATGAACATCCGGCATGACTCAGCCGGATCAGGTCTGTCAAAAGTCTGGGCCAACTTTCGCTTCCACCTGACTGCAAATTCAGCACATGTTTCTTTTTCCCTTTGGGTGCACGACTCGAGGTCTCTTTTGTTTTCTGGGCTAGTGTTGTCTTTATACCTTTCAAGGAATTCTTCGGCTATCCGGTCCCAGGTATTCAGAGTGGTGATGTCAGACAACATCAGCCATTGCTTGGCAGCCCCTACTAGGGTGAGGTGAAAATTGGAAGCCATAGCTTCAAAGCTAGCTCCCCTTGACTGCATACCAGTGGAGTAGGATTTTAGATGGGATATAGGGCATCCGGTCCCGTCGAACTTTTCTATGTCGGGCATTTTGAATTTTGAAGGCAGTACTGCTGAAGGTTGTAATGCCAGGCCCGCGTAGAAAATTCCCCTTTGTTGAGCAGTTTGAGCATCATGGTTTTCATGTTTTCCATGTCGGCCTCCATTTTGGTGGCTGGGGGAGTTGGTTTTAGGTATATCTTTGGCGGGATTTGGGAAAATTTGGGGTTAATTTAAGGCGTGTTTGGGTAAGGATTTTGGGTTGGGTATGGATTCTGAGTCGGATTTTGAGCTGGGTATGGATTCTGAGCTGGATATGGGTTTTGGGCTATGTAAGCTGATGGATTTTGGGTTGGATAGGGATTTTGAATCAGGCAAGGATTTTGAGCTGGATATGGGTTTTGGGCTGTATAGGGATTTTGGGCAGTATAGGGATTCTGGGCTGGATAGAGATTTTGGGTTGGTGGATTCTGGGCTGGTGGATTGTTGGCAAGGTACGGGTTTTGAGCTGGTGGGTTATTGGTAGGATATGGATTTTGGGTAGTGTAGGCTGGTGGATTTTGGATGGTTTCGGCTGGATGGCTAGGATCATCAGGAGGTAAGTAGGTAGTAACTTGGCCTGACGGGTTATAGCTTTGGGGATCCATATGTGGGCTGTTTTGGAGTGGGTTGTTTATGGGAAAAGGGAGGTCATTTGGACTCTGGGGAATGTTGGTGTTTGGGATAGGATATGGAGGATATGATGGGTAAGGATTGACATTTGGGTAGTAGGGAGTTGGTGGAGGGTTAGGATTTGGAGTGATGGCAGTGTTTGGTGGGTTAGTGTTTGGTTGAGGGTTTGGGTTTGGAGGCGTATGTGAGGTTGATGCTTCTTGGGGAACTGCAGGGGAAGAAATTACCTCACCACTGGATTTCAAGCTTTGTACCAGATTAGCCATTTGGCTCATTATTCGGTCGGCTGCACCCAATTTTGATCTAGCCACCGCCGCATTGCCGTGTTGGAGCATACCTCGAGCCCCTGCATCTGTACCCATGGCGGTTGTTCACTTTCTGCGCCATCTTGTCGGATCTGTACCCTTTGAGCTGTTTACGTCCGATCGATCTGTTTACGATACCCTCGATCGATCTACGCACTTGATTCCGTATCAATCGGCGATCTTGTCTCGCCTTTCCAAATTCGGGCCAGGGTTTCGGGAAAATGGGTTTGGTATCGAAGGTGAAGGCTTTACGGGCTTGGATGCAGCGTGCCTTTATTAGTATATTTTATTATTTATTATTTTTCCTACAAAATGACCGGATAAGCACACCTTAATTTTGGCTCTCGGGACTTTCTGGAACAATGGATTCTTTCTCCAGAGTATAGGACCAACGTATTCCACATGCCTTTCGACTCCCCGAGATCGGATGATCCCCAGGCGAAGGGCCTATACTCTTTCCGGGATCCACCATTCAAAATGGTCTAGGTCGAGCATTTGAAAATAATAAGTCAGCCCCAGTGCATTTTTTTTTTGACTTGCGCATTATTTATTTTTTTTGACTTGTGCATATTTTTTTTTTTACTTGCACACATTTTTTTTTGACTTGCGCACATTTTTTTTTTTTTGACTGACCCACAATTTAAAATGCAAAAACCGGTCGGTCTTTGAAGTGTCTGAAAATCTATATGCGATCTAACGTTGGCTTATGCGGGGGTAGGCTGGCCATGGTGTAGGGTAGCAGATTCGAATATATTTATATGCATGTGGCGTGTGTGCGGTATCTAAAAAGCAAAAAAAGTTTTTTTTCGGATATAGAAATAGAAAATAAAAGCAGATATATGTCTTCTTTGTTATATGTGGATTTTCTCGGTTTTTTAGCTTAAACGCGAGCAAGCAAGCATATCATTAAGAAATGAAAGAAAAGCGGGGAATCTATCTATTCTTATTAAAAATGGGTCCTAATCCCCAAAAAAAATGACAAAATGAATGCATGCATATATGTAATTTTTTTTTTTTTGCAGAATGAAAATAAAGCAGGAAATAATAATATAAGGCCGAAAATGAAAAGATTTTGAAAACAAAGCCCCGGCCCGTTTGTTGTGCTGCCCGGAAATAAAAAGAAATATTACATATATATTATATATAAATATATATATATATATATATATATATATATATATATATATATATATATATATATATATATTTTGAAAAATACGAATATTTTCAAGTATATCCGTAACGGTGTTTGAAATGAAACTGCTGCAAGATGGAGGATCATATCCACAAATATAGACACGGATGTTAAAGGAACACAATATTAGACTGTTTTAAATTAATATAACAAGCATACTTTAGCCAGAAACAAAAGAAAAAAAAGTTTTGGTTAATGAGTCTAGCCCTCCATTTTTATTCATTAAAATAAAAACGATCTCCCCAGCAGAGTCGCCACTGTGGGTTCCCGGGAATGCGGTGCTCCCGCGCCCGCGCCCTTGGATAGGGGTGTGCGTCCGTGCGGATGCGGTGACATCCACTGCTCCCGTTCCAGCCTCCCTTTTCTAGGGGAGGACGAAATCAAAAGTGCGGGAGGAGTCTTTGTCGAATAGCGTTGGAATGCGCCTCGGTTGCCTTTAGTGGATTTTGATCCAATATGGGAGCTTTAGATTTTCTATGTCAAGTTATCCCTTTTTAGGGGATACCAGGATATAGGAAAACATTACCTTTCCATTCCCATTCTCCCTTGTTTAGGGAGGACGTGAAAGTGCAAAGAAAGATGTTGCAGCGCCCCCACTATGGATTTTATGAAAATAGCCTTATGGCCTATTTCGGATCACTATGAGTGCTTTGGGTTTTCTACGTCAAGTTATCCCTTGTTTAGGGGATACCAGGACATAGGAATACATCACCTTTCCATTCCCATTCTCCCTTTTTTAGGGGAGAACGTGAAAGTGCAAAGAAAGATGTTGCGAGGCCCCACTGGATCCAAAATGTTTTTAGAGTCGCCATCTTTATTTTAAGGCAAAAATAAAGCAAAACCAGAAAAAAGAAAACCAGAGATGAAGAAAACGGGTTCGGAGGCTAAGTTACGAGTTGGGAAGGTGCTAGGCACCCAACTCGCCCTTTCGGTCTCAAAACGGTTTTTGGCTAAAGTATGCTTTTTGTTATATTTATTAAATAGATAAATAAAGCATTAACTGCCTACAAATACATCCATTACATCTATATTATTTACGGACTTGCAACAGTCTCTTTTACAAACAATCACAAATATACTTGAAAATATTTGGCCATAGTAACGGCTACATTTAGTATTATTTCCTAACTAAATCCGGGCAGCATAACTGCTTATATATTGATATTGAATCGGACTGGAAATAATACATTTACAAATACAGACTTTACTGAATAAATAAAGTAAATAATTACAAACATATCTAAAAACATTTTGCCATAATAACGGCTACATTTAGTACTATTTCCTAATTAAATCCGGGCAGCACAACTGCTTATATGGCTACATTGGGCCGGACTGGAAATAATACTTTTACATATAAATGAAAGACTTAAAAATAAAAACTTACAGACAGCGTAGGGGTGTGCTCACTCTGTCCCTCGGGGAGAGAGAGTCTTTTTTTTTGTTTGAAGTTTGTGTGTTTTGTGAATTTGGGCAGCGTGACTGCTCTGAAAGTTACTTTTCGGCCTCGGGATAGGGGCAGGGTAACTGTTTGTTTTTTGTTGTTTGTTTGACTGGAAGCAGTCTGAAATCGGGTAGAATAACGACTTATTTCTGGTGATTTGTCCTTTTAAATCGGGCAGAGCAACTGCTCTTTCCACGATTTTTGGACCGGGGAAAAGGGGTGGATACCTAGCTGGGGAGCTAAGGTTCACTCCTATCGGTTGGATTTGTGTTTGGAGGAAGTTTGGCAGAGTTTCGAGGCTTTGGAGGTGATCTCTCACTATCTCACACCGCTCTCTAATTCTCCAGCGTAACGTTAACGTGGAGAAGCTTTACGGATGAATTCTGTGCGAAATGAGGAGCCGAGCACTGCTATTTATAGGCTGAAGCAGGGACATCGCGGGCATTAGAAATCTTCTCAAGCGCATCAAACGGTTGCACCACGCGCTGAATTTGTTGTATTATGCGGCAACTGTTTGGATGAACAGTGACTGGAGAAGGCTTTTGGGCGCCATGCCCAAATTTGTGGGGAGCCACGCCCATTTCCTTTTCTGCGGTGCAAACGGTTGTACCTTGCGTTGGAAAAGTTGCATTTTACGGTAAATATTGCATGAACAGTGCCAGGGGAAGCAATTTGGGCGCCATCACCCTCTATTTTGGGCGCCAAGCCCATTTTTTATGGGAGCCATGCCCATTTTCCAAACTTGGTCCTTTTTGAACATCCAGGTCCCTGCAGTTCGTCCTTTTGCGCATCCTGCTTTGTCCTTTTCCACTTTTGACCCTGTAACTTGACATTTGTTAATGTTTTAACAGGTCTTGATATGTTATGTCATGTCACATACCAGGGGTACGAAATTGGGGTGTCTACAGCACCCAACTTTTGGTCAAGCCATTCCTGCATTGCCGGAGGCGGAACATACCCTGGAGCCCCTGAATCTGTACCCATAGCTGACCGTTCACTTTCTGCTGCCATACCACTCGGATCTGTGCCCTCTAAACTGATTCTGCCCTTTTCTGACTTGAAACTGATACTTTCTGATCTGAGTTCTGTACTACTTTCCCGTATCAACTGGCCAGTATTATCTCTGCCTTTCCCAATTCGGGCCAGGGTTCTAAGGAAAATAAGGTTTTGGAGGTATCAGAAGGCTGGCTGGGTTTGGAGTACAGCGTGCCTTTTTATTAGTATATATTTTTTTTTTGTTCCCTACAATTGACCGGATAAGCACCCGCTTTATTTTGACAGTCTCAGAACTTTTCCTGGAATAGTGGATTCTTTCTCCAGAGTATAGGACCAACGTATTCCACCTTCCTTTCGACTCCCCAGGACTAGACTGGTCCCAGGCGAAGGGCCTATACTCTTTCCAGGATCCACCATCCGAAATGGTCTAGGTCGAGCATCTGAGAATTATAAGTCAGCCCCTGTTCGTTATTTATATTTATATTTATTTTTTTGTGTGCACTTATTATATTATTTTTGAACTTGCGCTTTTTTTTTTTGATATATATATATATGTGACAGCCCGACCCGGACTCCAATGCGAAATCCCAAGGTCGTGCCGTCAAGACAAGCTAAAAGATGGACAAGTACCCGCTAAGCGTAGTGGTGCGAGTCAAAAGTTGAACCAACAAACTCTAAACAGGAAGGTAAAGCCATAACGGCGATACGGAATAACCAAAAACTAAAATCTGCGGAAGCAAATCATAAGTGGAACCCAAGCTCATAATTAAAAACTAAGGAATACGAGGCTGAGAGACGACTATCTCTCGACAAATCTACGACTCGCGTGACGCAACATTGCGCACGGACAACAAACCATCGGCAACCTAAGGCCGGCGAAGCAACAAGAACCTAACCTGATAAACAACAACTCTACGGCTATAACATGCCGGAGGAATACATCAACTAAAAGAATAAGAGATTCAAATACTAACAACTAAACCAAGGACTCACGACTAAAATTGTCGGAGACAGAAATAACCATAACATAATACTAGAACATGCGAGCTAAACTTGCTCGGAAAGACAACGGAATAACTTCTAAATAAATACAACAGCTCGACCGAACCAGTCGGCTCCCAAAATAAAACAATAATAAGATACTAACATAACTACCCAAGTAAAGTTTACATAACTTTACATTCGTGTCTCACGAGATACATAATAACGATAATAATAAAATCTCCAAGCTTAAGCCGGGAAGACCACCTGCTATCCAACAAGCACCCGAAGCTGCAACGCGCACTAACAAGCTTACTGCAAAAACTAAGGAAAACAAACACACGGAATGAGTCATAATGACCCAGTAAGTTACTAAATGCAATTGTATGGCATAGCATGACGTGGCATGGCATAATGCACAACATGTATAAAATCATGGCATCTTAATCGTATACCAACAATAAACTTGTATTAAGTCATCAAGTGTCATAAACTTCATAAACCTCTTAGCACATTATCTTTCATGTAAGTGCTTATAGTAAGCCACATAAGGGATAGAAAAGGTACCCAAATGGTGTCGTTGTGTTGCTCCTGCAATATACACTGTTATACTTTATCGTGCAACATCGATGCTCTGTGATGTCATCGACTTTCATCGAGAACCACTCGATTTAGCTAGCAGCCAATGTCGCACGTATTGTTACGGCAAGGGGGCTACTTCCCCATTGCGGCCAACAATGGAGGGGTGTGTGAGGTCCCAGGTACGGCGATCCATAGCGAATACGGATCTTACGATTCATATAGGCGATGTATCGTCCTACCCTGACTGTTAAAACCAATCCAAATAATGCCAGCTGGACTTTTATGCAATGCACAAGTAGATATTTACTCGCATGCTTAAACAAGAACCAAGACCGATCATAGCGAACATATCAAATCAAGTAGGACATAAAGCTCTACACACCAATTTAATAATGCACATATTTGCACATACTTAACAAATCCAACTAACTTATAAGTTTAGTCAAAGAACCACATATGGAGGTATTCATAACCCTCAAGTCACAACCCAATCAAACGTACTATATAAGCTCAAGAAACCACAATATGAGGTCTACTATAGCCCTCTACTCGGGATTAAACCAAAGACTATTATTTAGTCTAAAAACAATCATAAATCAAGACTTAGCATTTATCCTCACTTAAAGGTACACCGGACTCAACCATAGTCCCAACTGTCATATATGTTCGACTTCTTCAAAGCCAATCTCACGGGTATCAAAACTAAGCCGTAGTCATAACCTCGCAAGTGCTTTCATGTGCACGTGACCAAATTCCCTAAAAGAGAACTCATTCAAATAATCATTTCTTAAAGTAATACGAGATCATAAGTTGGTCTCTAATGCTCCGTGCCCTAACAAGCACGCTCTAAATAAATCCCCAATAAGCCTCTATATCGAGGGTGTCACAAATGGTACACAATTCAAGATGTTCGGGTACTCACAATCAAAACCAACCCAACCCGAACATCGTAGGATTTCAACCTAAGGCTCACTAACATCTTATTGAACCTAAAATGACTCCATTGAGTCTTAATATCACACTTCATTAAATACGTATTTCATAAATCCCAAAATTAACACATCATCCAAGTTTATAGAAATTCTCCCAAAAATAATCCCCCAAAAATCCAAGGACTCATCATAATCATAGTCAACGAAACCCAAATGTTGTAGGACTTCAACCCGAGTTTGTTAACACAATATTGAACCTATTACGACTCCGATGAGTCTAAATACTAAGTTTCATTATTTTCACACTTCATCAATCTCAACAATAATACCCACTTTATTTAACAACAATATATCCAATAATTCGGGCTTCGTCTTTGCCATAATCTTCACATTGCTAATGTGATTGTTGAATCTGATTCACGGGTTGTTGTTGAGGTTCTTTCTAGTCGTCAGCAGGTTCCTTGGATGTATGAGTATGAGCTCCGAGACTGTCGGTCCTTTCTTGGGCCTGCCCCTATTCAGCACGTATTTCGAGAACAGAATTGTGTCGCCGATAAGCTTGCTGCCGCTGCCCATTTTCACCAAGGTTTTCAGATGTATAGTTCCATGGCTGATCTTCCCTGTGAGGCTCGGTGTACTTTGATTCATGATCGTCTAGGCCTTTATAATTTTCGTAAGGGTCATTAGCTTTGTATCTTGTTTTGTTTCGAGGTCAGGCTCCTTTGTCCCCCCCTTGTTTGGGTAAGGCTGGTTGTCCCCCTCATGGCTGTATGTTTTCCTTTTGTTTTTAATAAAATTCGCAGGTGCCGCCCTGCTTCCCCAAAAAAAAAAAAATAAATAAATAAAATAAAATAAAATAATAATAATAATAATTCGGGCTTGATTCTCAAGCCCTAAAATTCACAACAAAACCCATTTCATAAATCACATTATTTCAATTAAATGTTCCTACTCATAATTTCTAGTGAGTTCACTCTTCCAAAGCCCCAATCATAGGCATATTTCCACAATAAATCCAAGTAACATATGGACATGATTTCTAGCATACTCATAAGCCTAGAAACACAAGATGAAGAGTAATCATATACTTCAACAATCATAGAAACCACTCTACAAATGCTCTTAACAAGTTTATACTTCCAAAAATCCCCAAATTAACACATACAAAGCATATCAAGTGTTCATTGCCCACAAATAGCATATAGGTTGTTTTCCTTAGGGCCAATGAACCAAAATCAAAAGGGAGTAACTTACCTAGCTTGAGTGAAAACTCAAGAGAACGCAAATCCGATCGGTGAACTTGTTCTACACGTCGAGGGCTTCAAGATTCCGAAGTTTCAAGGCAATCGGATGGATGGATCGTCTTGGATCGAAGAGAGAAGGAGCTAGGGCTTGAATCTCCCATGGAGTCTCTCTCTCTCTAACTCACGGTTTGTGTGGAGGAAAATGAAGAGGTTTGGCTGATTTTGTGAAGAGATTGGGCTATTTATACTTCCCAAGCAATGAGGGCAAAACAGGGAATTCCTTGGTACAATTAGTAGAGATTAGGATTAATCAATCACTAATCTAACCTTAATTAACTTCCAACTAATGTTAGGACATGATTTGGGTTAAGTATGGGTGGTTAGGAAGGGCTTAGAGGGGGTTTAATGAGGGTAGGATAGGTATAATCGTCCAAACACAAAACAGGGAAAAAATCCCGAAATGTGTATTCGATGTTGAGGCGGGCGCCAACATCCTCCGGCGCCTCAACCTCGAGGCCTCTCTCCTGATTCAGCTCATTTTGTAATTGCTCCCTTAACTTGAGGCGGGCGCTCACAAGGTGCCAGGCGGGCGCACGGGCCTTCAACCTTCAAAACTTGGTCTAAACATGTCCTAAATGGTCCCAAACTTATGGGAAACCATTCTAAGGTCTAACCCAACTCAAAACAAGTTGGAAACGCACCCGAACAACTCCCGAAACAACTCGGAGCGAAACCGGGAAGGGGTGCAACAACGTGCAACCGGAACGACGAATGAACTCGCAATCGAACGAGCAATGAAAGGAGACTTTTAAGGCAAGTCTAAGGGCTAATGAAGAAGCTTAAATACTTATAGAAAGTTTAATAACAACTAGGGAAATAAGAATCCCAAAGGAGAGACGATTACGCGACTCGATTCCCGAACTACGCGATAGAGACGAGCACTATCTCCAAAGCTTCCAAATCAACGATAGACTTAAGGAACACCTCCAACTTGAAGTCTAATACATCTAAACATGTTAATAAACCATCTTATAAAGGTCTAGGACCAAACCGAGGTCACGAACACAAAACGTAAGCAAACCCTCAATCGCGTCGCATTCCGACTATCGTCGAGTCACGACTTGTGACTTTAGCAAGTCAACAACTATATGGAGTCTCTTAGAAATGTTTTGGTCTTAACGTGGTCTCTCATACGCATCTAGACCCTCTCGCAAACCAATCATACAATCGACAAAGAAAGAAGTGCAAGTATAGCACGCAAACCGAGCTAACGAGGGAGCGGGGTGTCACAATATATATATATATTTATTTATTTATTTTATTTTATTTTTTGATGATTTTTTTTTGACAGGGGCTGGCTCATAATCCAGAGATGCAAAAACCGGTCGGTCTGTGAAGTGTCCTGAGAAACTATATGCATTCTAACATTGGCTTATGCAGGGGGTAAGCTGGCCATGGTGTAGGGTAACAGTTCGGAATATATCTATATGCGTGCATGTGTGTGCGGTATCTAGAAAGCAATAAATTTTTTATTTATTTACAGATATATGAACAGAAAAATATAAACAGATATGGCATGTCTTGCTGTTATGTGTGGATTTTCTCGGCTTTTTATTTTTGAGCGCAAGCAAGTAAGCACACCATTTTAAGAAATAGAAAGAAAAGTGGGGAAGCTATCTATCCCTATTGTTGGTAATTGGGCTTGCGGCCCGATTATTTAGTCCCGCCCACATGGAAAATATATTTATATTATTTGTTGGTTAATTAGTATCCTAATCCAATTGGGTTTAGGATTACTTAACCTACTAGAAATAGGTTTCTTGTAATAATATAAATAGGGCAACAAAAGGGATAAAACCCTAATCAACCAAATTGGAGAACACGTCTCCTTTAGATTGGCCGCCCTCTCTCTCTCCCTAAATTCTATCTCACCAAAATACTCCCTCTAGCCTAACCATCAAGAGGCTTGGATTTGCGATGTGAACCAGTATTGATATCCGTGCTCCGTGATATCAATCCGACGAGAGAGACTTGCAGATCTGTGGATATTGGCATACGAAGATCGTAGCTCAAGCGTAATTCTTCCGCTGCGTACAAGGCTCCAGTTCGCATAAAGGTAATTCGTGATTACTGCTTTATTAGCGAACTTGTATGATATATATATGATATATCCTTCATTGGTATCAGAGTCATATTGCTTGATTGCTCGTATTGTTATGCCATGAATCGCATGTTCTTGTTTTGGGTTTGTTTAAAAGTTTTACCCGATAACGAAACAAATGGGTTTTATTATTTTATGTGTAAAACTTTAAAATTTTCGAGAAAAATTTATATGTCTGAGTTCCCTACGACGAGGCGAACAACATACTAAATTCTCGTTGAATTCCGTTGGGTATTTTTCAAAATATCGCAAACCAAAGTTTTGTTGAAAACAGATTTTTCCGAAACTTTGCGTGCTGATTTGACCAGTTTATGTTCTGTAAAATCGTGATTTTATGGACTGTACTTGTAGTACTCCGTGAGGGCTTTCCAACGACATATTATATGCTTAATTTGGACTTAAAATGAACGTTTTATGGCCTCGGAAAGTTGGCCCTTCGCGAATCGATTTTTTGGGTTAAAAATTCGATCAAAAACGAACCCCACTCTCGGCCTCGATACATGTACCTTTTGTGGCACTCCTTTCTAGGTAAAAAGTACACCATTGGGTAGTACTCGAAGAGAGTCCAACGCCACCGGCCGTGCAGTCATCGGACCACCGGAAGGCGGCGCGTGGAGCTCACTCTCCGGAGAGGCGCGTGAAGACGGTGATCTTGGACGGTCAATGGTCCGTTGATCTTGGCGATGTCTCGCATGTCCGCCACGTCATCGTGGGACCCACGCCATCGAAAATTCTACTCTTCGGCGTCATCAGTGACGTCATCATGCCACGTCAGCTGCCACGTGGTTGCCATGTTAGCCCTAAAAGCCCAGTCACCGCCCAGTCAGTGTACAGAAGGAAGCCCACACGCGCAGGTGGCGCGTGAGGGCGCGTGCGGCTGATCCAAAGCTCCGATCGGCAAACGGCCGGCGCGTCTGGCTCTGTTTTGGCCTTCTGAGTCCAATGGTGGTCTCTGTTTTGATCAATTCAGCATGTAAATATTTGTTTTTGATTTTTCAGTGTGTAAAAACTGTTTTGTTTTTTAAAATTACAAAAATAATTTCGAGGGCTGTTTTGTCATTCATTTGTTTAGGGCTGTTTGGGACTGTTTCGGAATTTTTTAAAATTCTTTGTGAATTTTAAGCTATTTTAAAGTCATTTTTAGCATATTTAATTGTCGTTTTGGGCTCTAAAATTGCGATTGGGACTTCACGAGACCCAATAAATTTATTTTCAGTAGTGAAAATATTTATGTACATGATTTGTACTTGATGGATTTGTTCTATCATATTTCTTTTGTTTAAATTATCAATTTATGAATATTTTCATGTTGTGCATGCTTTGGTTGTGATTACGAGCCTCGCGGATTTTCCCTCCTTACGTGTATGATGTGATTATATTTAGTAATTGATTTTTCGAAACAAAAGTGAATCAAAATATATATATATGCTTATGTCTTATTTTGCAACAAATTGTAGTGAAATGGCTTCTCAGAATGTAATCGTTGACCTTAATAAGGGTGAGAAATTAGATGGCTCAAACTATGGTGTTTGGCAAAGGAAAATCACGTACTTGCTAAACGAGCAAGAGGTTCTGGACAACCTTGATACTGTGATGGTAGAACCAGAGATGGGTAACTTGACCATCGCCCAGCATCGCCAGAAAATGCAGGAATTCCTTGACTGGAAAAAGAAAGATCGATGTGCACGCTTTACTATCTTTGAGTAGCATGCATAATGATCGATTAGGCGAGTTTGAAGACTGTCTGATTGCTAAACATATGTGGGACCAAATTAAGCGCATTTATGGGAATACTTCTGCTACAAAGTTAAGGACTTTGACCTACAAGTTTGAAAGCTATAAGATTGACTAGAAACGAAACATTCTTGAACAACTACGTGAGATGTCCGGAATGATTCGTGATCTTAAAGCTACTGGTTCTATTTTATCTGATGAGCAGCAAGTTCAAGCGGTGATTCGTTCCTTTGCGACTCTTGGAGTGGTTTGAGGCGTATCTTGACTCATACGGACTCCATTCGGACTTTGCGGATGTATCTCACCATGTTGAGCTTGAGGTGAGTGTCATGAAGCGAATCGCGCGATAAGTCTTTGCGACTCGTGATCTTGCTCTTGTTTCCCTTGAGGGTCGCGCAAGCCACACGAACAGCAAGAAACAAGCTAAAGGCAAGAAGACTCAGAATTTGGGCCCTAAAAGTGACAAGATTGCTAAACGCCGTAGAGGCAAAAAGAATATTGCTAAGCGAAAGTGCTACAAGCGTGGTGCCTTGGGTCATTTTGCTCGGACTTGTCACGAGCCCAAGAAGGTATCACTTAATCCTATCTCCATGCAAAGTTATGTTTGCTCTCATGTTTTATTAGTTGACTCTCTCCTGTGTGGATTGTAGACTCAGGCTCAACCAAACATGTGACGAGGATCGAGAAGGATTTGTAGATTATCGAAAAGTTCTGCTGGTACAAGAAGAATTTTCATGGGAAGCAGTTAGATGCATTGAAGTCAAAGGAGTTGGCTCATACCAACTTCAATTGCGGAGTGGACGCACATTGACTCTTCATGAAGTTCTTTATGCACACGGAATTCGACATAATCTACTATCAGTAGTACAATTGCTAGGACATGGATATTCTTTTAATTTTAGTAATGATCACTTGGATATTTGTTTTGGTGATGAGGTTTTGGGACATGGTTCTTTGTCAGATAATTTCTTTAAATTAGATTTGTTGGATTCCCATAATTCTTCTCTTAATTCTTCTTCTTGCATGGTTTATGATGATTCTAATTCTGAGTTATGGCATGCTAGACTTGGACATATAGGAAAAGATAGGATGACTAGATTGGCTAGAGAAGGCCTATTGGGGTCTCTCGGCAAAGTCAACCTACCCTTGTGTGAATCTTGTTTGGCGGGGAAAAGCTTGCCGAAAGCCTTTTGGTAAGGCAAAAAGAGCCACACATCCATTAGAGTTAGTCCATTCAGACATTTGCGGACCAATGAATGTTAAGGCACGTCATGGAGCTTCCTATTTTCTCACTTTTATCGATGACTATACACGCTATGGTTATGTTTACCTTATTTCTCACCGCGATGAAGCTCTCAAGTGTTTTGGCGCTTTCTCGCGAGGTTGAGAATCAAAAGGATAAAAGCTTAAAAACTTTTAGAACTAACCAGTGGCCGTGAATATTTATCGATCAATTTAAAGAATTGTGTGAGAAAAAGGGAATACGCAGACAGTTGACAATTCCTAGAACTCCGCAACAAAATGGTGTTGCAGAACGAAGGAATCGAACATTGTTGGAAATGGTTAGGTCGATGATGGCACAGGCCAACCTCCCAATTTCGTTTTGGGGGGATGCGCTAATGACTGCCGCCTACATACTTAGAGTGCCTTCTAAGTCGGTTCCACAACCCCTTATGAACTTTGGAAAGGTGAGAAGCCTAAATGGGGCATCTTCATCCTTGGGGTTGTGCGAGTTATGTCCATAGTACTTCCAATAAGTTTGGAAAACTAGGCCTAGAGGAAACAAGTGTGTTTTCATAAGGTATTCGAGATACCTCAAAGGGTTATGTTATGTGCGGTGGAAAACTAACGAAGGAATGGCTGAATCAGAGTCGCGCAATGTTGATTTCATTGAGAATGATTTCCCACAGATAGGTGAAGTTAGGAAAGACTTTGAACTTTTTGAGATGGAAGAAGAACACATGACATCTTTTGGCGAAGGTGGGGAATTGCCTCAACCTAATCCTATGGTACAACATGAGGTTGAACCTATGGAAGTCGCCAATGAGAGTCAAGGTGATCTTCATCCAGGTGGAATGCAGTTCTAGTGGGAGTCGATACTAGAGCGAAGAAATAGCGTGGAAATATACCTCGTCGTCGATTCGCGATCGAAGAGGAATCTTTCTAACTACTTCTTTCAATTCTAGTGAGCCTACATCGTTCAAAGAAGCTCTTTCTTTACCTACAAGCGATGAATGGATAGCTGCAATGGAAGATGAAATTTCCTCTATGAAAAAGAATCGGGTTTGGGAGTTAGTTGATCTTCCGCGAGGTCGCAAGACTATTGAAACAAATGGGTTTTCAAAGTCAAGCGGCGGATGGATCAATTGACAAATATAAGGCACGTCTTGTGGCGAAAGGCTTTACCAAAGAGGGTTTAGACTATGAGGAGACATTCTCCCTGTGGTGAGATTTTCCTCGTTCGCCTAATCTAGCGATAGTAGCACACATGGATCTAGAACTTTATCGGATGGATGTTAAGCGCATTTCTCAATGGAGAACTAGATGAAGAGATCTATATGACTCAACGAGAGGGTTTTGAAGTCAAGGGACAAGAGCGCAAAGTGTGCCGACTCAAGCGTTCCATCTATGGTCTCAAACAATCATCTAGGCAGGTGGTACATTCGCTTTCATCAAGCGATAACCTCAATTGGCTTTGTGATGATTGAGGAAGACCACTGTGTGTATGTTAAGCGATCCAAGAAAAAGATCTTGATTACGTCATTATATGTTGATGACATCCTACTAGGCTGGGAATGATATGGAGATGATAAATGCCACTAAAGAGTGGTATGCGCTTTTCGATATACGAGACTTGGGTGAAGCAAGCTATGTGCTTGGAGTAAAAGTCATTAGAGATCGGATTCGAAAAGATTTCTTGGTTTGTCTCAAGAGACTTACATTAAGAAAGTTATCGAGCGATTTGGCATGACTAACTCAAAACCGTTGTCACTCCAATGGAAAAGGGATGTGTCCTTAGTACAAACCAATGCCCAAGAATGAAGAAGAGAAGAAGAAGAGAATGTCTACGACTCCATATGCAAATGCGGTAGGAAGCTTGATGTATGCTATGGTGTGTACTCGGCGACCTATGCTTTGCGGTTGGGATGTTGAGTCGATTCCAAAGTAATCACGGACCTCAACCTTTGGATGGCGGTGAAGAGGGTTGCGTTACTTGGTGGGAACCACAAATTTAACCCTATGTTACCAAGGTGGGGATTTGAGCTTGAAAGGTTTCCTTGGCGGATTGGGATGGAGATGTAGATGGTTATAAATCTACTTGGACTACGCTTTCCTCCTTGGTGGTGGAGCTATCTCTTGGAGTAGCAAGCGACAGACTAGCACCGCCCTATCTACGATGGAGTCGGAGTACATGGCTTGCTCATTTGCGGTTCAAAAGTTGTGTGGTTGAGGAGTTTTCTTCAACATCTTGATGTTACGACATGTGGATGATCTGTAGTCATTGCTTGTGATAGCATGGCGGCTTTAGGTTACACTAAAGATCCCAAGTACCATGGGAAGGCGAAACACATTAACATCAAATATCATTTCACTAGAGACATGGTTGCGAGAAAGAAAGTTGTTCTAGAATATATTCCTACTAGAAGCATGTTAGGCGACCCTATGACTAAGCCTCTAGCTAGAGAGATCTTTCGGGATCACATGTTGGGTCTAGGGCTTCGTAGGATTTGACTTTATTCGAGAACACTTATGTTGACATTTGATTATTATTTTTCATTATCGTTTGAATAAATTGCGGTTTCATTTCGTTCCTTTTATATGTTAATTGGATATTTCCATATGAAATTGCGTAGCATATATATTTTGATTAAAAGATGTCGTGGATATTGAATTGGCCCTCTCACACGGGTAATTCACCTTGTCGCTAGGTGGGCGAGCAAGTTGAGATAGTAAAAGTCTTTGGTACCTACAAGGGGAATGCGCAAATGACATTACATTTATCGCCTTGGCATACGGCCAAGATGAGACCTTTATAAGTCGACTTTATATCCCAAGGAAAAGTCGAATGTGAGATCTTAAAGAGAGTCACTAGAAGAGTGGCGCTTTTAAGTACTCAAGTTAGGCCGCCGGAAGAGGCGGCTAGACTAAGGTTCGTATGGCGTTTGAGCATGACATGCATGCTTCGTGTGGGAGTTCCGTCATAGCATACACTTCATCTTGTATGTGACTATAATGCGACTTAAGAAAGTGATTGAATGATCCTGCTTCATCAGCGTGTGAGTTCTAGTGATCAAATCCGGATCACAATTATACCCTATGTGACTTAGAACTATATCATGAACTTGGGCGTTGATGATGCTACTTTGGCATGTCCGACCAACGGGCTATGCACATCTCCTCTGAGAGCATTCTTTGAAAGCGATTAACCAAGAGTGATTAATATGAGTGTCTAAGGAAGATAGTATGATATCATCTCTATTTTTGTGTTTCAATGCCATGGCGATGGTAATCATATTGAACATAGAAAGTTGGCGCCTCCTCCCTCTCTCTCTATTGATCTTGATACACAAACATATTGAGTTTTAAGCACCTCGCTTTGAAGGGATTGAGGATGCTTAAATTGATGTATATATACTGATGCGGGTATCAGGTGAGAGTGTTTCTAACGAGGCGTTCTATCTTTGGTCGAGATGGTGATTTGGTATAGCGCTCCACCCTTTATTCTTCATTTCGTCATGTCGCAGCTTCACTTCCAATATGAAGAGGTAATTAACGTGATTCTTGATTTATTAGAGAGGTGACTTGTATGATGGGATATGGGATATGATATATCCTTCACCATCCATTTTATTTCACCCTACAATGGAATTCAAGTATTTATTGTAGTTTATCTCTCTCAATCTCTCTCTTTCATTTCTTGTCAAAGAGTGGGTTTAGGAATTGACTTAACCTACAAGAAAGCTTTTTAATCATTGTGCTACGATAAAGTTAGAAAAACTAAATCGTATCTTAGGAACAATTGAGGAACCGTCCTCAGAGTAAGCCGCTCTCTCTCCCTAAATACATGACAATTTCATCTTGCGAAAAGTGTCCAACTCTTACCTCGACTTATATGTAATTTAGTTACGTAGTTAATTTATGTACTATTTTTTTGTGTTTTGTTTATTGCCATCAAGCGAAAAAGAATCGCGAGGTTCGTAGATTACACCAAAATACTCCAACATAACAAAAATCTTCCGCACAAGGTCTTCGCACAATTCAGAACTTAGTTTTGATAGCAACTTCTTGAATATTGATTTCTAGATTATCCTTGTGTAATGTCTCACGTTCTTTTTTATTTCCGTAGAAGCCAATTTTATTTGTTCGACAAAACATCCAATTCTTGAATTTGATATCTTGTTTGATCGATAAGTCTTAGTAGTCGATAGCTACGGATTGGGTGGTCTATGAATCCATTTACTAGGAAATCACAAAACACACTAAATTTACAAGAGAATAACTTAGTTGCTCCTCTTTTCTTTCAGTTCAAGCGTAAAATTTACATTATAACTTAGTTGTTCAATTCCTTTTCTTTCAACTTCAAGCGTGTGTTTTTAGGGGATCAAGCTAATAGGTATTTTTGGAGTGTGTGTCATAAGTCGGTGAATTGAGGACTCCTAGTGCATAATTTTTTCTACGTATTATAATTGGTCTAATTAAGGTTTGTTTGGGTTGTATATGAGTAAATCCGCTAAACATGATTTGCTTGATTTTTGTGTTACTTCTTGCTACAACCCCTAAAATTGTCGAAGAAGTTGGGAAACAAAATATCTCACGCAAAAGTGAATTCAAGTCTTGATTGTCGGCAGGGATCACTGAGTTGTCTCTGATGCCATTCTTGGCTATCCCATGTAGTTGAATAACAAATCACACCGAAATGAAACACGGCGTAAAGTGGAAAATCATCCTTTTCCTCGACCTTGCCGAAGTGTTGCCCAGAATAAATCAAATAATACTAGCGAGTTGAAACACGAGAACTAAAATCGGATCGGGAATCTTACGGCGAAACTACTATGTCTTTAAAATGGTTTGATTAAATTGGACATAAGGGGGGTCTCAACTTTATTTACTTTCCTTTTCTTGTGAGATCGCTCTCGTTTACGTAAGTCTTAGTTCTAGACTTCTCTTTACTTAATTCGGAAGAAGTTTTTGGCTAAATAAATTAACAAAAAGTGATTGGACACCGGTTGTGTCATATTTTTTTGATTTTTTGATATTTATTCGATTGTGGCCATCGTTTTTTATGGTTGACACTTGCCCGATCACTCGATAGTTATTGCTAATCTCTTTTAAATGTAGTATTCCCACAAATTTCTATCGTCGATGTGGGATAAGTATGCTTGGTGGGTAATAATGTCCATCTCTCTAACGCCGGCACAGGTATTATAGTTTCTAAGCTTCTCTCGAAAAGCTAAATATGATCATAATATCCATCTATTGATTGAACTAATCGAGGTTCACCAAGGGAGGATTGGCAAGCTTTGGCTTTGTTTTATAGTACTTCTTTACTACTTGTGTTTCAATGCATATTTGGTATGAAATTATTTAGTGCTATTAACTATAAAGGGTTGTTATAGAACTCAATTAGGGCTGCTCGCCTCTTGAAATAAGTACTTTTCTCTTATGTTTGTTCACATAATACCGGATGGGTTTGTGTTGGAATTACTTTTCGTGACGGTATCTACGGTTTGCTTAAGGTCCACAAAATGTATTGGGTTTGGGTTATCGATTTCACACTTTTGTTTATATGCGTCAAAATCTTGGTGGCATCGGCGTCTTTGTAAAAAGATGACAAAAAGCCTCAGTTGGTCTAGATTGCCAAGTTTTCTAGAAATATTATATTCCTCCTATGTTGCTTAACCGTGTTATTAACTTGGCGTTCATGCATGCTTGTTTCTCGTTGAGTACGAATAAGAGAACACATAATCGAGTGATCGCCGTTGTTCATTATGCCCCAAATCTTCGTTGTTTTATTCATATCAAAGCAAGGAAGCTTCCGTAGAATTTAGCATGTTGTGGGATAATTAGACTACAATTGCCCTCCTTAGTACCTAATCATGTGTGCGGTTACCTAAAGTGAGAGGCGTTGTTTTTGGAGTTTCTAACCTATTTGGTTACACAAACGATTGATGATGGAAAGTTATTTAGTATATATGTGTCCTTGCAAAGTAGATTAATAACTATGTACATGATATTGATTATTTTCATGCCTATGTATGATCCTTATTATGCATGAGACCATGATAAAGGATGCTTTTATGTGAATTCATGAACACGCATCCCATACGACGAAAGCTTTTGAAGTCACTTGAGGGCCTCGATTATTACTTGTAAGCTTAGTATCAAGAGGTCTTATGTGAATATGCGTCCTTTGATTGAGACAGAATGTATGATATAAGATAGAATTGGCGAGCTCACCGATCTACCAAAACATAAACCCCGACTAGCCAAATGACCAGATTTTACTTAAATGGTGTATTTCAATCAACTTGCAAAACATTATTATTTTACGTAATGGTAGCCTACATCTTTCCATTAATCTGCACATTGTATGAGTTGTTTGAATTTGATGTCAACTTGCTATAGATCCTTACTCGGTGTGTAGCAATTTGTAACTAATATTGCCAATTTGCATGCGGTTGTTACGAATGAGTAATTTGGCGTGGTAAATCCCTCTTTGTTAATAATGTGAACAAATTTTGAGTAGAGCCACGAGATGAATGTTAATTGCATGATCAAGTACATGTTTAATGTGTGAGAATATGATGAACTATAGAGATATTTTTGTTATTTCATAACAGGAGTATTATGTTATCCGGGGAAATTTGGTTTGGAAGTAGTATTTTTGTCAGAGTCAAGCATGACTCGAATAGATATACAATGAAGATTGAACTCAACTTTGAGAGTACAAATACACCCAAGGGAGCCACCATAGATGTAACAGGCCTAATCGGCTAATACAATTAGTCGAGTTGTGACTTCGGTTCGCTGTAATTAACCCAAGTCTTCATTTAAGCTTTGTGACACTCTGAAATATACACTGCCACCCTTATGTGTAGTTCGAGGACGAATTGTGTCTTTTAAGGAGAAGGGTCTTGCCACCCGCATCATTGTACTTACGCATCTTAGATGAATTATCAGCCCCCAAGTCATACTAACCATTATTTACATGTGCCCAATGTTCATAAATTGTGTGAACATTGTAAGTTTGATTCCCGATTCGCGAAAAGCAATTGTGGCGAGAAGGTAAAGCTTTAGTAAACAAATCACAAGCTTAAGCATTGGACTCGGGAACATTAGTATTATTTTGACCGCATTCAATCTTGGCCCTGGATGACTAATGGGACCTTGACAAACTTGGTATCTCATATGTTTGGTGGTTTGTTATGAAAGGGTTAAGTTTGAACACGCTCGTGTTTCATTTCGGCAATGTGCTTGTCATAGAAAAGTATTCGCCTCGGACAGAGTAAGGTGGAAATTCCAATTTGGCCATAGTTTTACGTAGACACCAACCTTGAATCGGACATTGAACTGCATCCGTTGATACTTTATATTCTAACTAGACTCACAAGAAGACCTAAGACAACTCCTTTCTTAGCCATATCTCTTGCGTTCCATGAATTTTGAACCACCCGGAACACAAGAGCTGATTTCAGTAAGGATGCACATTTTAAAGTTGTGGTTGGAAATCTTTGCCCAATCGGCATTCGGTACGATACGCAGACAAAGTTCGAAATTTGAGTTTTGCCTTGTTTAGAGGTGATTTATTGGAGACCCTTAAGAAGACCACGACTATTTAACCCTTAAAATATCTAACAAGCTTGAGACCTTAATAACGATCTTAATGGGGTAGTCTAGGATGGAAAACCCGACTTAAGCCTAAGGATGAAAACAATTTTAGCACTAAGTCCTCAATTAGGGACTAATGGTTACTTAAAATGACCTATAAGGGCTTGCCTACACTTAACCTTCTTGATGAGAATTACAGAAGAGGACCAACATCGGCTCACCTCTTAGTGAGCATCATGTTTCATAGGAAGCTTTAAACTCCACTCATTACACCTCCTACAATAGCCACCATAAGAGCTTGAGTGTGGGAGACAATATCTAATGTATATTTCTTTTGATGAATTAGTGTGTTCCACCTTTGTTCTAGCAATCATTTTGCAGTCCCCACAAATCGTTTTCCTTTTCTGGCTTAGTACCAAGATAATCCCTGAAAATGACATTGAATTGATTCAAGCGTAAATGACTTTCACTTGAGAAATCACGAAATAGAACTTGTAATGAGAATACATGCTTAGGAAGACTTCTTGTGAAGTAGAAATCTTCTTTTCAACAAGTATAAATCTGGACAATTATGGGGCTGATTTGAAGTTATTAATTTGGCGTGAATGAATATCTCTAAGCGAGTGAACAAGGTATGTTCTAATTGTGCTTAGGATTAATTCTTGTGAAGTTGACTCACAAACATTACCAATTGTTAACTTTAAAAAGAGCGTTTTTGATTTAGGGTTAAATTACTGAATAATTTTGGGGCTGCCCTCTACACTAATAAATCCTTGGTGCTGGCTTTGTGTAGACCATAAGAGATTAAAAGTGTGAGCTTACACACAAAGTTGGAAGAACTAGTTCATGGACTTGGAATTGGAAGACTTCAATGAGATGACTAGTAGGATTTCACCAATTAGGAAGAAACCTCACAGATTCAGGCTAATTATTGGGCTTTTCCAAGTCCCCATGCGGAAAATACTGCATTAGTAATATCCATTTGAGAAGATGCCACCCTTAAGAGCGGTGATACCTAAGGAATTTCCTAAAATTGGCATTTTATGCAAGCTTGGGCAAATGTCATGTGTAAAGTAATGATGCTCACCCTTTTCATAAAGCCCTTGGAGTTCGGGACAGTACCAACCTTGTACTTTTAATGAATCATTCAAAGGCTCGACAGTGAAGGTTATATAGGAGGTTATGATATACACCCATATTGCATCCTACGGGTATGATTATACAAGGTATTCTTGTAATGTCCCAACTTTTAAAATGGTAAACTTAGATAAAATTGTCTAGTAGGCTTTTAAGCGAAATATTACATGTAAAGAAAAATGTGTCAGGTTTGGGAAACAACGAGAATAATGAGAATTTTTGGTGAAAGTGTAGACTCTATGGACATGCAGTATGGCGGGGCAAGAAGTCTTAAGTAAATTGAAGGGCGGAATAGTATAATCAGATTTCTTGGCATGAACTTGGAGGGATTATTTTCGATGAATACAAGTCCTAATGGAGAAATTTGGAAAAGTCTAGAAGGAAGTATAAGAGTCTTGATATGGAAGTTTCAGACTAGGCAAATCCACTCATTTGGAGTTGTGAAATACATGGCATGAACTTTACAAGTCGACTAAGCAGAATGACAACAAGAACCAGATTTAGATGGAGGAGCGATGAACTAGAGGTGACTGTATTTTGATTAGAAGACAGGTCCAAAGAGAGTACAACCTTAGGACGGGAGGTGCTATGATTATAGTTCCAAGAGTCTAGTTTCTGAATATATATAATATGAAATTTGGAGTTGTGAAATAATGGTCGAAGATAGAATTGAGGAATCCTCGGGAATGGTAAGGGCAGAATAATATAAAAAAAACAGATTAGCTTGATCTTGATAATCATAGGTTGGATGAACACATGTGAATCAAGCGATCGGGACTATGAAGTGATTTAGGTTGGGTTGAAGAATGCTAAGTTAAATTTAAAGAGCCTACTTTCAAAAATAGAAGAAATATTCAGTACTTTGAATGTTGAAAATTTTATGAGTTGTCGGATCATAATTAGAAAGATTGCTGCCGAGTGATTTGTAATATTTGAACTTGTTATAGGATTCTCCTAAGAAGATGCACTTGGAGGCTTTGGGAAAATGAATTATCTCTTTGAGGCTATAAAGCATAAGTGTTTCTTGCCTTCAAGCATGTTCTACTATTGGGTTGTTAACTTGCTAAAATTTCAAAGACAACCAAGAACCCTCAAATGAGTGTAGGTAGGTGATTTGTGGGAAGAGGGACTTCATGGTGTTTTGAAAGAGAGGAAAAACTAGGAGTGAGAGATTGAACTAGGCGAGTTGATATAGCGATCAAAGAGGCTTCCATCTACACTTGACTTGACTTATTGATCGTGAACAGGGTTCTCGTGGGCAGAACCCAGCTAAATCAGAGTAATGGGTAAAAATGAGCTTGAAACCAAAGAGCTAAGACCGGAACAATATTTAACTCAAGTCTGTGTTTCATTTCTCACTAACCAAATGATTTTGTCTTGTGGAGAAATACATATATAACAACAACTCTCTTGTTCAATCGAAAGTAAGAAGACCTCTGGCTGCTTTCTGTCTAGGGAAGTATATTCATCAATTATCGCTGGCAGACCAAATAACCCAGCCGTCGCTCCTCACAATTATCGGATCAAAGCTTTAAAAGATACTGGTATTTTCTTGTCTGAATTGATACTGAATAACTATGGAACTTGAGAAAGGAAGTTAAATGTGAGACATTTCTCAGACTATTTGAAGAAAGTGTAAATAAGTCGAGTAGTCCTAGAATCAGTCATCATACAATTGGGAGAAATGATTTTCAACCATTATATGTTTTATTCTGTAAGGACCACACATCAATGAATAAGAGCAAATGGTTCACATGAATGAGTAATACCTTAAAGGAAAAGGAATTCAACCTTTGTTTTGCATAATGCAAGGTTTACATATGTTCAGAACAGGACATAGGCTCTTAATTTAACATTTTAACGGGGAGGCGAGAACCTGAATTGGATAGTATCAAATTATGATCTCTGAAGATCTGTTAAAATGATTCTGTCATTGTGGACAACCATGGTCTGAAAAAGGCTACTTAGAATTAAGTGTAACAACCTTCCAAATACATCCTCAATTTTTCAATCCCTTCATACTCTTTGGAGTTTCTGGCGCTAATGTTATCCAAAACTTAGAAATAAAGAGTAACCATTTAAAACTTATGTATCCAGAGAAACACAACAGTATGATCTCATGATAGATCAGTGTTAGCAATTAGTTTAAATAGATCTGTAATGAGCAACATTGAAGGTAATTTCGGGAGCATAAATTAACAAGAGTGATGCCAATATTGGTAACAACTTGACGAGTGAGTAATGGAAACAATATAACTTAGGTAAGGCAGCAACTGAATAATTGAACTGTTCCAGTCTGGTACAGCTCACACAAACCAGCTTAAACGGATAACAATCAAGTCATGAGAAGGTTATATGAGGCCACAGTGAAGTCTTTAACAGGGTCAAGTTTGCAATGTTCCCGGCTTTAGAGCTTTTATGAAGAACCAATACTTCTAGAAAACACGATATGCTGACTTACAAGCTGATTTGTAAATCGCAATTCGATGCTTTGTGGAACAGTGTTTATTGGCTACTTTTGACTCAAGCAACTAGGTTAGGTGAACTAGTGATTAATGTTCTTGGATATAGAAGATTGCAAAATTAAAAGTAACTCAATAGTTTGAAGATCTCCTCGTTGCTCGATGGCATACCAGGCATTGGCAAGAGGGTAACTGCCGGTCTTCAATCTCCAAAATCGGGTGGCGGATCTCAGGAAATCACAAAACACACACTAATCTCACCAGAATCTCCACCTCAGCTTCATCCATTGGCTTAAATATCTGATTTTAAGGAGGTGTATTGAGTTTCTCCAGCCATGGTACACTAAGGGTGATCTTCTTAGAGTGAGTGGAAAACAAGTCTAGCCCTTACTCCATAGGTATTTTTGCCATGGATTAAGTCCCAATTGAGGACTTAGTGCTAAAATTTTCATGGCTTAATCCACTAAATTAAGATCAGTTTAAGGTCCTTGGCATAGTGAAATCACAATTAGGGTCTCCAAATACAATCCAAGTAAGCATGAGCTTTTGAAAACTCAAATTTAAAATCTGAGAATAGGATTTGTCAACTTTAAAATGTGCATGTACTGAAATACAACTCCCAGAAAGGATTCTTGAAAGCATATGAGCGTGGTTAAATTTGATCTTGATCAACATAGTTTCTAACATGCAACATAGAACATCTCAATTCCGAGTTTTTCATCTTGTCTACATCAAACTAAAGCCAATGTATTACTCATGCTTGGCAAAGGAGATTTCTAGTATACTCCTTATTCCAACTATCATGGAGTCATCAAGCCAATCGAGCGAATAGTGACTGTTGTAGTTGAGTGTATTCATCAGGAAATTCTTCACGAAACAATGTTCAAACTTAAACCGCCAAAAAATACCAAGTTAATCCCCAAGTACATACACATTAAGGTCACAAACCTAATTGTTCAAATAATACTAGCTTCCGATTGAGTAATGATAACACGATTTGAAAATCGCGAATCGGGGATAAAATCAAATTGACATTGACCTTACTTTGTAGCACTATGAACATCGTGGGCACATAATTGTAAAATGGTTATTTTGAATGTAAACTTCTAGGCAAATACATATTGGATTCGGGGTCTCCGTCTACACTCCAAGTCCTTCCCGATAAAAGAATCGAGTCATCGATAGTGATTCAATATTTAAAGTCGGCGACAAGGTCGAGCAAATACTATCATAGTTGAGGCAACATCTATGGTGTGTCTCTAGCTCCAATTTGGTGATAACTCTCAATTCATGTTATCTCAATGTAAACCATATCATATGTTGCGGTGAGCTTGACTCTTGACAAAAATGTACTTACTTGAGATTGATTGTTAGGTTCCTTATTCATCTTGTAACTATTCCCAATTTTAGTTTTGAAGAGAGCGAATCTCTGAATTATTCTCACCATTAAATATGCGTTTCCATTGATCATGCAATTAACATTCATCTCAGGGCAATACTCATTTATTATTAAGAGCATTTACCGTCAAATTACAAGAACTTGAAAAGCATTGCAAATTCAATTGTTACAAACTACATGGATTGCTTATAGAAGACATCACATTGGATAGTACAACTTTCAACGATACACATAAGAAGGACATATTTGAAGTATAGATTGACATTATTTTGTTCATAATCCATTTTGAGTAGCAGGTCGATCAATTCTATCTTATATCTACATTTTCCAACGATAGATTGTGTAGGATAATGGTCAGTCGATTGGGCCTCACGGAGTGACTTTCAGCTTCGTATAGGATGCGGGGTGTTCATTGTTGAATCACATAAAAGCATCCTTTATCATGGTCTCATGCACACATAATATAGTCATACATGGTGAGGTATGAGAAATATGAGTTTGGAAGCTCGATACCATGTACAATATATTAATCTACTTTGCAAGTTACAGAGAGAGAGAGATACAAATTTTCATCAATGTATTAGGTACATTAAATCAAAACCAACGTCGAAAAACTCACTAACCGGTAAACGAGCACACATGATTAGGTTCTGAACTAATATACTTATATGAAATCACGGAATACAAATGAGGTCACGGAGGCTTAGCCACTCGCTCGAAGCGTAAAACGAACTATTGATCTAATAAACCACGGCGTCACTTGATTCTCGGGGCCAGGCAATCGGTTTGTAATTATCGATCATAACCCAAGGACTTCATTTAAGCTTTGTGAAACAATGGCCCTTGAATTGCGGCAAAATACACTCTTTCTTTACCCTTTTGTGTAGTTGATTGTGTCCTTTGTATTCTTGAAAGCAACGATAGGCAGGAATATAATATTTCTAGACACAAGCTTGACTCACAATTAGACCACTTTGTTATCAAGTCTGCTTACACTTATACAAAGAATGCCACCAAGCCTGATAGCCCACAACACTCAGGGTAAATACTGTGATTGTTCAATGCCTCCCAGCCTAGAGCCATAATTCATATTTGGGTGTCTTCTAAAAGCTAACATAAGCTCACGATACCAATGGGTCAGACCCAAAGAAGTTCCAACACAAAATCCCAGGTCGGATATTTAAGGCTAAACATAAGATGACGACAAGCACTTGTTAAGCAGTATGCGAGTCCAACGGTCGAGCTAACAAGCTCTAAACATGAACATAAAGCGGCAAAATACGTTATTTCAGAAAAAGTTCGTTCAAGTAAAAAAAAGTCGAGCTTGAAGCTCGAAACAAAAACCAAAGCTTAGAGAGACATTATCTCAAGGGAATAAACAAATTACGTCGCAACATTGCAGGCAGTAACAAACCTATCGGCACTCGGTAAGGCTGCCCTTGACCCCGAAAACATAACAATTACCCGGTAAAGCATCTTGGGGTTTAAATCAACTATAACAATTTAGAATAAAAGATTTTCGCTAATTTCCCCATGCGGTTGCGTGCCCAGGAGATAACGAGGGTAATAAATACTAAAACCACGAATAATGACGACACAACCCATCGGCGAAGTTTTTGAAACAATAAAATGTTTGCGTATGTAGGCGTAAAGGATATATCTAGAACTATATCATTACAAAATCGATCTTACAAGAATAGCAAAGTTATATCAAAACAGTAATTCGGATTACCTTTATGCGGCTGAACCTTTGTGCTAGCGGAACCCGAAATATTGTACTTGCTTGAGCTACGATCTTCGAATTTAAGATTCATAAAAATTTTTACAAGTTTACTCTCTCGTGGCCACGATTTCACGGAACACGGATATCAATCTTGTTCCAGTTTTAAATCCAAGCCTAAAGATGGTTTGATTCCCGATTCGCGATTTTAGTTAGGGAGTGTTTTGTCTTATTACTCGGTTAGTATTATTTTGATCCTAGGTTTGGCCCTGGATGACTAGGGGACCTTGGGGATTACTTTGAGACGTGTTCCTCCATTTTGTTGTCTTAGTCGTGTTTAAGTTTGAACACGCTCCCTTTTCATTCGGTGCCCTATTTGTGTATATTATTCGGAAAATAGGGCTGAAGTGATTTGGCCTATTTCTTGTAGGTTAAGTCAATCCTAAACCCACTTGGATTAGTACTAAATTAACCCGTTTGATGTGTTAGAAACTAAATTCAAGATATTTCTAACCATATCTCTTGCGTAATTTTAGGAGTTGTATTTCAGTACATGCACATTTTAAAGTGATTGAATCGGGATATTCTTGGTAATGAGTTTTGCCTTGTTTAAGTTTACTTGGAGACGGTCTTACAGCCCAATTACTAAACCTGATCTCCCACTCGTACACATGGACTCACCTAATTGGGCTAACTTAGAGTGGATTAATCCTAAGTGAAAATTTAGCACTAATCCTCAATTAGGGATTAATCTCACTTAAAAAATAGACCTATAAGGGCGACATTTGTTTCCACTCACTCTCTCACCTCTTAGTGTACCATGGCTAGAGAACTCCTCATTAGACCTCCTAAAATCAGATATTCACAGACACCATGATGAGAGCTTGAGTGAAGGAGATCTTGTGAATTAGTGTGTGTTTTGACATGATTTCAGGAGATCCGGCCAAGTTCAGACACAAAATGGCTATCGGTGAAGGCTATAATCATATATCATATATCATCGAACAAGTTCGCTATAAGCGTCACGTTACCTTTATGCGAACTAGAACCTTAGTCTTGGCGGAAGAATTTCGCAGCTTAAACTTCTGATCTTCGTATACCAAGATCTACAGAACACAGAGTCTCTCTTGGATTGATATCACGAGACACGGATATCAATCTTAAGCAGTTCTACATAAATCCCTCAAGCGGTGCTTAAAACTCAATGATGGTTAGGCTAGAGGAGTGTATCATTTTGGTGAGATAACCTTTTGAACCGAGTTCAGGGAGGCTTCTCTTGGAGGCGTGTTCCTCATTGGTTGATTAGGGTTTTATCCCTTTTGTTGCCCTATTTATATTACAAGAAACCTATTTCTTGTAGGTTAAGTAAATCATAAACCCACTTGGATTAGGATACTAATTAACCAATAAATAATATAAATATATTTTCCATGTGGGGGACTAAATAATCGGGCATAAGCCCAATTCCAACATCTCACTCATACACATGGACTCACCTCTCTAACCACATCGTATCATCAAAACCCGTAAACCTTGCCTCTTCATCTTTGGAAGTGAGCGTGCGACATGGCGAGAAAAGATAAAGGGTGGGCGCTATACCAAATCACCATCGACCATATAGACGTCCTCGTTAGAAAACAAAACTCGTCTATACCCGGACCGTATATATACATAATTTAAGCATCCTCGATCTCGAAGCGGTCTTAAATCTCAATAGTTTGTGTACAAGATCAACCTTTTGAACCGTATGTTCATTATCGCCATCATTGAAACACAAAAATAGAGATGCTTCATACTATCTTCCTTAGACACTCATATTAATCACTCTTGTTAATTGCTTTCCAATGATGCTCAAGGGCTGTATGTGCATAGCCCGTTGGTCGGCATGCCAAAGTAGCATCATCAACGTCCAAGTTCATGATATAGTTCTAAGTCACATAGGGTATAATTGTGATGCGGATTTGATCACTAGAACTCACACGATGATGAAGCGAGGGATCATTCAATCACTTTCTTAAGTCGCATTATAGTCACATACGGTATGAAGTGTATGCTATGGCGGAACTCCCACGACGAGCATGCATGTCATGCTCAAGCGTCATACGAACCTTAGTCTAGCCGCCCTTCGGCGTCTAACTTGAGTACTTAAAGCGATCACTCTTCTAGTGACTCTCTTTTAAGATCTCACATTCGGACTTTCCTTGGGATATAAAGTCGACCTTATAAAGGTCTCATCTTGGCCGTATGCCAAGGCGATAAATGTAATGTCATTTGCGTACCCCCTTTGTAAGTACCAAAGACTTTTACTATCTCAACTTGCTCGCCCACAGCGACAAGGTGAATTACCGTGTAATGAGAGGGCCAATTCAATATCCACGACATCTTTTTAATCAAAATATATATGCTACGCAATTTCATATTGAAACATCCAATTAACATATAAAAGGAACAAAATGAAGCTGCAATTTATTCAAGCGATAATGAAATAATAATCAAATGTCAACATAAGTGTTCTCGAGAATAAAAGTCAAATCCTGAAGCCTAGACCCAACATATGATCTGAAAGATCTCTCTAGCTAGAGGCTTAGTCGTAGGGTCACTAACATGCTTCTAGTAGGAATATATTCTAGAACAACTTTCTTTTACTGCAACCATGTCTCTAGTGAAATGATATTTGATGTTAATGTGTTTCGTCTTCCCATGGTACTTGGGATCTTTAGTGTAACCTAAAGCGGCCATGCTATCACAAGCAATGACTACTGGGGCGATCCACATGCGTCGTAACATCAAGATGTTGAAGAAAACTCCTCAACCACGGCTTCTTGAACCGTTGGTGAGCAAGCCATGTACTCGACTCCATCGTAGATAGGGGCGGTGCTAGTCATCGCGTAAACTTGCTACTCCAGAGATAGCTCCACCACCAAGGAGGAAGCGTGGCCGAAGTAGATTTATAACCATCTACATCTCGGCCCAATCGCGTCGGTGAAACCTTTCAAGCTCAAATCCCACCTTGGTAACAAGGGTTAAATTTGTGGTTCCCACCAAGTAAAGCAGAACCCTCTTCACTGCCATCGGTGTTGAGGTCGAGGATTACTTTGGAATCGACTCAACATCCCAAGCTGCAAAGCATAGGTCGGGGCAGTACACACCATAGCATACATCAAGCTTCTACTACGCATTTGCATATGGAGTCGTAGACATTCTCTTCTTCTCTTCTTCATTCTTAGGGCATTGGTTTGTACTAAGGACACATCCTTTTCCATTGGGTGACAACGGGTTTTGTTAGTCATGCCAAATCGTTCGATAACTTTCTTAATGTAAGTCTCTTGAGACAAACCAGAAATCTTTTCGAGCGATCTCTAATGACTTTACTCCAAGCACATAGCTTGCTTCACCCAAGTCTGTCATATCGAAAAGCGGAGACGAATAGCCACTCTTTAGTGGCATTTATCATCTCCATATCATTCCCGGCTAGTAGGATGTCATCAACATATAATGCGAATCAAGATCTTTTTCTTGGATCGTTTAACATACCGAGTGGTCTTCCTCAATCATCACAAAGCCAATTGAGGTTATCGCTTGGTGGCGAATGTACCCTTGTCTAGATGATTGTTTGAGACCATAGATGGAGCGTTTGAGTCGGCACACTGCGCTCTTGTCCCTTGACTTCAAAACCCTCTAGTTGAGTCATATAGATCTCTTCATCTAGTTCTCCATTGAGAAATGCGGTTTTAACATCCATCGATAAAGTTCTAGATCCATGTGTGCTACTATCGCTAGGATTAGAAAGCGAGCAGGAAAATCTCACCACGAGGAGAATGTCTCCTCATAGTCTAAACCCTCTCTTTGGGTAAAGCCTTTCGCCACAAGAGCGTGCCTTATATTTGTCAATTGATCCATCGCCTTTCGCTTGACTTTGAAAACCCATTTGTTTCCAATAGTCTTGCGACCTTCGGAATCAACTAACTCCCAAACTTGATTCTTTTTCATAGAGGAAATTTCATCTTCCATTGCGGTCATCCATTCATTGTTTGTAGGTAAAGAAAGGGCTTCTTTGAACGATGTAGGCTCACTAGAATTGAAAGAAGTAGTTAGGAAAGATTCCTCTTCGATCGCGAATCGACGACGAGGTATATTTCCACGTTTACTTCGTTCTAGGATCGGACTCCCCTAGAATCCGTACTCCCACTCGGATGAAGATCACCTTGACTCTCATTGGCGACTTCCATAGGTTCAACCTCATGTTGTACCATAGGATTAGGTTGAGACAATTCCCCACCTTCGCCAAAAGATGTGTGTTCTTCTTCCATCTCAAAAAGTTCAAAGTCTTTCCTAACTTCACTATCGTGGAAATCATTCTCAATGAAATCAACATTCTTGACTACGATTGATCATTCCTTCGTCGGTTTTCCACAGTACATAACATAACCCTTTGAGGTATCTGAATACCTTATGAAAACACACTTGTTTCCTCTAGGGCCTAGTTTTCCAAACTTATTGGAAGTACTATGGACATAACACTGACCCCAAGGATGAAGATGCCCCAATTTGGGCTTCTCACCTTTCCAAAGTTCATAAGGGGTTGTGGGAGGCCCGACTTAGAAGGCACTCGGTTAAGTATGTAGGCGGCGGTCATTAGCGCATCCCCAAAACGAAATTGGGAGGTTGGCTGTGCCATCATCGACCTAACCATTTCCAACAATGTTCGATTCCTTCGTTACGACACCATTTTGTTGCGGAGTTCTAGGAATTGTCAACTGTCGGCGTATTCCCTTTTTCTCACACAATTCTTTAAATTGATCAGATAAATATTCACGGCCACGGTCAGTTCTAAAAGTTTTTAAGCTTTTATCCTTTTGATTCTCAACCTCTGCGAGAAAGCGCTCAAAACACTTGAGAGCTTCATCGCGGTGAGAAATAAGGTAAACATAACCATAGCGTGTATAGTCATCGATAAAAGTGAGAAAATAGGAAGCTCCATGGCGTGCCTTAACATTCATTGGTCCGCAAATGTCGAATGGACTAACTCTAATGGATGTGTGGCTCTTTTGCCTTACCAAAAGGCTTTCGGCAAGCTTTTCTGCCAAACAAGATTCACACAAGGGTAGGTTGACTTTGCTGAGAGACCCAATAGGCCTTCTCTAGCCAATCTAGTCATCCTATCTTTTCCTATATGTCCAAGTCTAGCATGCCATAACTCAGAATTAGAATCATCATAAACCATGCAAGAAGAAGAATTAAGAGAAGAATTATGGGAATCCAACAAATCTAATTTAAAGAAATTATCTGACAAAGAACCATGTCCCAAAACCTCATCACCAAAACAAATATCCAAGTGATCATTACTAAAATTAAAAGAATATCCATGTCCTAGCAATTGTACTACTGATAGTAGATTATGTCGAATTCCAAGTGCATAAAGAACTTCATGAAGAGTCAATGTGCGTCCACTCCGCAATTGAAGTTGGTATGAGCCAACTCCTTTGACTTCAAACTGTTTCCCATGAAAATTCTTCTTGTACCGAGGAACTTTTCGATAATCTACAAATCCTTCTCGATCCCTCGTCACATGTTTGGTTGAGCCCGAGTCTACAATCCACACAGGAGAGAGTCGACCTAATAAAACATGAGAGCAAACATAACTTTGCATGGAGATAGGATTAAGTATACCTTCTTGGGCTCAGGACAAGTCCGAGCAAAATGACCCAAGGCACCACAGTTGTAGCACTTCTGCTTAGCAATATTCTTTTTGCCTCTACGGCGTTTAGCAATCTTGTCACTTTTAGGGCCCAAATTCTGAGTCTTCTTGCCTTTAGCTTGTTTCTTGCGTTGCTGTGGCTGCTTGAACCCTCAAGGAAACAAGAGCAAGATCACGAGTCGCAAAGACTTATCGCGCGATTCGACTTCATGACATTCAAATCAAGCTCAACATGGTGAGATACATCCGCAAAAGTCCGAATGGAGTCGTATGAGTCAAGATCGCCTCAAACCACTCCAAGAATCGCAAAGGCGTGAGCGAATCACCGCTTGAACTTGTTGTTCATCAGATAAGACAGAACCAGCAGCTTTAACATCACGAATCATTCCGGACATCTCACGTAGTTGTTCAAGAATGTTTCGTTTCTGGTCAATCTTATAGCTTTCAAACTTGTAGGTCAAAGTCCTTCACTTTGAAGCAGAAGTATTCCCATAAATGCGCTTAATTTGGTCCCACATATGTTTAGCGGTCGAGAATCTTCAAACTCGCCAATCAGATCATTATGCATGCTACTCAGCATAGTAAAGCGTGCACATCGATCTTTCTTTTTCTAGTCAAGGAATTCCTGCATTTTCTGGCGATGCTGGGCGATGGTCAAGTTACCCATCTCTGGTTCTACCATCACAGTATCAAGGTTGTCCACAACCTCTTGCTCGTTTAGCAAGTACGTGATTTTCCTTTGCCAAACACCATAGTTTGAGTCATCTAATTTCTCACCCTTATTAAGGTCAGTGATTACATTCTGAGAAGCCATTTCACTACAATTTGTTGCAAAAATAAGACATAAGCATATATATATATATTTGATTCACTTTTGTTTCGAAAAATCAATTACTGAATATAATCATATCATACATGTAAGGAGGGAAAATCCGCGAGGCTCGTAATCACAACCAAAGCATGCACAACATGAAAATATTCATAAATTGATAATTTAAACAAAAGAAAGATGATAGAACAGATCCATCAAGTACAAAACATGTACATAAATATTTTCACTACTGAAAATAAATTTATTGGGTCTCGTATAGTCCCAATCGCAATTTTAGAGCCTAAAACGACAATTAAATATGCTAAAAATGACTTAAAAATAGCTTAAAATTCACAAAGAATTTTAAAAAATTCCAGAACAGTCCCAAACAGCCCTAAACAGTCACAGAATGACAAAACATCCCCTGAATATTATTTTTGTAATTTTTAAAAAACAGAAAACAGGTTTTTACAGACTGAAAAAACAAAAAACAAATATTTACAGGATGAATTGATCAAAACAGAGACCACCATTGGACTCAGAAGGCCAAAACAGAGCCAGACGCGCCGGCCGTTTGCCGATCGGAGCTCCAGATTGGCCGCACGCGCCCCCACGCGCCACTTGCGCGTGTGGGCTTCCTTCAAGCCGATCGGGCGGTGGCGGGCTTTAGGGGCGGCGTGGCGGCCCACGTGGCGTGGCGTGTCATGATGACGTCACTGATGACGTCAGCATAGAGGATTTTTCTGGAAGTGGGCCCCACTTATGACGTGGCGAACACGCCATCGATTTGACCGCTGACCGATCGGCTGATACCTTAGCGCCGAGAGTGCGAGCCACGCCGCCTTCTGGTGGTCCGATGACCTCACGGAAAGTGGCGTTGGACTCGTCTCCTTGAGTACTTCCCAGTGGTGTACTTTTTATCTCGAAAGGAGTGCCCAAAATGGCACGTGTATCGAGGCCGAGAGTGGGGGTTGTTTTTGGTCAAATTTTTAACCCAAAAAATCGATTCGCGAAGGGCTAACTTCGCGAGGCCATAAAACGTTCATTTTAAGTCCAAATTAAGCATATAATATGTCGTTGGAAAGCCCTCACGGAGTACTACAAGTACAGTCCATAAAATCACGATTTTACAGAACAAAAACAGGTCAAATCAGCACGCAAAGTTTCGGAAAAAACTATTTTCAACAAAACTTGGGTTTGCGATATTTTGAAAAATACCCAACGGAATTCAACGAGAATGTAGTATGTTGTTCGCCTCGTCGTAGGGAACTCAGACATATAAATTTTTCTCAAAAATTTTAAAGTTTTACACATAAAATAATAAAACCCATTTGTTTCGTTATCGGGTAAAACTTTTAAACAAACCAAAAACAAGAGCATGCGATTCATGGCATAACAATACGAGCAATCAAGCAATATGGCTCTGATACCAATGAAGGATATATCATATATATATCATACAAGTTCACTAATAAAGCAGTAATCACGAATTACCTTTATGCGAACTGGAGCCTTGTACGCAGCGGAAGAATTACGCTTGAGCTACGATCTTCGTATGCCAATATCCACAGACCTGCAAGTCTCTCTCGTCGGATTGATATCACGGAGCACGGATATCAATACTGGTTCACACCGCAAATCCAAGCCTCTTGATGGTTAGACTAGAGGGAGTATTTTGGTGAGATAGATTTAGGAGAGAGGGAGGAGGCGCCACTTTCTAGGCGTGCAATACATTATGGTTTTATCCCCTTAGTTGCCCTATTTATATTATTACAAGAAACCTATTTCTTGTAGGTTAAGTCAATCCTAAACCCACTTGGATTAGGATTCTAATTAACCAATAAATAATATAAATATTATTTCCATGTGGGCGGGACTAAATAATCGGGCCGCAAGCCCAACTACCAACAGATGGAATGGGGTCCTATTAATAGTTGTAAAAGAGCTACGGGTGTCTTTTGGTGAAGGGGCATAAACTAGGCGGACAGATCTCAACCGTCGAATGGCTCCTGGCACATGCCTGATGCACAACATCGCTCCAAGTCATAACCGCTCCAACCACCAGTTGCTCCGTAGGCTCGCCGCACTGGATCTGTTCCCGACCGGTTGCACCAGCTCAGTGGAGGCGGGCTGGACCGAACCCACTCACACACGCCACTCCTGAGCCGCACCAACTGAACCGAGTTGAACCTCAAGCAGAGCCATTGGTCTGGTTGACCTGGTCAAAACTTTAAGGCTCCACAGCTCCTAGCGACAATGTGCATGTGTGCCTCTAAAGCGCCCACTGCGAGCTCGGATGGTGCTTCGCACCATTCTTGCACATAGGAATAATGTGGGATAAATTGGCTCACACACATGTGACACAACAACGATGCACGATGCGCTCCAAGTCATAACCGCTCCAACCACCGGTTGCTCCGTAGGCTCGCTGCACTAGATCCGTACCCGACCGGTTGCACCAGCTCAGTAGGGACGCGCTGGACCAAACCCACTTGACCCACTCACACACGCCACTCCTGAGCCGCACCAACTGAACCAAGTTGAACTTCAAGCAGAGCCATCAGTCTAGTTGACCTCTAGTTGACCTGGTCAAAACTTTAAGGCCCCACAGCTCCTAGCGACAATGCGCATGTGTGCCTCTAAAGCGCCCACTGCGAGCTCGGATGGTGCTTCGCACCATTCTCGCACATAGGAATAATGTGGGATAAAGAAGCTCACACACATGTGACACTACAATGATACACGTTAGAACACATGATTGTATTCTCATAAACTGTTCTCTTACACTTTATTTTTACAATGTGGGATATGATATTCCATAACCCATTTGCTCTTCAACTATAAAGCCAAGTTGCTCACTTTGTGCAGTAATTTCTCATTCACCCAAAATTGGTTTTGAGAAAATAAATACATTATTTGTATCTTCTCGAAACTTAGATTAAGAATTTGCAACTTGCTTTTAATTCCAATAAATGGAACTTGGGTCAACAATTGGTGAAATATTGGTCGTCTCCAATTTTTCCAACCAATTTCCAACATTCTATACTTAAATCACACTGTCAAGGAAATTATAAGAAGCCAAACTACTTTATAAAGCAAAAGCATGAACATATGTAGTTTCTTTACCACAAATTTTGTCGAATACCACAAGCTTCTCATAATGACAGCGATTGCTTTTCCCATAGCATCCACTGTGTTTGCTTGCTCACCTTCTTCCAAGAAAGTAAAGCATAATATTTCAGCTAGTAGCACCATTGTTCAATCATAAAAGAGACAATTAAGGAGAATTTTCACAATTGGGATTAAAAGGCCTTGTTTTATTCCTCTCCACTAAAAAATGAAAAACAAACACAGAACAAACAAAGCCTGTGTGGCAACCAACTTAAGGCGATAATTGGAAAGTAAGAAATTACTCCCTATGCATAAGCCTATATCCATGTTCATCAAATTTCTACTCATAATCTCCTTCCATACAAAGACTTAAAGTGAGCCCTGTGCTTTAATGCACAGAGTTACACTCGAATCAAATGATGTTTATATGTAATCAAGCATCAATTATCAAACCATAATGAGTTATTTTCTTTGTTTACAATGTTATACTGGTTGCTAAGAGGCCGAACAAGATCTTTAAGATCCCAGGATATTTTACATATTCCAGCTGCAAAGAGATAATTGCCTTTATACTTTATAACCTACAAAATCTCATACCAAATATGCATTGAAATTGTAGTCTCTTGTTCAAATGAATGATGCCACAACTAAACTTTGTGACACCCTAGTAAAAACTCAGAACTTATAATCCAAAATTAAGTACTACAAAACATGCTTTCTGCTTGAAAATTGATTAGAGCAATCAATAGATGATATTAATATCATAATTAGCTTTTCGATTTAGAAACTATAATAGTGCTTGAAAGATGGATGGTAAACATACTATCCCACATGGAAGACAAAGAAATTTGTTACTACATATGAAACGACAGAGTTTGGCAATCACTTTCGAGTGATTGGGCAGGCGTTTCCCACGACACATTGAAAAAGAACTGGAATAAACCAAAAAAATCCAAAAATATGGCGACTTGTCCAGTCACTTTTCTTAATTTATTTATTTTTGCTTCTTCCTTAAATTGACCGAAAGAGAAGGAATTAAACTAAGACACATGTAAAGAAGATTGGAGAAGAAGAAACTAATTAAAGCTCCATCCAACAAGCACCCAAGACAAGTTAGAAACTAAACTACTATATAAAGCAAAAACAAGAACTATTGTAGTTTCATTACCACAAATTTAGTCGAATACCACGAGCTTCACATAATATTTGTCAGCGTCTCAGCGATTGGTTTTCCCATAACATCCACTGTGTTTGCAAGCTCACCTTCTTCGGGAAAAATGCAGCAAAGCTGAATATTTCTGCTAGCAGCACCACTGTTCAATCATAAAAGAGATTATTATGGAGAATTTTCCCAATTGGAATTCAAGGACAATGTTTTATTACAACGCCCCCCCCTAAAGAAAATGAAAAACAATAATGAACAAACAAAAACCTTTGTGTGGTGAACGCAATGTAAAAGAAACTATTCCTACGTGGAGAATATCATATATACAAGCCTTTATCCATGTTCATCAGATTTCAAATCATAATTTCCTACCATACGAGGACTTAAAGTGGACCCTGTGCTTCAATGTACCGAGTTACCCTCAAATAAAATGACGTTTGTATGTAATCAAGCATCAATTATCAAACCATAATGAGTAATTTTCTCCGTTTATAAAGTTATACTGATTGCTAAGAAGCCGAACAAAATCTCTAAGATCCCACGGTATTTTACCTATTCCAGTTGCAAACAGATAGTTGCCTTTAACAATATGAAGAGCTCCTGATGAATCTCTTGAATGGTTTCATGTGTGGAAGCTGTAATTATGTTGGAAAATGGACCATACAACACTTACGTCCCACATTGACAATGTAGTAGTCGTACTATATTTCAAAAGGTCGGATTCTGTGTGCATAGGCTAGGTGATTGGGCAAGTGTCCGCCACAACTTCCAGGAAAAAAAACACAAAAGGTCCAAAAACGACTACTTGCCAAATTGACTTTTCATTTTCTTTTTTTCTTCTTATTTTCTTTTTGGCTTTTCAAGAGCCAGGGGGGGAGAGGCTCATCAACCTTGCAAATGAGCTTAGAGGTTCCAAAGTCTATAAGAGGCCAGATTATTCAGATATATAGGAATGCAAAAACTATATCAGTCGAGAACTTGAACCAACAAATTGAATAAAAAAGAGGATTACTATCAGTAGCTAAACCTATTAAAGATTGTCATATATAAGGTAAACAAATAAATGAGGAGCACTAAAAGCAAAATTAAGGAAAAATCCCGACACGTTTATATTATGAAACTAAAGGAGTTTCCACAAAGTGAGAAGCACAAAAGAAAATTGTTGGGAATCAGCTAAGCGGCTGCTTAACCTCTAGGGAGGCATTATTATTTGGTACTAACTGTTCAGGAGAAAATGGTACTTGTTTGAGGCATTATTATTTGCTACTAACTGTTCACGAGAAAATTGGTTCCCATAACAACCCCTTATAGTTTACAACCTACAAAATCTCATACCAAATATGCCTTGAAATTGAAGTCTCTTGTTCAAATGAATGATGCCACAACTAAACTTTGTGACGCCCTAGTAAAAACTCAGAACTTATAATCCAAAATTAAGTGCTGCAAAACATGCTTTCTGCTTGAAAATTGATTAGAACAATCAATAGATGATATTATTATCATAATTAGCTTTTCGATTTAGAAACAATATAATAGTGCTAGAAAGATGGACAGTATACATACTATCCCACATCAATGGCAAAGAAATTTGTTACTACATATAAGATGACGGAGTTTGCCAATCACTTTCGAGTGATTGGGCAGGCGTCTCCCACGACACGTTGAAAAAGAACTGGAATAAATCTCAAAAAATCCAAAAATATGGCGACTTGTCCAGTCACTTTTGTTTTGTTTTTTTTCTTTCTATTTTTGCTTCTTCCTTGAATTAACCAAAAGAGAGGGAATTAAGCTAAGAGACATGTAAAGAAGATTGGAGAAAAAGAAACTAATTAAAGCTCCATCCAACAAGCACCCAAGACAAGTTAGAAACTAATAAAGCAAAAACAAGAACTATTGTAGTTTCTTTACCACAAATTTAGTCGAATACCACAAGCTTCACATAATATTCGTCAACGTCTCAGTGATTGCTTTTTCCCATAACATCCACTGTGTTTGCAAGCGCACCTTCTTCGATTCAGCTAGCGGCACCACTGTTCAATCATAAAAGAGATTATTATGGATAATTTTCACATAATACTCGTCAACATCTCAGCGATTGCTTTTTCCCATAACATCCACTGTGTTTGCAAGCGCACCTTCTTCGATTCAGCTAGCGGCACCACTGTTTAATCATAAAAGAGATTATTATGGAGAATTTTCCCAATTGGAATTTAAGGACCATTTTTATTCCAACACCCCCCAAAAAGAA
Organism: Codonopsis lanceolata; assembly: GCA_013146195.2. Lineage (NCBI taxonomy): Eukaryota > Viridiplantae > Streptophyta > Magnoliopsida > Asterales > Campanulaceae > Codonopsis > Codonopsis lanceolata. Next base: position 86,094,646 of record CM028383.1, read on the forward strand.
AATGAAAATCAATAAAGAACAAACAAAAACCTGTGTGGGAAACGCAAGGCAAAAGGAACTATTCCTACCTGGAGAATATCGTATATACAAGCCTTTATCCATGTTCATCAGATTTCTAATCATAATTTCTTTCCATACAAGGACTTAAAGTGGACCCTATGCTTCAATGCACCGAGTTACACTCGAATAAAATGATGTTTATAAGTAATCAAGCATCAATTATCAAACCATAATGAGTTATTTTCTCTGTTTATAATGTGATACTGGTTGCTAAGAGGCCGAACAAGGTCTCTAAGATCCCACGGTATTTTACCTATTCTAGCTGCAAACAGAAAGTTGCCTTTAACAATATTGTAATTGATAAACAACTAAAGAGAAAGAGAAGAGGAAGAAGAAGAAGAGACAGAGGCGGCAGTAGCAGTCATAAAATCCTTTCTTTTTGTATATCTCTATTACTGCGTAAGATATATATATACATATACCCTACCAACACAATTACCAAACTACCTTTATTGTCTAACACTCCCCTTCAAGCTGGAGCATAGATATTTATCATGCCCACCTTGTTACAAATATAATCCACCCTTATCTTTGTCAGGCCCTTGGTAAGCATATTAGGTTGTTCTCCCGTACGCATATATGAGGTGGAAACAAGATTCTGTTGGATCTTTTCACGAACAAAATGACAATCAACGTCTATATGTTTAGTCCTTATGTGGAAAACTGGATTCTAAGAAATTTGCATGGCTACCAGATTATCACACCACAATCTCATAGGTAGAGCAACCTTAAAGCCAATCTCTTCCATCAATTGTTGTATCCACATAAGTTCACAAGTTATCTGAGCCATAGCACGATACTCAGACTCTGCACTTGATCTCGCCATCACACTATGTTTCTTACTTTTCCAAGATACTAGATTTTCGCCCACAAACGCACAATATCCTGTTGTTGAATTGCTACATATGCCTCTATCGGGTGCTCCTTTCAAATATTTCACAATTCGGATCAATGCATTCCAGTGTGTAATAGTAGGAGCTGCCATGAACCGACTCACTACACTTACTGGAAAAGCAATAGTTGGACAAGTTACTACAAGATAATTCAACTTCCCAACCAATATCCGGTATCGTTCTGGATCCTTGAGCATCTCCCCTTCTCCAGCTCCATTGGAGTGTCGCACGGTTTCACTCAAAGTATCCCAACTTCCTCAAGTAAATCAAGAACATATTTCCTCTAACACAAAAAGATCCCTTTCTTGGACCGTATCACTTCGATCCCAAGAAAGTACTTTAGAGTACCAAAGTCCTTTGTTTGGAGACACGACTTGAGTGCCTCAATTCCAAGTGTATCACTATTTGTGATCATAATATCATATACATAAACAACCAGAAAAATACAGCCGCTATCAGTCTGTCGAAAGAACATGTAACCCAAACTCTAACACAACAGCAGTGACCCGCAGAGACTGTTTCAATCCATACAACGATTTTTGCAACCTACATACCTTATTCACATACTCCCCTTGAGCAACAAACCCCGAAGGTTGCTCCATGTAAACCTCTTCCTGTAAATCACCATGAAGGAATGCATTTTTGAAATCCAACTAATACAAGACCCAGTTATTAGAAGTAGCTAACGATATCAGAAGACAAACAAAAGTTAGCCTAGCAACAAGGGAAAATATATCAGTATAATCAACACCATGTACTTGTGCATACCCCTTTGCAACCAATCGAGCTTATAACCGAGCAACACTCCCATCAGGATTCATTTTCACCACGTACACCCATTTACACCCAATAGCCTTCTTACCTTCACGAAGTGTTACCAAGTCCCAGGTCTCATTAGCCTCAAAAGCCTTCATTTCCTCTTCCATAGCAGAGAGAGCCTTCATTTCCTCTTCATTGTTGCTGCTTTTGCTAATAGTCATGTTGCTGATGAGAGAGAGGCTTAGAACATTGGCTTTTGATGACCATGTTCTCCATAATTATAACACACTCTTGGTCCCCCACGACCTCCGAACACTCTGCCACCTCGAGTTCTACCTCGAAAACCACCCCAGCCTCCATCTCTACCTCCGCAATACTCATTGCCTGGTGAGATTAATGTTGTTTTCTCATATAACTCCACATGTGACGCTTTACCATTCCCATTCCTAGTTGCAGTTAAGAGCCTATCTAAAGCATCAGACAAAGTACCCAAATCTTTACTCGATAATAACTGAGATCGAACCACATCATACTCCTTTTCCAATCTTGATAACCAACTAAAAATCAATAACTTCTCATGCTGAGCTTTCATCTCCTCAACATTATAGAGATAGGCATAGCGGCACTGAAATCCTCACTCACGCATGAAGTCATAATAGTAATCCATAGTGCTTCGCCCTTTCTGACTAGGACGGGGAACCTCGTGTGACATTATACAATTTATTCAAGTTACTAGCTCCAGAAAACCACTTGTGCAAGAAACCACCTGTGCAAGAGTGTGCATAATTCTTTAATTGCCTTGCAATGTTGCATAGTGTGAGGTTCCCGGGGTGCGACCCGCGCCCCGCGCGCCCTTGGTTAGGGGTGCGCGTACGTGCGGATGCGGGACACCACTGCTCTCGTTCCACCCTCCCTTGTTTAGGGGAAGACGAAATCCAAAGTGCGAGAGGAGTGCTGTCTAGATTAGCACGTTGGAATGTGCCTCGGTTGCCCTGAGTGGATTTTGTATCCAAAATGGGAACTAATGGTTTTCCATGTCAGGTTATCCCTTATTTCGGGGATAACAGGATATGGGAATGCATTACCCTTCCATTCCCATTCTCCCCTTTTATCTTTCAGGGGAAAATAGAGAAGTGCAACAAAGGATATTACGACGCCCCCACTTATGGATTTATTGAAAATAGCCTTATGGCCCATTCAGATCACTATGGGAGCTATGGGTTTCCCGCATCAAGTTATCCCTTGTTTAGGGGATACCAGGATATGGGAATGCATCACCCCTCCATTCCCGTATCTCCCTTTTTAGGGAGAACAGAAAGTGCAAAGAGAGAATGTTGCGAGGCCCCACTGGATCTGAAAGTTTTAGAGTCGCCATCTTTATTTTAAGGCAAAAATAAAGAAAAACCAGAAGAAGAAAACCAGAGTTTTTAAAAAAGCGGGTTCGGGGGCTAAGTTACGAGTTGGGAAGGTGCTAGGCACCCAACTCGCCCTTTCTGTCTCAAAACGTTTTTTGGCTGAAGTATGCTTATTGTTATATTTATCTAGCAAATAAATAAGGTATTATTATGACAAGGGAAATTTAAACAAATACATTCGTGGCTACATTATTTACGGACTCACAGCCGTCTCCTTCCAATAATTACAGACATATTTAAGAACATTTGGCCATTATAACGGCTCTTTTACATAATATTTCCTAATCTAATCCGGGCAGCACAACGGCTTATATTGGCTACATTGCGCCGGATTTAAATAACAACTTTTTTAAAAAATAAATAAAAGACAAAAAATACACATAAAATAAATTACGCTCTTAAAGGTATTACCTTTTAGAGCGGTGTCTCGCTCGTCCTTGTGGAGAGGAGTCTTTTTGTTTTGAATTGGGCAGGATGACTGCTTGATTTCTGAAATTTGGGCTTATCAACTCGGGCAGAGTGACAGCTTTATTTGGGTAGGTTTTGGCCTTTTTGGTTGGGCGGAACCTAGACTTAGTTTTTGACTTTTTTAGCTCGTTACTCGGGCAGAGTAACGGCTTATTTTGGGATTTTTGGACTGGGGAAGTGAGGTGGATACCTAAAAACTAGGCTAGGGATCACTTATAACCTATGGGTTTTTGATTTGGCAGAGTTTGGACGGGGTTTGGAGACTATAGGGGCTTCCACTCACCTATCTCGCACCTCTCGTACTATTGATATCGAAGGAAGACGAAGCAGAGCTTCGCTGCGATCTAAAAATCGCGGATGAATTACGCAGAGAAATGAGAGGCTGGGACCCTCTATTTATACTGAGGGCTGAGGACGCGGCAGGAATTTCCGAATTTGTTTCCCGTGCATTGGCCGCTTGTACCTTGCGCATCAAGAATTGTACCATTTAATTGTGAGAGAACAAGAGGATGATCGGTGCGGCCAAGGGACCCCAGTGCGGCACCATCATGCTTTGGAAGTTTCAACTTTTGCATTTACCCCCGCAGCTTCACTGCTTTCACGCATCCTCGCTTTTCCTTTCGCATTTTGACTCCTGCAACTTGACATTTGTTAAGTTTTAACAGTTCTTGATATTTTATGTCAGTCACATACCAGGGGTACGAAATTGGGGTGTCTACAGAGCCCCTCAACGATGGAGTCTACGGGTAACCTTAAGGCTTACTGAGTAGACGAACATCGTTGATAAACAAGAGACTCTCCAATTTCGTTCATTTAAGAACGGGAGAATGCAATTGGTAGCAGTTATAATGCACAGTGAACATGCTATCCAAACTCTATAACCTAGACATTTTTAGTCGGTTATAAAAAAATTATCGAAGTTTTAAGCAGATGTGAATTTAATGTGCTCTGATGGTCGAACCTACTAATGTAGGTCGCCACGTATTCCTATTAAAGGAAATCGACCAAGCGTAGTTCAGGCCAAAACCCTAAACTACAACTAAGGTGAGGATGTCATGTCCGTCGGGTCGAGCCCGATCGAGAACACGATGGAAAAAGATTTTTGTGTTTTCGAAAACGTCGTATTCTTCCGGTCAGAAACCGTTGTCAAATACGGTATGAAGATTTGAATGTTTTTCTGCCACCACATTTCAACCGGTCAATACCTTGTCGTTGAAACGTGTTAAGAAGAATTTTCTAAGTTATGTCTGGCTGGTCGCTGCCTCCTTTCCACACATAACCCGAAAACTTTCAAATATCCAGAAAACTGCGCTCGACCGATAAAGATCTGTCGCCGAACACGGCAAATTGATCATTCTTCAAGTATTTTCGAAAATTGTGAAGTGGAAAACATTCTTTTTCCTTCCTCCTTCCTTTTCTTTCTCCCTGTTTTTTTTTGTTTTTTCAAATATTCCTCTTTTTTTGTGTTTTTTGAAATATTCATCTTTTTTTGTTTTTTGAAATATTCCTCTTTTTTTGTGTTTGAAATATTCCTCTTTTTTTGTGTTTTTGTTTTATTTTAAAACTTTCCTAAAAAGGAAATTATTCTAGAGTCAGGGTAAGAATACTGTACCTGACTTACCTTTTGCGCCCGGGTGGCTGCCGCGGATTTGGCTGATTCTGACGTCTCTGCCATTCTTGCTGGGGAATTTATTCTTTATTATTAATTTTTTTTGTGATGGTCGGACCTACTGATGTAGGCTGCCTACGTATCCTTTTTCAAGGAATCAGACCAAACGTAGTTCGGCCTGATGCTGGGGATTTTATTCTTGCTCACTCTTTTTTCTTTTCTTTTCTTTTCTTTTCTTTCTTTTTTTTTCTTTTTTTCTTTCTTTCTTTTTTTCTTTCTTTTCTTTTTTTTTTTCCTTTTTTTCTTTCTTTCTTTTTTTTTATTATTTTTTTTTCCTTTTCTGATCTGCTGGGGATGTCATTTCCTTTGTCCCTTGGTGAATGGTCGCAAATTTTGGTTAACAAGACTAACTTTGTTAATTCTCCGTTAGGCTCAGAGACCATTTTGAAAATTTTAAAACTTGAGGATCAAAGTGTTGCAACTTCAAACTTTGGAGGGGGAAAAGGGAAAATTCCCTATTTCCTCCTAATATGGACGGGAGTGTGGGAGAAAGGAGCTACTGCTCCTCTTCCTCTTTTCTTCATTTCTTTCATTTCTGCTGCTTCGTTGCCATAGCCACTGACTTCTTCTCTTTTTTTTTTTTTTTCGCCATTTTTGCTCCTTTTCTCGATTTTCTTCCGCCAATTTCAGTGTTTTACTTAGCAGATGGCATCTTCTTCGCGATCTAGGAAGGGAAAAGCACCGATGCGCCCAGAATCTGGTGGTAGGAGGAGAGAACCTCCTAGCTTGGTTCGGAACAGGCTCAATTATACGTACTCTAAGGATGACTGGGGCAACCTTCTGCGAGATCGGGACACCCACGTGTCCAACCTTCCCTTAACTAGTGTAAGATTTCTCTTTTCTAGCAATTTTTCTGGCTATTTTTCAGATCTGCTAAATTCCTGCACTGTTTGGGACTTTTGGAGCACTTTTGACTTTATTAGTAATGCACATGCATGTCCTATTTATGCCTAAATGATGTAATTGAGTGATAATTTATGCAATTTTTATGATTTATTTTTGCGATGCATGATTTGAACTAGTGGTCACTATTTGACCCTACTATGCATGATTTATATTCTAAATGCAAATGAGGCTATATGATGCATGTTTTACATTAAATCACATTTTTGCATGCAATAGAATCGCGAAACGGAATATTCGGAGTATAAATTTAATTTTTCCGAAACGCTTTTCGGGCATATTTTCGGATAAAAATGGGACAAAACAGATATTTTTCATGCCCTTAGATTTATTTTTCAAGCATGCAATTGCTGCAGGGGTATAGTAAATACCACAAAGATATTTATTTTGATGATTGGTGGTACTTTATCTTCCTTTTTATCGTACCTCTATGACAGCTTATTGAACAAATGAAATGCAAAATATGAATGCATGAATTTTCCTACTTGATGCAAATGTAATGTAGAATACTTATAAGATGATGCACGAATTTTTCACATTTTATTATGCTCATGACAAATGCAGTTATAATATGAATTTTATGACACAAAATAAATTATGTAAAATAAATTACATATAAAAATTGTTTTTTTTATTATTATTATTTATGATTCTTGAAAAAGAATGATGTTTATTTACATGTAAATTTATATACATGTATGAAAATAGTATGTAACGATTTAAAGAATTATTTATTTTTTCCTTTCTTTTTGCTTTTGTTTTTTTTTATATGAACAAGAGATTTTTTTTATTATTATTATTGCTAAAAAAAATTATTGTAAAAATCGTGAAGTATAAAACATGTGATATGTTCATTATTTATTTATTTATTTAAAAGATTGTACAGAGAAGGGAATAAGGGTTGAGAACTTACCTTATTTTTTTTTCAGGTTCGCAGGAAGTTTGAGAGAGTACGGGTATCATATAATGATGTGGCTGTAATTTTTGATATGCTACCCGAAGCTGCGCAATCGTTGGTAGAGGGTTCGGGTTTCAGCACTTTCTTGCATTCCTTCACCCATTTTACCAGCTTTCTCCCTATCTTTGACGTGCTCCGGGACTTCTGGTGGGACACCACCCATACTTTTCATTTCAGCTGGGGGGAGGCTACCATGACCCCTTGCGATTTTGCTGCAATTACGGGAATCCCTACCAGTATAGGGGAGACCTTGGCTCTTGATTTTACTCTCCGACATCGTAGGGAGGAGATCGTAGACCTTCTGGGCTTCGAGCCTCGCTTCAAATCGTCGGATGAGATTTATATTAGCAACGTTCGACACTGGCTTCTTAATAATGCCGGGCTGGTACCAGTGGCCCGAGCTTTTCTTTTCTTCTTTCTCGGCTCATCACTCTTTGCTAATTCTTCTGTCACCCTGAGAGCCTTCGTCTTAGCTTGTCTTGCGGATTTTGATCGGATCCCTTCATATGATTGGGGACAGGCTGGTTTGGCTGAATTATATGCTTCTATGGACAGAGCCAGCCAGAATGATTCACCGACCTTGAATGGATTTGCCCCGGCGTGGGAGGTACATGCCTTTTCCTGCTTTTTCATTCATTTTTTTTGATCATTTTTTTCATTTCATTTTTTTTTTCATCATTTTTTTAACAACATATTTTTTTCTCTTTTTTTTTTTTTGCAGTGTCGGGCCTTCATTCTTCGATTTTCGGCGCCTTATCCGACGGGTCTCAAACCCCGGCCTCCATATGTGTCCCAATATGTTGACAGTAATAGGGTTGATCCGAGTGACGACGGTGGTTGCAAAACCAGGGGAAGAGTGCTGGAGCGAATTGTTGGCTCCAGTCCTGGCTCAGTGCATTTTCTTCCCTGGGAAGGCCTGGAGGGACATTATCATACTACTCTGATGTTCAGCCGCTGCCGGATATTGATGGTTTCCATCATGGTAGATTCTTTGTACATGGGCGAGCGGGTGAATCGTCAGCACCAATCTTTTCTAATGGCTCCAGTGGTGCCTCCTTGGCCTCCTGCTTGGGTGATAGAGCCTGAGCAACTGCCCGACCGGTCTCAATACTTGGGGAAATACCTCGTTCCCGCGGTAGACTATCCAGCGATGTCATACGAGGATTTCCTGAGATTAGAGCTGCATCCCCTTCCTCCTGCTCCTGTTGTGCCCAGGCGGCATTCTGATGCTACTGTCAGGCCTGGGTCATCTACTTCTCGTCTCGACGAGAACCTGATGTTTACGGAGCCCGATGATATTTTCTCTACTTTTCAATATGAATGGGGCGGTGGATTAGTAGAGCAGGTTCTTCCTGATGTCGAGATCCTGAGGAGCGCCGTCCCTGAAAGTGTGCCTGCTCGTAGACTGCACATCCACCTTTATTGTCTCTTTCCTTTATTATAATTTTTTATGCACATACATTTTTTTATGCACACTCTCTTCTTTTTTTTTTCTTTGAGACTGACATATTTATTTTATATATATATATATATATTTTTTTTTTTAGGTGAACGTGTCTACTTACAAGAAACTGCTGCGGGGCTTCTTTAGCATCAGCAAGTTATATCAGAAGTTGGCTGATGAATTTTCTTGCAAGGGGAGCAGCTTAGTGCGGCGGCCCAGACGTCGAGATGATGACGATGATGATGATGACGGGTCAAGCCGCGGCCGGGGCAGAGGTCGAGGATTCGCAACGGGTCCCAGGGTCAGGGGTGGTGGTTTTCCCAGAAGCCAGTCGTCCCGAGTACATTATCTTTGGATTCCTGCGAACATTAGTATTTCTTCTTTTTTTTGCATTTTCTTTATTTTGTATATTTTTTTTATTTTTTGTAAAAGAAACCTGTACAAACATTATGCAATATAATGTATATGATGCCGTATGTTACACATGCAAAAATAAATTCACGCAGAAAATAAAACTATACCAGACATCTGAAATGTAATGGCACGCCGTACTTTGAAGAAAGGGATTTTTAAGAATACACCTTTGGATAAGAGCGGGCTTTTCGGGTGATATCAGGAAGGCAAATATGGCCGAATCCTTTATTCATTCTATGTATCAGGCCTGTTGATCCGGTTGTAGCCTTCTTTATAGGTTTT
>CM028383.1:86104010-86150544 GCA_013146195.2 Codonopsis lanceolata
AATTCATTCTTCAATATTTGGCTTTAAAATTATTTAGTAACCTATCGCTATCAGCCTATCATTATCATGTTTTCAATTTTGGGTAATTTCGTTGAGATTGTTTAGAAATTAGAAATCATTAATGTTTAGATGGGTTGGGTTGTTTACAGTTTACTTGTTTTGAGTTCTTATTTTTGCTTCATTGCTTGAATTGATGAGTTTCTCTTTCTCTTTCTATTGATTATTGATTTTTAATTTTTTGCTTAATTGTTTATGAGTAGAACTGTAGAAATTAATTTTAATGGGTTTCTATTGAATTTTTGCTTGAATTTTGATGAGTTTCTGTTTCTATTGTTTTTTGAGTGATAATGGAACTTGAATTTTTTTTTGTGCAAATTGGCAATTATTGTAGATAGACAAAATGTCATCACGAAAGTATCTTTCAGGAAATGAAAAAATGAAGAAGCTAAAGCAAGAGCAATTAACGCAAGTTTTAAGTAGTTCTATTAACAAGTATTTCACATCTAGTAAGTTGGGTGAAAGTGAAACCATTTCTATTGAAAATCCATTGCGCGAAGAAGCGGTTAATGTAAATCCTAATGAAGTGTTTTTTTATTATTATCTTTTATGTTTCTTTAGTTTTTTTTAAAAACAGAAAAAAAAATTGCTATTTAGGAAAGGCCCCATTCAAGATGATCGCCTTAAGCCCCCGATTTCACAGGACCGACCCTGCAACGTGTGTTATCGGAACTGTTGAAGAAGATTGTATTTTTGAAACAATATTTTGAAAAGTGGTCTTTTACAATTGAAAAAAAAAAGAACAGGGTACTGGAGGGGTTAGAAACTTTGGAAAAGGGACCGGCCAGAATTTCTCCCTAAAAAATAATAATTATAGAACAAAAAATTCATAATTCATCAAAAAAAAATATATTTTCTACTATTATATTTTAAATAGTATTTTAAACAACATTCTCTACTATTAATTAATAGTGTAAAAAGGAAATCAAAAATCATTTTACTATTATTCTTTTCATACCTTCTTATAGTTTATATTTCCATCAATATGGTTGTTAATCTACCTTATTTTTAAAAATGCAATTTTTTAACGAATCCATAATCATTTACTTATATTTAAGATTTCACAAATAATTTCACCATTTAAACGAGAAAATTTAAATTTATAACTTTCAAACTTGTGATTATCTTTTATTATTTCACAATTTGGCGGGCCAACCCGCAACCCACATGTTCAACCCGTTTGACCCTGTGAGAACCCGAAACCTACTTGTATTACTTGTCTTCCATACATGTTTAACATGATTAGAATATGTTTTTAACATGCTAATAGTATCCCTAACATGATTGACTCGATTGCATTCCTTGATCGAACCGTTATTGCCGTATCGGACGCCTATTGCCTTGCATGCTCTAGATTGACTTGTTCTTGCTCGGGCTTTGATCTTTTGGACTTAGCCAAGACCTTTAGAGACATTTATCATTGTTTTTTAAGGCCCTTGATACTCATTCTAATGCTTCTTTGAGTTGTTTATGCCTTGTACGCGTTATACGTGCAAATCTGGACCTGTTTGACCTAAAGTATGGCCTGAGGAATCGTTCTACTCTGCCAACCGAACATTTTGGGCTTTGTTCAGCCACCATAACCGAACATTATGAAGGATGTTCGGCCTCCAAAACCGAACAGTGAAGATTTCCAGCAAAACGTGATTTTTCTGCAACATTAGCTGATTACGATTGTGCCCTTACTAAACCTCTACCATTAGTGACTTAAACCACTTGTATTAGATTCTAATTAGCCTAATCTAAGCCTAATTAAGATTACTAAACCTAATTCCACCACTCATCTAATGACATGTGGATTCCATTAACATTTAATGAAGCTGATCTACACTACATCAGCTCTAGTCTTCATTTCACGATTCATTTCTTCATTTCGTCTTCTCTGGTCTCGGGAGAACTTGTGCTTGAGAGTCTTGGTGAGATTAGTGCGTGAGGGTTTGCTTCCAAGAGATTTCAAGACCCACTTGCGATTCCAAGACCGCCGTTGCGTAGTCGCCGTCGAGACGAGCGTTCGACACCGATCGGTTTTTCGTGCTTCGTCTTTTGCTTGGCTTGAGGTAAGCTATCAATTTCCCTTAGGTCCATGTTAGAGATAACATGCTACCCCCTCTTGCTTCCCTTCTCTCATGTCTAAATCATGCTCTCCTTGTTTTCTACCATGATAATGATACGTTGTAGAGAGTATGAATTTCTGGGAATTATAGACCATGAATGTAAATGTCGTGATTTGGAAACTAAGCCTAGAAGTAAAAGTGTTCTACTCTACGTTAGAAATAACTATTATTCTTGGGTCATAGACTTTCGACCATTATTTGGGAAAACGTGATTCTAGGGCTCCATAAATTGGGGACTTGAATTTATTCTTGGCTATGATTGTTATACGGATTAACGGCCTAGATTAATCGATGCGATAACTTAGAAAAGAGATTGAAATGCAAATAGTATTTTAACTCTATTTGGTTGGAATTGTAGAAATGACTCAACGGAGTCGACATTAGTGAGCTATTGAATAATACCGGCTCAATGACTAATCCCTACGACGTTATTACATGCGTTGCACTAGAAAATAATTCTAGACTCTTGAAATGGATTGACTGTCATGCTTGTATCTTTATGACATAATAAATGCATACTTGATAATTGATATATTGAGTTCGCTCTTGTCGAGCTCAATCTTGCTTGTTTATTAATGAGATTATATACTTGTCTTGAACGAGGACGCTCTTGTCGGACTCGTTCCATACTAACCATTGTTGAGTAAATACTACTTGGCATTGCATGAGTCCAGCTAGCATACTTGTCTTGTCTACCCTGGTTGACAATGCATTGCCGTTACGAATCGTAAGATTCGTGATAGTGATGGGTTGCCGAACCAGATATTGCACACACCCTCCACTATTGGCCACAGTGGGGAAGAGCTCTCTCTGGCCAACCAAGACGCGACCATTGAGAATGACTACTTGTTTCCCGAGCATCCCTCGGAGATCGATGTATTATCACACCCATCGATTCTTGCACGTCATGAAGGTGTCTGCTTTGCGAGTCTACGTAGCGGCCGGCTCTATATCCTCACATTATGTGAACTATGTGCAATAATGTGCATCCTAAATACTTGATCTACATGCTTGTAACATTGTCTCGCCTAACGTGTTGCATAATGCCATGTCATGCATGATTGATAGCTTACGAGTCTTTATGACTTACCTCCCTGTATTTTTTTAGATCCTAGCAGGACAGGACCTTCCCATTGAGGCTCACAGTGCTCGTATACTTTAGTTCCCTTTTGATCAGGCTTTTGCAGTTGAAGAGGTGGTTTTAGAAGTCCTCTTCTCTTCTTTTGTATTTTGCAAGGACGACGGGTTAAAGCTAGTCAACTAGACTACGCTTGGGAATGTTTATAGATCTTGTACTCATGTAATCCTGTTAGTTACTTGTAGTATTAACTCTTGTAGTACTTACTTCTCTTGATGCCGGCAATTGTGTTAGCCGTGCCTTGTATATCGTGTTTTGTTCACTACGTATAGACTTCCGCTGAGCATCCCATTAGCTCTTATTTATTTCCTTGTCGTATTTATTGCTTAGCTTGGGTTCCAGCTGTAGTGTCGCCGAAGACTTGGATTTATTGCTTAACTGTTTTATCAGGTGAAATGATTTTGAAAATGCCGACCTTTTGTGTCGAGTTCTCTTGCGACTGAAATGTTGCGTCACGTCAGTTTTAAAATAATTTTGAGTCCTTGCATGTCCATTCCTTTCCTGTCTTGTCTTGTTTGGCGCTCCGGTCCGCGTTCCCATCTCCGGTTCGGGGTCGGGGTCGCCACAGACCCACCTTGTTTTTTTGTGGCGGGACGAGTTGACCCAACGAGCCCAACTCATTTTGACAACTCTACATATCCAAACACATTTCACACATTGATATTTGATAGTATAGTAGCTAGTAACATAGTTTAAAAGATAAGTGCAATATGAGATTTTTTGCAAATATAACAAGCAATATCTAACTTCTTGCTATAACAATCTTTCAGAGTATTAACTTGAAAGTACAAGACTAATCCATGAGTCGGATAAGGCCACAAGTGGCTCCCAACAAGTTTTCGACACAGGTTGTGTTCTCAGCTCGAACCCAAGATCTACAATTATGCTAGAACATATCTCTTACAAGTTGATCTACGCAATTGCTAATTTTTCGGGGCTACTACTCAACAACTAGGTTTGACAATTGATTATGGGGATGAAGATTGTACCTTAGTAACTCATCATAGTTTATTTGAGTCTTCGAAAATTCGTTCACACCATAAGGCACCTAAGAGGGCGTAACCAGTGTCAAAAACTCCCACACAATGTGAGGTCTGGGGAAAGGAAAATGTAGGCCACCTTACTTCTTATTTTTGCAAGGAAATGGATTCAATCCCGGGTGAAGGGAAAATCTAGGCGACCTTACCCTTATTTTTGCAAGGAGATGGATTCAAACCCATGACCTTCAACATGTACTCAACGGAAATCGTTTTTTTAGACCTTTGAGTGATCACCCTAGACTTACACAAGTACAAACAAGAAAAAGGAAAAAGACTACAAAAGTGGTCGGAGTTGGGCCCCTAGAAAGATTCACTATGAAGCATATGTAAAAGGATCTAGGCCATAGAGCTGACATCTTGTGAAAATAAAATCAAATTATTTTTTTACTTATTAAACTTTGCTCAAGGATCTAAATAACATTTCCATATAATTTTTGAATTCTATTAACAAAAAACCGTACCACATTAGGTCCGTACAAAAACCTAACTAACAACATGCTAAATCCTATCTTCCTTGCCATTGATATGATGAAGATTTGAGGCATAATCAAATCCTGACCCTTCTGGTACTTAGTAAGAGCACTATGAATCAAGTTAATAACATCCGGTTAGGTTTTCGAAAGAAAACTTGGCTAGGTGAGGCATTTTGTCATTTTTTTTGAGACGTCGATACGATTTATATAAACAAAAGTATGTAAATTGATAGACTTTGTGGATCCTTAAGCAAAGTTTGGTAGATAAAAAAGTAATTAAACCCATATTATGTTAAGAGAAAATGGTACTTATTTGAGGCAGCCCTAATTGGTTCCCATAACAACCCTTTATAGTTAATAGCCTACTGAATTTCAAACCAAATATGCATTGAAATTGAAGTCTCTTGTTCAAATGCATTGAAATTAAGTACTATAAAACATGCATTCTGCTTGAAAACTGATTAGTTCAATCAATAGATGAATATTATGATCATATTTGGCTTTTCGATTTAGAAACTATAATAGTGCTAGAGAGATGGACATTATTCATGCTATCCCACATCGATGGCGTAGAAATTTGTTACTACATTTAAAAGGGTGGAGATTAGCGATCACTTTCGAGTGATTGGGCAGGTGTCAACCACGACACGTTGAAAAAGAACTGGAATAAATATCAAAAAATCAAAAAAATATGACTGACTTGTCCAATCACTTTTGTTAATTTATTTATTTTTGCTTCTTCCTTGAATTAAGTAAAAGAGAAGGAACTACGACATATGTAAACGAGAGCGGAGAAAAAGGAAACTAAATAAAGTTCCCTCCAACAATCACCCAAGACAAGTAAGAATCCTTCGGGTATCAACTCAGATTTGATTTATTCTTGAGGGCAACACTTGAGAGGCAACACCGGAGGAAAAGGATGATTTTCTACTTTAGTCGGATTTATCAACTACACGTCAAGAATGGCATAACTCAGGTGCCTGTCGATTGTTCAATCAGTACTTGAATCACTTTCGCTATTTTGTTTCCCAACTTCTTCACCCTATGGGTTAGCAAGAAGCAACACAAAACCATCAGTAACTCAAATCATGTTTAGCACTCATATACATAACCCAAACAAACCAGTCAACGTTATAATACGAAGAAAATTATGCATAAGGAGTTCAAGCCGATTATACTCCAAAATAATTGCAGATTCTACATAAAACACACAGTTGAAGTGAAAGAAAAGTTAGGGGAGCAACTAAGTTATAATGTAAATTTAACACAGTTGAAGTGAAAGAAAAGGGGAGCAACTAAGTTATAATGTAAATGGATTCATAGAACTCGTTGCAAGACTAAAAGCAGTATATTGCAGATTCAACTGAACCGAGTTGAACCTCAAGCAGAGCCATCGGTCTGGTTGACCTGGTCAAAACTTTAAGGCTCCACAACTCCTATTGACAATGCGCATGTGCGCCTCTAAAGCGCCCACCGGGAACTCGGATGGTGCTTCGCACCATTCTCGCACATAGGAATAATGTGGGATAAAGTGCTTCGCACCTTCGGCTCACACACATGTGACACTACAACGATGCACCTTCGAACACATGATTGTATTCCCATAAAGTGCTCTCTTACACTTAATTTTTACAATGTGGGATATGACATTCCATAACCCATTTGCTCTTCAACTATAAAGTCAAGTTGCTCACTTTGTGCATTAATTTCTCATTCACCAAAAATTGGTTTTAAGAAAATAAATACATTATTCATATCTAATCAAAATGTAGATTAATAATTTGCAACTTGCTTTTAATTCCAATAAATGGAACTTAGGTCAACAATTGGTGAAAGATTGGTCGTCTCCAATTTTTGGAACCAATTTCCAACATTCCATACTTAAATCACACTGTCAAGGAAATTATAAGAAACCAAACTACTTTATAAAGCAAAAGCATGAACATATGTAGTTTCTTTACCACAAATTTTGACGAATACCACAAGTTTCTCATAATGACAGCGATTGCTTTTCCCATAACATCCACTGTGTTTGCTTGCTCACCTTCTTCCAAGAAAGTAAAGCATAATATTTCAGCTAGTAGCACCATTGTTCAATCATAAAAGAGACAATTGAGGAGAATTTTCACAATTGGGATTAAAAGGCCATGTTTTATTCCCTCCTCCACTAAAAAAATGAAAAACAAATACAGAACAAACAAAACCTGTGTGTGGCAACGCAAGGCAATAATCGGAAAGTAAGAAATTATTCCCTATATATAATAAGCCTATATCCATGTTCATCAGATCTCTACTCATAATCTCCTTCCATACAAAGACTTAAAGTGAGCCCTGTGCTTCAATGCACAGAGTTACGCTCGAATCAAATGATGTTTATATGTAATCAAGCATCAATTATCAAACCATAATGAGTTATTTTCTTTGTTTACAATGTTATACTGGTTGGTAAGAGGCCGAACAAGATCTCTAAGATCCCAGGATATTTTACATATTCCAGCTGTAAACAGATAATTGCTTTTTATAACATGAAGAGCTCCCGATGAATCTCTTGAATGGTTTCATATGTGGAAGCCGTAACTATGTTGGAAAATGGACCATACAACACTTACGTCCCACATTGACAATGTAGTAGTTGTAACATAGTATAAAAGGTCGGACTCTATGTGCCTAGGCCTGGTGATTCAGTAAGTGTCCGCCACGACTGCCAAAGAAAATAAAAACATAAAGTGATCAAAAACGACTACTTGCCAAATTGACTTTTCATTTTCTTTTTTTCTTCTTTTTTTCTTTTTGGTTTTCAAGAGCCAGGGGGTGGGGGAGAGGCTCATCAACCTTGAAAATGTTGACGTTGAAGAAATACAAGGAAAAACTAGGTAAATACAATGCCCTATGTATTAAGATCCTATAATAATGATCAAACATCCCAGGCAAAATAAGATTAAGACAACAATCTACCAGAATTTGATGAACTTGTTTATGTTATTTTGCGAAACAGGAGTCACTTATCACAATCTTAAAGAACAATGAACAAACAAATTGAATAAAAAAGTATTATGCTCCAAGGGGATAGCACATGAGCACCTATGAATTTCTTCCTTAGCGTTTGCGATGGATGATGGATGAGTGGGCTATGGACAGGATGGCCAAGTGGAAAATTATGTCTAGACTCTAGTGAGCCTAGAGGTTCCAGAGTCTTTAAAAGGCCATCTTATTTAGATATACAGCAATGCAAAAACACAATTGAGAACTTGAACAAACAAATTGAATAAAAATGGGAATTAATATCGGTAACTAAACCTATTTAAGAATGCCATATAGAAGGTAAACAAATAAATCAGGAGCACTAAGAGGAAAATTAAGGAACAATAGTGACATGATTAAATTATGAAACTAAAGGAGTTTCCACAAAGTGAGAAGCACAAAAGAAAATTGATGGGAATCAGCTAAGCGTCTGCTTAACCTCTAGGGAGTCATTATTATTTGGATCTAACTGTTCAGAAGAACATGGTACTTGTTTGAGGCATTACTATTCAGTACTAACTGTTCACGAGAAAATTGGTTCCTATAACAACCCTTTATAGTTTATAACCTACAAAATCTCAACCAAATATGCATTTAAATTGTAGTCTCTTGTTCAAATGAATATGCCACAACTAAACTTTGTGACACCCTAGTAAAAACTCAGAACTTATAATCCAAAATTAAGTACTACAAAACATGCTTTCTGCTTGAAAACTGATTAGAGCAATCAATAGATGATATTAATATCATAATTAGCTTTTCGATTTAGAAACTATAATAGTGCTTATACATACTATCCCACATGGATGACAAAGAAATTTGTTACTACATATAAAACGATGGAGTTTGGCAATCACTTTCGAAAGTGATTGGGCGCCTTTCCCACGACACGTTGAAAAGAACTGAATAAATCTTTAAAAAAATCCAAAAATATGGCGACTTGTCCAGTCACTTTTGTTAATTTATTTATTTTTGCTTCTTCCTTAAATTAACCGAAAGAGAAGGAATTAAACTAAGACACATGTAAAGAAGATTGGAGAAAAAGAAACTAATTAAAGCTCCATCCAACAAGCACCCAAGACAAGTTAGAAACTAAACTACTATATAAAGCAAAAACAGGAACTATTGTAGTTTCATTACCACAAATTTAGTCGAATACCACGAGCTTCACATAATATTTGTCGCCTCTGATTGCTTTTCCCATAACATCCACTGTGTTTGCAAGCTCACCTTCTTCGGGAAAAATGCAGCAAAGCTGAATATTTCTGCTAGCGGCACCACTGTTCAATCATAAAAGAGATTATTATGGAGAATTTTCCCAATTGGAATTCAAGGACCATGTTTTATTCCAACGCCCCCTCTTAAAGAAAATGAAAAACAATAAAGAACAAACAAAAACCTGTGTGTGGTAAACGCAAGGCAAAAGAAACTATTCCTACCTGGAGAGTATCATATATACAAGCCTTTATCCATGTTCATCAGATTTCAAATCATAATTTCCTACCATACGAGGACTTAAAGTGGACCCTGGCTTCAATGCACCGAGGTACCTTCGAATAAAATGATGTTTGTATGTAATCAAGCATCAATTATCAAACCATAATGAGTAATTTTCTCCGTTTATAAAGTTATACTGGTTGCTAAGAAGCCGAACAAAATCTCTAAGATCCCACGGTATTTTACCTATTCCAGCTGCAAACAGATAGTTGCCTTTTACAATATGAAGAGCTCCTGATGAATCTCTTGAATGGTTTCATGTGTGGAAGCCGTAATTATGTTGGAAAATGGACCATACAACACTTACGTCCCACATTGACAATGTAGTAGTCGTACTATATTTCAAAAGGTCGGATTCTGTGTGCATAGGCTAGGTGATTGGGCAAGTGTCCGCCACAACTGCCAGGAAAAAAAAACACAAAAGGCCCAAAAACGACTACTTGCCAAATTGACTTTTCATTTTCTTTTTTTTCTTTTTGGCTTTTCAAGAGCCAAGGGGTGGGGAGAGGCTCATCAACCTTGAAAATGTTGACGTTGAAGAGATACAAGATAAGGAAAAACTAGGTAAAATTCAATGCCCTATGTACGTACTAAGATCCAATAAAACATCCCAGGCAAAGTAAGATTAAGAGAATAATCTACCAGAATTTGGTGAACTTGTTTATGTTATTTTGCCAACCATGCACGTGTCACTAATCCCAATGTAAAAGAACAGTGAACAAACAAAATGAATAAAAAAGCATTATGCTCGAGGGGATAGCAAGTGAGCACCTATGACTTTCTTCCTTCTTCCTTTCGCTTTGCGATGGATGAGTGCGCTATGGACTTGACGGTCAAGTGGAAAATTATGTCTAGATTCTAATGCGCTTAGAGGTTCCAGAGTCTATAAGAGGCCAGCTTATTCAGATATATAGGAATGCAAAAACTATATCAGTCGAGAACTTGAACAAACAAATTGAATAAAAAAGGGGATTAATATCAGTAACTAAACCTATTAAAGAATGTCATATAGAAGGTAAACAAATAAATGAGGAGCACTAAAAGCAAAATTAAGGAACAATCCCGACACGTTTATATTATGAAACTAAAGGAGTTTCCACAAAGTGAGAAGCACAAAAGAAAATTGTTGGGAATCGCTACTGCTTAACCTCTACAGAGGCATTATTATTTGGTACTAACTGTTCAGGAGAAAATGGTACTTGTTTGAGGCATTATTATTTGCTACTAACTGTTCACGAGAAAATTGTTTCCTATAACAACCCCTTATAGTTTATAACCTACAAAATCTTATACCAAATATGCATTGAAATTGAAGTCTCTTGTTCAAATGAATGATGCCACAACTAAACTTTGTGACACCCTAGTAAAAACTCAGAACTTATAATCCAAAATTAAGTACTACAAAACATGCTTTCTGCTTGAAAATTGATTAGAGCAATCAATAGATGATATTATTATCATAATTAGCTTTTCGATTTAGAAACTATAATAGTGCTAGAAAGATGGACAGTATACATACTATCCCACATCAATGGCAAAGAAATTTGTTACTACATATAAGATGACGGAGTTTGCCAATCACTTTCGAGTGATTGGGCAGGCGTCTCCCACGACACGTTGAAAAAGAACTGGAATAAATCTCAAAAAATCCAAAAATATGGTGACTTGTCCAATCACTTTTGTTAATTTATTTATTTTTGCTTCTTCCTTGAATTAACCAAAAGAGAATTGAAGGAATTAAGCTAAGACACACGTAAAGAAGATTGGAGAAAAAGAAACTAATTAAAGCTCCATCCAACAAGCACCCAAGACAAGTTAGAAACTAATAAAGCAAAAACAAGAACTATTGTAGTTTCTTTACCACAAATTTAGTCGAATACCACAAGCTTCACATAATATTCGTCAACGTCTCAACGATTGCTTTTTCCCATAACATCCACTGTGTTTGCAAGCGCACCTTCTTCGATTCAGCTAGCGGCACCACTGTTCAATCATAAAAGAGATTATTATGGAGAATTTTCACATAATATTCGTCAACGTCTCAGCGATTGCTTTTTCCCATAACATCCACTGTGTTTGCAAGCACACCTTCTTCGATTCATTAGCAAGACGTTTAATCATAAAAGAGATTATTATGGATAATTTTCCCAATTGGAATTCAAGGACCATTTTTATTCCAACCCCCCAAGAAAATGAAAATCAATAAAGAACAAACAAAAACCTGTGTGGGAAACGCAAGGCAAAAGGAACTATTCCTACCTGGAGAATATAGCCTTTATCCATGTTCATCAGATTTCTAATCATAATTTCCTTCCATACAAGGACTTAAAGTGGCCCCTATGCTTCAATGCACCGAGTTACACTCGAATAAAATGACGTTTATAAGTAATCAAGCATCAATTATCAAACCATAATGAGTTATTTTCTCTGTTTATAATGTGATACCGGGTTGCTAAGAGGCCGAACAACATCTCTAAGATCCCACGGTATTTTACCTATTCCAGCTGCAAACAGATAGTTGCCTTTAAAAATATTGTAATTGATAAACAACTAAAGAGAAAGAGAAAAGGAAGAAGAAGAAGAGACAGAGGCGGCAGTAAAAGATATAAAATCCTTTCTTTTTGTATATCTCAATTACTGCGTAATATATATATATATATATATATACCCTACCAACACAATTACCAAACTACCCTTATTGTTTAACACTCCCCTTCAAGCTGGAGCATAGATATTTATCATGCCCAGCTTGTTACAAATATAATCCACCCTTATCTTTGCCAGGCCCTTGGTAAGCATATCTGGTTGTTCTCCCGTACGCATATATGAGGTAGAAACAAGATTCTGTTGGATCTTTTCACGAACAAAATGACAATCAACCTCTATATGTTTAGTCCTTACGTGGAAAACCTCGAAGAAATATGCATGGCTGCCAGATTATCACACCACAATCTCATAGGTAGAGCAACCTTAAAACCAATCTGTTCCATCAATTGTTATATCCACATAAGTTCAAAAGTTGTCTGAGCCATAGCACGATACTCAGACTCTGCACTTGATCTCGCCACCACACTCTGTTTCTTACTTTTCCAAGATACTAGATTTCCGCCCACAAACACACAATATCCTGTTGTTGACTTGCTATCATCTGGAGATCCTGCCCAATCAGCATCTGAGAATGCCTCTACCCACATATGCCTCTACCGGGTGCTCCTTTCAAATATTTCATAATTCGGATCAATGCATTCCCGTGTGTAATAGAAGGAGCTGCCATGAACCGACTCACTACACTTACTGGAAAAGCAATAACTGGACAAGTTACTACAAAATAATTCAACTTACCAACCAATATCCAGTATCGTTCTGGATCCTTGACCATCTCCCCTTCTCTAGCTACAAGTCTTACATTAGGGTCCATTGGAGTGTCGCACGGTTTCACTCCAAGCATCCCAACTTCCTCAAGTAAATCAAGAACATATTTCCTCTGACACAAAAAGATCCCTTTCTTGGACCGTATCACTTCGATCCCAAGAAAGTACTTTAGAGTACCAAAGTCCTTTGTTTGGAGACATGACTTGAGTGCCTCAATTCCAAGTGTATCACTATCTGTAATCACAATATCATATACATAAACAACTAGAAAAATACGCCGTTGTCGGGCCCGCCGAAAGAACACAGTGTTATCACACATACTCCTCTGTAACCCAAACTCTAACACAACATCACTGACCTGCAGAGACTGTTTCAATCCGTACAACGATTTTCGCAACCTACATACCTTATTCACATACTCCCCTTGAGCAACAAACCCCGGAGGTTGCTCCATGTAAACCTCTTCCAGTAAATCACCATGAAGGAATGCATTTTTGACATCCAACTGATACAAGACCCGGTTATTAGAAGTAGCTAACGATATAAGAAGACGAACAAAAGTTAGTTTAGCAACACAGTATAATCAACACCATACACTTGTGTATACCCCTTTGCAACCAATCAAGCTTTTAACCGAGCAACACTCCCATCAGGATTCATTTTCACCACGTACACCCATTTACACCCAATAGCCTTCTTACCTTCAGGAAGTGTTACCAAGTCCCAGGTCTCATTAGCCTCAAGAGCCTTCATTTCCTCATCCATAGGAAAGAGAGCCTTCATTTCCTCTTCATTGTTGCTGCTTTTGCTGATAGTCCTGTTGTGCTGATGAGAAAGAGGCTTAGAACACTGGTTTTTGATATGACCCTTTTCTCCAACACAATTATAACACACTCTTGGTCCCCCACGACCTCTGAACACTCTGCCACCTCGAATTCCACCTCGAAAACCACCCCAGCCTCCATCTCTACTTCCGCAATACCCACTGCCTTGTGAGATTAATGCTGATTTCTCAGATAACTCCACATGTGAAGCCTCACCATTCCCATTCCTAGTTGCAGTAAAGAATCTATCTAAAGCATAGACAAAGTACCCAAATCTTTACTCGATAATAACTGAGATCGAACCACATCGTACTCTTTTTCCAATCCTGATAACCAACTAAAAATCAATAACTTCTCACGCTGAGCTTTCATCTCCTCAATATTATCAAAGATAGGCATATGAAGTCATAATAGTAATCCATAGTGCTTTGCCCTTTCTGACTAGGACGGGGAACCTCCAGTGACATGATACAATCTATTCAAGTTACTAACTCCAGAAAACCACTTGTGTAAGAGTGTCCATAATTCTTTAACTGTCTTGCAATGTTGATAGACAATATAACTTTCCTACTAATACAATTCAAGATTTTTGAAAACAACACTTTATCATCGTCCAACCACACCTTGGCCGCCTTTGTATCAGTAGGACAGTTGTCAATAAGATGCCCTTCCTTTCCGTAAACCACCCATGTTTACCTATACCAAATACCTCCATTCTGCAAAATTCGACCCATCTACCTCCAGTATTATGTCAATTAGTTTATTTTGGGTAGAAACAACTGTCATAATTGACCCAGTCGATGACGATGCAACTTCAGCCATTAGAAAAATGTCAAAACAGCCTCCAGAAACTCCAAACTTATCAAAACAGCCCCTAAACATGACTAATCTTTCAACCAACTCCCAACAGTTTGACCCACAATTTTGAAACACCACTAATTACTCACTGGAGTGATCAATACATGTCACAGACCATATCGACACACAATTCTGAAAGCTAGGGTTCCACAATCACCTTTACGCGCCACCTCCTGTCGGCACGTGCCATCGGAAACTCCCTATTTCGATCGACAAACCTGCCAGAAGAGTTCGCCTAGCCAACCTAACCCTAGCCTCAAAATCAACATCCAATCACCCTAACATGTTCAATTCGACAACACAGTCATGCATTCTTCGCTATTCGACGTTAGCCGTGCATTGAGCCTCCGTCGATGTTGCTTAGGAAGTCTGGAGGGTTGTATATCAGATCTTAAATGTCTTAAATGGCTCTGATACCATGCAATTGATAAACAACTAAAGAGAAAGAAAAGGGGAAGAAGAAGAAGAAGAGAAAAAGAGACAGAGGCGGTAGTAGCAGTCGTAAAATCCTTTCTTTTTGTATATCTCTATTATTGCATAAGATATATATATATATATATATATATATATATATATATATATATATATATATATATATATATATATATTATGTTGTTGAAGAAGAAAAGCAATCCAATTGTGTTGAAGCCAATAATTGTAAACCAGTTCAGCAAACCAATATATATGTACAAGTTACATCAAGGCCCCTACAAATATAATGATATACAATATAACCTTAAATATACATATAACTATATTCTAACACTCTCCCTAAAGTCAGAGCATAAATATCATGCATGCCCCGCTTGTTACAAATATAACCAATTCTATTTCCATTCAATGACTTAGTAAACACATCCGCGAGTTGATCCCCGGTTCTAACATAACTCGTGACAATCACCTTTTCTTGAAGTTTCTCTCGAACAAAATGACAATCAATCTCTATGTGTTTCGTTCGTTCATGGAACACTGGATTTGAGGCAATATGAATGGTTGTCTGGTTTTCACACCATAACTACATAGGTAGTAATGAGTTACCAATACCAATTTCATTTGGTTGAATACAAGACGAACCCAATTCCACTTAGTTCATCAAAGAGAATATTTATACTTTGTTTTTTTTGGTTCTCGGATAGTGAATTCTTCTTGGTACAAACATATTTCAACCCGGATGAGCAAGCACTTGAAGTTGCTCGAATTACTGGTATAATCTTTTGTTATTCCTATTTGATTTGTGTCAAATCTCAGCTTATTCATTACTCATTAGCTAGCTATTTATGGTGTATATTTCAATGACTAATATACAGATATGGACATTTAACATGGGAATGGAAAAAGGGAATTCGTAGCTACCTGCATCCAATGCTATTTGATCTACTTTACAAAATTCTTGCCATTTTCCATCTTGATACTCCGTGGTTCATGGTAATTATACTCACATGTGTGTGTTTCTATAGAAATGCTTTACTTTATAATCGTGATTTCATTTGGTTTACCTGCAAATATTCATTGATGTATCTCTTTGTACATTTGCACACCGCCTCATAGAAAATTCCGAATCTTGCCGTGGCGTGAGGTACTTTTCGACCAGGCCGGCAACAAAATGACACAGAATGATTCGCCTCTACTAGGTGACTGCACTGACAAATTTCTGTATCCCACCTTAATCCCAATTCTGGATTACACAGGCACACTCACGATGCCTAACAATGGAAACCTAATTTCTACGCACGAAGACATAATTCATACTACGTAGGATCAATTCAACACTTCAGGAGGTCGCACAATCACGGCAGCGAAATCCCATCGCTCGATACCATGTTGTCGAAGAAGAAAAGCAATTCAATTGTGTTGAAGCCGATAGCGTAAACCGGTTCGGCAAACCAATATATATATGTATGTAAGTTACATCAAGGACCCTACAAATATAATGATATACAATATAATCCTAAATATACATATAATAATATTCTAACAATATACATATACCCTACCAACACAATTACCAAACTACCCTTATTGTCTAACAAATATGAAGAGCTCATGATGAATCTCTAGAATGGTTTAATGTGTGGAAGCCGTAATTATATTGGAAATTGGACCATTCAACACTTATGTCTCACATTGACAATGTAGTAGTCGTAACATGTTTTAAAAGGTCGGATTATGTATGCCTAGGCCGGGTGATTGGGTTAAGTGTCTGGCACGACTGCACAAGAAGAATAAAAAACATAAATAGCCCAAAAACGACTACTTTCCCAATTCGATTTTCATTTTCTTTTTTTCCTCTTATTTTCTTTTCGGCTTCTCACGAGCCAGGAGTGGGGAGGCTCATCACTTTTGAAAATGTTGACGTTGAAGAGATACAAGATAAGGTCAAATTCTGTGCCTTATGTACTAAGATCCAATAATAATGATCAAACATCCCAGGCAAAATAAGATTAAGAGAATAATCTACCAGAATTTGGTGAGCTTGTTTATGTTATTTTGTGAACCATGTGTCACTTATCGCAATGTAAAAGAACAGGGAACAAACAAATGCTATGACTTTCTTCCTTTGTGTTTGCTATGGATGATGGACGAGTGCTATGAATAGGATGGCCAAATGGAAAATTTTGTCTAGAGTCTAGACTCTAATGAGCCTAGAGGTTCCAGAGTCTTTAAGAGACCAGCTTATTCAAATATACAACAATGCAAAAACTATCCATTGAGAACTTGAACAAACAAATTGAATTAAAAAGGGAATTAATAGCAGTAACTAAACCTATTTAAGAATGTCATATAGAAGGTAAACAAATAACTGAGGAGCACTAAAAAGGCAAATTAAGTAACAATCCCAAGACATAGTTATATTATGAAACTAAAGAAGTTTCCACATAGTAAGAAGCACAAAAGAAAATTGTTGGGAATCAGCTAAGTGGCTGCTTAACCTCTAGGGAGTCATTATTATTTGGTACTAACTGTTCAGGAGAAAATGGTACTTGTTTGAGGCATTATTATTTGTACTAACTGTTCACGAGAAAATTGGTTCTCGTAACAACCCTTTATAGTTTATAACCTACAAAATCTCATACCAAATATGCATTGAAATTGAAGTACCTTGTTCAAATGAATGATGCCACAACTAATCTTTGCGACACCCTAGTAAAAATCAAAACTTATAATCCAAAATTAAGTACTACAAAACATGGTTTCTGCTTGAAAATTGATTAGAGCAATCAATAGATAACATTATAATCATAATTAGCTTTTCGATTTATAAACTATAGAAAGATGGACAGTATACATACTATCCCACATCGATGGCAAAGAAATTAGTTACTACGTATAAAACGACAGAGTTTGGCGATCACTTTCGAGTGATTGGGGAGGCGTCTCCCACGACACGTTGAAAAAGAACTGGAATAAATCTCAAAAAATCCAAAAATATGGCGACTTGTCCAATCACTTTTATTAATATATTTATTTTTGCTTCTTCCTTGAATTAGCCAAAAGAGAAGGAACTAAGACACAAGTAAAGAAGATCAGAGAAAAAGAAACTAATTAAAGCTCCATCCAGCAAGCACCCAAGACAAGTTAGAAACTAAACTACTTTATAAAATAAATATAGGAACAATTGTAATTTATTTACCACATTTAGTCGAATACCACGAGCTTCACATAAATATTCGTCAAAGTCTCAGTGATTGCTTTTCCCATAACATCCACTGTGTTTCCAAGCTCACCTTCTTCAAAGAAAATAAAGCAGCAAAGCTGAATATTTAGCGGCACCACCGTTCAATCATAAAAGAGATTATTATAGAGAATTTTCCCAATTGGAATTAAGGACCATGTTTTACACACACACACACACACACACACCCCCCCCAGAAAATGAAAAACAATAAAGAACAAACAAAAACCTGTGTGTGGGAAACACAAGGCAAAAGAAACTATTCCTACGTGGAGAACATCATATATACAACCCTATATCCATGTTCATCAGATTTCTAATCATAATTTCCTTCCATACGAGGAATTAAAGTGGACCCTATGCTTCAATGCACCAAGTACACTCAAATAAAATGATGTTTATGTGTAATCAAGCATCAATTATCAAACCATGATGAATTATTTCTCTGTTTCTAATGTTATACTGGTTGCTAAGTGTAGACACCCCAATTTCGTACCCCTGGTATGTAACTGACATAGAATATCAAGAACTGTTAAAACTTAACAAATGTCAAGTTGCAGAAGTCAAAAATGCGAAAGAAAAAGCAGATGCGAAACAGCTGAACCCAGTGGGAGGAAAGTGTCAAAATTGCAAACTTCAAAAAAGCATGTGTGCCCCTAAGGCAGCTTGGTGCCGCACAAGCATAAGCTTGGTGGCACCAAGCTTTCATTCATGCGCCTCACAGATTCAAATGGGTACAAGTCTTCAAGCGCAGACAAGCCGTTGATGCACTGAGAGAAATTCAATAATTCCTGCCCCTCTCCTTCAAGATAAATAGAGGCCCCGGCTCCCGCCTCGACACAATTTTCATCCGAGATTTTCGATCGCAGTCAAGCTCGCTGCTCGTTCGATACATTTAGTACGAGAGGTGCGAGATAGGTGAGTGGAAGCCCCGAAATCTCCAAACCCCACCAAACTCGCCAAACCAAAAACCCATAGGTTATAAGTGATCCCTAGCCTAGTTGTTAGGTATCCACCTTAAAACACCCAAATCCAAAATCCCAAAATAAGTCGCATTCTGCCTGGTAACGAGCTAAAAAGTCAAACTTAAGTCTAGGTTCCGCCTAACCGAAAAGGCCAAAACCTACCCAAATAAAGGCCACTCGCCCGAGTTGACTAGCCCCGCCTCAAATCCAGCTCAAATCCGCTTCAATTCCGGTCCAGCTCAATTCAAAACAAAAAGACTCCCTCTCCCGCAGAGGACGAGCGAGCACACCACCGCTCTAAAAGGTAATACCTTTAAGGGCATATTTTTATTTCATTTATACTTTTTTTCTTTTTATTTATTTTCAAAAGTTGTATTTTAAATCCGCACAATGTAGCCAATATAAGCCGTTGTCGCCGGATTAGATTAGGAAAAATTATGTAAAAGAGCCGTTATAATGGCCAAATATTCTTAAATGTGTTTGTAATTATTGGAAGGAGGCGGCGAGTCCAGAATAATGTAGCCACGAATGTATCTGCTTAATTTTCCCTTGTCAAAATAAGACCTTATTTATTTGCTAGATTAATATAACAATGAGCATATTTCACCAAAAACGCTTTGAGATCGAAGGGCGAGTTGGGTGCCTAGCACCTTCCCAACTCGTAACTTAGCCCCCGAACCCGCTTTCTAAAATCTCCGTTTTCTTTTCGGTTTTCCTTTATTTTTGCCTTAAAATAAAGGTGGCGACTCTAAAAACTTTCGATCCATGGGGCCACGCAACATTCTCTCTTGCACTTTCCTTTCTCCCTAAAAAGGGAGATACGGGAATGGAGGGGTGATGTATTCCCATATCCCGGTATCCCCTAAACAAGGGATAACTTGATGCGGAAACCCATAGCTCCCATAGCGATCCGATTGGGCCATAAGGCCATTTTAATAAATCCATAAGTGGGGGCGCGCAATATCTTTTCTTGCACTTCTATTATCCCCGACGTAAAAAAAGGGAGAATGAGAATGGAAAGGTAATGCATTCCCATATCCCGTTATCCATGAAATAAGGGATAACCCGACATGAGGAAACCCTTAGTTCCCATTTTGGATACAAAATCCACTCAAGGCAACCGAGGCACATTCCAACGTGCTAATATAGACAAAGACTCCTCTCGCACTTTGGATTTCGCCTTTCCCCTAAACAAGGGAGGGTGGAACGAGAGCAGGTGTCCCGCATCCGCACGCACGCCGCACCCCTATCCAAGGCGCGCTGGCCGCACATCCCTGAACCTCACAAAGGGCGACTGGCTGGGAGTTGTTTTATTTTTAATAAAATGGAGGGCTAGACTCATAAAATAAAACCTTTTTTGGCTTTTCTTTGTTTTTGGCTGCAATATGCTCGTTATATTAATTTACGCATTTCAATAAAGTGTTCCCATTACGCCGCGTGGCTATATTTGTGGATATGATCCTCCATCCGGCGCCAGCCTGCTCCGATATATGTGCATGTTCGAGTATTAAAAAAAATTTTTTGAAAAATCAAAAAAAAATATATATATATATAAGGCTGTCTAAGTATATTGGCGGAAACCCATTGATACCCTTAAAGCATTCTCGAATAGGTGTGGTATCGCCGAGCACACAACGCCGCACTTGGCCGATCAAAAGCCTTCAAACACTATTATATATATATACATAAAAAAAATTCGAAAAATCAAAAAAAAAAAGAAAATATATATATATTATATATTTTACAAATAAATTCCGGGCAGCACAACAAAAGAGCTGGGGCTTTACTTCCGGCTCTATTTTCTTTCATTTAGTTCTTTCAGTTCATTTTTCTTTTTTCACTTTATTCTCAGAATCAGATATTTGTACATCTCAAAGATTCATTATGTCATTTTATTTTGGGGGCATAGGACCAAAATTTGTAATTAATAGGATAGATAGTTTCCCACTTTTCTTTCTATTTCTTAATGTGATGTGCTTGCTTGCGCCAAACTAAAAAGCCGAGAAAATCCACACAAACAAAGACAAAGCCAAATTTATTTTATTTTCTATATCTCAGAAATAAATAAAGATTTTATCGCTTAGATACCGCACACACGTGCACGCATGTAAATATATTCCGAATCGTTACCCTACACCATGGCCGCCTACCCCCGCATAAGCCAACGTTAGAATGCATATAGTTTTTCAGACACTTCACGCATCGACTGCTTTTTGCATTTTTGAATTGTGGGTCACCGCCAAAAAAAAAAAAAAGAAATCAAATCAGAAAAAATATATATATGTAAAAAAAAAATGCGCAAGTTCGAAAAAATAAATAAATATAATAAGTGCGCACAAAAAAAAATATAGACAATAAATAATAAACAATGATTTATAATTCTCGATGCTCGACCTAGACCATTTCGAATGGTGGATCCCGAAAGAGTATAGGCCCTTCGCCTGGGACCACCCCTGGGGAGTCGAAAGGTGTGGAATACGTTGGTCCTATACTGAGAAAGAATCCACTATTCCGAAAAGTCCCGAGATCTGCCAAAATAAAGCGTGTGCTTATCCGGTCAATTGTAGGAACATGAAATAAATAATAATAAAATATTAATAAAAAGGCACGCCAGACTTCAAGCCCATATAGCCTCCATCCAAATTTCTCTTCTCCGATACCTACCTAAACCCCATTTTCCTCAGAAACCTGGCCCGAATTTGGAAACGCAAAGACAAGATCGGCCGATTAATTCTGAAACCAAAGCGTAAATCGATCGAAGATATCGCCAGATCGTATCAGGCGTAATCGCTTAGCACAACCAAGCAAGATGGCAAAGAAGAACAGAACAAGTCAAGTGTGAACGGAAACAAGAGCAACTGGAACGGCCGGGAACTGGAAGGGGAAACTCCTTCGTATGCACCTCCTCCTGGGCTTGAGGCGTGGTTAAAAAAGGAACTGGACACCCATGCAAAGAAAATAATGGATCAGGTGGTAAGTGACCTTTTGGCCCGTAAACCCTTGCCATTTTCTCACAAAAAGCCAAACTCCCCGGGTATGCTCCTAATACTTCCCACTCTCCTGAAATAAACTCCCCGATACCACCGAAAATATCCTTTTCCAAGCTTTCAAAAACCATCGTGCCGCCTACCAACCCAGTGATGACCTCCTTGGTCAAGGAAACATGATTTCCAATACCCCTGACTCTAGCCCAAACTCTCCAGAAATCAACCTTGATCCTCCCCACCTGAATGCCTATTACCACAACCCAGAAAATCATCCCCCTTTCGATCCATCAGATGCCTATTTCCACATGATCCCAGGGAACTTAAAAAGTATCATTTGCATACCAGAAAAGGAATCCCTGCTGGGCCCAGGACCAGACAAGCCAATCCCGCTCCAACTTTATCAAAAAAAGAAAACCCCGCTCAGCTGCCTGACCAAAACCCGACCTAGCCATCTAGCAAAGCCAAGAAATAGAAAAGAAAGACATTACGATGACTTGCCTGCCCCACAATCCGAAATACTCCAAACACTCGTGGCCTACGGGATGAAACCCATGGATAACTACCGCCCACCCAGCCATCGCCCGTAACTTGGAACCATGCCCGCTTTGTGAGTATCATAAATGCAATGGCTCATCTTACCGATCGATGCTATACACTCGTAAACGCCATTCAAGACTCATCGACAACAAAGAAATTTCATTGGCGTGCACGAAAATCTTTTGAAACAAGTCAAGCCTGTGAAGTTTAAGTGGAGGCAAGTTAGCATATTTAAGTATGAATAAAAGGTGTCAGAAAATACGTTGATCAATAAAGGAGTTTCCCAACAAGTATTCTGGAGAAGACAGCCTTCGGTATGATAGAAGGAGACACCGACATGAAGGGCTCCCTGTTGAGTTTGGGGCTACTTCTAATAAACCTCTGCAGAACTAGTATACTACGACCGGCCCACTTTTGGCGCCCGCAGATCTGGTGGACTACTTTGGATATATTACCCCTATTCCTTTCCTTAGCCTTACGGATTTGGTCATCTACCAATCCACTCCTTAAAATTGAGTACCCCTATTCCTTTCCCTAGCCTTACGGATTTGGTCATCTACCAATCCGCTCCCTACAATTGAGGATCTCAAACCCCAGGTCCTCAATAATGTAATCAACCCTGTACGTTGTGCTTTTAATAATAATCTAAATGTCTTTGCTTATTTCTTAGTTGCACCTGCATTAAAAGACACATTAAATAATTATAATAATGAGTCATTTAAAAGGACCCAAAAGATAAAAATTATCTGCTTGAGCTTGCAAAGTCAGTCGAGTACCGAAAGAATCATCATCAAGAATCGAAGACTGATCCACCATCAATCTGGGGCTGGACAAGGAAATCAAAAGAAGTCAGAATCGACAACTACCTGCAAGGATAACACTCATAGATCTCATCGACGAGTTCGTGGACATACTTACCTGGTCCTATAAAGAGGTGACAAGGGTAGACCCAGCCATAGCCAAACACCGGACCCTCACATGTCCGGATGCTCAGCCAATCAGACAAAAGCTCCACTGCATCAAGTCAGAATGGTCGCTACAAGTTGAAAAAAAAAAGAAAGCATGAAACAGCCGAACGTCAACTTCATTCGGGTAAAAAAAAAATAATAATAATACAAAAATACAAAAAGAAAAAAAATAGTAATAAAAAAAAAGAAGGAAAAAAAAAAAAAATATATACCCGATCTGGCTGTCCAAAAATAGTGACCATTCCCAAATTCAACAACAGCATGCTAGGCTATAGTCAAATCAGAAGCAGCAGGAGACCAAGAAAAGACTTCATTCACCACCCCTTTGGGGTAACCTACTGCTAT
The DNA here is from genome assembly GCA_013146195.2 of Codonopsis lanceolata. Classification (NCBI taxonomy): domain Eukaryota; kingdom Viridiplantae; phylum Streptophyta; class Magnoliopsida; order Asterales; family Campanulaceae; genus Codonopsis; species Codonopsis lanceolata. The sequence continues at coordinate 86,127,880 of CM028383.1, forward strand.
CATGTCATGCGGTCTGGGCTAAAAATGCTGGGGGCTACTTATCAAAGGCTGCTACCTTTCTCTTCCACGATGTGTCGTATATTGTCAAAAGAATCCGGTCAGGAGATGTCATACTCCCCACAAGCCAAGAAAGAAGACCTTGTTCAGCCTCCAATCTCAACAAGTTCAAAAGGTATGGTGCTCGATCTACTCTATCCGGCAAGTGCTTCCCTCTCCAGCCCGCTAGACTGAAAACCCGAAAGGGCGGTCTAGGCAAAAGTTAGGGCGAAAAGAAAAATAATTAAAAAAAAAAAGCCCGCTAGGCTGAAAACCCGAAAGGGCGGCCTAGGCAAAAGTTAAGGCATTCAAAAAAAAATGAAAAATAAAAAGGAGAAATAAGGGCTCGCTAGGCTGAAAACCCGAAAGGGCGACCTAGGCAAAAATTAGAGCATAAAAAAAAAAGAAATAAAGGCTCGCTAGGTTGAAAACCCGAAAGGGCGGCCTAGGCAAAAGTTAGAGCCAAACAAATAAAAAATATATATCAGGAGAATAAGGAGAGGGAATGTGACGACCCGACCCGGATTCCGGAACGGAATCCCAAGGTCACGTCGCAAGGGCAAGGCAAGAAGAGGGCAAGCACTTAAAGATTAATAGTGCGAGTCGGACAGTCGAGTTAACAAAGGCTCGAAACCCAAATAAAAGGCCGTACTAAAAAATACGGGTTTACAAAATTCAGTATGCGGAAACGATAAGGAACAGAAATCCCGATCTATGAAGCTCGAAACCAAGGCCAAAGATACCAAGAGAGACATAAATCTCAAGAAGGAAAGAAAAAGAAACTCGCGTGCCGCAACATTGCAGACGCTGGACAAACCATCGGCACTCCGGTGGGCTTCAAAGAAGGAACCAACCTGATAAAACACTTACCCACGGCTAAAGCATACCGGGGTTAACCAACAATAATAAAATAACTAGGATAGAGAAAAGCCCCAAAGCTACTGCGTGCTTGGGATACAACTGAATATAAGAACCAAGACTATGAGCAACGACACAACACGTCGGCCCAAAGGAGAATCAAATCAAAACCCAAGTATTCTACCCGACTGTAAAGTCTAAATAACCTTACAATACAACGAGCTCACAAGAATATAATAATATGAAATACAAGACAAGGATGCTAGAAGAGATAGGAGTCCACAAGCTATTACTCGGAAACATCGACTATTACAATCACGAACACACGTACTAAGCTCGAGCTGTCGAGCAACTGTAGTCTGCTACGGTCACGTACTATGCGTCCTCAACGACTTCTGAACTGCAACTAGAAAACAAAGTACGGGATGAGTCATAATGACCCAGTACGTTACTACTAAACAATAAGACATAAAATGAATCTTGCTATAAGAGGAAATGATAACGTGTTACTACGAAGACCCCGTAAGTCGGGTTGTACTGTACGAAAACCGGTCCTTTACCAGACTACCGAGATGAATCAGGGTGAATCCCTGTTCACAAGCAAATCAAACAAGTCGAAGCAAGGCACAAGAATAATCATGATTATGGATGTATATCTATTCGTAGGACATCCCAAGTCTCTCATAGAATAATTAAATAGAAGTATGCATATTTATAATTATACATATACCAAGTCCCTCATAGGATTATCAAGTGTGTTTGGTACATAAATGAATTTACATACGAAGACAATCAGGGTAAATCAAGTAGGAGTATGTATATCTACATATATATACATATACTAAACAATGCAGGCAATCAGGGGGAAATCAAGTAGGAGTATGTATATCTACGTATATACGTATCATACAATTCACAGGCCTATCATGAAAATCAAGCGATCAAGAACAAGTACATATAGGCATTTAGTTTACATATTCATGATAGCACTTTGTTTTCACAAATGCTAGAAGAAATCCACATATAAGAGGATAGGATATAAATTTGGTGCCGCCATGTAGCTCCTGCAAGATAAATTAACAGAACGTCGTCGTATGTACGAGATGGTACATCGACCCAGGATAGTATTATTCCAAGCGCCCTAATGGTTACACAAGGTACTCTTCTCCATAGTGATCAAGAATGGAGGGGTTTGCACGTTTCTGGTTCGGCAACCCATCACTATCACGAATCTCATGATTCGTAACGGTAGACGAATTGTCAACCAGGGAAGACAAGACAAGACAAGACAGGACAAGACAGGACAGGACAGGACAGGTATACCAGCTGGACTTATTGGGGAAAACAAGTAATATTTACTTATTTAAGAAATCAAGCAAGGACGAGCACAGTAATAGCGGTCTCATTCAAGTCAGGTGGGCATGTTATTCTTTTACTGCTAGTAATCAAGCATGAGCATGAATTAAATTAAGAATCTCGAAACTAGTATTCTAGTTAAACGGATTTCAAGCGTTGTAGGGGTTTATCGTGGAGTCGGTATTGTTAAATGACTCACTAGCATCGACTCCGTCGAGTCATTTCTATAATTCCAGTCAAATAGAGTTTGAACACTATATGTGTTCCAAGACTCCTTTTTAGGTTCTTGTTTAAGGCGTGGTTAAGTTCTCGTTCCATTTAGGAACCTTAGTTCAAATTTACTAAGTCAAGTATAAAAGGCGGAAACCTAAGTTGATTTTTGTCCAACTAAGCTTAGATCAATTTCAAGTTCGAAATTACATTTGTTACTCGAATCATAAATCAAAGCACGTTGATGCTCAATAGGAAGATAAGACACAATATGCTTAAAGGTCATAATCTCAAATAGACATAGAAGTTCATGCATCATTCACAAACCAATCTTATCAAGCTCAGTTCTATAGAATCATAAGATATATAACATTATAAAATCTCCTCGAGGTTCCCTTAAGAACTAAGGATCAAGCATGCATTTCTTGAAGAACAGAAGACTGAAGACTACTCAAGATTCATCAATTAACTATGTTATGGTATTTCATAAGTCCATCACCACACACATGACTTGGATGACTGTTCAGTCATCTTTACGACAACTCAAGATGCTCATCATAGAGGGTACTCAGACATACACGGTTCAAATATCCTTCCTAAGGAAGAATTGTCACGAAGCAATCCCGGATTTCCAAGGATGTTAACAAGGTTCCCAAGTAAAGTCACATATTACATTCCTACGAATCTTGGGACTTCATTAAAAGTCCAACTAGTATTATCGGTTCTAGTTCATAATTGAACCCATTCAAAACGTCTTTCAATCGAGTTACGCATTCTCGACTCACACCTAAACCATCCAAGATCTAGCGATAATCTCGCACTTAACATCATTCGAGAGACTCAATTATAGTCCTAAGCCAAGAATCAATCTTATCACCAATTTGGTCTCACCCGAGCAAATTCTCAAAAATTCGCAATTGAGATTAAATGAACACAAGAAGCTATAGGAATTTATCCTAAGGTTCAAGTAACAAATTTTATAATTAATTGACTCCATTTGAATCAAATTACAAAGTCCCAATTTCTAGTTCGAGGCATAATTTCGGGATTTACAATTTATCCGGGTTTCTAACCCAACAAAAATAAATCTTATATCATAACAATTCCAACATGCTCAATAACCCATTTGGTTTCACCCCTTAACCAAAATCCATTGATATCCATGGAAACATATCATTTTGACATGTATAACAACAACAATTCACAAGGAACAAGTTTCTAACAATCTATCATCAAGATACTTGTAGAGAGAGAAACTAGGGCTTAAGTAACGTACCTCCATCGAGTCACAAACATCTAGGAAGCGGAAAACAAACCGAGGGGAAAGACTCCACTCGGCGAGGGCTTCGCGATGGCGGTCACGGCTCGACAATCCGATGGCCGGAACTCCGGGAATCGATGGATCTCCCATGGAAGCTCCTCCTCCCTCTCTCTCTAAAACTCACGGTTGAAGAAGGAAAATGAGGGAGGAAGAGGAAGGAATTGGGTTATAAAGGATGAGGGATGACCATCCTACCCTTCCTAGCTGTGGACAAGGCAAAGGGGAGGGGTTAAAATGGGGGTAGTATAGGTTTTCACACCAAAAATCAAAAGCAGGGGAAAGAAATCCGTAACAACATTAAGTGAGGCGGGCGCCTCACTCCCTCCATGCGGCCACTTTGGCTCTACTCTGCACAAGGGTTGCTCTCAAGCTTGAGGCGGGCGCCTCACTCCATGCGAGGCGGGCGCCTCCCTCGAACCTCCAAAACTTGGTCTAAACTTGATCTAAATGATCCCAAACTTATGGGCAACCATTCTAAGGTCTAACCCCACTCAAAACAAGTCTAAAACACACCCGAACAACTCCCGAAACAACTCGGAGCGAAACCGGGAAGGGGTGCAACAACGTGCAACCGGAACGACGAATGAACTCGAAATCAAACGAGCAATGAAAGGAGACTTTTAAGGCAAGTCTAAGGGCTAGTGAAGAAGCTTAAATACTTGTAGGAAGTTAGATAACAACTAGGGAAATAAGAATCCCAAAGGAGGCGATTACGCCGACTCGATTCCCGAACTACTGCGATAGAGACGAACGCTACCTCCAAAGCTTCGAAATCATCGATAGACTTAAGGAACACCTCCAACTTGAAGTCTAACACATCTAAACATGTTAACAAACCATCTTAAAGAGGTCTAGGACCCAAACCGAGGTCACGAACACAAAGCGGAAGTAAACCCTCAATCGCGTCGCATTCCGACTATCGTCGAGTCACGACTTGTGACTTTAACTAGTTAAGGTCTATGGAACATATGGAACTAATATATTGGCTCCTATACAGCCTTCCTGTGTTAATCAAGGTTCTTACCTCAAGTCGAGTAAGCGAGGTTACGGTTGAACGACACGCAAGGCAATAAGGTCAATTACACGAAGGTTCGGGGTCTTACAGGGAAGACACTCTTTGAAACCTCGGCATCCTATTTCTCGTCTTCAGCAGGCAAAGAGGCTCGACTGACAAAAGAAAAAGAAAAACCACGACATAAGCTCACAATAAAATACTAAAATATAATATTACGGGTCCTAAGGTGCAACTTAGGAATAATTGCAAAAGAAATTTAGATTATGCATTAATGGCATGTACATATCTATTATTGCCTGTACCCCCTTTGTTTTCCCCAGAAACAATCCTTCATTTGCAGCCATAGCCCCGGCGGTCCATCGATTACTGCGGCGTCACAAGCGGGCCATATACTCCTGCGAGGCGAAGAAGAAACCCTAGACTCATCAGCATGAGAGCCCCAGAAGTGTCCTCATCCTCATCATCAATGTCTCAATTATCCCGGATATAGGTACTACCTGGTACCATGATAATTCGGCTCCAGCCATCGTCTACTGCTGCGTCTGATCGCGAAAAAAAATTTTCTGCAAAAGGAGACTATGGCCACGGACTCAACAGCCACAATGCACCGAAAGAATAAGAGATTCGGCCATTTTCCCATTCCAATATCACCCGAAAAGCCCGCTCTTATCCAAAGGTGTATTCTCAAAAATCCCTTTCCTCAAAATACAGCGTGCCATTACATTTTAGATGTTTGGTATTAGTTTTATTTTCTGTGTGAATTTATTTTTGCATGTGTAACATACTGCATCATATACATTATATTGCATTATTTCATAATGTTTGTACAGATTTCTTTTAAAAAAAATGCAAAAAAAAAAAAAATGTGCAAAAAGAAAAAAAAAAGAAAGAGATACTAATGTTCGCAGGAACTCAAAGCTAATGTGCTCGGGACGACTGGCTTCTGGGAAGGCCACCACCCTTCATCCTGGGACCCGCTACAACTCCTCGACCTCTGCCCCGGCCGCGGCTTGACCCGTCATAATCATCATCACCATTATCATCATCATCGTCGTCATCTTGACGTCCGGGCTGCCGCACTGATGTTGCTCCTGCGAACACGAAAAAAAAAAAACAACGGGGTAAGTTCTCTACACTTATCTCCTTCTCTGTACAGTCCTTTAAGTAAATAATAAACATATCACATGTTTTATACTTCATTTTTTTACAATAAATTCTTTTAGCAAAAATATAAAAACAAAAACAAAAAAAATCTTGTTCATAAAAAAAAAAAATCTTGTTCATAATAAAAAGAAAAAAAATTTAAATAGTCACACACTATTTTCATACATGTACATAAAAATCATTCTTTTTCAAAATCCACAAAATCCATAAAAAAAAATTTCATTCATAAAAAAAAAAAAAACAAGCAATTCATATATGTAATTAATTTTGCATCTTAACGTACATATTATGACTGCATTTGTCATGTGCGTAATAAAATGTGAAAAATTCATGCATCATCTCATACGTGTTCTACATTGCATCTGCATTGCATAAAAATAATTCATGCATTCATATTTTGCATTTCATCTGTCCAATAAGCTGCCATAGAGGTACGACAAAGAGAAGGTAAAGTACCACCAATCATCAAATAAATATCTTTGTGGTATTTGCTATACCCCTGCAGCATTTGCATGCTAGGAAAATAAGTCTAAGGGCATGAAAAATATCTGTTTTGTCCTGTTTTTATCCGAAAATATGCCCGAAAAGCGTCTCAGAAAAATTAAATTTATACTCCGAATATTCCGTTTCGCCATTCTATTACATGCAAAAATGTGAGTTAGTGTAAAACATGCATCATATAGCCTCATTTGCATTTAGAACATAAATCATGCATAGTAGGATCAAATAGTGACCACTATTTCAAAATCATGCATCGCAAAAATAAATCACAGAAATTACATGCATTATCACTCAATTACATCATTTAGGCATAAATAGGACATGCACATGCATCATTAATGAAGTCAAGAATGCTTCAAAAGTACCAAACAGTGCCAAAGTCTAGCAGATTAGAAGTATATCCAGGCAAAAAAAAAAAAACAAAAAAAAAACAAAACAAAACAAAACAAAAAAAAAGTATCATTCTTTACGTAAATAAACACTTGCCATATTTTTTATGTAAATATACATGAACAAAATTTACATGTAAATAAACATTTGATTTCATTCAAAAAAAAAAAATTTGTATATATTGTACATATATACCATATTCTTTTACATTCCTCAAAAAAAAAAAAAAAAAAAATTTGTATATATTGTACATATATACCATATTCTTTTACATTCCTCCAAAAAAAAAAAAATTGTATATATTGTACATATATACCATATTCTTTTACATTCCTCCAAAAAAAAAAAAAAACAGAAAATAAAAAAAAATCGGGAGAGAGGAAGATGTATGTACAAGAAGAAAAAAATTTCAGGTACATGCAACAAGGAAAATCTTACGGAAGAAGAAATTTTCGGTGAAGCTAGAAAATGGAGCAAAAAAGAAACAACAAAGAAAGAAAAGATGACATCGGTGATACCAAAGATGCTTCTGACAAGAAAAAAAGAAGCTTCTGACCAAGGTTAGAAGGAGCAACAAGAACAAATGCAGCAGCATCAAGGAAATTTTCCAGCCAAAGCCAAAAACAAAGTGGGACAAGGGAAAAGACTTTCCAGCAAAGGCCGAAACAGTGGTAAAAAGAAACATCCCCAGCAGAAAAAAAAAATCAAAAGAAAGAAAAGAAAAAAATGAGCAAGATTCCCAGCATCAAGCCGAACTACGTTTGGTCTGATTCCTTGAAAAAGGATACGTAGGCAGCCTACATCAGTAGGTCCGACCATCACAATCATAAAAAAAAAAAAAAAAAAAAAAGAGTGGCGTAAATGTCGAATCGGTAGAATCTGCAGACCACCAGGCAAAAAGGTAAGTCGTCTGTATTCTATCCTAACTTTAGAATAATTTCCTTTTTAGGAAAAATTGTTTTATTTTCAAATAAAAGAAAAACTCTTTTTCAAAATGAGTTTTCAAAAACACAAAAAAAAAAAAGAGGAATATTTCAAAAACACAAAAAAAGAGGAATATTTCAAAAATACAAAAAAAAGAAGAATATTTCAAAAACACAAAAAAAAAAAAAGAAAGAAAAAAAACACAAAAAAAGGGAAGGAAAAAGAATGCTTTCCACTGCACAATTTTCGAAAATACTTGAAGAATGATCAATTCGTCGTGTTCGGCGACGGATCTTTAGTCAAGCACAATTTTCGATATCGAAAATTTTCGAGTTATGTCGGAAACAAGGCGGCGATCAAGGCCATATACCTAGAAAGTTTTCTTAACACATTTCAATGCCAAGGTATTGGCCAGGTTGAAATTGTGGTAACATATTTGAAATGCTCGACAACGGATCTTTAGTCAAACACAATTTTCTGATATTTGAAAGTTTTCGGATTATGTCTGGAAACAAGACAGCGATCAAGGCCCAGACATAATTAGAAAATTTTTCTTAACACGTTTCAACTAGTTGAAAGGTGGTAACAGAAAAACATTCAAATCTTCATACCGTATTTGACAACGGTTTCGGACCGGGAGAATACGGCTTTTCGAAACACAAAAATCTTTTTCCATTGTAGTTTAAGGTTTTGGCTTTGAACTACGCTTGGTCGATTTCCTTTAATAGGGAATACGTAGGCGACCTACATTAGTAGGTCAGACCATCGAGCACATTAAATTCACATCTGCTTAAAAACTTCGATAATTTTTTATAACCGACTAAAAATGTCTAGGTTATAGAGTTTGGATAACATATCACTGCATTATAAGCGCTACCAATTGCATTCTCGTTCTTAAATGAGCGAAATTGGAGAGTCTCTTGTTAATCAACGATGTTCGTCTACTCGCCGAAAGGTTACGTAAACTCCATCGTTGAGGGGCTCTGTAGACACCCCAATTTCGTACCCACGTATATTCTTGACATAGAATATCAAGAAGCTGTTAAAACTTAACAAATGTCAAGTTGCGAGAAGTCAAAATGCGAAAGAAAAGCGGGATGCGAAGTTGAAGGGGAGGAAAGTGTCAAAATTGCAAACTTCAAAAAGCATATGGTGCCCCCCTAAGGCAGCTTGGTGCCGCACCAAGCATAAGCTTGGTGGCACCAAGCTTTCATTCATGCGCCTCACGATTCAAATGGGTACAAGTCTTCAAGCGCGCGGTACAAGCCGTTGATGCGGAGAGAAATTCAATAATTCGCGCCCCTCTCGCCCGGTATAAATAGAGGCCCCGGCTCCCATTCTCGACACAATTTTCATCCGAGATTTTCGATCGCGCGGCTTCTGCCGTTCGATACATTTAGTACGAGAGGTGCGAGATAGGTGAGTGGAAGCCCCGAAATCTCCAAACCCCACCAAACTCGCCAAACCAAAAACCCATAGGTTATAAGTGATCCCTAGCCTAGTTGTTAGGTATCCACCTTAAAACCCCAGTCCAAAAATCCCAAAATAAGCGGATTACTGCGGTAACGAGCTAAAAAGTCAAAACTTAAGTCTAGGTTCCGCCAAAAAAGGCCAAAACCTACCCAAATAAAGCGTCACTCGCCAGTTGACTAGCCCCAAATCAAATTCAAATCAAAATCGGTTCAATTCAGTTCAATTCAAAACAAAAAAAAAGACTCCTCTCCCGGAGGGCGGCGAAGCACACCACCGCTCTAAAAGGTAATACCTTTAAGGGCATATTTTATTTCATTTATACTTTTTTTTCTTTTTATTTATTTTCAAAAGTTGTATTTTAAATCCGGCACAATGTAGCCAATATAAGCCGTTGTCTTTGCCGGATTAGATTAGGAAAAATTATGTAAAAGAGCCGTTATAATGGCCAAATATTCTTAAATGTGTTTGTAATTATTGGAAGGAGGCGGGCCGCGAGTCAAGTAAATAATGTAGCCACGAATGTATCTTTTAATTTTCCCTTGTCAAAATAAGACCTTATTTATTTGCTAGATTAATATAACAATGAGCATATTTCAGCCAAAAACGCTTTGAGACGAAAGGCGAGTTGGGTGCCTAGCACCTTCCCAACTCGTAACTTAGCCCCGAACCCGTTTTTCTAAAATCTCGGTTTTCTCTTACGGTTTTCTTTTATTTTTGCCTTAAAATAAAGGTGGCGACTCTAAAAACTTTCGATCGGTGGGGCCACGCAACATTCCCTCTTTGCACTTTCTGTTCTCCCTAAAAAGGGAGATACGGGAATGGAGGGTGATGTATTCCCATATCCCGGTATCCCCTAAACAAGGGATAACTTGATGCGGGAAACCCATAGCTCCCATAGCGATCGATTGGGCCATAAGGCCATTTTAATAAATCCATAAGTGGGGGCGTCGCAATATCTTTTCTTGCACTTCTCTATTATCCCCGACGAAAAAAGGGGAGAATGAGAATGGAAAGGTAATGCATTCCCATATCACGTTATCCATGAAATAAGGGATAACGACATGAGAAACCCTTAGTTCCCATTTTGGATACAAAATCCACTCAAGGCAACCGAGGCACATTCCAACGTGCTAATATAGACAGACTCCTCTCGCACTTTGGATTTCGTCTTCCCTAAACAAGGGAGGGTGGAGCGAGAGCGGTGGTGTCCCGCATCCGCACGCACGTCTGGCGCACCCCTATCAAGGGCGCGGGCGCGGAGCACATCCCGAACCTCACACTAAGAGGCCGAACAAGATCTCTAAGATCCCATGGTATTTTAACTATTCAGTTTGCGAGATAGTTGCCTTTTTACAATATGAAGAGCTCCTGATGAATCTCTTGAATGGTTTCATGTGTGGAAGCAGTAATTATGTTGGAAAATGGACCATACAACACTTATGTCCCACATTGACAATGCAGTAGTCTTAACATTTATTAAAAGGTCGGATTCTGTATGCCTAGGCCAGGTGATTGGGTAAGTGTCTGCGACTACTGCACAGGAAGAAACAAAACATAAATATCCCAAAAACGACTACTTTCCCAATTCATTTTTCATTTTCTTTTTTTCTTCTTATTTTCTTTTTGGCTTTTCAAGAGCCAGGGGTGGGGAGGTTGAAAATGCTGACGTTGAAGAGATACAAGATAAGGAAAAACTAGGTAAAATTCAATGCCCTATGTACTAAGATCCAATAATAATGATCAAACATCCCAGGCAAAATAAGTTTTAAGAGAATAATCTACCAGAATTTGGTGAACATGTTTATGTTATTTTGCGAATCATGTGTCACTTATCGCACCTATGACTCCTTTTCGTTAGCGATGGATGAGTGTGCCATGGACGAGACGGCAAGTGCAAAAATTAAGTCTAGATTTTAGTAAGCTTAGAGGTTCAAGAGTCTTCAAAGGCCAGCTTATTCAGATATACAGTAACGCAAAAACTCTATGAGTCCAAAACTTGAAGATGAAGATAAATAGAGAACTTAGTTGACAAATCTGTGCGTTTTGTTAGAGAAGAGATTAAGTTAGAATCGATAGGAAAGTCGTTTGAAGAAAGTAGTTTCACTTCACGGCAACTAAAGATATGTTATTTTTCCATTTCAGCAAGGCAAGGTGGACACGTTTCTTGGTGGTGGTGATAGCTGTGGCGGCATTTGCAGGGATGCTGGTAGTGGTGGGGGTGATTTTAAGCATGAAAGTGGTGATTTATGTGGAATACGATGTTAAATAAATGAGTAAGAAATTAAACAACGAAATAAGATAAAATTAAAAAAAATTGATTTCTAGGCTAATAGTGTTATTTGAGTAAATCTCTCTTATCTCTCTTACTATAAAAGTCAAGCTTGTTTCTTACAATTTAATAGATGGACAAAAATAACCCTTCACCAAATAAACCACCCACCATTTAATTAAGGACAAAACAAGTAAATTTACCATGATAACAAATGATGTTTGGACAAAAATAGCCTCAAATATAATAAATCATCTACCATTAATTAAGGTCAAACAAGTAAATTTATCAGGGACTAATTACTTCCATTAATAATCAAATAATAATTTCATCCCTTGACTTGTACATGTTTTAAAGTTAGGTCCTACAGTTTTGAATTCTATTTATTTCGTCTTGTATTTTTACTTTCTTATCAGTTTCCCCCTCCTACCATTATCGTTACAAATGTCGTCCAATATTTTCTAAAATAACAAAAATACCTTTACTCAGTCGATGATGGGGTTGACGAAAGAAAGTGAGAGCTAAAAAATAAATTTTAAATTTCATTTTTTGGAGTAATGCATTTTTTAACGTTGGATTTAAATATCAGACAAAGTATAACTAATTTTAGATTATTTAAATAATTATTTTTAATTAAAAAAATATTTTAAATATTAAATGGCAAACTAAATGATGAAATTATAACAAATCCCACTTTGAGCCACAAGCAAAATGACCAAAATAATCCTCATGTACACGATTTTCCATCACTATTTTTAATGCCCATAGACGGGAGAGGACAAATAGAAAAAAACATGTCGGAAAGTGAGACATCATATGTTGGGAATGACATTATTAGATGTTTATGAAAAATTGTAACTATAATAATACATTGGTTGGTGAGAATCGAGATATTAAGCAAATCTATAGCGTGCTTAGTAATTGCGTATGAATAAGTTAAGAGAAACGTGTTAAGGAAAGGTGATATAATGTCAAGAAGATAAAGATAAATAGAGAACTTAGTTGACAAATATGTGCGTTTTGTTAGAGAATAGATTAAGTTAGAATCGATAGGAAAGTCGTTTGAAGAAAGTAGTTCCACTTAACGGCAGCTAAAGATATGTTATTTTTCCATTTCAGCAAGGCAAGGTGGACACGTTTCTTGGTGGTGGTGATAGTGGCGGCATTTGCGGGATCTTTGGTAGTGGTGGGGGCGATTTTAAGCATGAAAGTGGTGATTTATGTGGAATACGATGTTAAATAAATGAGTAAGAAATTAAACAACGAAATAAGATAAAATTAAAAAAATTGATTTCTAGGCTAATAGTGTTATTTGAGTAAATCTCTCTTATCTCTCTTACTATAAAAGTCAAGCTTGTTTCTTACAATTTAATAGATGGACAAAAATAACCCTTCACCAAATAAACCACCCACCATTTAATTAAGGACAAAACAAGTAAATTTACCATGATAACAAATAATGTTTGGACAAAAATAGCCTCAAATATAATAAATCATCTACCATTAATTAAGGTCAAACAAGTAAATTTATCAGGGACTAATTAATTCCATTAATAATCAAATAATAATTTCATCTATTGACTTGTACATGTTTTAAAGTTAGGTCCTACAGTTTTGAATTCTATTTATTTCGTCTTGTATTTTTACTTTCTTATCAGTTTCCCCCTCCTACCATTATCGTTACAAATGTCGTCCAATATTTTCTAAAATAACAAAAAAAACCCTTACTCAGTCAATGATGGGGTTGACGAAAAAAAGTGATAGTTAAAAAATAAATTTTAAATTTCATTTTTTGGAGTAATGCATTTTTTAACGTTGGATTTAAATATCAGACAAAGTATAACTAATTTTAGATTATTTAAATAATTATTTTTTAATTAAAAAAATATTTTAAATATTAAATGGCAAACTAAATGATGAAATTATAACAAATCCAACTTTGAGCCACAAGCAAAATGACCAAAATAATCCTCATGTACACGATTTTCCATCACTATTTTTAATGCCCATAGACGGGAGAGGACAAATAGAAAAAACATGTCGGAAAGTGAGACATCATATGTTGGGAATGACATTATTAGAGGTTTATGAAAAATTGTAACTATAATAATACATTGGTTGGTGAGAATCGAAATATTAAGCAAATCTATAGCGTGCTTAGTAATTGCGTATGAATAAGCTAAGAGAAATGTGTTAAGGAAAGATGATATAATGTCAAGAAAATAAAGAAAAATAGAGAACTTAGTTGACAAATATGTGCGTTTTGTTAGAGAAGAGATTAAGTTAGAATCGATAGGAAAGTCATTTGAAGAAAGTAGTTCCACTTAACGGCAGCTAAAGATATGTTATTTTTCCATTTCAGCAAGGCAAGGTGGACACGTTTCTTGGTTGTGGTGATAGCTGTGGTGGCATTTGCAGGGATGCTGGTAGTGGTGGGGGCGATTTTAAGCATGAAAGTGGTGATTTATGTGGAATACGATGTTAAATAAATGAGTAAGAAATTAAACAACGAAATAAGATAAAATTAAAAAAATTGATTTCTAGGCTAATAGTGTTATTTGAGTAAATCTTTCTTATCTCTCTTACTATAAAAGTCAAGCTTGTTTCTTACAATTTAATAGATGGACAAAAATAACCCTTCACCAAATAAACCACCCACCATTTAATTAAGGACAAAACAAGTAAATTTACCATGATAACAAATGATGTTTGGACAAAAATAGCCTCAAATATAATAAATCATCTACCATTAATTAAGGTCAAACAAGTAAATTTATCAAGAACTAATTAATTCCATTAATAATCAAATAATAATTTCATCCCTTGACTTGTACATGTTTTAAAGTTTGGTCCTACAGTTTTGAATTCTATTTATTTCGTCTTATATTTTTACTTTCTTATCAGTTTCCCCCTCCTACCATTATCGTTACAAATGTCGTCCAATATTTTCTAAAATAACAAAAAAACCCTTACTCAGTCAATGATGGGGTTGACGAAAGAAAGTGAGAGCTAAAAAATAAATTTTAAATTTCAATTTTTGGAGTAGTGCATTTTTTAACGTTGGATTTAAATATCAGACAAAGTATAACTAATTTTAGATTATTTAAATAATTATTTTTTAATTAAAAAAATATTTTAAATATTAAATGGCAAACTAAATGATGAAATTATAACAAATCCCACTTTGAGCCACAAGCAAAATGACCAAAATAATCCTCATGTACACGATTTTTCATCACTATTTTTAATGCCCATAGACGGGAGAGGACAAATAGAAAAAACATGTCGGAAAGTGAGACATCATATGTTGGGAATGACATTATTAGAGGTTTATGAAAAATTGTAACTATAATAATACATTGGTTGGTGAGAATCGAGATATTAAGCAAATCTATAGCGTGCTTAGTAATTGCGTATGAATAAGCTAAGAGAAACGTGTTAAGGAAAGGTGATATAATGTCAAGAAGATAAAGAAAAATAGAGAACTTAGTTGACAAATCTGTGCGTTTTGTTAGAGAAGAGATTAAGTTAAAATCGATAGGAAAGTCGTTTAAATAAAGTAGTTCCACTTAACGGAAGCTAAAGATATGTTATTTTTCCATTTCAGCAAGGCAAGGTGGACACGTTTCTTGGTGGTGGTGATAGCTGTTGCGGCATTTGCAGGGATGCTGGTAGTGGTGGGGGCGATTTTATGCATGAAAGTGGTTATTTATGTGGAATACGACATTAAATAAATGAGTAAGAAATTAAACAAAGAAATAAGATAAAATTAAAAAAAATTGATTTCTAAGCTAATAGTGTTATTTGAGGTGGTAGTGGTGGTAATGGTGATTGGTGCATGAATGATCGGTGTATAATCTAAATAAATTCTAAATTTAATTATGAGACAAATTAAAATAACAACATTGCTAGCCTTACAACTAATTTTATAATTTTCCTTACTACTAAGCTTTCAAGCGCAAAAATGTCTTTGTTCAAAACAACTTTGCACTTCTTCAAAGCATATCATTTTCCTTACCATTTCTCTGCATTCAAGCCCGTCTCTCTTTCCGATGAATTCATTGATAAGGGTTATGTGTTTTTTGTTAATCACATGTTTTTACTAGGGTTTTTAGTAAGTATAGTATATACCCTCTGATTTCTACTTTAGGCGCGAGTTTTGCATGAGATAGAATGAGACAAATCAAAGATGGAGTTTGGCTAGAATCGAAGAAAGACAGCGCCAAAGTTGTGATAGGCGTGACCGAAGTGGGAAGGGTTTAGGCTGGAGATGGCGACTATTTTGGTGGAGCGAGAGATGGACACTTGCATCGGGAGAAGAGGGAATGAGAGTGTGTGAGATTAGAGTTTTTTACTTTTAATACATTTATCCCTAAAGCAGATAATGAAAATGTCATTTTTACCCCGCACGTGGAAGACCATGTGTTATTTAACATGAATATTCTAGTGTCCATCACAGATAGGTTGGAAAATGGAAAAAAAATAATGTAACGTCAGATATCATTATGGAACAAACCTTAGGTTGGGGTACATTATACGATTTGGTGGATACCTTGGGGGAAATTGTAATTTGATCATATAATTATTTTTGAATTATTGAAACAATTATTTATTATTATTTTTATTTAAAAACGTATGTTAAATACTAAATGGTTAATTATATAATAAAGTTATAACTAAATCTTATTTTCCACCCCCAGCAAAATGATCAAAATAATATTCATGTGACATGCACATATCATTTTCCGTGACGTTACTATTTTTAACACTCATAGACTGAGGGAGTAAAGTGAGACAAATAGAACAATAAGGTATGAAAGTGGGACACTTCGTAGGTTGAGGTCAAATGTGAGATTTAGTGTGTAATTTTGGGGGCTAATCATATGTTTGCCCCATCAAAATTAGTCCAAAATACACATTGTCCCCTAAGATATCCACCAAATCCACTTTGGCCCTCAATGTAATTTTGTAATATTTCCATATTCCATATCAAATTTTGTGACAGCCCGACCCGGACTCCAATGCGAAATCCCAAGGTCGTGCCGTCAAGACAAGCTAAAAGACGGACAAGCACCCGCTAAGCATAGTGGTGCGAGTCAAGAGTTGAACCAACAAACTCTAAACAGGAATGTAAAGCCATAACGGCAAAACCGAATAACCAAAAACTAAAATCATGGAAGCAAATCATAAGTGGAACCCAAACTTATAATTATAAACTAAGGAATACAAGGCCGAGAGACGACTATCTCTCGACAACAAACCATCTATTTACTCGGTGACGCAACATTGCGCACGCATAACAACAAACCATCGGCAACCTAAGGCCGGCGAATCAACGAATACCAACCTCGATAAACAACCACTCAACGGCTACAACATGCCTGAGGGACAAATCAACTAAACGAATAAGATATTAAACACTAACAACTAATCCAACGTCTCTCGACTAAAATTGTCGGAGACAGAAATAATCATAACATAATACTAGAACATGCGAGCTAAACTTGCTCGGAAAGACAACGGAATAACTTCTAATTAAATACAACAGCTCGACCCAACAAGTCGGCTCCCAAAATAAACGACAATAAAATACTAACATAACTACCCAAGTAAAGTTTACATAACTTCACATCCGTGACTCACAAGATACTTAAATACAACAATAATAATAATAATAATAACTCCAAGCTATTGCCCTAAGACCACCGCTATCAAACACGCACCTAGCACAACGCGCACTAACGAGCTTATCGCAAAAACTAAGGAAAACAAACACACGAAATGAGTCATAATGACCCAAGAAGTTACTAAATGCAATTGTATGGCATAGATGGCGTGGCATGGCATAATGCACAAGCATATATAAAATCATGGCATCTTAATCGTATACCAACAATAAACTTGTATTAAGTCATCAAGTATCATAAACTTCATAAATCACATAGCACATTATCTTTCATATAAGTGCTCATAGTAAGCCACATAAGGGTTAGAGAAGGTACCCAAATAGTGTCGTTGTGTTGCTCCCCGCAATACACAATGTTATACTTTATCGCAACATCGATGCTCGTGATGTCATCGACTTTCATCGAGAACCACTCGATTTAGCTAGCGCCAATGCGCACGTATTGTTACGGCAGTAGGGCTACTTCCCATTGGGCCAACAATGGAGGGTGTGTGTGAGGTCCCGTGCGGCGATCCATAGCGAATACGGATCTTACGATTCGTATAGGCGATGTATCGCCCTACCCCGACTTATAAAACCAATCCAAATAATGCCACCGGACTTTTATGCAATGCACAAGTAGATATTTACTCGCATGCTCAAACAAGAATCAAGACCGATCATAGCGGCTTATCAAATCAAGTAGGACATAAAGCTCTACACACCAATTTAATAATGCACATATTTGCACATACTTAACAAATCCAACTAACTTATAAGTTTAGTCAAAGATCCACATATTGAGGTACTCTTAATCCTCAAATCATCACCCAATCAAAAGTAGCATATAAGCTCAAGAAATCACAACATGAGGTCTACCATAGTCCTCTACTTGGGATTAAACCAAAGACTATTATTTAGTCTAAGAACAATTATAAATCAAGACTTAGCATTTTAGTCTATACATAAAGGCATACCGACTCAACCATAGTCCTAACCGTCGTACATAATCGACATCCTCAAAACCATTCTCATGAATGACAAGACTACACCGTAGTCCAAGACCCGCAAGTTTACCATGTAAAACGCTCATCTGAATTTCCTAAAAGAAATCTCATTCAAATAATCATTTCTTAAGGATACACGAGATCATTGATTGGTCTCCAATGCTCGTGCTCTACGAGCACGCCTAAATAAATCCCCAATAAGGCTCTATATCATGGGTGTCATAAATGGGACACAATTCGAGATGCTCGGGTACTCATCATCAAAACCAACCAAACCCAAACATCGTAGGATTTCAACCTAAGGCTCACTAACATCTTATTGAACCTAAAATGACTCCATGAGTCTTAATATCACATTTTATTAAATACACATTTCATAAATCCCAAAATTAACACATCATTCAAGTTTATAGAAATTCTCCCAAAATGATCCGGCTTGTTTCCCAAGCCTAAAAATCCAAGAACTCAACATAATCATAGTCAAACGAAACCCAATTGTCGTAGGACTTCAACCCAAGTTCATTAACACATTGTTGAACTTATTAAGACTCCGTTGAGTCTAAATACTAAGTTTCATCATTTACGCACTTCATCAATTTCAACATTAATACCCACTTTATTTAACAACAATATATCCAATAATTCGGGCTTGATTCTCAAGCCCTAAAATTCACAACAAACCCAACATAAATCATAACCCATTTCATAAATCACATAATTTCAATTAAGCGATCCTACCCATGTTATCTAGTGAGTTCACTCTTCCAAAGCCCCAATCATAGGCATTCTTCCACAATAAATCCAAGTAACATATAGTCATGGTTTCTAACATGCTCATAGGCCTAGAAACACAAAATGAAGAGTAATCACATATTCAACAATCATAGAAGTCATTCTACAAATGCTCCTAACAAGTTTATACTTCCAAAAATCCCCAAATTGGGCATACAAAGCATATCAAGTGTTCATTGCCCACAAATAGCATATAAGTTGTTTTCCTTAGGGCCAATGAACCAAAATCAAAAGGAAGTAACTTACCTAGCTTGGATGAAAACTCAAAGAACGCAAATCCGATCGGTGAACTTGTTCTACTCGCCGAGGGCTTCAAGATTCGAAGTTTGAAGGCAATCGGACGGTTGGATCGCTTGGATCGAAGAGAGAAGAAGGCTAGGGCTTGAATCTCCCATGGAGTCTCTCTCTCTCTCATCCCGATTTTAGAAGGAGAAATGAAGAGGTTTGGTGAATTTGTGAAGAGGTTAGGCTATTTATACTTCCCAAGTAATGAGGGCAAAACATGGAATTCCTTGGTACAATTAGTAGAGATTAGGATTAATCAATCACTAATCTAACCTTAATTAACTTCCAACTAATGTTAGGACATGATTAGGGTGAAGTATGGGTGGTTAGGAAGGGTTTAGAGGGGTTTAATGAGGGTAGGATAGGTATTTTTCGTCAAAACACAAAACAGGGGAAAAATCCAGTAGGAGGTCTCGATGTTGAGGCGGGCGCCTCACAAAAGCCAGTGGCGGGCGCCTCGGATCTTGGGGCTTGATTTTGAATTGTTCTCGGCTTTTGAGGCGGGCTAGTGGTCAAAATTCAATGCGGCCGCCTCGTTTAACCCTTGAACTTGGTCTAAACATGTCCTAAATGGTCCCAAACTTATGGGCAACCATTCTAAGGTCTAACCCAACTCAAAACAAGTCGGAAACACACCCGAAGAACTCCAGAAACAACTCGGGCCGAAGGGAAGGGGTGCGACAACGTGCAACCAGCGAATGAACTTCATAATCGAGCGAGCAATGAAAGGAGACTTTTAAGGCAAGTCTAAGGGCTAATGAAGAAGCTTAAATACTTCTAGAAAGTTGAATAACAACTAGGGAAATAAGAATTCCAAAGGAGAGACAATTACGCGACTCAATCCCCGAACTACGCGATAGAGACGAATGCTATCTCCAAAGCTTCCAAATCATCGATAGACTTAAGGAACACCTCCAACTTGAAGTCTAACACATCTAAACATGTAAATAAACCATCATATAGAGGTCTAGGACCAAACCGAGGCCACGAACACAAAACGCAAGCAAACCCTCAATCGCGTCGCATTCCGACTATCGTCGAGTCACGACTTGTGACTTTAGAAAGTCAACAACTATATGTCATCTCTTAATAGTGCTTTGGTCTTAACGTGGTCTCTCATACATATCTAGACCCTCTCGTAAACCAAACATACAATCAACAAAGGAAGAAGTGCAAGTATAGCACGCAAACCGAGCTAACGAAGGAGCGGGGTGTTACAAATTTGGTGATTGTGATGTAACGTGTGGTGATCGTAGTGATAAAAATGGTAGTGAATAATGTTTAAAATCAATAATTTGCTCAATTCAAACCATAAACCATATCAATGGTGCCAAGGAGAAATTTGTTGGAGTTTAAGCTAGGGACGATGAAGACAGTTGAATCATGGCGTGCCTTCATCGTCATTGTCGTATGCATACGTGATGAATTCAAATATGAGTTTTGAAATTCATTGTGTATGCTTATGCATTGTGTTTGTGGCTTGGTCATTTAACATAGGCGACTCGACAACTTTAATTTTTGTGGGTTCTTATTCATGGGCTTTGACACTGAATGTGATCATCTTCTTGTGTTTTATCTCTCTCGATATGATTCCGCACTATTTTATTTATTTTTCTATATAAAATTTGAATAAAAGATTTATACACTATTGAGTTTTATCTCACTTAAAAATTTAAATAAGATGTCATTGTTGGAGAAAAGCGAGAACTGACGTTGTCGGGAGAATAAGAAAATGAAGTTTTTTTGGGTAATAAAAGCACAGAAAACATTGTTAAAAATGACCAAAATGTCTTTCACGTGAAATACCATGTGCACCTTAACGTCATATTGGTAACCTTAGTAGTGTCTAGGGGGCAAACTAGAAAAAAACTTATACAATGACATATGAAAATAACACAAAAGTTAGGTTGAATGGTGGCAAAGAGACTTTATAGATACTCGGGTGAATTTTGTATTTTAGAGTGTAAGTATATACTTTGGGATTGTCGGTTTGATTTCTATAAAACAGTTTATTATTTTCCAAAGAGAGTCATAAATTTCATAAGCGACATAAGCTAAGTCTCCAACAACAATGTGCTTATCTAAGAAAGTAAGCTTGAATTGTTTTCAATTCCAACACCGATAAAAGTGAATGAATTCATGTTTGATATTAAAAAAAGATTTAAAAATAACTAATAAAAAATACAAATGTGTAGGATAAGTTGCAATATAATGACTAAAAGCTTACATTATAAATTACCGAAAAATAAAATATCAAAAAATCTAAACACACAACAACACAATTTATAAGTCTCAAAACTATAAAGATTAAAACACAAAAAATCCAATAATTAAAAGTAAACAAAAAGTTAAGCCCGAAACAAATCACTTTAAAAAACCATTAAAACCAAGTGCATTAACCACGTGCAACGCACGTGAACCTTACTAGTTGAATAAAAAAGGGAATTAATATTAGCAACTAAACCTATTTAAGAATGTCATATAGAAGGTAAACAAATAAATGAGGAGCACTAAAAGGAGAAAATTAAGGAACAATCCCAGAACACGTTTATATTATGGAAACTATAAAGGGGTTTCAAAATTGAAGCTTCTAAAACCAAATTGTTGGGAATCGGCTAAATCATTGCTTAACCTCGAGTCATTATTATTTGGTACTAACTGTTCGGGAAAATGGTACATGTTTGAGGCATTATTATTTGGTACCAAGCGTTCCACGAGAAAAATTGGTTCAGTAGCAACCCTTACCCTTTATAGTTTATAGCCTACTAAATCGCATACCAAAATTGCATTGAAATTGAGTCTCTTGTTCAAATGAATGATGCACAACTAAACTTTGTGACACAACTTATAATCCAAAATTAAGTACTACAAAATATGCTTTCTGCTTGAAAATTGATTAGAGCAATCAATAGATGATATTATTATCATAATTAGCTTTTCGATTTATAAACTATAATAGTGATAGAAAGATGGACATTACACATACTATCCCACATCGATGGCAAAGAAATTTGTTACTACATATAAGATGACGGAGTTTGGTGATAACCTTTGAGTGATTGGGCAGGTTTCTCCCACGACACGTTGAAAAACTAGAATAAATCTCAAAAAATCAAAAAAATATGAAACACGTCTGATCAACTTTTTGTTAATTTATTTATTTTTGCTTCTTCCTTGAATTAACCAAAAGAGAAGAAACTAAGACACGTGTAAACAAGATCGGAGAAAAGAAACTAAGACACGTAAAGAAGATCGGAGAAAAAGAAACTAATTAAAGCTCCATCCAACAATACCCGAACAAGTTAGAAACTAAACTACTTTATAAATCAAAAACATGAACTATTATAGTTTCTTTTCCACAAATTTAGTCTAAAACCACAAGCTTCACATAATATTAGT
>CM028383.1:86150644-86165644 GCA_013146195.2 Codonopsis lanceolata
GGAAGGATATATCATAATCATATATCAAACAAGTTCGCTAATATAACAAGAATCACGAATTACCTTTATGCGAACCGGAGCCTTGTACGCAGCTGAAGAATTACGCTTGAGCTACGATCTTCGTATGCCAATATCCACGCACTCTGCAAGTCTTCGTCGGATTGATATCACTGAGCACGGATATCAATACCGGTTCACACCGCAAATCCAAGCCTCTTGATGGTTAGGCTAGAGGGAGTATTTTGGTGAGATAGATTTAGGAGAGAGAGAGAGCGGCGGCTTTCTTGGGAGACGTGTTCTCCAATTTGGTGATTAGGTTTTATCCCTTTTGTTGCCCTATTTATATTATTACAAGAAACCTATTTCTTGTAGGTTAAGTCAATCCTAAACCCATTGGATTAGGATTCTAATTAACCAATAAATAATATAAATATATTTCCATGTGGGCGGGACTAAATAATCGGCCGCAAGCCCAATTACCAACATCTCCCACTGCACATGGACTCACCTCTCTAACCACATCGTATCATCAAAACCCGTTAAACACCGCCTCTTCATACCGGAAGTGAAGCGTGCGACATGACGAGAAAGATAAAGGGTGGAGCGCTATACCAAATCACCATCTCGACCAAAGATAGAACGCCCTCGTTAGAAAACAAAACTCGCTCTATACCCTGCATCGTATATATACATCAATTTAAGCATCCTCAATCCCTCAAGAGCGGTGCTTAAAACTCAATATGTTTGTGTATCAAGATCAACCTTTTGAACCGTATGTTCAATATGATCGCCATGGCATTGAAACACAAAAATAAAGATGCATATCATACTATCTTCCTTAGACACTCATATTAATCACTCTTGATCGTCGATCGCTTTCCCAAAGAATGCTCCGTAGGATCAGATGTGCATAGCCCGTTGGTCGGCATGCCAAAGTAGCATCATCAACGCCCAAGTTCATGATATAGTTCTAAGTCACATAGGTATAATTGTGATCCGGATTTGATCACTAGAACTCACACAAAGGATGAAGCAGGATCATTCAATCACTTTCTTAAGTCGCATTATAGTCACATACAAGATGAAGTGTATGCTATGACGGAACTCCCACACGAAGCGTGCATGTCATGCTCAAACGCCATACGAACCTTAGTCTAGCCGCCTCTTCGGCGCCTAACTTGAGTACTTAAAAGCGCCACTCTTCTAGTGACTCTCTTTAAGATCTCACATTCGACTTTTCCTTGGGATATAAAGTCGACCTTATAAAGGTCTCATCTTGGCCGTATGCCAAGGCGATAAATGTAATGTCATTTGCACCCCCTTTGTAGGTACCAAAGACTTTTACTATCTCAACTTGCTCGCCCACTGGCGACAAGGTGAATTACCCGTGTGAGAGGGCCAATTCAATATCCACGACATCTTTTAATCAAAATATATATGCCACACAATTTCATATCAAAATATCCAATTAACATATAAAAGGAATAAAATGAAACCGCAATTTATTCAAACGATAATGAATAATAATCAAATGTCAACATAAGTGTTCTCGTAATAAAAGTCAAATCCTACGAAGCCCTAGACCCAACATGTGATCCTCGAAAGATCTCTAGCTAGAGGTTTAGTCATAGGGTCGCCTAACATGCTTCTAGTAGGAATATATTCTAGAACAACTTTCTTTTCTCGCAACCATGTCTCTAGTGAAATGATATTTGATGTTAATGTGTTTCGCCTTCCCATGGTACTTGGGATCTTTAGTGTAACCTAAAGCCGCCATGCTATCACAAGCAATGACTACAGATCTATCCACATGCGTCGAACATCAAGATGTTGAAGAAAACTCCTCAACCACACGCCTTCTTGAACCGCATGAGCAAGCCATGTACTCGACTCCATCGTAGATAGGGCGGTGCTAGTCTGTCGCTTGCTACTCCAAGAGATAGCTCCACCACCAAGGAGGAAAGCGTAGTCTCGAAGTAGATTTATAACCATCTACATCTCCAGCCCAATCCGCCGCTGAAACCTTTCAAGCTCAAATCACCACCTTGGTAACAAAGGGTTAAATTTGTGGTTCCCACCAAGTAACGCAGTAACCCTCTTCACCGCCATCCAAAGGTTGAGGTCCGTGATTACTTTGGAATCGACTCAACATCCCAACCGCAAAGCATAGGTCGCCGAGTACACACCATAGCATACATCAAGCTTCCTACCGCATTTGCATATGGAGTCGTAGACATTCTCTTCTTCTCTTCTTCATTCTTAGGGCATTGGTTTGTACTAAGGACACATCCCTTTTCCATTGGAGTGACAACGGGTTTTGAGTTAGTCATGCCAAATCGTTCGATAACTTTCTTAATGTAAGTCTCTTGAGACAAACCAAGAAATCTTTTCGAACGATCTCTAATGACTTTTACTCCAAGCACATAGCTTGCTTCACCCAAGTCTCGTCATATCGAAAGCGCAGCATACCACTCTTTAGTGGCATTTATCATCTCCATATCATTCCTTACTAGTAGGATGTCATCAACATATAATGACGTAATCAAGATCTTTTTCTTGGATCGCTTAACATACACAGTGGTCTTCCTCAATCATCACAAAGCCAATTGAGGTTATCGCTTGGTGAAAGCGAATGTACCACTACCTAGATGATTGTTTGAGACCATAAATGGAACGTTTGAGTCGGCACACTTTGCGCTCTTCTCCCTTGACTTCAAAACTCTCTGGTTGAGTCATATAGATCTCTTCATCTAGTTCTCCATTGAGAAATGCAGCTTTTAACATCCATCTGATAAAGTTCTAGATCCATGTGTGCTACTATCGCTAGGATTAGGCGAACAGAGGAAAATCTCACCACATGGGAGAATGTCTCCTCATAGTCTAAACCCTCTCTTTGGGTAAAGCCTTTCGCCACAAGACGTGCCTTATATTTGTCAATTGATCCATCTGACTTTCGCTTGACTTTGAAAACCCATTTGTTTCCAATAGTCTTGCGACCTTGCGAAGATCAACTAACTCCCAAACCCGATTCTTTTTCATAGAGGAAATTTCATCTTCCATTGCAATATCCATTCATTGCTTGTAGGTAAAGAAAGAGCTTCTTTGAACGATGTAGGCTCACTAGAATTGAAAGAAGTAGTTAGGAAAGATTCCTCTTCGATCGCGAATCGACGACGAGGTATATTTCCACGTTTACTTCTTCGCTCTAGTATCGGACTCCCACTAGAATCCGTACTCCCACTCGGATGAAGATCACCTTGACTCTCATTGGCGACTTCCATAGGTTCAACCTCATGTTGTACCATAGGATTAGGTTGAGGCAATTCCCCACCTTCGCCAAAAGATGTCATGTGTTCTTCTTCCATCTCAAAAAGTTCAAAGTCTTTCCTAACTTCACCTATCTGTGGGAAATCATTCTCAATGAAATCAACATTGCGCGACTCTGATTCACTCATTCCTTCGTTAGGTTTTCCACCGTACATAACATAACCCTTTGAGGTATCTCGAATACCTTATGAAAACACACTTGTTTCCTCTAGGGCCTAGTTTTCCAAACTTATTGGAAGTACTATGGACATAACCTGCACAACCCCAAGGATGAAGATGCCCCAATTTAGGCTTCTCACCTTTCCAAAGTTCATAAGGGGTTGTGGGAACTGACTTAGAAGGCACTCGGTTAAGTATGTAGGCGGCAATCATTAGCGCATCCCCCCAAAACGAAATTGGGAGGTTGGCCTGTGCCATCATCGACCTAACCATTTCCAACAATGTTCGATTCCTTCGTTCTGCAACACCATTTTGTTGCGGAGTTCTAGGAATTGTCAACAGTCGGCGTATTCCCTTTTTCTCACACAATTCTTTAAATTGATCAGATAAATATTCACGGCCACGGTCAGTTCTAAAAGTTTTTAAGCTTTTATCCTTTTGATTCTCAACCTCTGCGAGAAAGCGCTCAAAACACTTGAGAGCTTCATCGCGGTGAGAAATAAGGTAAACATAACCATAGCGTGTATAGTCATCGATAAAAGTGAGAAAATAGGAAGCTCCATGACGTGCCTTAACATTCATTGGTCCGCAAATGTCTGAATGGACTAACTCTAATGGATGTGTGGCTCTTTTTGCCTTTCCAAAAGGCTTTCGGCAAGCTTTTCCTCGCCAAACAAGATTCACACAAGGGTAGGTTGACTTTGAGAGACCCCAATAGGCCTTCTTCTAGCCAATCTAGTCATCCTATCTTTTCCTATATGTCCAAGTCTAGCATGCCATAACTCAGAATTAGAATCATCATAAACCATGCAAGAAGAAGAATTAAGAGAAGAATTATGGGAATCCAACAAATCTAATTTAAAGAAATTATCTGACAAAGAACCATGTCCCAAAACCTCATCACCAAAACAAATATCCAAGTGATCATTACTAAAATTAAAAGAATATCCATGTCCTAGCAATTGTACTACTGATAGTAGATTATGTCGAATTCAGTGCATAAAGAACTTCATGAAGAGTCAATGTGCGTCCACTCCGCAATTGAAGTTGGTATGAGCCAACTCCTTTGACTTCAATGCATCTAACTGCTTCCCATGAAAATTCTTCTTGTACCCAGAACTTTTCGATAATCTACAAATCCTTCTCGATCCCTCGTCACATGTTTGGTTGAGCCTCGAGTCTACAATCCACACAGGAGAGAGTCGCCTAATAAAACATGAGAGCAAACACAACTTTGCATGGAGATAGGATTAAGTGATACCTTCTTGGGCTCAGACAAGTCCGAGCAAAATGACCCAAGGCACCACGGCTTGTAGCACTTCGCTTAGCAATATTCTTTTTGCCTCTACGGCGTTTAGCAATCTTGTCACTTTTAGGGCCCAAATTCGAGTCTTCTTGCCTTTAGCTTGTTTCTTGCGTTGCGTGTGGCTTGCGCGACCCTCAAGGGAAACAAGAGCAAGATCACGAGTCGCAAAGACTTATCGCGCGATTCGCTTCATGACACTCGGCCTCAAGCTCAACATGGTGAGATACATCCGCAAAGTCCGAATGGAGTCTCATATGAGTCAAGATACGCCTCAAACCACTCCAAGAGTCGCAAAGGAACGAATCACCGCTTGAACTTGCTGCTCATCGATAAGATAGAACCGGCGGCTTTAAGATCACGAATCATTTAGGACATCTCACGTAGTTGTTCAAGAATGTTTCGTTTCAGTCAATCTTATAGCTTTCAAACTTGTAGGTCAAAGTCCTTAACTTTGTAGCGTAGTATTCCCATAAATGCGCTTAATTTGGTCCCACATATGTTTAGCGATCGCAATCCTCAAACTTCGCCTAATCGAGATCATTATGCATGCTACTCGGCATAGTAAAGCGTGCACATCGATCTTTCTTTTTCCGATCAAGGAATTCTGCATTTTACGGCGATCTTTGGGCGATGGTCAAGTTACCCATCTCTGGTTCTACCATCACAGTATCAAGGTTGTCCAGAACCTCTTGCTCGTTTAGCAAGTACGTGATTTTCCTTTGCCAAACACCATAGTTTGAGCCATCTAATTTCTCACCCTTATTAAGGTCAGCGATTACATTCTGAGAAGCCATTTCACTACAATTTGTTGCAAAAATAAGACATAAGCATATATATATTTTAATTCACTTTTGTTTTAAAAAAATCAATTACTAAATATAATCACATCATACACGTAAGGAGGGAAAATCCGCGAGGCTCGTAATCACAACCAAAGCATGCACAACATGAAAATATTCATAAATTGATAATTTAAACAAAAGAAATATGATAGAACAGATCCATCAAGTACATATCATGTACATAAATATTTTCACTACTGAAAATAAATTTATTGGGTCTCGTGATAGTCCCAATCGCAATTTTAGAGCCCAAAACGACAATTAAATATGCTAAAAATGACTTTAAAATAGCTTAAAATTCACAAAGAATTTTAAAAAATTCCAGAACAGTCCCAAACAGCCCTAAACAGTCACAGAATGACAAAACAGCCCCTGGATATTATTTTTGTAATTTTTAAAAATCAGAAAACAGGTTTTTACACACTGAAAAATCAAAAACAAATATTTACAGGCTGAATTGATCAAAACAGAGACCACCATTGGACTCAGAAGGCCAAAACAGAGCCAGACGCGCCGGCCGTTTGTTCATCGGAGTTACAAAACGCGCACGCGCCACCTGCGTGGGCTTCCTCAAGCCGACCGGGCGGCGGATCGGGCGTGGTCGCCTATGGACGTGGCATGATGACGTCAGCAGAGGATTTTTCTGGAGTGGGCCCCCACTGATGACGTGGCAGCCACGCCATCGGGCCAATGACGTTGACCGATTGGACGCCTCCGCCGCCTCCACGCCTTGCCGGGCGTTTGACGTCCACGCGCCGCCTTCCGGTGGTCCGATGACTGCACGGCCGGTGGCGTTGGACTCGACTCATCAAGTACTTCCCATTGGTGTACTTTTTACCTCGAAAGGAGTGCCCAAAATGGCACGTGTATCGAGGCCGAGAGTGGGGTTCGTTTTTAGGTCGAATTTTTAACCCAAAAAATCGATTCGCGAGGCCATAAAATATTCATTTTAAGTCCAAATTAAGCATATAATATGTCGTTGGAAAGCCCTCACAGAGTACTACAAGTACTGTCCATAAAATCACGATTTTACCGAATATATACATGTCAAAATAGCATGCAAAGTTTCGGAAAAATCACTTTTCAACAAAACTTGGGTTTGCGATATTTTGAAAAATACCCAACGGAATTCAACGAGAATTTAGTATGTTGTTCGCCTCGTCGTAGGGAACTCAGACATATAAATTTTTCTCGAAAATTTTAAAGTTTTACACATAAAATAATAAAACTCATTTGTTTCGTTATCGGGTAAAACTTTTAAACAAACCCAAAAACAAGAGCATGCGATTCATGGCATAACGATACGAGCAATCAAGCAATATGGCTCTGATACCAATGAAGGATATATCTAATCATATATCAAATAAGTTCGCTAACATAACAGTAATCACGAATTACCTTTATGCGAACTGGAGCCTTGTACGCAGCGGAAGAATTACGCTTGAGCTACGATCTTCGTATGCCAATATCCACAGACCTGCAAGTCTCTCTCGTCGGATTGATATCACGAAGCACGGATATCAATACTGGTTCACACCACAAATCCAAGCCTCTTGATGGTTAGGCTAGAGGGAGTATTTTGGTGAGATAGATTTAGGGAGAGAGAGAAAGAGGGCGGCTTCTTGGGAGACGTGTTCTCCTAATATTGTGATTAGGGATTTATCCCTTTTGTTGCCCTATTTATATTATTACAAGAAACTTATTTCTTGTAGGTTAAGTAATCCTAAACCCGATTGGATTAGGATTCTAATTAACCAATAAATAATATAAATATATTTCCATGTGGGCGGGACTAAATAATCGGGCCGCAAGCCCAATTACCAACAAAAACATTTTATAAACTTGATAAAACTCTTCTTTAACATGATCTAAGCAAGTTTAATGAAGACTAACATGACAAACAATGTAGTCTACAAAATTTTGTGAAATAGTAACGTACCTTAAGTCTAGATCAAAAGAATGGATGATAAAACAAACCAAGTATTAGATGTCTCCTCATCGATAGCTAGGATTGAGTGGTCTCGAATCCAAAATCGGGTGGCCGAATCTCCGGGAAATCAAAAAATACACACTAATCTCACCTTTGTCTCCACACACTTGAGTTCTCTAACCATGTCTGAATATGAAGAGTGGTAGGAGGTGTAAGGAGTGGAATAATACTGATATTTCAAGTCCACCAAGGTTAGGGAGTGAGTGGAAAACAAGTGTCAAGCTCTTATAGGTCAATTTTTAAGTGAGATTATGTCCCTGATTGAGGACTTATTGCTAAAATTTTCACATAGGCTTAATCCAATATAATTAAGGTCCAAGGTCAGGTTTGGTTGAATTCATTAAGAGTCTCCAAGTAAATCCAATAAACAAGGCAAAACTCAAATTTCTGGAAATACCGAGAATAAATTATTCAATCAACTTTAAAAATGCTCATTTAATTAAATACAAGTCCAACAATTACGCATGAGGTACGGTTAGAAAGGTATTGAAGTATAGTTTCTAACGCATCAAACGGATCTCAATTCCGAGTTGTCTACAGAAAACTATGGCCAAATTACTACAGACCTACTATGGCCGAGGGGAATACGTGAATCGAGGAAATAAACTTACGACGACGACTACTATGAACGTTGTGGCCACATGTAAACTTATAAACATGATTATTAGTAATATAAATTCCTCCAAGAAAGTATGCAAATACCTAGGATCTCTCAAAGGTTACGAACTAGAACAAAGTACGTAAACATTCTACCGAGTCATGTAGGTAAGGATTCGTGGTCTCACAGTAAGGGATTGTCGAACCAGATACGTGCAAACACCCTCCACTCTTGATCACTTTGGATAAGATTAGCTTGTGTAACCAATAGGGCGCTTGGAATAATACTATCATTGGTCGATGTATCAATCACGTACATCTGACAACACGTTCCTGTTAACGATTTATATTGTGGGATTTACGTTGCGGCACCAGTTATATATCATATCCTCTTATATGTGGATTTTTTTCTAGTACTTACGTAAAATCAAAGTGCTACCATGAATATGTGAGCAAAATTCTTATATGTACTTGTGCGTGCCCCGTTTTCGATCGATCCCCCGCTAATGAAAAGCGGGTGGTTTCAAAACCTTTAAAGCGCGTGGAATACGCTTGGCCTCAATTGTGGTCTCAAAATGTGATCAACAGAGTCGCCATCTTTTTTTAAGTAAAACAAAGAAAAACCAAATATAGCCAGATTTTTAAAGGGTTCGGAAGCTAAGTTACGAGGTGGGAAGGGGTTAGACACCCAACTCGCCCTTTCGGTCTCAAAATAGTTTTTTTTTTTTTTGGCTAAATATGCTTTTTTACATTTATTTAACTGTTGAATAAAGCATTTAAAATATAGATCTGTATATATATACAAGGAAATAATTACAAACTTACAACAGCCTCCTTCATGGAGTTACAAATACATTTATGAAAATCTAGTCATAATAATGGCTCTTTTTAGTGATACTTTCTATAGAATTACAAGCAGCACAACTGCTTATTTTGCTTATATTGGACTGGTCTAAATAGCACTTTTTATATATAAAAACTTTAATAAACCTACTTCTTGAAGCGTGGGGGTTTTATCGCATACCAAGCTCCTTTCTGGCAAGCCCTCGGGTGTGCTCGCTCTGGCCTTCAGGGAGAGGGAGTCTTTTTCTATTGTTGTTGTGGAGATTTGGACAGTGTGACTACTCTGTTTGGTTGCTTTTTACCTCGGGATCCAGGCGGCACAATTGCTTGTATTTGTTGGATTTGTTGTATGTCGTGTCTGATTTCAGGCAGTGTCACTAGTTCTATTTATTGTTTTTGTTGTCTGAAACCGGGCAACGTAATGGCAGGGTGTGTATTTGTATGTGTTGTGCGTGTGCATGTGCGTGTTGTGAGTGGGGGAATTTTGGGAGAGGAGGACTGTGAGAGAGAGGGAGTTTAATGTGTGTGTGATTGTGAGAGATTGAGAAAGGTAGAGGGTGGGCCGGCTGGAGTGGATTTGTGTGGAATTTGTGAGAGAGGGAGTATGTATATATAGGGGGAAAATTAGGGAGCAAGGAAAGGGGGTGACCGGTTGCCCCTTTCCCCTTTTCCTTTCCTTTTGTTCTTTTCTTTTTTGTTTTGTTTTGTTATTGTTTTGTATTCTGTTTGTTTTGTTTTATACATTTTCTTGATTTCTTCGTACCGTTGTTCCTGGAACATGCAAGAGATAATTATTAGTTCATTTTGTAATATTTATTTGGACAATATAAAAATAGGGGTACGAATTTTGGGTGTCTACAGAGCCCCTCAACGACGGAGTTTATGAGTAAATGAGAGTTTATAAGTAAGCGAACATTGTTGATAAGATAGACTCTCAAATTCGAGATAAGAAAACGCTGGGGAAGTTATATCTTTTTATGTTGCAATGGTCGTACCTATCGAGATATGCTACCTATGTATCCCTTTCGGGAATCAGACCAAACGTAGTTCATCTCTGGGTCTATGTTCCTAGCGATTTAACCTAGTAAACACGACGGTGGAAATCTATGTTCCTAGGGATTGACCTAGTGAACACGATGGTGCCCTCGTCAGCGATATGATATGTGCCATCGTCGGCGATATGCCCTCCTCGGCATGCTTGCTTTATCCGCCATCTTCGTCGATATGCCCTCTTCAGCATGCTTGCTTTATGTGCCCTCGTCAGTGATATGCCCTCTTCAGCATGCTGCTTTATGCGCCATCATCGGCGATATGCCATGTTCGACATGCTGCTTTATGTAGAATCATCGACGATATGCCATCTTTGGCATGCTTCTTTATGCGCCATCATTGGTGATATGCCCTCTTCGGCATGCTGCTTTATGCGCCATCGTCGGCAATATCACATCTTCGGCATGCTGCTTTATGTGCCATCATCGGCGATATGCCATCTTCGGCATTCTTTGCTTTA
The DNA here is from genome assembly GCA_013146195.2 of Codonopsis lanceolata. Lineage (NCBI taxonomy): Eukaryota > Viridiplantae > Streptophyta > Magnoliopsida > Asterales > Campanulaceae > Codonopsis > Codonopsis lanceolata. The sequence continues at coordinate 86,161,219 of CM028383.1, forward strand.
TGCGCCATCATCGGCGATATGCCGTCTTCAGGATGCTACTTTATGCACCATCATTGGCGATATATCATCTTCGGCATGCAGCTTTATGAGCCATCATCGGCGATAAGCCCTGTTCGGCATGCTGCTTTATGTGCCATCATCGGCGATATGCTATCTTCGGCATGCTGCTTTATGTGTCATCATCAGTGATATACCCTCTTCGGCATGCTTGTTTTATGCGCCATCATCGGCGATATGCCATCTTCGACATGCTGCTTTATGCGCCATCATCGGCGATATGCCATCTTCGGCATGTTGCTTTATGCGCCATCATCGGCGATATGCCATCTTCGGCATGCTACTTTATGCGCCTTCATCGGCGATATTTCATCTTCGGCATGCTTTGCTTAATGCGCCATCATCGGCGATATGCCATCTTCGGCATGTTGCTTTATGCGCCATCATTAGCGATATGCCCTCTTCAGCATGCTACTTTATACGCCATCGTCGGCGATATGCCTTCTTTGGCATGCTGCTTTATGCGCCATTGTCGGCGTTATTAATGATGCTCCCTCTTCGACATTCTTTGATTTATGTGCCATTGTCGGCGATATGCCATCTTCGGCATGTTTTGTTTTTTGCGCCATCATCGACGTTATGCCATCTTCGGCATGCTGCTTTATGCGCCATCATCGGTGATTTGCCATCTTCGGCATGCTGTTTTATTAGCCAACATCGGCGATATGCCCTCTCCGGCATGCTGCTTTATACACCATCGTCGGTGATATGCCATCTTCGGCATGCTGCTTTACGCTCCATTGTCGGCGATATTGATGATGCTCCCTCTTCGGTATTCTTTGATTTATGCGCCATCATCGGTGATATGCCATCTTTGGCATGCTGCTTTATGCGCTATCATCGGCGATATGCCATCTTTGGCATGCTTTGCTTTATGCGCCATCATCGGCGATATGCCATCTTCGGCATGCTTCTTTATGCACCATCATTGGTGATATGCCATCTTCGGCATGCTTTGCTTTATGCGCCATCATTGGCGATATGCCATATTCGGCATGATGCTTTATGCGCCAACATCGACGATATGCCATCTTCGGCATATTGCTTTATACGCCATCGTCGGCGATATGCATTATTCGGCATGCTGCTTTAGTGACTTTGGGAAGTGAAACTTTATGGCTACAAATATGTGACTTCCAAAATATATTTCCTTTTGTTGAAAAACTTCTTTAGTATCTCCCGCCTCTATCCAAAATAAAGGAACAACGAAAGAAGTTCCCGCGCCGGGTGGCAATGTCGATGTTTCTTTATGCAAGGATGATGATAAGACTAGCAGTATGCAGGAAATGCTTCGAGATTAGATATAATGGCGCGAAAAAATGTTGCTGAATTACATACTTCATAACTTTGCAATTTAGTCTACATGCAAATACCAGCTAATAGTACTTGCACATGATTGACTTCTTAAGCAAAACTAATTTATCTTTTATAAACACACTGTACTTCTTGGCTTGTGAGTGAAATGGCAGAGGTTGTTGTTTTCGTTGGGGCTTACTCGAAGCTTTGGCCACAATCGTAGAGGGTGTGACATATATAAGTTTCTTTGGTCTTTGGTATCTGGTGGGGTTTCTCAGTGAAGAAATTTAAGGGAGGGCTTTGGTTTCTTTCTTTTGACTTGATAACAAAATATCATGGTTTTTGGCAAAGAAAGTAAGGAAGGGTTTCAAAGACTGGGCCCATAGGACGAGATAACACAGCGGTCAAGTAGCAAGATCTAATAGAACTTTAGAGAAACCGGCACGGCGCCAAAGTGAAACAAATAGTCTAACCTTGTAGGTGAGGTTTCCAACCTTTGGTATTCTGGACAGACCGGTAGACAACTAGTCTGGCATCAACAGGAAGGTAGGGGCAAAGTGTATCTGAAATAAAACCACCCGGCTCACAGAAATTATGAGGGACCTTATAGTAGTGTATTAGTTCTGCAACAAGTTATCTGTGATAACCTTGGATTTCAGATGAGAATTAGGCATAATAAGTGATCTTGTCATCCAATCCTAAGAAGTCCTTGCCCAATAAGGCCGAGGCAAAACTTTCTCGGTTGATATGTGTTTCCAGAATGCCTCTTTTTACTAAGTCCAAAAATAACTTTCCTTTGCTTATAGTGGGACTTGGATTTTTCAAAGATTTCCTAGCCAGAAAATCTTCCATTATGATCAATAATTCATGGCTCGGTGAACATGGGATAAGAGATTGCAGGGACAAGACTCATGAGTTTGGCGGAAAAAGCCCCAGGGTGACTTAATCAACAAATTTTTCTAAGATGGGATAGAAATCCCCTAGTATAATTGATACGCTTTTATGGATGCGAATGACCTTAGAAGGAAGTGGATGGAGGGAAAGCCCCTTGTTTTTCTCTTTTATTTTTCTTCTTTTTTTTCTTCTTTCTTTCTTTGAGAAAATCAAGGGCACATGATATGAGGACGACTCTACAAAACAAGAAAGAGAGCCAGAATTCAGAGTTCACTTTATTGCCGAGTATCCCCAGGTTGATGGTTTAGGGACCCCGCTTGGTAATTATCTTTTGATATTTTTATGTGTTTTAACAAGGAGTTCATCTTTGACTTAGATCACGTTATGACCGATTGAAGTTGAGCTGTTGATCGCAACCGGTTCAAGGTGTACTGTTTAACATTTTGGGGATGGATTGACTTAGAAGTTTCTGGTTAGAAGGTCTTTTTCATGGAATTGGTTTCTGTTTAACAAAGGCGATCAAAGTTTGATTGTTGGTTAGCTTTTCAGGCTGTGGGTTCTAGATGGGTAATTGGCTCTTGGTTTTGAGTATGGTAGGCTTTTTGTGTTTGACTTTGGGTATGGCTTGGGCTTTGGGTATGGTGGGCCTCTTTTTTTTCGATCCACACCTAAAAAAGTGCATGTGTTGATTTTCCCCGAGAAGTCCCAAATTAGTTTGTGTAAGGGAGAGATAGACAAATAATGAACTTTGCTCCAGAGAGATTTTTTTCCTTTTTTTTCTTTTTTTTTCTCTTTTCTTTTCCCCCTCCTTTTTTTTTCTTTCTTTTTTCTTCTTTTCCTTTTTTTCTCTCTCTCATTTTTTTCTTTTCGGAGCATCATCATAGCAGTTGGGGAAATCTCTTCTTTTGGGACAAAGGGATAATCATTCTTGGTGGATATAAAACGGCGATACAGCCCCAGTTTTCGGAAGCATGATCATAGGGATAGTTGTTTAGCTGGGGATTTTTGAAGGTTTTAGGTACATGGTGGATTTTTAAAAAGGGTTTCAGGTTTTTTGGAGGGGTTTTGGTGTTTATGGTAGGAAGCCCCTAGTTTGCTACTAACAGCTTGGCCGCAATGGGTCGAAGGTGATTCTTATCAAGACGACTTGCCTACTTTGGATTTCATGTGTTCTTAAAAGTTTGCGGGTCCATATCTTCTGGATGACTCATTATTAACTCGTATAGATTTAGGTGTTTTCAAGTGAGTCAATTTATCATCCATAGAAGAAACCTGTTCAGGGATACTCGGAAATAGGTGACCTGAATCAAAGAGAAAGATATATATATATATATATATATATATATATATATATATATATATATATATATATATATATATATATATATATATATATATATAAAATCTACGAAAACCGACGCTGGGTTGAAAAAAGTTGCCTCCTAAAGATTTTATTTGACAAGAGGAGGTTCAATGGTAATAGGGTTTTTGGAGGTGTATATAAAAGGGTATTCCAGGGTTCTATGAGTCTCAAAGGCTTTCCCTTGTCCTTCCCTGAGTGACCAATAACATCTTGAGCTGACGTTCTGCCCAATCCAAGTTCTGTTCCTCAGGCGATGCCCGACCACTGTTCAGTATGTTACTTTTGGCATAAAACCTTTCTTCTCTTGAAGACAGATGGATGACCATATAAGGTAGAAGAGCATCATATATTTTCTGAGCCGGTAGGCAGATTTTCCCATTTTCCCTAGGATTAATTCAATTGATTTGTTTGTAGATTATCCTCTACATTTGGTGTTAGGTGCAACTTCTCAATGACTTTGTTATTGATGAGTCTCTGAATGGCACGTTGAAGGGTCCAATAGTAGGATGGTCGCTGCTTTGATGGTATTCACAATATTGGGAGGGATCCCATTTGGCAGGTAATGGGTTTGGGGGTTTGTACTCTTCCAATGGTTTCAGGATTCCTTGGGCTAGCAATCTTTGAAAGATTGTTGACGTTGGCGCATAGAGTTCATCCAATTTTCTTTCATTTCATTGATATTTTTCTTTTGTGTTGCAACTGATATCGCCACCCTTCTCCATAATGTTGCTTTCTACTGTAGACGCTTCATCTGCTCTAGAGTAGTAAGATGAGTTTAGGGGTGTATCAATATTTAGGAACCATGTGCGTATATCT
>CM028383.1:86170644-86233294 GCA_013146195.2 Codonopsis lanceolata
GGGTCGGGTCGTCACAAAATCGTTATTATAGCCTAAATTTCATATGCTTTATTTACAACTCTAAAATGTAGTTGTTACAAGTTTTGTTTATATTTTTCCTATTATATATATATATATATTTATTTATTTATTTATTTATTTATTTATTTATTTATTTATTTATGTATTTATTTAAATTATTTATTTAAATTAAATTGATAAAAATGATATATTTAACCAAAAAACCTATTTTGAGACCGAAATGACGAGTTGGGTCCCTAACCCGTTCCCCGCTTGTAAATTAGCCTACATTCTGGTATATTTGGTTTTTCTTTGTTTAACCATAAAATAGACGTGACGACTCTGTTAATATTTTTGAGTCCACAAATGAGGTCGTGTGTATTCTACGCGCTCGAAGTTTTGATGCCTGTCCGCTTCTTTTGGTAGCGTGAACCGGTTCGGAACGAGGCAACTCGGAAAAGTTAAAAAAGAGAGCGGGAGCAATTTTTTTATTTTTTTTATTTTGATATTATGCCTGGTGGATATGTAAATATTCTTTTATTCTGTCATTTTTATTTTGGGGATTAGGACCAAATGTAATTAATAAGAACATATAGTTTTCCCATTTTTCTTTTTATTTATTGATCTGAATGACCGTCACGCTCGCTCGCTCCGTCATTTCGGGGATTCAAACTAACTAGCCGAGAAAATCAACAAATGAACAAAAAGATAGGCCAAAATTTACTGCTTTATTACTGTTTTATATCTGCAAAAAGGAAAAAAAAATTACTGCTTTTTAGCTAACGCACATACGTGCACTCATGTAGAGATATTCAAACTGTTACCCTTCAACCCAACAAACACGCCCGGGTATGCATGATCTCAAAAGAGACGCTATGAAAAACTTAGGCCGAAATTATCTCATCATGTGCCCCTTATGGTTAGGCCAACTAGGTGAAGCCATCCTAGCCCTGCATCAGCCAAAGTTAAAAGCATATATATTTTTTCGGACACTTCATAAATCGATCGGTTTTTAAACCTTGAAATTAATGACCAATCCCTGGTGCAAAATATATATGTAAATGAATAAAGATATATGCACACTGACTGATTAATAATTTTGATGGTATTTTCCTAGACCATTTGAATGATGGATCCCGAAAAGAGTATAGACCCTTCACCTGAGATTTGTCCAATCTCGGGAAGTCAAAAGTCAAGTGGAATACGAAGGTTCTATACTCTGGAGAAAGAATCCATTATTCCAGAAAAAATCCCAGACTATCAAAACAAAGCATGTGCTTTTCCGATCAATTTTAAGGAAACATAAATAAAGTTAATTATAAAAGCACATTGTACTTAAACCAAAAAAAATTCATGGAACCTTGCCTTCTGATACCTTCAACCCTGTCTCTCAGAAACCTGTCCTGAATTTGGAAAGAAAGCGATAACACTGGTCGTTTGATACGGGGCACAAGTACAAAGGTCAGGTCAGAGAGTATAAAGATCAGTTCAGAGAAAACAAATTTGGGTAAGATGACTGCTGAAAATGAAGAGGTCACTATGGGTACTAAGACTGGGGCTCTAGGGTATGCTCCTACTCCGGGCATGCAATAGTGGTTAGACCAAAATTTGGGTGTATAGACCGATCGCCTAATGGGCCAGATAACGAATCTCATACAAAACCTGAGATCCAATCTGGAAGGAATCACTTTTCCTGCAATACCTCATGAAGCATTAGCTTCGAATGCTCCCCTAAACATTAACCCTCAGCCAAACACTACATCCTCCACCAAATACCAGCATCCCAACCACCAATCTCCCACCAAATACTTACTACCAAAATCCTAACCAAAAAATTACTACCGAAATCCTAACCCTTTCTTACCTAACTAGGGTGACCCTTTCCCAAACACCAATATGCCTCAAAATCCAAGTGGTCTTTCTTTCCCCATCACCAATCCGCTCCAAAACAGCCCACATATGGACCCTAGAAATTATGTCCAACAAGGAAAAGTGATGACTTATCTACTATTTAATGATTTTGGTCGTCAAGCAAAAGCTGCAAATATCGCACCTCCATAAAATATTTACCAAATGCCTCAGCAGGTCTTAGGAATGAACCCAGTTGCAGCAAATCCCGCGAATATATACCATGCTCTGGCTCCACCCCCACAAAAGTGGAGATAGATGTTGAGAACCTCAAAGAACTAATATTCATAGTTCTTAACAAAGGAGAACACGGAGCAGCTCCTCCTCATCTCTCCCTCTCCCTCACGGTTACAAAGATACATACACTCTCTCCATTTTCTCGTTCCCTTTATTGTACACAACATATACTGATTATTACACCGGAGGGTTTGTGGGGACACCCCCACCCACTCATGGTGCTTCATTTTACAGACATTACAAGCCAGATATCCTATCACGACGACCATCGCCGGACCACGACATGACATCAGCTTCGGCACCTAGACGCAATACGACAAGGTCACCACACTTTTAGCGTGATCAGTTTGGTTCAGTTACCGGGAAACGCCTCATTTTGTTCCGCTCCCCTCACTGACTTCGTCGGCCATGGTGGAGCTTCATTCGAAGGGTACTGAAGCCACCAACGACAACAAACGCACAAATTTTTCATACGAACTGAGCAAAGAAATTCAACACTGAACAACATTCTAATCCTACCCCTGTATTTGCCTTCACAAGACGAGTCCAGTGGCACCAAAATCACTCCAAACGGTGCAAAACTCACCGCTAACGGATCCCTAGTGTGCTCACACAAACTGATCAAACATGCTGAAGATGAGTTTGTTCAACCTTCAAACCCAAAACAGCCAGCTTCCTTAGGTGCGCACAGTCCACGCGAGTTCAACACTGTCGCAATCACCATCGATGAAACAGCCACGCTCCCTCATGCGCCGCCTGAAGGTGCTGGAAGCATCACCATCGTTACACTTGCCGGCCATGCGCCAATGATAGATTTTGAACTTGACATGCGTATGGCCAAATGTGACTTGCATACGTCAATGCCACCATTTCCCATGTGTCATGTATATTCTTTCATTCCTGCAACTCCCTGCCAATATTACCCGCTTTGTTAGCTCACCTATTAAGGACTCTAAGCTGACAAAGGTCATCAAACCTGATCAGTTTCTCATTAGGAAAATAGGAAATGGTTTTTATGATCAACACATTATAAGTCAATCAGATAGAAAAGTCAAATCAACCTCTCCAAAGACTACCGACATAATAATGGTCAACCTGTCAAAAGAACAAGAGGAGAAATCTACTGACATAAGTGTTGATGAACTCTTGGAACAAATACAAGATATGTACTCCAAGTTTGAAACACTTAAGAAAATTCACATCTCTTTATCTGATGACTTTAAAATAATTTCTGATAAAAACTGTAAGCTTCAATAGATCAACGAGCTTTATAAAGTACATCAAAATGAAATGTTGCAATGTAAAAGCATCAATGAATAACATGAAAATCAAGCTAGGATCTCAGGAGCTCAAATTGCTGACCTTGTTGAAAGGAATCTTCGATTGAAAAATGTTGTTGATACCTATTTAAAGTCAAAAGGTGTTGTTCAAACCATCATGAAGACCAACATGGTCTTGGATAGTCAAAGGATGATGAAAACTGTAAAATCATAGGAAACCTAAGACTCTGCTTAAAAGGGATCAACGAACCATCTATTGTGGTGTCCCTCATAGTTATCTTAAGAATCAACTTAAGAAGTCCTCTGACAAAAGAGAAAAGCTGAACTCTGACAATTGTCAACCTTTTATTCAAAAACCTCACAAACTATTAGCCGCTAAAACAACTGATATATATAAGTCTTCTAACAAATGTCATCCAACTGAAAAAAGAGAGGAGGGATTAGAAGGAAGGCAGTTGTCAAATTCAAGCTTATTAATTTTGTTGCAGCTAAGACTTCTGAGATGAACCAAAAGGTTCCCATCAATTGACTGACACAATTGGTTATCACAAATGTTGTGTGTGTTCTACTTTTAGCCATCAGTCCCATGAATGCTTATTTAGATTTAAACCTACTGATCGACAAAGCCAAAATGCCTAAGCTAAAACATGTTTGGTTACCAAAGAAAGCTTACCCTTTGAACCCAAAACAATAAGGGTACTATAATTTAAATATTCATATTTTAGGTATGTTTAATGACATATGATCAATCAACTGATGTATGGATATTTGATAGTCTAGACACATGAGTGGGTCAGCTGAACTAAGCCCCTAAGGGGGTGGCCCAGTGGTAGACATGGGGCTTCACAATGTGTGAGATCTCAGGTTCGATCCCTTCCCATGCCCCCCTTAGGAGGAAAAAAAAAAAAGGGTCAGCTGAACTACTTACTTATATTATCAAAGCAAAAGGATCTTCATTCATGTTTGGTGATAATTCGAAATGAGAAACTATAGGGTATGGATCCATTATTACATGATCTGTAAAAATTGACAATGTTTCTTTGGTACAAGGTTTGAAAAATAACCTATTGAGCATCTCACAATTATGTGACAAAGGTATGAAATGCACTTTCTTTAATACTCATGGTATTATCAAAGATAACATCTCAAATGGAGTTTTACTTATTGAAATAAGAAAAGGAAATGTTTTTGCTATTGGCTTACTTTCTATACTAATTAAGTAGCTCTTTCTATACCAATTAAGTAGTTCTTCCTATACCAATTAAGTAGTTCTTACTATTAACACACATATACACATTCACACACATGTAAGGACAATCTAATTATATGAGTCCACTTCATAGAGACCTACTGAGTTGTTGCCCTTATCTACTCAACATCAATTCTTAGGGCACCACCATTGTTTTCTTGTGACGACCCGACCCAGATCCCAATACGAGAGCCCAAGGTCGTGCAGTCAGAACACACAATTAACAAGTAAAGGGTAACGTTATAATAGTGATACGCCAACGACTCAACAAATGCAGAAGCGAATAACATAATGGAACCCGATCTAACAAGTTCCAAAATATAAAACAACCCAAGAGATAGTAAATCTTTTGGCCCAAAAATTCAAAGCACGTGATGCAACATTGGACACGTACAACAAAACCACCTGTTACAATTTATAAACAATAATATATCCAAGTCATCGGCGATGTTACAGCCGGAACCCAACATTAAACTAATTCTATAACTCTAGTCTACACACTCCACGGCTAAACATGTCGGAGTACAACATAACCAACAATATAAACAAACTCGAGATGGAATAAATATGTACTTAAATAAACATGGTTCGACTAACATTTGTCGGCTCACAAAAGACCAAGTACTAATAATTTACAAGTACAAGTACCAATAAAAACCAAAAGTTTTACTACCCATAGTGAAGTCTATATAACTTCACTTCCCAAATGTCCTTTCCAAAAAACCAAGGCTACAAAATATTAATAGTAGCAACCTTCACAAGAACCACACGTTCTATCGTAGACTCGGTGGATTCCTTCGAATCACTAGCTCGGCTCGAATCTAAGGAAAACAAAATAAATAGAGTAAGTCATAAAGACTTAGTAAGCTACTAAAGATGCAATGTCATGGCATGGCATTATGCTCAAATAAAACATGTATATCTCATGTCATACTCATAATATATCATTTCATGGTATGATCCTCAATATAAACCAATTTCCATCCATAGACACATAGAACATATATAGTTCTACATAATTCATCATAAAGCAATCCATATCAAATAGAATATGATTCTTAATTCCAATATGTGTAGCATGTTATTTACACATCTTAACCTATCATCAAACCACCATCCACATAACCAAATTATACCATAAGTCTCATACCTCGTCATTTAACATAACTTATATAATAATTCTTATATGAAAGACTATTGTTTCCATTCTAATCATGGATAACATGTTATATTTCTAGTATAACATCATATAATAAAAATCATCATTTCATTAGCATGTTATATTTCTATTATAACATTTCATCAAGTAATCATCATCTCATGTAAATCATATCATTAACCACGTAGCACAACAATTCATATAAGTACTCGTATAATAAACCACATAAGATAGAAGATGATTCCTTTTCCGCATCCGCTGTGTAGCTCCTGCAAAACACGTGCAACCAAATGTGTCCTCAATATCCCTTTTCATGGTATCGACGTCCCCGAGACAATAAACCGCTCAAGTTCCATAGCTATCAAAGGTAGGTGTATAACTCTAGCAATGATCAGCAACATCCCCACTGTGCCCATCGATGGAGGGGTGTGTGCAACCCAGCACGGTGATCCATTGCGATCACGAATCCCATAATTCATGAAGACAATGCATTGTCCATGTGGGCTCCCGGGACCCGGTGCACCCCTGACCCGCGCGCCCTTGGTTAGGGGTGCGCGTACGTGCGGATGTGGTGACATCCACTGCTCTCGTTCCACCCTCCCTTATTTAGGGGAAGACGAAATCAAAAGTGCGAGAGGAGTGCTGTCTAAGATAGCGCGTTGGAATGCGCCTCGGTTGCCTTTAGTGGATTTTATTTAAAAAATAGTCTTGTGGCCCATTTTGGATCACTATGGGAGCTTTGGGTTTCCCGTATCAAGTTATCCCTTTTTTAGGGGATACCAGGATATGGGAATACATCACCCTTCCATTCCCATTCTCCCTTTTTCAGGGGAGAACAGAAAAGTGCAAAGAAGGAGTGTTGCTAGGCCCCACTGGATCCAAAAAGTTTAGAGTCGTCATCTTTATTTTAAGGCAAAAATAAAGCAAAACCAGAAAAAAGAAAACCAGAGATGGAAAAACGGGTTCGGAGGCTAAGTTACGAGTTGGGAAGGTGCTAGGCACCCAACTCACCCTTTCGGTCTCAAAATAGTTTTTGGCTAAAGTATGCTTATTGTTATATTTATTTAGCAGATAAATAAAGCATTAAAAGACATGAAAATAAAACAAATACATCCGTGGCTACATTATTTACGGACTTGCATCCATTTCCTTACAATAATTACAAATGTATTTAAAAATATTTGGTCATTATAACGACTCTTTTACATAATATTTTCTATTCTAATCCGGGCATCACAACGACTTATATTGACTACATTGGGCCGGATTTGAATAACAACTTTATAAATAATAAATAAACAAACAAACAAATAAATAAATAAAAACGCCCTTAAAGGCTATTACCTTTTAGAGCGGGGTGTGCTCGCTCTGTCCTTCTCGGGAGAGGGAGACTTTTATTACTGTTGCTGATGTGATTTGGGCAGAGTGATGGCTTATATATGGTAGTTTTGGCTTACTTGGGCAGAATGACGGCTTAGTTTCGGTGGTTTTGGCCTATTTGGTTGGGCGGAATAACGGCTTATTTAGGGTATTTCACCCTATTTACTCGGGTAGAGTAACGGCTTACTTTATGGTTTTTGGGCCAAGGAAATGTGGTGGATACCTAACTAAAGGGCTAGGGATCACTTTAACCGGTTGGATTTGTGTTTTGGCAGAGTTTGGATAGGGTTTTGAGGCTTTACGAGAGGGGAGGGATCACTCGTTCAGTGATCGCACACCGCGTAAAAAAGACGCAGCGTAACTCTAGGCTTCAAAGCCTTCGTCAAAAAACTGTTAGCCAAAATTCTTCGTGTCGAAATGGGGAGCCGGGTACCTCTATTTATAGTTGGATCCGTGCTTCATCGGCTTGTACCGCGCTTGACATTTTGTACAATGCGTTAACGGACCAGAACCTGTTGAAGACCTTGGCGGCCAAAACAAGCTTGGCGCGCCAAGGACACGTGGTGCGGCGCCAAGCTCCTATTCCAGCTTTGGTTTTTGACACTTTCCCCCCTGCAGTTCACTATTCATGCATCCTACTTTTCCTTTTGCATTTTCAACCCTGTAACAAGACATTTTGTTAAGTTTAAACAGTTCTTGATATCACATGCCAGAGTTACATATCAGGGGTACGAAATTGAGGTGTCTACAGAGCCCCTCAACGATGGAGTCTACGGGTAACCCAAGGCTTACTGAGTAGACGAACATCATTGATAAGCAATAGACTCTCCAATTTCGTTCAATTATAAAACGGGGAAGAGATGCAACAGGTAGTAGTTATAATGCAATAGTGTAATATGCAAACCAAACCTAACATATCCTAGACATATTTAGTCGGTTATAGCAAGTTATCGTAATTTTTAAGTAGATATGAAATGAAGTGCTCTAATGGTCGGACCTACTAGTGTAGGCTGCCTACGTATCCCTTAATAAAGGAAATCAGACCAAAACGTAGTTCAGGCCAAAACATAAACTATCATTCGTGCAACGATCGTGCCTACTGAAATAGGTTGCCTACATATCCTTATACAAGGAATCAGACCGAGATGTAGTTTACTCAGCTGAGGATCAAATGATGCGGTGCGAGTGTTGCGGTGCAAGTGCGGCAAAGCTTTATCAAATAAGTGCGGCAAGTGTAAATAACGTGCTATGATGGTCGCGTCTACCGAGATAGACTGCCTACGTATCCTTAGCCAAGGAATCAGACCAATCGTAGTTCGCCATGCGGCTGAGCAGAATGAATTGTCTCCTTAGGAACTCAGCCTTCACCAGAGAACAAGACCTTTCCCTATTAATCTGGGGATGCGTGCCCCTTAAAGGAAAATTTCCAACACAGCCAAAAATGCATGGAATGCATTGCCTCCTCAGGAACTCAGCCTTCACCGGAAAACAAGACCTTTCCCTATTAATCCGGGGCTGCGTACTCCTTAAAGGAAAGTTTCCAAACATTATACAAATGCACTGCAAAAAAGGAAAATACCTTCCTTTTCTTTACCTTTGTCGTGTCCATACAGCAAATTGCTGCTACTGTTGCTTTGCTGCCTCTTGCCGCTTTACGCTGTTTTTCTCTTGCTGCACTTTGCTAGGGATTTTTCTTTTGTCACTGTTCCAGCCTTTGCTGGAAAATCTTTTCCCCTGTCCCGCTATGTTTTCGGCTTTAACTGGAAAATCTTTCTTGATGCTTGCTGCATTTTTCTTTACTGCTCCCTCTAACCTTGGTTAGAAACTTCCTTTTTCTTGCTGCAGCATCTCTTGGTATCAGCTGAAATCATCTTTTCTTTTTTCCCATTGCTGTTTTTTTTTTCGCTCCATTTTCTAGCTTTAGCCGAAAATTTCTTCTTCTGCCACCGCATTTCCTTTTTTTGTTGCATGCACTTATAAATTTTTCCTTTCCTTTTCTTGTACATGCATTTTCTCCTCTCCCGATTTTTTTTGTTTTTTCCTTTTTTTTCCTTTTCTCTTTTTTTTTTCTTTAATCTACATGCTCACCATTTTTCTTTATTTGCATGCTTATTATCTGTTTATGTTCTCTCTCTCTTTTTTTTTTTTTCATATTCCTCTTTTTTTCTTGTTTTTCAATATTCCTTTTTTTTTATCTGCTTGGATATACTTCAGATCTGCTAGATTTTGGCACTGTTTGACACTTTTGAAGCATTCTTGGCTTTATTAATAATGTTTATGGATGTCCTATTTATGCCTAAATGATGCAACTAGGTAATGATGCATGAAATTTATGCAATTTATTCTTACGATGCATGATTAAACTAGTGGTCACTATTTGTGGCAGCCCGACCCCGACTCCAATGCGAAGTCCCAAGGTCGTGCCGTCAAGACAAGCTAGAAGACGGACAAGCACCCGCTAAGCATAATGGTGCGAGTCAAAAGATGAGCCATCAAGCTCGAACAGGAAGGTAAAGCCATAACGGCAATACGGAATAATAAAAAAATCAACACCTGCGGAAGCGAATCATACGTGGAACCAAAGCCTATAATTAAAAACCAAGGAATACAAGGCTGAGAAATAACTATCTCTCGGGAATTCTACGACGTGCGTGATGCAACAATGCGCACTGGCAACAAACCATCAGCAAATCTAAAGCCGGCGAATCAACAAAATACCAACGTGATAAACAACCACTCAACGGCTACAACATGCCGGAGGGACAAATCAACTAAACGAATAAGATATTTAAATACTAACAACTAAACTCAAGTCTCTCGACTAACGTCGTCGGAGATGACAATACCAACAATACTAGAATGAGTGAGCTAAAGCATGCTCGAAATAATAAGGGAATAACTCTTAAGAGATACAACAGCTCGACCAAGCAAGTCGGCTCCCAAAATAATACGAGAACAAAATACTAACATAATCTACCCAAGTAAAGTCTACATAACTTTACATTCGTGCCTCACAAATACATAATAACAATAATAATAATAAATCCAAGCTTAAAGCCCGGAAGACCAGCTTCTAGAAATCACTATCCGAAGCCGCCACGCGTACTAACGGGATCACTGCACACACTAAGGAAAACAAACACACGGAGTGAGTCATAATGACCCAATAAGTTACTAAATGCAATAGTATGGCATATCATGTCATGGTATGGCATAATGCACAAGCATATATAAAAATCATGGTATCATACTAGTATACCAACAATAAACATGTACTTAGTTATCAAAGCACATAATCTCACATAAGCCATATAGCATATTATCTTTCACATAATGCTCATACGTAAACACGTAAAACCAGAATCTGGGCCTAGCCCTCAATATTCAAACCATGGGTCCAACCCTCAAATGATCATAATATGGGTTTCAATCCTCAAATGATCACAACTCATCAGTTTTCTTAATGAGTACCTCGTTATATTCATCCAACCTAGGATGAGAAATGGGAGCTCGATATCAGGCTAAGTGGCGCTAATATGAGACCACATCCCACTATTGGCCAAATAGTGAGGAGAAAGGGTACTAATGCGGCGATTCATAGCGAATGTTTCCAAAGGCTATGAATCGTCCCATTGCCGACAAAACAACTAAGACGCCAGCTGGACTCAAATCAAGATGCTCAAGTAGATATTTACTTGGATAAACCAATAAGGACCAAGTCCATCACAAAAGGACTCATCAAATCAAGTAGGTCATAATGCTCTACAAAACCCAATAAACAATGCACATAAATGTACACACTTCACATGTTCAACTAACTTGTAAGTTTAGTTCAAGAACCAGATATTGAGGTATTCATAATCCTCAAGTCATCACCAATTCAAGAATAGCTTATAGCTCAATAAATCACAACGTGAGGTCTACTATAGGCCTCTACTCAAGATTAAATCAAAGACTATTATTTTAGTCTAAGAACAATCATAAATCAAGACTTAGCATTTTAGCTTCACTTAAAGGTACACCGGACTCAACTATAGTCTCAACCGTCATATATACTCGACTTCTCAAAACCAATCTCAAGGGTACCAAAACTAACCCGTAGTCAAAACCCCGTAAGTGCTTTCATGTGCACGCAACCAAATTCCCTAAAAGAGAACTCATTCAAATAATCATTTCATAAAGGCATACGAGATCATAGGTTGGTCTCTAATGCTCCGTGCTCTAACGAGCACGCTCTAAACATACTCCCCATAGGTCTCTATAACATGAGTGTCTCAATTGGACACCAAATGAGATACTCGGGTACGCACAAACATAACTAAGCAAGACCCGAACATCATAGGGTTTCAACCCAAAGCTCATTATTGTATTATTGACCTTACAACGACTCCGTTGAGTCTTAATTCTACATTTCATTCTTTATGGGTTTCATAAATCCACAATTTAACACTCTATTCAAACATACAATAAAATCTCAAAATTCATTCGGGCTTGATTCCCAAGCCTAACAACCCAAGAACTCATTATAATCATAGTCAAACGAAACCCAAATGTTGTAGGATTTCAACCCGAGTTCATTAACACATTATTGAACTTATTTCGACTCCGTTGAGTCTAAATACTAAGTTTCATTATTTACACCCTTCATCAATCTCGACATTAACACCCACTTCAATGAACAATAATTTCTCCAATAATTCGGGGTTGATTTCAAGCCCTAAAATTCATAACAAAACCCAACATAAATCATAACCCATTTCATAAATCACTTAATTTCAATTAAATGATCATACTCATGATGTTTAGTGAGTTCACATATCCAAAGCCCCAAACTTAGGCATACTTTCATAATAAACTCAAATGAAATGTAAACATGATTTCTAGCATGCTCACAATCCTAGAAACACAAGATGAAGAGTAACAATATACTTCAACAATCATAGAAATCATCCTACATATGCTCTTAACAAGTTCACATGCTCAAATCACAAGTTAAAATCACACAAAGCAAGTATGAGTACCCATTGACCTGAAATAGCATAGAGTTTGTTTTCCTTAGGATCAATGAGTACAAAATCAAAGAGAGAAGAAGTAACTTACCTTCAAACCCCAATCAAGAAAGAAAAGCGAGAAAGTAATCGGTTGGAAGTAATCTACTCGTCGAGCTCTTCCATTCTATAGCTAGGGCTTGAGCAACGAAGAAGAGGAACCATGGAAGGTCAAGAAGGACCCTCAAGAACTCATGGAGGAACTAGGAGAAAAGCCATTCCCGTTTTTGGAGAGGAGGGGTGAGAAATGAGGGTCAAAATCTGCAGATGTGGTGTATATTGGGTTAAAAACTGAGTGGGACAAGTGTCACCACATTGTGGTTGATAAAAATCTGATTTTAGGGCTTGTTTAATCCACTAAATATCTCATTAATCCATTCTTAAAACATGTTACTAATGTTAGGACATAAGTAATGAGGGTTAGGGAGGTTTAGGTGGGGTTTAGAAAGGGTTTTGGATATGGGTTTAGGTGTAAAAATCGTAAAGCAGCAAAACAGGCAAAACCAGAGTCGGGGGACCTTGCGGTCACATGGTCCCCTACCCCTTGCGACCGCATCCTCCCTGGATGCTCAACATGTGATTTTCTGGTTACCTTGCGGGGGCAAGGTCACTCCACCTTGCGAGGGCAAGCCCGGCAGACCCAAAATGATTCAAAACTCAACCTAAAAGACCCCCAAACACTAAGCCAAATCAAGGGGGTTTCAAACCCCAACAAAAATAAGTTTAAAGCTCATCACAAGCACCCTCAAACAACACCTGAACAACACGGAGTGAAACCGGGAAGAGGTGCAACAACGTGCAACCGAAACGACGAATGAACTAGCAATTGAACATGCAATGGAAGGAGACTTTTAAGGAAAGTATAAGGGCTCATGGAGAAGCTTGAATACTTCGAGAAAGTTGAATAACAACTAGGGAAATAAGAATTCCAGAGGAGAGACGATTACGCGACTCAATCCCCGAACTACGCGATAGAGACGAGCACTATCTCCAAAGCTTCCAAATCATCGATAGACTTAAGGAACACCTCCAAATTGAATTCTAATACATCTAAACATGTTAATAAACCATCATATAGAGGTCTAGGATCAAACCGAGGTCACGAACACAAAATGCAAGCAAACTCTCAATCGCGTCGCATTCCGACTATCGTCGAGTCACGACTTGTGACTTTAGCAAGTCAACAACTATATGGCATCTCTTAATAGTGTTTTGGTCTTAATGTGGTCTCTCATACACATCTAGACCCTCTCGCAAACCAAACATACAGTCAACAAAGGAAGAAGTGCAAGTATAGCACACAAACCGAGCTAACGAAGGAGCGGGGTGTTACACTATTTGATCCTACTATGCATGATTTATACTATAAATGCAAATGGAGCTATATGATGCATGTTCTAGGCTAAAACATATTTTGCATGATATGTGTTCACGAAACAGACTTTTGGGGATATAATTCAATTTTTTTGTTGAACACATTTTTGGGCATATTTTCGGATGAATACAAGACAAAACAGATAGATTTCATGCCCTAAAATTTACTTTTCATGCATGCTTATGCTGCAGGGACATATGAAATGACATAAGAATATTTATTTTCATGATTGGTGGCATTTTTTCTTTTTAGCGCACCCCTAATGCAGCTTATTGGATAATAAATGCAAATGTTTGATGCATGTACTACTTTATTTGATGCAAATGTGATGCCTAAAAATTACAGGATGCTTATTAACATGATGCATGGGTATTCTTTATTCTGACATGCATGCAATAATGCAAAATGTAGTACGTATCTTTAAAATGCAAAACACACTTTATGATGCCTAGAATGCAAAAACGTTTATTTAGATGCATAACAATACATATACATTCTTTTGTTTTTGTTTTTTTGTTTTTGTTTTTTTGTTTTTGTTTTTGTTTTTTTTTATTTATTTATTTTTTAATTTTTAATTTTTAATTTATTAATTTATTTATTTTTTTGTTAAAACCTGTACAAACATTTACAATACAATATAATTTTATATGACGCAAAATAAATAAAAAAACATGCAGACTTAACACGCACGCACAAAGTAAAGCTATACCGATATTTAATAGGTAATGGCACGCTGTATCTCCAAAACGGATTTTAAAAGAATATACCTTCGGGTTCGAACTGGCATTTTTTTTAATGATATTTGGGGAGAGGAAAAGGCAGATACTTCATCCTGTTCTTGGTCATATAATTGTTGCAGGGCTACACTTGGCATAAAGCTATTCTCCTAGCCCCTGCATTTTTCTTCGCAATCAAATAGGGAAGCAGTGAATGATTATAACCCAAGTCGTCTGGCTGTTTCAGGACAATGGCAACGCAAATGATGAATAGGACGAGGACACTTCTGGTGCTTCTCATCCTGATGAGACTGAACCTTTTCTATGCCTTGCAGAAGAAGTGTATGGGCCCGGCCGAGCGGACGCCGCAGGCACTGATGGACTGCTCCAGGGCTTAAGCTACAAATGAAGAATAGTTTTTGGGAGAAAGAAATGGGGTAGAAGCAATAATAGATATGTACAGGCAATTAATGTATAATCTAAAATTTCTTTAGCAATTATTCCTAAGTTGCACCTTAGGACCTGTAATATTATATTTTAGTGTTTTAATATGAGCCTCTATTGTGGTTTTTCTTTTTCTTCTGTCAGTCGAGCCCCCTTGCATACTGAAGACCGGAGGTAGGATGATGAGGTTTCAAAAAGTGCTTTTCCTCCCCTTTTTCTCCTAATATATATATATATATATTTTATTTTGTTCTAACTTTTGCCTAGGCCGCCCTTTCGGGTTTTCAACCTAGCGAGCCCTTATTTCTCCATTTTTTTTTCTTTTTTTCATATATATTTTTTATGCTCTAATTTTTGCCTAGGCCACCCTTTCGGGTTTTCAGTCTAGCGAGCCCTTATTTCTCCTTTTTTTTTTTTTTTTTGCTCTAATTTTTGCCTAGGCCGCCCTTTCGGGTTTTCAGCCTAGCGAGCTGGAGAGGGAAGCACTTGCCAGATAGGGTAACTCAAGCATAATACCTTTTAAGCTCGTTGAAATTGGAGGGCTGAACAAGGTCTTTTATTTCCTGGCTTGTGAGGAGTATGGTGATCGATGTATTTTATACGTCGATTTTATATGCTTCTATGACTTAAATTATGTTATTTCACGAGGCTTTTGGCTACTAATATATGTTTTCGGTGAGTTTTGTAAGTTTCAGGTTATTAGTGAAAATATACCAAACTCCAGGGTTTTAAGTGCAAATTTCAAGAAGGGCCAAAGAGTAAAAATGAAGAAAACTTAAGACTGTTGATTCTGGAGACCTAGCGGACGCAAGGTACATCAGACCTTGCGACCGCAAGGTAGGCAGTACGGACACAAGTCAAGCTTTTCAAAGCCAAACACACTGGAGACCTTGCAGACACAAGGTACTCATCACCTTGCGACACAAGGTGGTCAGAATGTGTGATTTTCAGTTTTTCACATGGTGATTCGATTGAAATACAACTCCCGAGTATATATAGAAGTCAGATGCCGAGCCCAACATATAGAAAACTGGCTGGAAGCAGTCTTAGGTAGATTTTAGGTAGTTTTTAGATTGTATATCATAATTAGTTTGTATAATTACAAGTATTGAAGATCAAATCATGTCTCCGATCATCTCTAAGTGTTGTTCATTGTCTATGATGAACTAAATCATCCATAATCTAGGAGGTGGGAGGTAACTTGTATCGAATTTATGTTTTGATTCTTATATATGTTATTCAATGCTTGTTGATTGTGTTGTTTATCAATCCCTATATTATTTTGCTTTGAACAAATGAATGTAATCGCAAATAATAAAGGCCTAGAGGTGCGGATAACTGCATGACCAATGTGCATATGTCGTACACTGGCTCACCATCACAATAAATTGGACCTATCGATGCACGAGAGTGATAAGTTAGGACCAGGTTCATACATGATCTAGGTGACAGATAGATCATAAATCTAGGTGACAGCTAGATTACAGTTCCTGTGCTTAGGATATAGAATGGATGAATTTTGCGGGGATGGAGCTGAACCAATTGTTCAACAGTCTATATCTATCTTTAGTGAACGAACCCAAGATATTGAATGATAATTATTATGAATTGAACATAAATGAGATACAAGTGAAACCCAGAATCCTAGATTGCCACCCACCATAAGATCTTCATATCTGTAATTACAACTGATTAGTTAAACATCTAAATATAAATAGTAGTTTAGAATAATATTAAATATAAAAACCCCCTTTAGATTAATAATTTGCTATCAATAAATTGTACTGTTCGTGATCACTTGTCTCTGTGGGTTCGACCCTTGCTTCCAATACTATTCTATAATAGTCTTGTCCACTTGCAAGGAAAAAGATTAATTAAAACATCGATCATATGGCATCTCCTGATCGGATCTCTTCGACAATATACGGCACATCGTGGAAGAGAGTGGTAGCAGCCTTTTGATAAGTAGCCCCAGTATTTTTTTTTAACTTGTAGTGACTATTCCGGCTTAATCCTGCTGAGCTTTTGCTTGATCTGCCTAGCATCCGAACATGTGGGGATCCGGTGTTTGACTATGGCTTGGTCTACCCCTGACACATCTTCATAAGACCAGGTAAACATGTCCACGAACTCTTTGAGGAGATCCATGAGTGCTATCCTTTCAGGGCCCTGCAGGGAGTTGCCGATTTTGATTCTTTTGATTTCATTGTCCAACCCAAGATTGATAGTGGATCAGTCTTCAGTTGCTGTTTGGTGAATGATGTTGTCCCTGGTGCTCTACTGACTTTACAAGCTCAAGCAAATATATATATTTTTATCTTTTGGGTCCTATTAAATGACTCATTATTATAATTATTTAATGCGTCTTTTAATGTAGGTGCAACTAAGAAATAAGCAAAGACATTTAGATTATTATTAAAAGCAAACCGTACAGGGTTTATTACATTATTAAGGAACTGGGGTTTGAGATCCTCAACTTTAGGTAGCGGATCGGTAGATGACCAATCCGTAAGGCTAGGGAAAGGAATATGGATAATATATCCGACGCGGTCCATCAGATCTGCGGGCGTCAAAAGCGGGCCTGTCGTAGTATACTAGTTCTGCAGAGGCTTATTAGAAATGGACTCAAACTCAGCAGGGAGCTTTTTGTAATCAGTACCTCTGCCTATCATACCCAGGAAGTTTTCATCAACCTCAATCATATTGATTTGAGGTAGAGGGTTATTGACTATATTTGGTCTGGGAGGAGGCTTTTCAGTAACCTTATCATCTATAAGATCCTGGATAGCATCTCTGAGTATATAACATTTATCGTTGAGGTGACCACTGCAGCGATGATATTCACAGTACTGGGCATGATTCCAGGTCCTAGGCAGGGGGTTTGGTGGCTTATAATTTTCCATGGGCTTTAACACTCCTTGTGTCATTAGCCCTGCTTGAGGATCCTGAGGCGGGAGGCTTGCGGTTCATCATAATGGCGGTTCGATTTACGAAATTTACGTTCGGGCCATTATTTCCTCACTGTGTTGACAGACTTATCCGCCCCATAAGACCATGGAACAGTGCCATAACTTTGGGTAGGAAAAGGGGCTGATCCATTTCCTACCATATTGACAACTGGTGCTGGTGTGGCTGCAGCTGTCTTCCCTTTAGAGTAACGGAAAGAGCTAGGAGATGTATTGACTTGTTATTGCCCCGTCCATATATCTTCATCAATACGGGCTCCTATCTCTACTATTTCTTTTAAAATTGGTGTAGGGAAGGTACCGCATGTTTTCCAAGTAAATGGGTTGGAGGTTTTTGATGAACATTCTGCATGACTCGGCCGGATCAAGTCTGTCAAAAGTCTAGGCCAACTTTCTTTTCCACATTGTGAACTTCGGCCACGGGTTTCCTTTTCCTTACGGGTGCACGACTCAAGGACCCTTCTATTTTCGGGGCTGGTGTTGTCTTTGTACCTTTCGAGGCAAGGCTATTAGGTCCCAGCGTATTCATGGTCTTTGCTATCAAACAACATTAGCCAGCCCTTGTTTGGCGGCCCTATTAGGGTGAGGTGAAAATTAGAAGCCATAGCCTCAAAGCTAGCTCCCCTTGACTGCATGCCACTGGAATAAGATTTTAAGTGGGATATAGGGCATCCAGTCCCATCCAATTTTTCTATGTCGGGCATTTTGAATTTGAAAGGCAATACTGCCGCAGGTTGTAATGTCAGTGCCCGCGTAGAAAATTTCCCTTTGTTGAGAAGCTTGAGTACCATGGCTATTATATTTTCCACATCGGCCTCTATTTTGGTGGCTGGGGGAGTTGGCTTTTGGTATATACTGGCTGGATTAGGGAAGGTTTGGGTTAATTTAAACTGCGGTGTCTAGTAAGGGTTTTTGGATATGGATATTATTTGGTGGATTCGGGTGGTGGAACTTGGGTAGGATAAGGATTTTGGGCTGGTGGGTTTTGGGTAATATAAGGATTTTGGGCTGGTGGGTTTTGGGTTGGTGGGTTTTGGATGGTTTCGACTGGGCGGCCAGGATCATTATAAGGTAAATAAGTGGTGACTTGGCTTTGACGGGTTATAACTTTGTGGGTCCATATGTGGGGTGCAGAGTGGGTTGGTTATGGGAAAAGGGAGGTCATTTGGGCTTTGGGGAATTTTGGTGCTTGGGGAAGGATATGAAGGATAGGACGGGTAAGGTATGATATTTGGGTAGTACGGACTTGGTGGAAGATTGGGATTTGGGGTAGTGGCCATATTTGGTGGGTTAGTGTTTGGCTGGGAAGTTGGGTTTGGAGGCACATGGGGGGTTGATGCTTCCTGGGGGACTGCAGGGGAAGAGTTCACCTCACCACTGGATTTTGGACCTTGTATAAGACTTGCTATTTGGCTTAGCAAGCGATCATGTCGTGCATCCAGATTCTGGTCTAGCCACTGTTGCATTGCCGGAGTCGGAGCGTACCCTGGAGCCCCTGAATCTCTACCCATATCGGACTGCTCATCTGTTGCCATACTGCTCGGATATGTTTCCTCAGGCTGATTACGCCCTTATTTGATCGACATCGATATCCTCGGCGATTTACGTGCTTATTTCCCGTATCAACCGGCCAGTACTATCTCTGCCTTTCCAAATTCGGGCCAGGTTTCTGAGGAAATTAGGTTATGGAGGTATCAGGAGGCTGGCTGAAGGCTTTCTGGGTTTGAAGTACAGCGTGTCTTTATTAGTATATTTTATTATTATTTAATTGTTCCCTACAGTTGACCGGATAAGCACCTACTTTATTTTGACGGTCTTAGGACTTTTCCTGGAATAGTGGATTCTTTCTCCAAAATATAGGATCAACGTACTCCACCTGCCTTTCGACTCCCCAAGATCGGATTGATCCCAGGCGAAGGGCCTATACTCTTTCCGGGATCCACCATTCGAAATGGTCTAAGTCGAGCATTAGAGAATAATAAATCAGCCCCTGTTTATTTATTATTATCATTTTTTTTGTTGTGCAATTTATTTTCATCATTTTTAAAAAAAACTTGCGCATTTTTCTCCTTTTTTAATTTATTATTATTATTTTGACAGGGGCTGACTCATAATTCAGAGATGCAAAAACCGATCAGTCTATGAAGTGTCCTGAGAATCTATATGCATTCTAGCGTTGGCTCATGCAGGGGATAGGCTGACCATGGTGTAAGGTAACAGTTCGGAATATACATATATGCGTGTGCGTGTGTGCGGTATCTAAAAAGAAGTAAAATCTTTATTTATTTACAAATATATAAATAGAAAAATAAAATAGATATGGTCTGTCTTGCTGTTTCGCGTGCATTTTCTCGGCTTTTTAATTTGAGCGCAAGCAAGCAAGCACATCACATTAAGAAATAGAAAGAAAAGTGGGGAAACTATCTATTCCTATTAATTACAAATTTGGTCCTATGTCCCCAAAATAAATGACAAGATGAATGCAGATATGTGCAAATGTACAGAATAAAATGAAAAATGAACAGAAAGAAATAATAATACAGAGCCGGAAATAAAGCAATAATTAAAATAAAGCCCCGGCCATTTTATTGTGCTGCCCGGAATTTTATTGCAACATAAATAATATTTTTATTATTTTTGATTTTTTGAATTTTTTTTGTTTTTTTTATAAAATATTTTTAAATACACATGTAACAGTTATCGTAACGAAACTGCTGCAAGATGGAGGATCATATCCACAAATATATGCACGGATGTATAGGAACGCAATATTCAAATGCATAAATTAATATAACAAGCATACTTTAGCCAAAAATAAATAAAAACAAAAAAGTTTTATTTTATGAGTCTAACTCTCCATTTTATTTTAAAATAAAACAACTCCCCATCAGAGTCGCCATTGTGGGGACCCGGTGCGCCCGTGCCCTGCGCGCCCTTGGTTAGGGGTGCGCGTACGTGCGGATGCGGTGACATCCACTGCTCTCGTTCCACCCTCCCTTGTTTAGGGGAAGATGAAATCAAAAGTGCGAGAGGAGTGCTGTCTAAGATAGCGCGTTGAAATGCGCATCGGTTGTCTTTAGTGGATTTTATTTAAAAAAATAGCCTTATGGCCCGTTTTGGATCACTATGGGAGCTTTGAGTTTCCCGTATCAAGTTATTCCTTTTTTAGAGGATACCAGGATATGGGAATACATCACCCTTCCATTCTCATTCTCCCTTTTTTAGGGGAGAACGGAAAAGTGCAAAGAAGGAGTGTTGCGAGGCCCCACTGGATCCAAAAGTTTAGAGTCGCCATCTTTATTTTAAGGCAAAAATAAAGCAAAACCAGAAAAAAGAAAACCAGAGATAGAAAAACGGGTTCGGATGCTAAGTTACGAGTTGGGAAGGTACTAGGCACCCAACTCGCCCTTTCGGTCTCAAAATAGTTTTTGGCTAAAGTATGCTTATTGTTATATTTATTTAGCAGATAAATAAAGCATTAAAAGACATGAAAATAAAACAAATACATCAGTGGCTACATTATTTACGGACTTGCAGCCATTTCCTTACAATAATTACAAATGTATTTAAAAATATTTGGTCATTATAACGACTCTTTTACATAATATTTCATATTCTAATCCGGGCAGCACAACGAATTATATTTACTACATTGGACTGGATTTGAATAACAACTTTATAAATAATAAATAAACAAACAAATAAATAAATAAATAAAAACGCCCTTAAAGGTTATTACCTTTTAGAATGGGGTGTGCTTGCTCTGTCCTTCTCGAGAGAGGGAGACTTTTATTGATGTTGCTGATGTGATTTGGGCAGAGTGGCGGCTTATATATGGTAGTTTTGGCTTACTTACTCGGGCAGAATGACGGCTTAGTTTCAGTGGTTTTGGCCTATTTGGTTGGGTGGAATAACGGCTTATTTAGGGTGATTTCAGCCTATTTACTCGAAGTAACGGCTTATTTAGGGTGACACTATTTATGGTTTTTGGGCCGAGGAAATGTGGTGGATACCTAACTAAAGGGCTAAGGATCACTTTAACTGGTTGGATTTGTGTTTTTGCGGAGTTTGGACAGGGTTTTGAGGCTTTATGAGAGGGGAGGGATCACTCGTTCACTGATCGCACACCGCATAAAAAAGACGCAGCGTAACTCTGGGCTTCAAAGCCTTCGTCGAAAAACTGTTAGCCAAATTCTTCATGTCGAAATGGGGAGCCGGGCACCTCTATTTATAGTTGGATCCGTGCTTCATCGGCTTGTACCGCACGCTTGACATTTTGTACAATGCGTTAACGACCGGGCACTATTGAAGACCCTTGGTGCGGCCAAACAGCACCTTGGGCGCGGCGCCAAGCTCCTATTCTAGCTTTAGTTTTTGACACTTTCTCCCCCCTGCAGTTCACTATTCATGCATCCTACTTTTCCTTTTGCATTTTCAACCCTGTAACTTGACATTTTGTTAAGTTTAAACAGTTCTTGATATCACATGCCAGAGTTACATATCAGGGGTACGAAATTTGGGTGTCTATAGTTCCGCCAAAGACTCAAACCAATACGATGCCAGCTAGACTCAACAAGCACATGTAATATATATTCACATGCTCAACCAAAGGAAAAGTACAACATAACGCACTAATCCAATCAAGTAGGTATTTACTTTTAAATCACGTAGTTATGCATTTCTATGCTAACTAACACATAAACACATTAAAGCAATTATATCAAATCTCTAATACACAAGTGTTCTTCATACACTTGAAAACGCTCGGAGGCTTAACCTCCATCAAAACTAACTCAAATTCCGTAGGATCTTAATATGTGATTGACTATATTCATATTTGCCTCATAATCGACTCCGTTGAGTCATTTCTACTTTTTCCAAATCCGAAGGCGTAGAAGCTATTTGCATCACCACCTTCCTATTATTCATTAGCTAATATTAATGGCTAAGTTCTCAAGGTTAACAACATTGTGTAACCCAAAATAATACATTCCTTCCCAACCAAAATCCCAAACATGGTTCATTGATCAACACTTAACATTTAGAGTCAATCATAACCTTTCAAGCATGCATCTCAAGATAGCATTTAATCAAGCATGCTTTCACCCAAAATAGTCATTTATCTAAGCAAGATGTAAATTCATTTAGCATGCTCATAACCAAGATGCAAATTCATCTAGCATTCTCACAACCTTAAATTCATGAATTAGAGTTGAACAATATACTCTTATATACATGAAAGTCAACCATTACATTTTAATCATGCAATCCATAATGATAATTCATTTATCAAGTTCATAACCAAAAATAGGGGTTCACCAAGCATACTTCCAATATTAAATATATATCCATATGTGATTCCAATAATTCACAAATAACCAATAGAAACCTCAAATTCATTCATATCACCAATGACACCATTTACTTCATAATCATCATATCAAACCCTAGGTTTTTTAGGAAATAATATGACCATCATGCTCAAAGCCCAAACTTACAAAAGGAAGCTTAATAATACACTTCATTAAACATAGAAATCAACCTACTCATGCTTCTAGCAAGCTCACTCTTCAAAGCTCAAAATAAAATCACACATAGCATACATGTGTACTCATTGACCTCAAATAGCAAGCACTTTATTTTCCTTAGGGTCAATGAGCACAAAATCCTTCAGAGGAGGAGTATAGTAGCCTACATGACTTGGATGAAAACTCCAAAGAATCACAATCGGATCAGTGAAGTTGTTCCACTCATCGAGGGCTTCAAGAATCCAAAGTTTGAAGGCAATCCAACGGTTGGATCTTCATGGATTGGAGGAAGAAGAGCTAGGGCTCAATGCTTCCATGGACTCCCACTCTCTCTCTCTCTCTCTCTCTCTCTCTCTCTCTATACATATGAAGAAGAAGGGGAAGAATGAGGGAATTTGCTGCATTCCTTAATTGATTTGGGTATTTATACCTCCACAAATAAAGAGGGCACAATAGGAAATTCCATGGTACAATTAGTGAAGATTAGAAGTAATCAACCACTAATCAAACCTTAATTAACTACCCAAGAGTGTTAGGACATGATTAGGACTAAGTATGGGGGTTAGGAAGGGTTTAGTAAGGGTAGGATAAGAACTACACTTCAAAATATCACAACAGGGACTAGACTACCCAAAGGCACCATGCGCTCGCATGGTGTTCAACCATGCGACCGCTTCACTCCTTCATACCATTGCCATCCATTTTCTGCAACCTTGTTCGGGTACGGTCCTTCCCGTATGCAACCGCAAGCCTTGAAGCTTCAAAATGGCTTCAAACACTTAGCTAAAGCAACCAAGTCTCAAACCACTTTCAAAGTAGGTATAGACTCCCACAAAAAACTCCTGAAACAACTCGGAGTGAAACTGAAGCAAGGTACAACAACTCGCTAACGAAACAACAAATGAAACCACGAACCGACGGGCAAGAACACATGACTATAAACAAGTCAAAATGATATTGAAAAGACTTGAATTGCTTCTCATATGTAAAACAACATATAGGAGAAACGAACTCCCGAAAGACGAGACGATCACACAACTCAATCTTGTACTACGCGATAAGGACGATTGCTATCCTCGAAGCATCAAAACATCTCAAGACTTAAGGAATGAATTCAACTAGAAGTCTAACACATCTAACATGTTAATCAATCATCATGTAAAGATCTAGGACCAAATCGAGGTCAGGAACACAAAACGTAAGCAATCTCTCAATCGCGTTGCATACCGACTATCGTCGAGTTACGACTTGTGACTTTAGCAAGTCAACAACTATAAGGCATCTCTTAATAGTGTTTTGGTCTTAATGTGATCTCTCATGCACATCTAGACTCTCTCAGAAACCAAACAAGCAATCAACCAAGGAAGAAATGCGAGTATTGCATGCAATTCAAGGTAACCGAAAATCGGGGTATTACATTTCTTACCCTTTCTTCTTAGTAGGAAGATGGAAACTAACAATTGTGAGCCTCTTCTTAATTTGTCCAATTAGGAGAGAGAGGGGGAGGGCTTCCTAAATAGGAAGAAAATTTTTGGGAGAAAGGAAGGAGAGAGGGGCGGCTGATGTTGACTTTGTGGAGTGTGTGTGGGGGGGGGGGGAGGGTTTTGTATTTATGTGGGATGATATTAGATTTAATATTCTTTGTGTAAAAAGATGTGTAAGAAGATTATACAATGGGAAGATATATTTTTAAGTGGGTAAGAAGATAAAAATATATAAGTGGTAGTGAGACCCAACTAAGAAGTTGTGTAAGAATTTTATACAATGGTGATGCACTTATCCCCTTATAAAAAATACGGAATAACCAATCATAATACATACAAATACACACATAACAAAACCCTCACAATCAAGCGTTAGCTATTATTGGAACAAACAGAAAATTTTAATACTCCATCAGTTCCGGGTAAAGAGTCCACTATACTGTTTTGAGATATTTCACTTTAAAAGTCTACTTTTAAAAAATTATGTTTACATTATACCTAAACGTAACACCTAATTTACTAAACGTAACACCATTTAAAAAACAAAATTACCTCACTACCCCTCATCCATTACTCCCTCAATTAACTCCCTCAATTACTATCCCACAATTAACTCCCTCAATTAACTCTCCAGCAACCAAATCTCTCCCCAACCGTCATCTCTTTCTATCCTTCCAACTTCCTTAATTATTATCCCACAATTAACTCCCTCAATTCACTCCCCATAATAGACCCAAGTCTCTCCCACTCCCTGAACCTTCATTTCCCTTTCCTTCTATCTTCAGATGACCGTCATCTCCCTTTCTACATCTCCTCTTCTCTTCTTTCATTAATCTTCAGATCCTAGACTCGTCTTCGACCACCATCTCAGTCGTGCCCACCACCGTGTCCCGCCCATTGTTCACCATTTGTTTTCTGAAAACATCCGCTAGTGAGTAGCGGATCTTCTTCGCAATATCTGCTGGCGAGTAGCGGATCTTCTTCACAACATCCGCTGGCGAGTAGCGGATCTTCTTCGAAACATCCGCTCGTGCACGACGGCATTCCTAATACATATCCGCTTTTTAACAAACAGCTGCTCGTCTTTGGCGGATATTTAGCCATACAACCGCTAGAAGCGGGCAGATGTATTGCTAAACATCCGTTTCTCATTTGCGATTTTTTTTTTTGGTTGAATAATTTTTTTTATATGAATAATAATATAAATAATATGTGTGGGTATATATAGTTGTTACATTGCGATTAAAATCAATTTCTTAAGTTGAGTGAAGTGAGAGAAATTTAGGGTTTATTTTGTTTGGAGAGATGAAGATGATGAAGGACTGATGGGTTGAAATTAATTGGGGGAAGGTTGTTCTAATTGAAGTTAGTTTTTTTAATTGGAGTAAGGATATTATTGTCATTTTACATATTAAATGGTGTTACGTTTAGTAATTTCGGTTTTACGTTAAGGGTGGCTCTTATGTTTATCATGCATCTCAATAAGAGGTGCAAGTGGTTTGATTTAATTTTTACCCTTACTTTTTCTTCTATAAAATATACACTTTACAAATATTAATAATGAAATCAATTATTGTTTTCTTAATTAGTTTATTGGATCAAACAAAACAAAATATTTGATACAGTGAGAGTATTTATTTATTTTATTTTATTTTGTACATTTGGCAAATCATGAAACATTATTTCACACAGTCAGGGCCGGCCTTGGGCAAGGGCAAGCTGGGCACCAACTCAGGGCCCAAGCTAATTAAGGGTCTAACATTTTGTGGGTATTATTAATAATATTATATTGAGTTAGTGCTTTTTTTTATGCAGCAAGCCGAAGAGACCCAAAATCCAAAGAAAACAACTCAATACCACAATTCTCAAACTTAAAAACATGACTTTGATTCACTCCATACATTCTAATTCGGCAATTCTCAAACAACTCAATTAGTAATAGTTATAGCCTTAATATTTCTTGAGTATGTTATGACTTGGGTCACTTATGTATAAATATAAGGGAAAAATATTAATGCATTAAAATTGATTAATCGCGGTTCAAAAATAAACTAGCAATTACATTATTAAACCGTAATGTAAAAATTGATGCACTAAAATTGATGAATTGCGGTACAAAAATAGACTAGTAGTTACACTATTGAACCGCGGTGCAAAATTAATTAAATAAAAATTAATGAATCGCGGTTCAAAAATAGACTAGCAGTTACACTATTGAACCGCAGTACAAAAAATAATACGATAAAATTGATGAATCGCGGTGCAAAAATAATGATCTTCATAGCGCGTCTACGGTTCATTAAGGGTATCATAGTCATTTTGCTACTAAAAGTACTTTTTCGGTTGAAAATAAAAATAATGTACTTAAACGATTAAAAGTTTCAAAAAGTGGAACGACTTACAATTTTTTCTAAATATTAATTTTGGTTATTAAATAAGAATCATTTCTTGAGCTTCGCTCTGGGTTAAATGCTTAGAACGACCTGCACACAGTCATTGTATGCATATGTTGAGCTGTCATAACTTCATGACAGAAATTACAACTATACCAACCCTATTATGGCTCTATCATACTACCTATTTTTATGACAGTTTTAATGCTCTGAAGAGAGTTTGACGCATTGATTCCTCACGCTGGTCGTTAATGGCATCCAAAGGCTCCTTTCCTGCATCTTTTGTCGCATAATAATACCACGCTACCCGTTTCACAGTAGATGTCATTTTAGTAATTTGAGCCCATACTAAAAAGTTTATAAAAAGATTAATTTCCTCTTATTTAATTTATTATTGTAGTTAAGTTGCCCTATTTTTTTTCTATATTTTCTCTAAACAACTATCTTTAATAACATTTAGTTTGAGAGTAGTAAATAAGAGCAATTATAACAAAATGTGAGTAAATATTTCTTTAAATCTTATAATTATATTTATTTTATGACAAAAAAACTTAGCTAAAATAACACTTATTTTGGGTTTGAGGTAGTAATATTTGTTGTGTTCATTTAGCTTAGTAGCATAACTTGTGATTGAAAAAAATCACAAATTTTGTTTAGGATTAAATGTTTATTACATTGATTTCAATAAACTCAATTATATAGTAAGAAACTAAGAAAAAATAAATCGATATATTTTATACTACTTCCGTTCTGCGCAAAGAGTCCCTGTTTGAAAGCCAAACATTTTAAGAAAAATATTACTTTTATTAGGTCATTAATAATAAAATGACACTTGCATACCTTAATTTTTGAAAGTGGACTTTTAAGTGAAACATACAAAAATGAAATAGTGGACTCTTTGCCCGAAGGGATAACAGCCTTCGTTCCTGGCAAAAAGTCTACTATTTCATTTTGAGATGTTTCATTTAAAGAGTCCACTTTCAAAATTTAAAGTATAAAAATGTCATTTTATTAATAATTAACTACTAAAAATTTCATTTTTTTGAAAATTTGACTTTCAAACGGAGACTATATGACCGGAACGGATAGAATAATTAATACTCCCTCCGTTCTGGGCAAAGATTCATTATTCCATTTTAAAATGTTTCATTTAAAAAATCAATTTTCAAAAATTAAACATAAAAATATTATTTTATTACTAATTGACTACTAAAAATCTCATTTTTTTTAAAAAAAAATTGACTTTTAAATAAATACTTATTCTACAATAAATTCGTGTTATAAACAAATCAAACGTGCCATGAAAAATAATTCTATTAATTTAATACCAAAAGTATTTATGTCTACAAAATTTAGGGTGTAGTTTCTCCCTTTTATGGGACCCCTCTATAATTTTTGTTCGCCTATATATTAGGCCTGTTAATTTCAACTCATTACCCATGAACCTACCTAACCCAACCCACTAATTATCCAATCCAACCCAATCCATTAATAAAATAAATTTAAATGGGTTACCCAACTTAACACATTTAATTTCATGGGTTAAGTTGGGTTGAACCCACTAACTTGATTAAATCCAACAATTTTATTTTTCCGTCATTCTGATTTTGACTTGAATAGAATCGCTGAGGATTATCATTCGGTTCTTTTTTTTTCTTTTTTTTTTCCGCCAAGCAATTACAATTGTATTGTTTCCCAACAAACTCCCACCTTCATGATCACAAATATGAGACAGCCCCACTTCAATGAATAGTCTTTCAAAAATTTGCAGGAAAAAGTGTAACTCTTTACATTTCCCTTTTCGTCTTTTTTTAAATAATTTTCTTATTTGAAGATTTTCTTTTATAAAGCAACACTTTTATCACTTTATTTTTATTTTTTCATCTTATTTTATATATAGGTCATATAAATATGAACTTTAAAAAAATTTATACATCAAACAAATATTAATGAAGAAATTGTTGACTTGTACATTTTTTCAAATATTTAATTGCTCCAGTACTCTTTCAACCGCTAAAATATATTTTCAAAAAATTGTTTATAAAATTGTTGACATGAACATTTTCTGCATTATGATTAAATTCTTATGGACGATGTTTCGTTGTTTAGTGTGTTGGGGGTATATTTTATCTATCCATAAAAAAATAAAAAAAAAATAAAAATTTAAAATTTTTAAAAATAAAAAACGGGTTAAAGTGGGTCGACCCGCTTTAACCCGACCCATTTATGATCCGACCCATCTGACTCATTTAATATTTGGGTTGTGACAGGTCATGACCCATTCTAACCCATTACCCACTTCAACCCAACCCAATTGACACCCCTACTATATATATATATATATATATATATATATATATATATATATATATATATATATATATATTTCTTATAATCCCCTCATATCCCTAAATTTTCTATCCTTCTATGACACCTTTTTTTTTCCCATTTTCTCCCTCTCTTTTACTCTCGTTATTATTATCTTATTTTTCTCTTCATATCCCAAAATTTTCTTTCCGAGTATAAAACCTTCTTCTTTTTTTCACCTTTCTGTCTCCTGTTGTTATATTGCCAAGTGTTGCTGGGAGGAGAATTATAGAGTGCTAGAATAGCTAAAGGAAGATTTGCCTATTCCCTTAATATATAATATAGATTAAATAAATAAAGTCGGTATCCTTGTTATATATAGTGTAACATAACAGATATATAGCCAATAAGAAATATCACAAAGATACCAAAACTCAAACAATAATAAAAGCCACAAATAACAACATCAAATTACTGCCTATTTTGATGGAGAAACATAATTAGACTCTGGACTTGGATATGGCCTCGTTAGCTCGCTTGAAAACCCTAGCCTGAGTTCCGGCAGCTTTGTTCGAGACGAGTGAAGCGACGAAACTGTTCTTGACTTGGTTGGTTGTGAAAGGGAACTTAGTGTTAACCATGGAGTTGAGCAAAGAAGCTGTGCCTTCTCGATAGAGTGCTCCGAGGCCATCCGTTCTGGCGTTTGAAAGTGCTTGCTGCAAACTCAGGTGGGATCCATAGCCGGGAACGCTTGGTACGCCAAATGCACCTCCCACAGTCGTTCCCCACCAGCCAAACAGTCCCCATATCAGTGTCGGGTGATTCCTCCAGAAACTGCAGTAGCAAGCAAACATTTAAATTCAACGTTTTGTTGAATTATTTTTTGTGCTTGTCACTCCAAAATATTAGTGTCTGCTTTTGTTCATGTTCGTGAACAAAAATAGTAATACCGTGTAATTATCAATTTATTTATAATAATTACATGCTATTAAGACAGATACTTATTTCGAAATGGTGAGCATATTTTAATTTGAGGGATAAGTAATGAGAGTATAGACTTACTCACACGTGCCACCTGAAGGTGGTGAGTTTGGGTCATATGGAAAATATGGTGTGCCTGGGGTGGTTGGAGTGGTAGGAGTAGGAGTGATAGAAGGAGTAGTGGGAGTAGGGGTAATAGAAGGTGTAGTGGGAGTAGGGGTGATAGAAGGAGTGGTGGGAGTAGGGGTGATAGAAGGAGTGGTTGGTGTAGTTGGGGTTATCGGGGTGATGGAAGGAGTGCCGCCGGTGGGTGGTGGGTTGTGATATCCACCACCACCACCACTATGTGTGGGAGGTGCATGGGTGGGATTGTGATGTCTACTGGGTGGAGTTCCACAGTTAGTAGTAGGTGGTGTCCTACTATGTCCATGATGACCACTGCCGCCACCATGGGACGGTGTGGTCCCACCACCACCGTGAGATGGTGTGGTTCCGTAGCCACCGCCCGATCCTGATGGTGGAGTTACTTGTGTTGGAGGAGTATTATACGAACCTCCTCCTCCTCCTGCAATCAACAAAAGAACAAATACTAATTAAGCACCATCTGAGACATGCTGTATATAGTAACATAAAAACCTTCTAAATAAAATGCAACAATTGGTTGTGCATTATTGTTTGACATTAGAACTAAGAGTGTGTGTGTGTACCGGTGGGCGGAGAGACAACGACGGTTGGTGGAGATCCAGCATTCGGGTCGGTTGGAGGAGAGAAATGGAAGTAGTTCTTTTGGTCACCAACAATGGCAGTGGACATCACTGGAAGAAGCAAGTTTTGAGTAGTAAGCAACACAGCAAGAAAAGCCCAAATCTGTAAAGAAGCATCTTTGCTTCTTCTTGCTCCCTCCATCTTTCTTGAATAGGAACAAAACAAAGGAAAGAAGGAAAGAAGACTGAGAGATGTGAGAAGGGTTAGAAAGAAGGGAAGATGATTATATAAGGAGGGAAGTAAATAAAAGCAGGTGAAGGAGTATGTGGTTAGTTGATGGCGTTGCAGGCTGCATTTAAACGTCACATTTATTGCTTTTATATATGTTTAAAATAAGTATGACTAATGGGTTTTTGGCTGTTTTCAACATTATCAATATCCCATTTCCAACATTGTCTTTCACTTCTATTTTTCGAAAAGCTACTTTTTTTTATAGGATTAAATAATTATTTAGTCCCTAAACTTTCTCAATATTATGCGTTTGGTTCTTGTACTTTTTTAAAATATGTTTGGTCCTTAAAGTAGGTTTCTAGTAAGAGATTACCACCTGACGGGACTACCGTCAATTTTACCGTTATGTTTTTTTTTAATCCCAAATTTACCGTTGCGTTTAGCGAGACGTATACTAAGACAGACAATGTCATTTAATTAAGGACCAACCTCATTTCACCCAGTTCATCATCACAATACATTACCATCTACCCTCCCTACACTACGACAAACCCTAAATTCAGAGATCATGATCTAGTCTTCTGAAGAATCGTAGGCATTGAAGAGAATATGTACGAAATTAATTAGGGTTTATGTTTTAAAACGTTATTTTAATCTGTTAATGACTTTATGATACAAAATTAGGGTTTATGTTTTCCTTCGATTTCAACATGGGTTTTTGTCGATTTTTTTTGTCAAGCTTAGTTCTTTCTCTGTTTGATTGTGCTTTTATGGTACTTGTAGTCGATTTTTAACGATATTTTCTCGTTTCTATGTCTGATTATGTTTTAGAAGTCAATTGGTACAAATTGGGCCACCTATAATGCATACTTTTTTTTGGGCTTTTATGCTACATGTTAGCTTATAGTACTTTAGGTCATATTTTATTGGTTTTGTCGGATGTTCCTGCTGTCACTATCCTATTGTTGTTGTCTAAATATGTGGTCTCTTTGTTAATATGATATGAATTGAAAGTTGTTCCTTTGTTAACTCATATGTCTGTAAAGTCATACTTGGGGGACAAAAAGTAGACCTCTTACTGTTGTTTATGCTTATCTATTTATATTCTATTGGACACCTGATGTGCATGTGTAGTAGTGTAGCATGGAGATGTGGTAAGTTTATAAAGGGTAATGTGTAGGGGGCATAGTGGTGGACAAAAATTGTACCCCAACATTATTTACCATTGATGTTGTCTACCACCTAGGCTATTTCTCTGACGTATATACCATTTCTTTGTAGAATGAGTATCTTAAATTTATTTGTGAACCATGGTGGTAGATTTGTGAAATATGGTGTGCTGAAATACAATGGTGGTAGTTTTGAGGTTATGAATAAAGTTGACACAAATTATATCTTTTTTGTTCGCTTAAAGAGTGCAAGTTGAAGAATTCTGTAATTATAAGAATGTTAAGTGTATTTGGTATGTGATTCTACGAAATGATTTAGATACTGGACTTAGAAGGATGTATAGTGATGTAGAAGTAAACATAATGTGTGAAGTAGCTGATAAGTCTGGTTTCATAGATATAGATATGTATGTTGAACATGATGTAGATATGCCTGAGGTAGTTGATTGCTTAATTGGTTCACTAGAAAGTAGGGCTCATGATGAGGTAGAGGAGAGATGTGAGGCTAATGATGATGAGGGAGAGGAAAATTATGAAGCTAATGATGATGAAGGGGAGGAAAGTTGTGAAGCTAAAGATGATTAGGGAAAGGAAAACTGTGAGGCTAATGATGATGAGGGAGAGAAGAGATGTGGTTATAGTGATAGTAGTGATGATGAGACGTATATTATTGAAAGTGAAGAAGAAGTAAATTGTGAACATAGTGATTATGAATATGAGGAGGAAAGTGATCATGGTCAAACTAATTTAATAGAGAATGCAGAATCTCAGAAAACAGATGATGATAACCCAGATATGACCCAACAGGAAATGGAGGCAATTGAGAAACATTTAATCCAAAGATTGATGCAAAGGATATAACATTCACAGTAGGGCTGGAATTCAGAAATGCCAAAGAGTTTAAAGAGGCAGTTAGTGCATATGCAATTGAAAAGGGCTTTAATTTCAAGTTTATGAAGAATGAAAAAAAAAAAAAAAAAAAGAGGGTTTGTGTAATTTGTATGAATTCCAATGTATGCCCTTGGAGGATTTGGTCAAGTAAAGGCAAGGGAATGAAGACTTTTAGGATTAGTACATTTCACCCAAAACATATGTGTATTAAAGGTGTGAGAAGCAGACAACTGACAGCAAAATGGATTACCACCAAAGAATAAAAAATGATCCTTGTTGGAAGATCAAATATATGAAGGCTGAGAGAAGTGCAAAATATAAACCGGATGTGTCTTCGACAACTTGCTCTAAGGCTAGGAGTAAAGCATTAGGTGTTACAGCTAGTTCAATGACAGAGCACTATGGCCAGATTTGGGAATACACAGATGAGTTGAGGAGGACTAATGAAGGGAGCATTGTAGAAGTGTTTTATGCTATGAACAACCCAGCATATGGTCCATATTTTCAAATGTTTTATGTATGTTTTGATACCATGAAAAAAGGGTTATTAGCTGGTGGTAGGAAAGTACTAGGTTTGGATGGGTGTTTTCTCAAAGGGTGCATGAAAGGAGAGTTATTCATTGTTGTGGGAAGGGATGCTAACAATCAAATGTTTTCCAGTTGCCTGGGGAATTGTACAAGTGGAAAACAAAAGATCATGGGCATGGTTTCTTTCTCATCTTATCAAGGACATAGATATTGAGGATGGAAGGGATTGGACCATTATTTCATATCAACAAAAGGTATATATCATGTCTTACATATTATATAACATGTGTTAAAATTTGTTTAAAAATTTAAAAAAAAAATTTGATATCAGGGACTTGTCATATCTATGTCTGAGATGTTGCCTTGGTGTGAACACAGAGCATGTGCATGCTAATTGGGCAAAACAATTTAGAGGTATAGAATACAAGGGTTTTTTTTGGGCAATTACCAGGTCCACTAACATGGACATGTATAACAATAATTGTCAAAGATTAAAGGAGGTAGATGAAGAAGCATATAATGATCTGATGAAAAGAAATCCAAATAAGTGGTGTAAGGCTTTCTTTGAAACATTTAGTTATTGTGAAAGTTGTGAAAATAATATGTCTAAGGGGTTTAATGGGACCTTACCGAATGCTAGGTGTAGGCCACTGATTTACTTGTTGGAACATTTGAGAATGACCACAATGACTAGGTTGCACAAAAGAAGAGAATATATGTCCAACCATTGGGATGTCATATGTCCTAGGATTAAAAAGATAATAGATGCAAACACTGTTGAATGTAGATATTGTGGACTACAATCTATAATGGAGATAACAAGTTTCAGGTTGACTACATGAAATGGGGATACATAGTTGACATAGCCAAAAGGACATGTGGTTGTAGGGAATGGGATTTGAGTGGAATTCCCTATTGACATGCCATTGCTGGGCTGGTTAGTATTGTGAAAAATGTAGATGAGTATGTTCCTAACTGTTATAAGAAGGAGGAATTTTTGAAGACGCATGCTTGGAGTATTCAGTCTATCTTAGGTGAAAATAGTTGGGCAAAGTCTACAAATGACCTTTTGAAGCCTCCTATGAACAAGGCAATGCCAGGGAGACCTAAGAAAAAAAAGATTGAAAGGACCAGATGAAGAACAACCTAAGCAAACCAGGGGTACACAGAAACACAGTAAGCAAAGACAAGATATTGCATGTTGTGTTTGCAATCAACTTGGTCATAATAAGAAAGGATGTAAGGTACTACTTTACTTTAAAGTTAGTATTTTTTAACATTTAAAGGTAGTACTTTACTGTTGCATAACATCTTTCTATCCAATTGGTTTAAGGTTGGTGCTACTTCAGTGCAAGCAGATACAACTGATAAAGAAGTACCAAATGCAGTTACAACTGAGGTAGTATTTATGTCTATTATTTTACAATTGATAAACAAATACTAATTACTTTTCTTTTAGGTTGGTCCTACATCAAGGGAAAAAAGGATACCCAAGGAAAAAGGAAAGACTCCAGTTGTTGAGAGAGTTTATACTAAGCAAAGAAATTATGGTTGGAAGAAGACAACTCAAATACGTGAATGTGAGAAGAGAAAGAGAGGAAGGCCCAAAATGTGCATACTGTTGTTGAACCAAAGCATTAATTTTGTGGAATTTATGTCACACCAGCTAGATATACATTTTATAAGGTATGTTAACTACTTTGGTTGTCTAAATTGGTCCACGTGCTTAAATAATGTATCTATCTAACACCTATTTTTGTTTCTTGGGTTTACTTTTAGGCCCTTGGATCATCCAAGGCTGTAAATATGGACACTTATGTTCTACCAGTTGAATTGAAGGACCAAGACAAGACCCTCTAGTTCAAGGACCAAGACAAGCCCCTCCAGTTCAAGGAACAAGACAACCAAGTAGTCCACCAACTCAATTCACTACCTCATATGGATATGAAAAAGGCCCAACTACATCAACTAGCCAATTTACTATTAATATCTATACTGTAGGGTCACCAAGGAGTAGTGATACATCTTTTGTTTGGAGGGGAAGACATGTAATGACAAAATCTGACAGGGGATAAAAGTGATAGGTTGTTAAGTGATATGTAATTTTGGACAAAGATAGAACATGTATACTTTGTCCATGTAAACTTGTGCTTTTGGGCATGTAAACTTGTGCTTTTAGACATGTTGGGTACTTTTAAGTGTAAACTTATCATTTGGGAATGTAAACTTGTATTCTGAATGTAAACTTATGATTTGGGAATGTAAATGTGTGTACTTTTAAGTGTAAACTTTTGAGTGATATGTTATTTTGGACAAAGATAGAATTTACTTATTTGCAACAAACGATTTTGAAACAAAACCCGTTTCTTTGCAACAACCAACCAATCAACCTTTAAAAAATGTAATACTAATATGCTCTAATCAACACAATTTCGAATAAACCAATTGCTCAAATTCATCAACCAAAATGTAACAGAACATTTACAGTAACCATACCACCATACATATACCACTATAGTTTGATCAAAGTTTACCTCTTTATAGGCAATATAAATATACCACTATGGTTTGATCCAAAGACGTGATATACAAGCATACAACAACAAAATTAACAATAACCCACTTCCTCACATTCCAACTGCTTAGAACTTGAGACTTCAATATGTCAATTTCCAATGTCTTTCTTTACCAATTCTACTTCAAGCCTCTTCACTTCCTTTTTAAATGTCGTTTTCCTCTCTTTTAGCTTAAGTAATTGCATATCAGCTTTATCCAATTTCAAAAAGTCATTACCTTTGCATGTTTTTTGCAAAAAAACAAAAAACAAAAAAAAACATAGCCACATAGAAACTATTTACTAATTCATTTTTGCACAAAAATTGGTAACAAATTCGAGAACATACGCTGTAATTTGCACAACCGTAGAAGAGCTTCCTGTGATTACTATAAGTTCGTGAAATTTTCAATGGGGCTGAAATATTGCAATCACACCACGAAACAGAAATGCTAGATCTAGCTCGCAATTGGCATGCTGATGTGGAAGTCATGAGTCCCTTTTCGAATTACAGAGATCGATTGAACTAATTTTGAAGATGAAGAGGAAGAAAGTTTAGTTGATCGAAACTAAACAAAGCATTAATATCGAAAGAACTCATAACCCTTTAGCATCTGCGAGACGGTTTAGTTCTCGCTAAACATAAGGGTAAATTTGGGTTTTCAAAAAAAAACATAACAGCAAAATTGACAATAACCTGGTCAGGGGGTAATCTCTTATTAAAACCCTACTTTAAGGACCAAATACATTTCAAAAAAAGTACAAGGACCAAACGCATAGTATTTGGATAGTTCAGGGACCAAATAATTATTTAATCATTTTTTAATCAAAATCCCATTTCCAACATTGTCTTTCATTATTGTTTTTTAAATGACTTTTTTAACCCTCGTACTGATAAAAAATTAATACATTTCCTTTGTCTCAAAATTATTATTTTATTTTCATTTTTCGTCCATCCCAAAAAAGTATTTCTTGTTTGTAACTTTGTTTTTAAGATAATACTCTTACTATTTTACTTTCTTTTTATTATCACTTTAGGTATAGTCATATGGACATGAACTTTAAAAAAAAACAACACGTAATGTCAATATTAATAATAAAATATATTATTTTTTCTTAATACGTGTATCAGGTCAAATATAATAATAATTTTGAAACTGAGGAGGTATTATATTTTCAAATCTACAAATATGACTATTGTATTTATAATGTACTTAAGATTAAACATAAATCATACACTTAGATTTATACATTTTCAGATATTAGTGTTGTCAGATCAATTTTACTTATATACATCATCTGATCAAACATGTATATTTCTAAAAGATAACATGGACATTCTAAATCATCATCTGCTTAACCATCTATGATCCAACGGCACACTAAAGTGCATAGAAATACCACAAGCAAGAACATATCATATCAATTGCCAATATTTTAATGATGATTCTATACAGACGTACACTTTATTTTCCCATAAAGTCCACATCAGTATACTTAGTACGTGCATGTACAACAAATAATCACATTTTATCCCTATTTAATAATCAACTCATTAAAAATAATTATTTAATATCAATCCAAACAAAAAA
Organism: Codonopsis lanceolata; assembly: GCA_013146195.2. Taxonomy (NCBI): domain Eukaryota; kingdom Viridiplantae; phylum Streptophyta; class Magnoliopsida; order Asterales; family Campanulaceae; genus Codonopsis; species Codonopsis lanceolata. Next base: position 86,208,770 of record CM028383.1, read on the forward strand.
AATCATTAAAAATAAATATAAAATTTTATTTGAACCAATACGTTAGAACATTGGTAAACTACATCCAAATAAAAACTTTGATTTTCGACATATCCAAGGACCAAATTATTATTTAATTCAAAAAATCCTACAACAACTTGACACAAACCCCAATAATCATTCATACACCACCATCTTTATCTCTAATAACTTCAAAAATTGAAAAACAAATTCATTAATTTGGTGTCAAAATGAGTCAACTCAAATCTCTATTTATAGATAAAAATATGCATTTCTTAATTTTTTTAAAAAATTTTGAATTGCAAAATGGCGAAAATCAAAGGAAAGGAAAAAAATTGCATTGGCCCCACTTAAGACTTAAGAGAGAGAGAGAGAGAGAGAGAGAGCTGACCGGTAGTCTTCTTCCTTCTTCCGCTTTTTCTAGAAATTGGGGAGTCTCTTGGGCATAGACTGAACAAGGCAAAATCAAACTAGATCCTCAAATGATTTGGGGAGATACTTCGTTAAACTTAGAAATACTCATTTGATCGGATTTAGACACCCCGTTAAACATGGTCTAAGCTAACCGTAATTTTTTTACTAAAGTCCGCAATTTTGGTTTAATCTTTAGGGCAATTATAAATATTATTGTCAATTTTACAAATCAAAAATTATAATTTTCAAATCGATATTTTATAAATAATATAATTGTTAAAAAACTAATCTTCTTTTAAAAAATATATATATTTAATCCTTGATAGCAATAGTCAATGGGTATATGGGTGCGGTGATGGAAGCAGCAGAAAAATGCCTAGACATAGACACGCGCACATTCAAGGTTATTTATAAATTTATGTTTATTGAACACGTTGCATGGGGCAGCATGAATATATGTCACTACTCTGTTCTAAAAATCATTAGGCGGTTAGAGCGGGCGAGGGGGAGGCGTAATCGGGGCCTAGGCTGGGCCTAAAATTAAGACATAATTACCATTTTTTTAATAATTTACATCAAAGATCAAACACATTAAATACAAATTTAATTTTTTTTATGTTTGTCATTTTATCAGACACTTGTCTATATTTGTAAAATAAACAAAAATATATAAACATACCATTAATCTCAATTCTCAACAACCTCAAAATAATAAACCAAGTATCAACTATCAATAAATATATAGAAATGAACTACTATATATATGACTTTCAAATATATTAATTAAAATATATTATATATACTATGGAAATGTACTACTAAAATATTATTTTCTTAAAAAAATTGACTTTTATCCTCTTTGTTCCATTATTAAATTGCTTAAGTTAATTACCAAATTACAAAACTTACGTTTAAAAAATATTAATTTGTATATGAAACCGAAAAAAATTTAATTGATTAAGTTAATTACGATAACTACAAATACAAACTTTTGCAATCATAAAACTTTAAAACTATCGTAAAATATTTCGTAAAATCTCCTTCCTCCTCTTCCGGCCACAAAATCAAAGCTACAAAAATAAATTTAGGTCAGCGAGGTTTGGCGTAGACACCGATTTGATCGATTAGGCGGCGACTAAGAAAGTCGTGGCGGTAGAGAAGGGCTTAGCACCTAGGCGGCGATCTTTTCGTCCCTAAATTATCGTCTTCCTTTCTTTTTTGTCCGTTTCAAAATAATTATCCAGTTTGAAACTTACCTTTTTAGAATATCATTTTTATCACTTTATTCTTATTTTTTACCCTACTTTAATTATAGGTCACATAAACATAAGCTTTAAAGAAAACTACACATTAAACCAATATTAATAATCAAGTCAATTGTTTTTTCTTAATCTGTGCACTGGATCAAATAGGACGATAATTTAGGAGACGGAGGAAATAATATGTAGGGCATAAATAAAGTTACAAAATTTTATTTGTAAAATTCTTCTTAGTCAATTGATTGATTTTAATTTTTTTTCATAGTTAGGACGTGTAAATTATGCAACCATTTAATAACCGTCAACAAAGATTTTGTTGTTAAAATTCTATACTCCCTCCGTCTTTGGATAAATATTCTTATTTTTTATTTTGAGATATCTGAACTAATATTTTAAAAGATTTTTAGTGTACAATTTTTTTACCATTTTTCTAATATATCTTTTTTTTAATACTATTATTATTACACATCTTTAAGAGAGTGAGTATAAAGATACATATTTAATGAGAGAGAGTATGTATGTGTAATGAGTATTAATTATTGTCATAACATATTTCATAACTCATCATTAATTATATTTCTTAATCCTTGTATTTTGTCCATTAAAAATATTTATCCGGGACGGACAAAGTAGCTATTATGTCTTCTTGTTTTCATTTTTCATGTGGCGATTATTTAATGATGCATTGAATGATATTTAATGAGCCTTAATTATTTTTTCCATCTTAGTGTCAAAATAAGTGTCTTATTTCTATTATTTTAACTTTTTTCATATAAGGTCAATTCCTTTATAATCGTAAGATAAAAGAAAAATTCATTGATTTAACACCACTAAATGGACTAGATGGAGAGTATTGAAGAAAAATTATACTCCAATGGTCGAATCATTTCTTAAAAGTTAAAACCATTTAAAAATAAGAAGATACTTATTTTGGAACAGTGACCAAAATATTTATGATATTCTTCCATTTTCATATATTCACACCTTCCAAGAAAAATATTAAGAAATTTTTTAATTGAAAAATATTTTTGACGTCCCAAAATTATTACCTTGTTTGACTCAACATACATATTAGGAAAATCAATTGGTTTGATTATTAATATTGGTATAGTGTATAGTTTGTTTTAAAGCCCATGCACATGCGACCAATAATTAAAGTAGGAATAAAATGTAAGGTTATAATGGTAAAAGTATAGTTTGAAAAACAAGAGTTACAAACATAAAAATATTTTAAAGACGGATAAAAATAAAAAAAAAAGGAAAACAATAATTTCAAAATTGATCAGAGAGTACAACATTTTCGTATCATATTTTGGCCCTTATATATTTTCTTTATATTGTACTCCCTCCGTCCCTAAATTATTGTCCTGATTGACCTGGCGCATAAATTAATAAAAAACAATTGACTTGATTATTTATATTGGTTTAATGTGTAGTTTCCTTTAAAGCCCATGTGTATGTGACCCATAATTAAAGTAAGGTAAAAAAATAAGGGTAAAGTGGTAAAATTGATGTTCTAAAAAGGTAAGTTTCAAAGTGGATAATTATTTTGGGACGGACGAAAAAGGAAAGGAGGACGATAATTTAGAGACGGATCGAGTACTATTGTAGTGAAGTTATGGATGTATCATGTATGATATACTATATGCGTTATAAGTAAAGGTGACAAATTTTGTCTGTATTTATTTGTCTATTCAGATAGTCTAATAAATAATGGGTATGAGCACATTCAATATTTTAAGTAGACATAAATGGACATGCCCATTTAACACCATTAATTATCATGGGTTAAATGGGTGCCCACTTGGGCACCCATGCTAAAATTTATTCTCTTGCTCTTTAAATTTCGTTCCGATTTTTGCTCTATGTGATCTCTTAATAATGGGTTGCAACCTTCTTAAAGTAATTGTTATAATTTGATGAACTCGGAGGTTCAAATTATCTGAATTCGTGAAATCATATTTTAACGTTCAATCAATTATTTTATCAATCAACATCGATCCAACAATCTGGGTTAGAATGACGCATTTAATTTTGGTCAACTTTACAAATTAAAATATTTAAAAAGTTACTATATGAGATTTTTTTTTTGAATGAAAACTAGCAATTGCCCGAGAAAAATTCTTTGAAAATTACTAATTATATATATATATATATATATATATATATATATATATATATATATATATATATATAATGTGACGTCTCGAGCTTGAATGTCTAGATTCTACGCATGGCCCATTGGCTGGGTCACTAAGCTTCTAAATCGATTTAAAGTTTAGACCTATCAACCATAATCACGTTATAAAGTGTATAAATGATATTAGTGTCTAATAGTAGTTAGGTGGTCACTTATAAGCACACACACAAAAATACATATTTATTTTTCCTAAATTGACCAGTCAATGGTCACTTTCTTATTACTTTTTTTTTTGTTAAAGAATGATTTTTTTTTTTGTAATTATTGTATTTATTTGATAATTTTGTGTTAGAAGTAGATGGAGACCCATGGGCGCCCATGCCCATTTATTACTCGCCCATATATACTCATAGTATTAAATGAGCACTTAATTACCCGTCCATTTGAGCTCATTGCGTATATGGGCGCCGCTCATGCCCGTCTATATCCGCCCTTTTATCACCTCTAGTCATAAACAAAAAATTCATTATACTATTTTAGGATGTTTAACTTTAACAGTCCACTTTTAAAATAATAATGTCTACAATTCTCATGACATTTAAACATTAACCTCCACATTTCATATTACAATAATGTCATGTTTACCATTATCTCTACAACTATTGTTACCACTAAGCCTTGGTAAAAACAAAATGTGTTTTAGTGAAAGACAATATTGCCCTTCACTAAGGCTTAGTGATAACAATAGTGGTAGAATTAGTGGTAAACCTAGCACTATTGTTCATATTAACATATTGATTATATTAAAATATTATTGTAATCATGAGCAAATCTAGTGCTAGTTATATACTCTCTGTTTAAAAATAAATGTCGTTTTAGCAATTCATGCATATTAAAAACTTATAAAAAGACTGATATATCCTTATTTATGTTCATTTAATGTAGTTAAGTTATACTAGTAATTTCTCTTTCTTCTTAACAATTCCCTCTCTAACTTCATTTAATTTGAAAGTAATAAATAAGGGTAATTTTGGTAAAATATGAATAAATGTTTATTGAAATCTTATAATTATACTTATTTTTTCAACAAAAAAACTTTGTTAAAACGATCATTATTTTGAAACAGAACGAGTATCCTTTAATACTTAGATTTTTCAAACATTGATTATTTAGGTGAAACGGATGAAGTATTAATTTTTTTTTTGACAATGTAGAATATTAAAATTCAGAGAGAGAGAGAGAGAGAGAGAGAGAGAGAGAGACCGATAATGAAGTATTAAAACTATCAACCTAAAATGATAATTTTTTGTGAATAAGAGAAATTCTAAGAGTTAAATAAAACAGCTTAATGAAAAAAAAAAGTAAAGAAAATAATAAATTGGTGGAGACTAGGTCCGACAATTACTACTAGGTACGTTAACTAACTCAACTTGAAAATTATTTGACCAAACTCAACCCATTAAACATTATTGAGTCAAAACGAATAACTTATTTTATTCGAAAATATTAATGGGTTGAGTTAGATTTAAACAGATCAAACTCATTATTCCATTTTGACCAATTAATTGTTTTTTTTAATAAGGGATTTGAATGTTTAGGAAAAACTGAAGATCAAGATTGGGGTACCCCGTCGTAATCCGTCACTTGTCCCAACTCGAGCTGATTTAATTTAATCAAATTTGATCCATTTAATATTCAAGTTTTATCGTGTTTCCACCTATTTCATGACGATTCCTCTAAATTGCCGGGCGTAGTGGAGACAATGACCAGGGTTAAGTGTGAAAAAGAAGGGCCAATGATGTCAATTCTAGAAGGTCAAGTCAAAGCTATAAGGATCAGGAAACTGTGGTCAAGTCAGAACGGATTGCGATGGAATTCTTGGGGCATTTACAAAAATGGTCAAGTCAAAGATGACTTGGTCATTTGTAGTCTCACTTAAAAAAAATACTCTTTATAAATTGAATCGGCCATTAACATCCGAAATCAAGACAAGTGGTCGACAATGATGTCAAGTGGTTTCGATTTATTGATAAACCTAAACCACGTGGTCAAGTCGACCAAGTCGCTTTTGGTTGATTGATAAACCGTGATAAACCAACGTGGTCGAAACTCAGATCAAGTCGATTTTGGTTGGTTTTTGGTCAAAGGCTATATATGTTCATTCATCGGGTCAAATGACCGTATTTGACTAATGCCACAGAATTCTTAGTGCATCCACACGCTTTGGATAATCCGATTATGGTTCTTAGGTGGGCTCCACAATATCATTTAGAATTTTAAGTGTTGTACCATTCTAAAATTTAAATTTATAATTTTTGGTTTTTCAACTTAGTTTTTAATGTGAATCATTTTACTTTTTAATTGTAAATTATTTATATTTATATTTTTCAAACAACTTAAAATTTTTACCATTAGACACGATCAACTTAAAAAAGTATTTCTTGTTTGTAATGTTGTTATTAAAACAATATTTTTACTATTTTAATTTTACTTTTTATTGTCACTTTAATTATAGTCACATGCAAATGAGCTTTAAAAAAATAATACCAATATTAATAAAAATCTATTGTTTTTCTTAATACGTATACTAGGTCAAATATGACAATAATTTTTGGGATGGAGTGAGTATTATATTTTCATATCTGCAAATTAGGATTTTTGATAAAAATAAATGCAACACAGAATATGTAATATATCATCCGAACCCGGTCTGTTATAGAAAGATAGAACATCGTGAATTTCAAATACTTATACATCAATCTCATGCACTTCCTATGTATAGCATACAATGCTTTCATATCCTAGTTACTTGCAATAGCTAAGATTATGCTAACACAGTAAGCTTGCGAATTGTATGAGTATGTGAAGTGTGGATCAATTTACATGTGTTATAATCGAATCACCCAACACAAGTAACTGACAAAAGATCAATAGAACTTTATTAAGCTTGTAATATAAGGTCTTGGTGTTGGAAGATACGATGGAAAGAGAATATAATACAAAGTGAGAGAGCAAGACTACCCTTTTCCCAATTTTTGCTTCTAAACATATAGAAGTATTTCCCAATTATGCTAAGACCTACAAAGACCACAAATGAGGATTTTCCCCAAACTTGTTTCGTTCAATACATCGTATTAAAAGTAACTAGTGATACATTCTCCAGAAGAATTTTTACTAACATATCTATCATTTGAAAGCTATGCTTCTATTTGAATATTCTTGCACTCTTCTTCTTCCTATTTATTTTCGTCGAACCAATATTTTTTTCTTTTTCTTTTCCATCACTTTTTTTTTTTGGATTACGACGAGGAAGAAGAAGCCTTCAGAAAATCATCTATCTAAAAAATGGTCCCATTAATTCCCCACCCACATCCTACTCTCTCAAATGGTAGGCTAAAGTGTATAAGTTTTAGAGGTTAAGTTAATGTGGGTTAAAGAAACGAAGTTGAATGGTGGTTGTTGTATGCTTAGCATACACCATTCTTTTAATTCAACTCAAAAGAGGACACTAGGGATATTTTTAGTAAGGTCGGGAAATATTTAGGCTTCAATGATCCAAAGATAGCCTAAATCACATTCTAATACCAGATTACTCATGCCAAATTTTAAGAAAGTAAATACACATAAAATATCATATCCATTATGAAAGTTGTGGAATTGAAGATTTAGCATTACTGGATTTCACATAAGCATTTGCTAGAAAAGTGGTAGGGACAATCAAGGCTAACATGTAGTCACGGTTCAAAAGTGTGCTTGAGATATATTAGCAAGAAAAATCCAAGAGATCTAACTATCATGCAATTGACCCTAAGTTACAATTCAATGCAACAATCATGTCGGGATAGCTATTCATCATATTCTTGTGCATCAAACTATTTTTATTAGAATGAAATGTGTACTATAAACTTAGTAAAAATATTCAAATTAGTCCCTGATCCTTGATTGGGAAAAGTGCACATAGATTTGGAGAATATCAAGAATTTTGTAGAATCGAGTGAGTTCCAGAATGATCTATGGGAAATTTATGTGGTTCAATGTACTAAAGCATCATCGGTTGAAGTGACCACACTAGAAATCGAGAATGAAAATTTTGAATTTTTATAAATAAAAATTGGAGATAGTTGATGACCCAACTGATGATGGGTTCCCGAAAGAACCAAATATTAGTGTATTCTGGTCAAGGCAACATCTTAGAAAATAAATACAAATAAAAAGTAAGAAAATAGAGAGAGGAGAAGAGACGATAGGTGGGCAAAAAATGTCCCCCCCCCCCCAAAACTTTAATTTTATTTTGTCCTCAAAATTGAGGGTTGTCCTATAAGGTGACAGAAGGAGGGAAAATATCAAAAGGACATAGCTGGTCCGCCTAACGAAAGAGGATGAAACTTGGACTTGACTGACTCATGGTGTGTCGAGACGAAATAACGAAGGAGGAAGGAACTCGGGGATAGTCCCGAGCGGGTATTCGTGAATTGCGGACACATTCCTAGCCACTCGGTTTACCCAACCATAAAAATTAGCCTGGTCGGCGCACATTTGCACCAACTGCTAATTAATCATTTGTTGCTCTAACGAGAGTTCCTCCTGCCTATTAGAGATGGCCTCCAAAGGATCCACCTCTTCCTCAATATGAGCCTCCCTTGAGGCTTCTCACGTGGTCCTCTCTCACGTGGCTGGCGTGGGTGATCAAAAAGAAGTGCCGCAGTAATGTCGGGTACTACCTGAACTCTCTTAGAATCTGGAGTCTAAATGACTCCAGCCCCTCCACACAATCCTGTGATCAAACTCGGGAAAATGAATCTCAAGTTCGTCCTACCTCTAATGAGGGTCTGAATCTGGGCATTGATCAGGTGCCCAACGTCAACCGACCCACCGGTCAAGAGGGTGTTGATCAAAACGACCTTATACCACGACATCATATGCCGGTGGCTGGAGGGCATAAGGCATACATAGATAAATTTGAACGCATCCTTGGTCGTGTTCGTTAAGTAAGTCTCTTCCATGGTGCGGGGGCCGAACGGTGGACCTTGATGATAGGTCCATATCGTGTCAGGAGTTGCGATCATCGCATTGACCTCCTGAAGAGAGATGAGACGGGCAAGATGGACACTGTAATGGTTAATACCCTCCTCGAAAATAGGGGTGCTGAAATAACAGTTAATGCTAAAGGCGAAAAACTAACATCACTATTTCGGACATTACAGGTGTTGGATTCCTCACCAGTCAAGGAGACATGCCCATTGGCATAGAATTCACAGACAATGGCCACGATGGCCACGCCCGGAGTCGCACAAAGAGCTGTCCATCTTCGTTGGGCGAAGTATAGTTTGAAAAAGGAAAGTTACAAACATGAAAATATTTTTGAGACGGATAAAAAAAGAAAGGAAAACAATAATTTCGGGATTGATCAGGGACTACAACATTTTCGTATCGTATTTTGGCCCCTCTATATTTTCTTTATGTTGAACTATTGTAGTGAAGTTATGGATATATCATGTATGATATACTCCCTGCGTTATAAGTAGAGGTGGCAAATTTTTCCTGCAACTGTTTGTTCGTTCACACCGCCTAATAAATGATGGGTATGGGCACACTCAACATTTTAAGTAGGCACAAATGGGCATTCCCATTTGAGACCATTAATTATGATGGGCTAAATGGGCGCCTACTTGGGCACCCATGCTAAAATTTATTCTCTTACTCTTCAAATTTCGCTCTGGTTTTTGCTCTCTGTGATCTCTTAATAATGACGTTTAACATATAACATATATATATATTGTAAAATTATGTCGTGTGTTGGATCCCCACCCCTGATCTCACTTAGTGCCGTCACTATAGGCTCTCTGTTCTCAAAATAATCTTTTTATAACTTACTGTTGCAACCTTCTCAAAGTAATTGTTGTAATTTAATGAACTCGGAGGTTCAAATTATCTGTATTCATGAAATCATATTTTAACGTTCAATCAATTATTTTATCAATCAACATCGGTCCAACAATATGGGTTAGAATGAATCATTTAATTTTGGTCAACTTTACAAATTAGAATCTCTAAAAATTACTATATGAAAAAAAAAGAATGAAAACTAGCAATTGCCCGAGAAAGATTCTTTGAAAATTACTATATATATATATATATATATAATGTGACGTCTCGAACTCGAATGTCTAGATTCTACACATGACCCATTGGCTGGGTCACTAAGCTCCTAAGTCGATTTAAATTTTACACCTATCAACCATAATCACGTCTTAAAGTCTATAAACGATATTAGTGTGTAATAGTAGTGAGGTGGTGTTGATTCTCATTTGTATTTAGATTTATATCTGCTCATACATTACATTAGTTTTATACATTAGTGGCTAATTAGGTTGTGTATCAATTAGCGTGGCAACTGTGTATAGAACTTTGTCAAAGATAGTTTACTTTATAGGCTTCACAAGTTCAGCGGAAGACCTCAGTTGTGCTTCACCGGAAGACCTGCAAACAGCAACCAGCGGCAGACCTTGTCTGCACATGGTCAAGCTTGACGTGTCTAGTCAAACAAGTCTTAGTGGATTAATTAAATTTATTCTTATCAGTTTGAATTTAAATTAAGACATTCCCTGGCTTCTCAGACACGCCTAAAACAGCTTTCCGAAAAGCAGAAGACTTTCGCGATCGAGCAGCGGTGAGCAGTGTCACCTACGATCAGTACCAACTCTTGCAGATCTGACATCCGGATTGCCCTACTACCAGTCTTTGCAAACATCTCTGCACCCATTCCCTGCTCCATATCAGTGAAGACGAAAATCATCAAGACAGCTCCATGCATTTAATGCATTCAACCTAATAGAGCTGTTACACTTCGTCTTCCCCAACGGATCTCCAGAATGCTCCAGCTATAAATACCTCCATTAAAGACTGAAGAAATACACTTGACGAAATGCTCTGAAAATCTTCAACAACTCAAAGTCTTTATACTCAGTGCATTCAAGAGATCTTAAACTGATCAAGAAGTCCTCGACAACAACAAGAAGACATGCATCAACACTTATCTTTTAACTTCTTGTTGTTATCCTTCATAACTATTCTTCTGCAAGAATTAAATATCTTGTTTACCCAGATATTTAATTCCTAAACCCACAAACACAAGTCAATATTTTTGTACACGATCCATTGGGTATATTCCTTGTAATAGAACTAGTGGAAAACATAGTGCACTTTTAAATCCAAGGTTGACTGCCTTGGTGGTGGACGTAGCACTCTTTATAGTGTGAACCATCTCAAATACTTGTGTTCTTCCTTTACTGCTTGTTTGCTCTTAAACTGTTTATTATTTCCTTTACCTATATCCTCAACTGCAGACTTGAGTAGTCAGTCAAGTCTACCGGTAGTCCTTAATCGGCAGACTTGAACTTGTTTCCTTGCAAGACTTCCGCTACTTCAATCTTCCAAATAGATTGCAAGTGCTTGTCAAAGGAACTTACTTAAAAAGTTTTTAAGTGTCTAATAAGATATTCAACCCCCCCCCCCCTTCTAGCTTATTATTGTGCCCTTTGGGACTAACAATTGGTATCAGAGCATAACTCTTTGAAAACTAGTTTTTCCGAGATTAAACTCTTGAGAGACTCGATCCAATGGCACAAACACACTACATGCTGCCTACATCAAATGCGAACCACGTCCCAATATTTGACGAAGGCCATTTCGATGTTTGGAAGGATAAGGTAATGCGTTTTATGAACTCCATTGACAACATGTTATGGAAGTGCGTAATAGCAAGACAACATGTACCAATGAAGGCCAACCTTCTAGCCTCCATCGCTGGGAATCCTGCCGAAGTACCCAAAGAAGAATCAGAATGGACAAAGGACGACAGAAAACTAGTAGAGCTAGATAGCAAAGCAATCAACATCATAACTAGCTCTCTAGACACAAGCACGTACCAACAAGTGATCCGATGTACCACTGCAAAAGAGATGTGGGAAGCTCTTGTGGAATACTTGGAAGGAGACCAAGACACAAGAGATAACAGAAAATACACATTCATCCAACAGTTTGACTCCTTCAAGAAAGATCCCAAGGAAACTCTGAGACAAGCTTACGATCGCTTTAGTGAGGTAATTAATAGTTGCTTTTCTCTTGGTAAAACCTATGACAAAAAGGAAATGAACATGAGATTTCTAGGCTCTCTAGGTAGCTTGTGGCATGTTAAGACCACTGCCATGAAAGAATCCAAAAACTTAAACGAAATGACTCTCCGTAGTCTTTACGCAAGTTTGAAGGTTTATGAGCTCGAAGTAAATCAAGCTCTAGAGCAGGACAAACAGTTCAGAACTGTGTCCTTGCCAGCCATGGTCCAAGAAGAAACCACTGTTGAAAACAAACCTTCCACTTCCTCCAGTGAAAACGATTTTCTTTCAGACGAACAATTTGCTATGTTTGTAAAACGTTTTCAAAAGTTTGCAAAATATGGAAGGAAGGACACACACCAGCAGTCTTTTAGAAAGACTGGTGAAAGCTCATCTAAAGAAGAGCTTGTGTGTTACAATTGTAGAAAACCTGGTCACTTCGCCTCCAAATGTCCAAAGCCAAAATTTGAAGCATACCGAAGACCTACTTATAAAAAATTTCAAAAGCAAAAGGGTATCTTTGGTGAAGACATAGAAGATAAACAAGGTTGCTACATGGTTTGAGGCCGATTGAGACGAGGAAGAGGACGATTGTGAGCAAGCTAACATATGCTTAATAGCTCATGATTCAGGTCCCACCTATGACTCTGAACATGAAGTCGAAGTCTCACCTAGTCCCTTGGACAAAAGTGAGATCAACTGTGAGAACTTCAGTAAGGAAGAACTTCTTAAAGATAATCAAGATATGCTTGAAGAGTTCAATTCCTTTAGAGTAGCCTATGTAAAACTTCGCCAAGAATTGTGAGAAGCTTCTTTGAGAAATCTCTGATGGCAGCTGAGATTCAAACTCTCAATAGCTGTCAACAAGAGAGTATCAAGCTTAAAGGAGAAAACAAATTCCTTTGTGACAAAATCGAATGTCTCACTAAGCACATCAAAGGACTTGACCTGGAGAAAATTGCCTTGCAAAAGACAATTGACTCTTGGAGCGACTCAAAGATACCTTTGAAGAAATCCTTTCAAGCCAAAAGTCATGTAAAGATAAATCTGGCATAGGATATTCTGATGAGCCCAGTATGACATACTCATTTGTCACAGAGAAAGGTGAATCCTCGAGGCGCTTATGATATCTCCTTCTCTAAGCAGGCGTTCGGAAACAAGGGAAAACAAGGTCTTGGTTATACAAGTGTACCTTATGTTTACCCCAAGGCTCAGAAAGGGAAAGCCAAGATTACTGCTTCTAATGAGAAACTTGAGAAAGTAACGGTAGAGAAACTAAAGTCTACCGACAACAACTCTGCCAAGGCTAAGTCTGCTGGCGGTAGACCTACGAAATCTCTACCGGTGACTATCAAGTTTGTCTATGAAACAGGCAAGGCCCTATACCTGTTGAAAGTAAACTTAAAGGTATTCTACCGGATCCTCCTAAAAAGATTATCAACAGACCAGCCAAGGCTAAATCTGGTGGTAACATACCTAGGAAGATCCAAAAGAAACCAATTAAGTCTACCGTCAACAAGCAAAATTTGAACCAAGGACGGCTGTTAAGATCAAGAATAATCACAATCACTCTTGACTAAGACCAGCGCAGTTCTCTATGGAACTTCCATTTATGTCATTCTTGCAATTGCCTAGGCCATCTGGCCCCAGAATGTCTGCTAAGGTTCACTCCAAAATCTGAGAGACCTAGTTCTCTCAAGGTTAGGCAGGTATGGGTTCCAAAGGTTGCTAATCCTTAGGACCCAAAAGAAAATAAAGGGGACCTTGTTTCTTTAAATCTTTTTCAGGTATGCTTCATGGCTATAGATTCAGAAGATAAGGACATCGGTACGGGGCTGCTCAAGACACATGACGAGGGAACAAAGTCTACTCTCGGATATAGTTGAAGCCAAAGGTCCCACAGTTATTTTCGGAGACAATGCAAGAGGGAAAACAATTGGGTATGGCTCAATCACTAGAGGAAGTCTCTCCATCAACAAAGTTTCTCTAGTGAACGGCTTAAAGCATAATCTTCTGAGCATATCCCAAGTGCGACAAAGGACTAATCGCCAATTCAACTCCAACCAATGTCTTATCAAAGATCGTGAATCTGCTCTACAATCTTGGCCAGGCAATAGACAAGGAAGCGTCTATGTCGTGGACTTAAATCTTCTAGGGAGATTCTCCGGCCTTTGCCTAGTTGCTAACAACGTTCGTGACAACGAGTTGGCTATGGCACAAGCGTCTCGATCACCTCAACTTCAAGCACCTCTCCAAGCTCTCCAAAGATGGGCTTGTCAAGGTCTACCTACGGTGTCTGCCGACCATGACGAAGTTGTAAAGCTTGCCAATTAGGAAAACTTTCCAAGTCTTCCTTCAAAAGAAAGTATGTCATGTCAACAAGCAGACCTCTTCAACTTACATATGGATCTCTTTGGACCAATCACTACGGTCGGTATCTCGGGAGACAAGTACACACTTGTAGTAGTTGGCGACTACTCTAGGTTCACGGATCGAAACAATGACTTGAAAGATGAGACATATGATCTAGTCACCGCTCTTTTCGAAGACTTCAAACCCAAAAGCTTGAAGATATTAGTGACATAAGATCGGACAATGGCACGAATTCAAGAACAATGGTGTAGAAAGATATTGTGATGACCACGGGATCGGCCACAACTTCTCTGCGGAACTCCTCAACAAAATGGTGTAGGCTGAGCGGAAGAACAGAACAACGATTGAAGCGGCAAGAACTATGATGGCGAAGCAAAACTTCCAAAGTATTTAGGCGAAGCGTCAACTCTGCATGTTTTACCCGCAGATCCACGGTAAACAAGTTTCATAACAAAACTCCATATGAAATATGGAGAGGAAGAGCCCCAAACATAGGATTTTTAAAATCTTCGTTGTAAATGTTTTATTCTTTATAATGGAAAAGAATATAGAGGAAAATTTGATGCAAAATCGAGACGAAGGAATTTTTCTAGGCTATTCCAAACATTCAAAAGCATTTCGCATTTTTAGTAAAACTTCTTTAAAAATTTTAGAATCTGTGCATGTTACTTTTGATGAATATGACTTGTTAGAGCCTAGAAAGGCTCCAAATGTTGTTAATGATTCCGATAATGATGAGGACATGTACAAATACAACATCTACTTCTACTCCTCTTGAGTGCAGCTGCAGACCCTTCGGTTACGCTAACCCTTCACGGCGGACTTCAACTCTCGGTGCCGGCTCAACTCTTACGTTGACCCAGAACCTATCTCTTCTGGTTTACCCCAAACACCTTTGCAGATCACTCACCCTTCTTGTTCACCAGAAAATGAAGGTTTCAAAGATCCTATCTCTTCTGAACCTGATTTTGGTGAATCACCTTCTCAACCTACTCCAGAATTCTTAAGGGAAGAACCCACTAGAAGTGATCTTCCTCCAACTATTATTGAAACAAGAGATCATCCTATTTCTCAAATCATTGGTGATCTCAACTCGAGAGTTAAATGCGAGGAATAGAGTTCGAAATGAGACTATGTTTGCATTTGCATTCGTATCTGAAATCGAGCCAAAGAAGATTGATGAAGCTATCGAAGATCATTCTTGGATTGAAGCTATGCAAGAAGAAGTGAACGGTTTGAAAGATGCAAAGTGTGGAGCTTAGTTCAAAGACCGACTGACCATCCAGTTATCGGCACCAAATGGGTATACAGGAACAAGAGAGATGAAGATGGGAACGTCACCAGAAACAAAGCTAGATTGGTTGCTCAAGGCTACCGACAGGAAGAAGGAATTGACTTCGATGAAACATTTGCTCCTGTTGCTAGATTAGAAGCAATCGAGACTCTTTCTAGCCTATGCTTCGTTCATGGACTTCAAAGTTTATCAGATGGATGTGAAGAGTGCCTTTCTGAATGGTGATCTTCAAGAAACGGTATACGTTGAACAACCTCCAGGTTTTGTCATTCAAGACAAACAGGATCATGTCTACCGACTCAAGAAAGCACTCTATGGCCTAAAACAAGCTCCCAGAGCTTGGTATGAAACTCTATCCAAATTCTTAATTGAACAAGGATTCGTGAGAGGAAGAATAGACACAACTCTGTTCATCCTCAAGCACAAAGGTCATTCTCTTCTGGTACAAATCTATGTGGACGACATCATCTTTGGATCAACTAACCAAAGCCTGTGCAAGAGATTCGAGAAGGCGATGCAAAGCAAGTTCGAGATGAGTATGATGGGAGAACTTACCTACTTTCTAGGGCTGATTCAACGGACTTAGCGGAATCTTCATCGACCAAACCAAATATGCAAAGGAACTCATCAAGAAATTTGGTCTTGATTCGAAAAGGATTTGAGACTCCAATGTCTACCGGCGCCATCTTGATAAAGATGAGAAGGGAAAGCAAGAGAACATGACCAAGTACCGAGGAATCATAGGTTCACTTCTTTACCTTCTTGCCGATGGACGATATTATGTTTGTTGTTTGTGTTTGTGCAAGATTTCGAGGCGGATCCAAAGGAATCACATTTGCTTGCGCCAAGCGTATCATCGATATGTTTCAACGACTACAAATCTAGGTATACGGTATTCCAAATGCAACAACTTCGATCTAGTTGGATACTCGGATCGATTATGCGACTGCAAAGTGAGCAGAAGAAGCACCAGTGGGACTTGTCAATTTCTTGGAAATAGACTTGTCTCATGGTCATGCAAGAAACAAGGATCGGTTGCAAACTCCACCACAGAGGCAGAATATATTCTTTGCCGGCATGTTGCTCTCGGCTATTATGGATGAAGCAACAACTAGTGGACTACAACATCAAGGCGCAAATTGTCCAATTATGTGTGACAACACCTCGGCAATTTCGGTCTCAAGAATCGATGATGCACTCGAAGACAAAGCACATTGATATCGTTATCACTTCCTCAAAGATCATGTGGAGAAAGGTAATATCGAAATACGTTCATCAATTGGCGACATTCTCCAAAGCTAAAATGCTCTTCAACTGATTCTTAGATTTATACTTAGGAAGACTTCATTTACCCTCTATCTAAGACTTAAAGGTAAAATTTCTTTCCAAAATCCAAAGCGTGACGGCGGGAAGGAGTTTGACCCTGAAAAAGTCATCCCACCTAGTTTGGACGTCAATTTACCAGGGTACCCTCCATTTCCCGCCGCTCACGACGTCATAGTCACTCTGGACCCAAAACTGTATATACCCGGCATGTGCATAGATCTCCAATCCGTTTGCACGATTAGCCGGAGTCAAAGCTGAAGATATGAGCAGGGGATTCTACCACTCTTCTGCCTTAACGACGAAGACTACAACATCCTCCTGGCTGAAGAATTCTACCAACGAATGGTAGTCAGAAATCAAATTGCTCTGCGAGGATGGATTCGAGGTCGACCCGTCTCCATCACTGCCAAGACAATTTCCACCATTATTGGTGTACATTTTGGTGGTGAGCTAGAATCATCAAGCTGGCGAGGCTAACCATGCAGGGAAGCAATGAGGGGAGTTGATACTCCAAGGAACCTCAAGGCAAGATCTTTGAGGAATCTCTTTCCATTGGGCGTCTCTTGCTCAAGCCATCGATTGACAAGGGCACGCTATTCAAAAGCGGGGCCCACGATATGTTCACTACATAACAGCTGAACCTCACCAGTGTCGTCTTCCTTCAGACTCACCTCAATTACGGCACTATTGTGTTCAATGAGCTGAAGTAGTGTCTTGAGAAAGTAAAGAACAACCCCAGCGACAAGCGACCATTTGTCGGGCTGATCAATCAGCGTTCTTCTACGAGACACGAGCAAATCAACTCTTCCATTAAGGAAGATGAACTTATTTTGGTGAAAAAGGACAAGCAGCTGACCGCCTCGTTCTTCAACAAATATACTGAATATGAGAACAAGCGACGGCAGCAAAAAGGACTTCCGCCTATCTCTCTTGAAAAGGTTGCTAAGCCGACGCCTATAATCGTTACGCGCTTCAACATGGATGCATATGAAGCTGCTAGCAAGAGCTTCAAAAAGGCATCTGACAAATTCAATGACCAAATTGCTCAAACCCTTCACCAACAAGCAAAGGATTTGGTGACGAGTCGAGCATTTGTTGAAGTCCAAACAAATAGGCCAAAAGGCACGGGCGGAAGAAGACGAAGCTGAGAAGCGTCAAGCCAAATGGATCAGGCAAGAGCTGAAGGCAGGCAGACAGGACAAGTCTGCCGGCTGCTCTTCTACTGCTGCCGGTAAGCCTTCATCTCCTTCACCATCCTCTCCAGCTCAACCAACCTCCTCTACCCAGCCTTCTCCTAAAAACAAACGACAACCTCACCTTCACCTTCACCAAAACCAAAAGCGTGGCGACTACGTAAAACCTTTCAAACCCGGCCACCTGAGACACTCAAGAGATGGGCGGTGAGCCCCTATTCGGTTGCTAAGGAAGAAAAAAGTACGCCACCAACCAACCCTCTGCAAACAACCAACCCCTACCGCAACAACCTCCAAAACCAACCCATTCCTCTTGAGTCATCTACTCGGAGGACTTCACCCCCTCGGAGGAGTCTATCCCTCGGGGAGGAGCCACAAGAGGAGGAGCTTACGGAACTCCTACACCTCCTCCTTCCCCTTTCAACTATTCTCCTAACCCATCTACCCCTTCTTCACCCCATCGAACCCAAACCAGTCCATCTACACAATCTAAACCAACCCAACCCTCTCCTAGAAAACCATTAGACTCTGCTGCCTCCAAGTTTCTCTTTGAACTTTCATCGGTAGCAGATCTATTCCCCCAAGCTCAACCACAACCAAACCTCCTCAAACCCAAATCCCTTTTCTATCCAGCCCCTTCTTTTTGGTTCTCTACCGACCCCTTACCAGAATCACCAACCGTCAGTGACAACTCCCACACTGACATTAAGGTAGATTCCCCTCCAAAACCTCCACCCCCCCAAAAACCAACTCCTCAACCCATACTTTCCCTCAGTGACTCGACCTCTTCCGGCTCGGTCACTCCACCTCTCCAACTGACCCTTAGGCCCATGTCCCTTCTTGAAGCCACCTCTTTACGCGGTGATCATATTCACATTGGCTGGACCCTTCTCCCTCTCAGCCGGCCAATCTTTGAAATCTTGTCTCGCTGGGCGCCATCTGACAGGCTAGGAAGGCGACAAGCATCTCCACTGCCGTGAGATTGCCTTGCCGCGTCCAAGGCAAATGATAGAAATCCTGCTCTTCTTCGGCAATTCCAAGATGACGTGTGGACCCGATTTGGACAGATGAAGCACGAGTTTACGGATGTCAAGATTAACGTTGAAGCTCAACGCTCTGAATGCGCCGGACTCTGCTCATCTCTGTTCTATGAGTTATTCCACGCCATCACTCTCCATCTCGGCCACAACCGCGCTTTGTCTCGAGCTCAACAACATTGCTCGCGACTCCGCTCATGATGTTATGAATGCTCGGCGAGATCGTGATCTGGCCATCACGGAGGAGAAACAAATGAAGTCTATCAACCAGATGCTTTTGGAAGAGAACAACCGTCTTCGTGAAGAACTGGACTACCGTTCTCGATCCACTAGACCTCCCACTTCTGCCGATGATGAATACATCGGAAGAAAAAGCTTGGCGACAGAGAGAAGAGAAAAGCGGAGACAAAGGCAAAGGGAAAAGACCTTGGTAAATCGTATCTTTTCTTCCCTTAACCTTTGTATCTATCTTAAATTTTTGAAAACTACGTAATATTAAACTTCTCGTTTTTAATACGAGAAGATTAATTGACTTTCAAAAATGTCTATTGTTTAAAATTCTTGTTATTTCAATTCAATACATGCTTAGAATTTAAACATTCGGTTTAAATCCACATTTGAGCTGTTTACTACTAATCGTGTCTTTGTTCTCTTTTATCTCTTCTATTTTGTAAGCACCTAGATTAGATTTTACACTTGAGGTGTTCTCCTGTTTGATAGAGGCATGTCTACCGTTATAAAATTAAAAATACTTTTAGACATGCTATTATCTATCATATAGTTGTTTATAGCCCTCATTTGTAAGTAATGATGACCAGATATAAATAGGAGGAGATTGTTGATTCTCATTTTATTTAGATTTATATCTGCTCATACATTACATTAGTTTTATACATTAGTGGCTAATTGTTGCGTATCAATTAGCGTGGACAAGCGTGTATAGAACTTTGCCAAAGAATAGTTTGTTTTATAGGCTTCACAGGTTCAGCGGAAGACTTCAGTTGTGCTTCACCGGAAGACACAATAGCAACCAGCGGCAGACCTTGTCTGCACATGGTCAAGCATGACGTGTCCAGTCAAACAAGTCTTAGTGGATTAATTAAATTTATCCTTATCGGTTTGAATTTAAATTAAGACATTCCACGGCTTCTCGAGACACGCCTAAAAGCGCGGGAAGACTTTCGCGATGCGAGCAGTGACGAGCGGTGAACAAGCGTCACTACGATGCTGTACCAACTCTTGCAGATCGACATCGGATTGCTCTCCTACCGGTCTCTACAAAGTCTACGCACCTACTCCTGCTCGATATCGGTGAAGGCGAAAATCATCAAACTCCATGCATTTAATGCATTCAACCTAATAGAATTTACGCCGTCTTCCCAGCGGATCTCGAGAATGCTCGACTATAAATACCTCCATTAAAGGCGAAGATACACACTTGATGAAATGCTCGAAAATCTTCAACAACTCAAAGTCTTTATACTCGGTGCATTCAAGAGATCTTAAAGCGATCAAGAAGTCCTCGACAACAACAAGAAGACATGCATCAACACTTATCTTTTAACTTCTTGTTGTTATCCTTCATAACTATTCTTACGCGCAATTAAATATCTTGTTTACCCAGATATTTAATTCCTAAACAAACACAAGTCAATATTTTTGTACATGATCCATTGGGTATATTCCTTGTAATAGAACTAGTGGAAAACATAGTGCACTTTTAAATCCAAGGTTATTTGCCTTGGTGGTGGGCGTAGCACTCTTTATAGTGTGAACCATCTCAAATACTTGTGTTCTTCCTTTCTGCTTGTTTACTCTTGAAGCTGTTTATTATTTCCTTTACCTATATCCTCAATTGCGAGACTTGAGTATTCATCAAGTCTAGGTAGTCCTAATCGGCGGACTTGAACTGTTTCCTTGCAAGACTTCCGCTACTTCAATCTTCCAATAGATTGCAAGTGCTTGTCAAAGGAACTTACTTAAAAAGTTTTTAAGTGTCTAATAAGCTATTCAACCCCCCTTCTAGCTTATTATTGTGCCCTTTGGGACTCACACCTCCTTTCTTGCACTTTTCCATTTTCCCTAAACAAGAGAATGGGAGCGAAAGGGTGATGCATATCTTGTATCTTGTTTTCCCCTAAACAAGGGAGGATGAGATGCGGGAAGCCCAAAGCACTCATAGCGATCCAAAAGAGGCCTTGAGGCAATTTTCGAAAAGTCTATAGTGAGGCAGGGCGTGTTCCCATGCGCTCTCGCAACATCCTTTTTGCACTTTTCCGTTTTCCCTAAACAAGGGGCGATGGGAATGAAAAGGGTGATGCATTTTCTGCATCTTATTTTCCCTAAACGAGGGAGGGTGAGATCACGGAGAAACCCAAAGCTCTCATAATGGACCAAAAATCACTCGGTGACTAAGGCGTATTCCACGCACTTCTTGACAACATCCTTTCCGCATTTTTAATTTCGTCTTCCCTAAACAAGGGAGGATGGAATGGAAAGCGTGATGTCCTTTCCGCATGTTGCGTTCCCCTAGAAAGGGCCTTGGCGCGACACTTCGGGGCACCCACAGACCCACCTAAATGATAAATAGATATCTCCAAGATTTCTGATCGGGCTAAGGTTATATCTAGGTTCACGTGTGTTCTTAGTGATCGTAATGGAGCCTTAATTGTTGTGTTGATGGATCAAGAAAGCACGGTTAAAGCGGGGTATTAAGGATTGCAAATCTTGATCCATAAGTCTCAATCCTTTACACTAGTGAGCGAATCCTTAATTGGATAGATACATTAGTTAAACGAACATAAGAGGCGATACAAGTGAATCCTAATCCCTAGATTCTCCCAACATATCAATCTTCGATAAATTTTTGATTCTGCTATAATCATTAAACTAGTTTACTTAGTTGATATTTAGTTTTAATTAATCAAAATTCAAAACCCCTTTAGATAAATTATTTATGTTTCCGTTTGATTAAATTCTTTTAATTATTCTTTCTCTACGTAGTTCGACCCTTGCTACCGCACACTATACTTCACTAGACTCGTGCACTTGGGAGGTTAAAATATTATACATCATATGTGATTTGGTGTGTGAAAATTATGTGTGAGATATTAGCGCATGCACATGTTTGTGATGCAAGCACTCTGTTATTGTTGTTTGATGTGCGTGAGGCATGATGGTGTATTTGTGGGGCGAGGTCGCATGTAGTTAACTTTGTTGATGGTCATCAACTTCCGTTAAGTTCAAGTTTGTGCGGAGGGGCCAATTTGTAAAAGGCATCCGGGGTTTATGTGCAAAAGTTACAAACCTTGAAGGGAGGGAAGGAAAAATTCCTTCCCTTTTAAATGCACAAAGCGTGCTTGGCCATTATTGTCGTTGTTTCATGCTTTCCTTTCTTACTCAAATTTCTTCTATTTTGGCTCATTTCTTACCCAAATTGTTTGTATTTGTTTGTATAATGACATCTTCCTCAAGATACGGCAAGGAAAATGTCGTGCACTTACGAATCGGGCAAAAATGCAGAGATGAGAAGCCAATAAAGCGGAACAAAGTCCGATATCATTTTTCTACCGATGATTGGGAGGATATTCACGGATATCCATGCTCTCACATGTCAAATTTAACGCATTCGGTAAGCATTTTCTTTGATTTTTGTTGGAAATCAAATACTTTGATTTTGTATTTAAAATTTTGAATTTTGAAATTCAAATGTATTATTTGTATCTTGTTGGGTATCACGCTATTATGTGTAACGACATGATGTATTGGTATGAGAAAAATGTATTTTATGTGTAGAAAAAGCTGTTAGTTGTGCACATTTTGGCTACGTCGAGATGTTAAATCTAATTATGTATTTGTTAGAAAAAATGTTAATTTACCCAATGAGGGTAATATGATTGTGCAAAGAAATGTGTAAAAGTATAAAACCATTTGATTTAAAAACTTTCGGGATGATCCGGGATATGTGTAGTTTTAATAAAGCACGTCATATTTGACCCAATGGTCGAATGATTGAAAATAACTATGTGTACTAGAAAAAAATGTTTTTCGTTATGTATTTATTTGTTGGATGTTAAGAGTTGGGTTTCGATACCCAAAAATGCATTTTGAAAATATTTTATTTCGTATTTATTTATGTATGTGTATATATTAAAAATATTTTTAACTTCTTTTTTATTTTTTATTTTTTAAAGAAAGATACTATATATATATATATATATATATATATATATATATATATATATATATATATTGAAATTATGAGATTTTATTTTGTAGATAGAATATAAAAGAAAAGAATATGTTTGTAAAAAATGTTTAATTAAAAAAATGTTAATTATTTGTATGTTATAAAAATAACTTTATGCAACAAAGCATTTTAGTGGGTTAAAAAAGGATGTGTGATAATTTATTAAATGTGTTAGTAGTCCAAGACAAAAGAAGTGTTGTATGTATTTATGTAGCAAATGCTTTTGAGATATAAATCGGTGTTATTTTATATATTCTTAGGTTAGAAGAGATTTGTTGCGCATACATTGTACGCGAGTTTGTGGAGGAGATTTATGAGTCTCTTCCTCCTCGGGCAAGGCATCTAGTGGACAAGGCAGGTTTGCTCCGTTCTTGGGAGCGCTAGGAAACTTCCAACTTCTTGAGTATTCATGAGGTGTTGTGAGAGTATTGGTGGGACACCACCCATACCTTTGTTTTGCTTGGGAAGAGGCAACCATGACACCAACCGGTTTATTTGCTATCATTTGTGTTCCAACTGGGCAAGGCATATGCCTATCACGATTTGGAGCTCGGGCTCGTAGTGACGAGGTTCATGACTTGTTGGGATTTGAGCACGTATAAGAGTATCGACGAGTTACGCTTCTAAGCGTAAGGGATTGGCTCAGAAAATACCCGTTATGTTAATGATCCGATGATGTGGTACGTGGAGCGAGTCACCCCATTTCGCTCTTCTTCCTAAGCTCTACTCTATTTGCAAATGCTTCTTGGCTTTGTGCATATCTTTATTGAGTTGTCTTCGGGACCTATATCAGTCTCGGTATGATTGGGGATAGGCGGCCTAGCCGAAGTTGTATTTTTGCATGGATCGAGGCTTGTATAATGAGATGACTAGCTCGACTAGTTTCTTATTGCTTGGGAGGTAAATACCTTGTATTTTGTTATCTTTGTATATGTATTTGTATGTATATATATTTCAAACATTTTGCTAAGGGGAAACCTTGTTGGAAGGTGTGGTTTTATTCTTTGTTCGGGCGGATGCCTTTCAGGTGCAAAGTGTTACATCAAGCTCCTCCTTATTTATTAGGTATAATGACCTAAATAGGATTCCTCTTCTGGGGAAACCCTTTTGATGTCCTTGACTTCTA
>CM028383.1:86233394-86295266 GCA_013146195.2 Codonopsis lanceolata
TAGGCGAGTTGCCTTGAGAGGCGATAAGAACAACTTGATAAAGGGTCAAGCCAGGAAACGCCTTTTCTTTAGCTTATGGGTCTGATGCTATGACCCCAGTAGAGATGTATTTGCCCACTCATAGGGTCTTAAATTACAATGCCGGTTCTAATCACACAACTCGAACATCAGATTTGGATCTGTTGGAAGAAAGACGGCTAGAAGCCAAAATGAGGATGGCCAATTATAAGCACGAGCAAAAGCTCACCAGCGATAAGAGAGTTAGGTGGTCGATCATTTCTTGTGGGGGATTGGGTCCTTCGTAAGATTGAGGCCACGGGCCATCGGTGAATGGGGAAGTTGTCACCAAGCCCAGGAAGGCCCTTTTCAAGTTCGAGGTATTAAGGAGGGCACATACATGTTGCGAATAGAGGATGGTGATGAGTTGAAGCATCCATGGCATGCGGATCATTTGAAGAAATACTATTGGTAATTGATTTGCAAATATGTAATTGTTTGATCTTTTTCTTTCGTGATAAATAGTAATGATGAAACTCAGTTGTCTTTTCAACCTTGTGTTTGAAAAGTGAGTTTCAAGTTAAATCCTTTCAAGTCTTTGATCGAGCATAAAGGTCTTGATGTTCAGGAAAATTTGGAGGGATGTTTCCAGTTGATCGAATAACCCTTTATTACGAGCATAGAGGGCTCTATGCTCATAAGGGAGGGGCATTCGAGTTTGGTTAAATGTTGATCACTTTTTAAGGCGAGTTAAAGATGATCGAGTCCTTTATTACGAGCATAGAGGGCTCTATGCTCGTGAGGGGCATTCGAGTAAAAGCTTAGCCAAATGATGATCGCTTTATAGCGAGTAAAAACTTGGTTAAATGTTGATCGCTGTAAGAGCGAGTAAAAGGCGATTTTGTCTGGCTAAAAGCTAATATCATGCAGTCATTCAAAAGTAAAGGGAGTTAAAATATTACAGGCAAGGAATTAAAATTGTTTTTGGACAAGGCACGAAGGCCAGAAAGGCGTGCAGGCCTGTGTGACGAGTTCAAGTAGCGGGGGCAATATTATCCTCGGTGGAAGCAACGGTGGGTTCCTCGGTATTGGCAGTGGTATTCAGGATTGTGACCTCATCATCAGCTTGATCCTCGGTGTCATCGGCGGTGGTTGAAGGAGCTTGTGATCGCCAGATTTCTGTCATAAGGTCAGTGACTGTAGTATCGGCGACAGGAGGAGGGATCCATGGAGACAGGCCCTTTGCAGCGTCGGCTTCGGCCAGGCCTTCTAGTTCATCCTCGTTAAAGGGTACTTGGGAATGGCCGGCAGGCGAGCAAGCAAGGGGTTAGCTCCCATTCCGTTGCTCGGGGCTAATCTCAGACCTAGCGAGCTGCCTTAGAATATGATTCATCCCCACAAAAATGGATAAGCTTCACCGTCTACACTGTTGGCAAAATCGGCCGATCTCTTGTAATCTTCAATGATTTTTTGCTTTCTCTCGTCATCCGTCATTGAGCCGACCTCTGACACCATTTGCTCGAGCTTGGCGACAGTGGCGTTGACAGCTTCTAGGTCGCTCTGACAAGTCACGATCGTCGTACCGGCTATGTTGTTGAGGGCAGCTTCCTCGGATTTTTAGAAAGGTTCAATTGGGCCTCAATGTCTTTGCTTTCGGCTTCCACTTGTGAGAGCTCGGTCACCTTGTTGGTGAGGGATTCCTCGCTGTTCTTGAGATCAGCCCTGATGCAGTTGATCTTCTCTTCTAGGGCGTTCTTTTCGGTAGCAAGGTTTTCTTTCTCAGCGGTGAGGGTGTTGTTCTTGTTCAGATTGGTGATGAGGTGTTCGTACATCAGAATGGATTTATTGGCAATCTGTTTGAGATATTGCGAGTTAAAAATGTGGAAAAAGGAAAAATAGTGAGTAAAAGGTGGGCTGTGTTACCTCAGTCAGGCACATGCCCATCTCCCCAATTAGGACCGAGCTGGCCTGGTCGGCATACTTCTTTTGGATCCCACTGTGGTGAAGACGCTTCATCAAACCAAGACCAGCTGTGGCCTGGAAGCCACTTCGCTTGTGCACCGTTATGTTGTTGAGGTCGGGCACGTTAGCGAGCTCCCTAATAAGAGCAGCAGCCTTTGCCTGGTCATCGGGCATTGTAAAGCCTTCCAGTTGCCAAGAGGGAGGTTCAGGGGTGCTCTCGTCAATGATAGCTTTATCTGCCCGGCGCCTATGTTCCTTCGGGCTTTCAGTGGGCTCGATGGTGATGACAGGAGGTGAGACAGCAGTTGGTTCTCGCAGCAGGGGAGCAGGGATGAAGGTAGATGTGGATTGTTCAGGTTGTTGGCGCTTGGTTCCTCGGCTCGAGGTCGCAGCTGGGACTGTTGGAAGATTAATAGCTGGCTGGGTGGACAGGTGTTTAGCTCGTTTGCTCGAGCTCTTCTTAGCAGCCTGCATGAATTTGGTGACGTCGGTCAACTGCCTCATTTCTGCACAAGGCCAAGTATTAGTACCAAGGAAAGCATAAGTATTTAAAATTATTGAAGAAAAGGATGATAAGGTAAACAGTTCAGAAGTAACCAGAAAGTGAGAAGTTAGGCCGGCAAAGGGTTCCGGTGCGAGCACAGTCCTCGCATTCGCTGGGGAATCTATTTCCATGGCAAGAACCCCAGTATGGGTGAGGGGTTTCTTGGTCAATCGTAACCCGGGATTCAACTCCTTCAACGGGGAGGTAGGAGATCGGCCGGCTTCATGGCCGAGGTCGTGAGGTAAGAACCGCCAATCCAAGACAAAATGCCCAGGCTTGCCCTCTTCGAGCTCCTAACAACTTTCTAAACGCCTCAACTATCTTGGGCTCACCAGCTCGGTATGCGTATTTATCGTTCTCGGGGAGACCATAGTCACTAATGTAAGGAGCAAAGGGCCAGCCAATGCTCGACTCAATAAGTAAGGCCTTCCCATCCCAGCCATCGACCTTATTGGGACTGTCGGTTAGAAGCTTGAAGAAACCGTGGTTTGATCGACTATTGATGCGGCCGGTTTTCTTGTCAAGTGATAGGAGGAAGAATTTTCAAAATAAAGTCATATCGGGCTCGAACCCGAGTGATCGGCAGGCTACAGTGAAGGATACTAGGAACCTAACAGTGGTTAAGGTCAGGTCACAAGGAAGGGTATTAGAAGCATTCAGCAGTTCGACGATGAATGGGTCAAGGGGAAGTCGGAGTCCGACTTGGAAAAAGTCAAAATAAAACACCATCCTATCTCCTTGAAAATTGTGGCCTTCCTTATCTAGGTCTAAGTCGAAAGCACGAGCACGGTACAATTTGGGGTCTATACCTAGCGAGTAAAACCAGGTACTCACCTCGTCCTCAGAGTTTAAATCTTCCCACCTGATTGTGGAAGAGGTGTAGGGAGAGGCAGGAACGAACGGGGTCCGGCTTGGTCCGGGTAATGGTTCATCTGTTCGAGGAAGACCACTCGCTTGTTCGTTGTAAATTGGTTGCTCGCTAATCTGTCTGGGCTTTCGCCGACGAGTGATCAGTGGGATCACGTCTTGCTCGCTCTCTTCCGAGGATGAGGGCGAGGATGGAGGCACCTCTCTCGGAGCGCCGTGGTCGTAACACCTGCCTTCAACTTCGGAAACGGTTCCTTCGCTAGACATCCTACAGGAAAAGGAATCGAGAGTTGCAGGTTAGTTTTTGATTGGGTGAAGTAAGGTAAAAAGAAGTTAACTATGGCACTTGGGTTGCGAGATCAGTAAACAGGGTACTGACCATGTTTTCTCGATTCCTTGGGTCTGGGTCATTAATTCGGGAAGAGGCGAAGGCAGTTGAGTTTTGGGCAAATAATTGGTAAAAAGCAGAAAGGGGGTTTATACAGTTTAAACCCTAGATCAGAAAGTAAGAAAAGTGCGATGTAGTGGAATGATGAAGAGGAGACAGCGAAATACCTGGAAAATTTGGTGAAAGTCTTGATTTCGCTCTTGAAGTGCAGCAAGGATGCAATGGGGGAAGCGATTCTTGAGGAAGATCTGCAGAAAAGTTTTGCTTGCTTCGTTTGTTTGCTTGAAGATTGATTTGAATGGCAAGGAGGCGTAAAGTGGTAAAAGGATTAAATCCTACCTTTTATACTCCACGAAGCCACCGGTTGGGAATCAAATCATTGGGCTCAAAGCACGAGGCGCAATGAACGAGGCCGCATTTAATGGGCCTAGGAAGTTGAACCTGCTTTTAGAACTGGCGGCTGACGGTTGACGGCTGACGCTTCGTTCTCTTTCGAAACGCTTGTTCAAGAAGCTTTAAGAATTTCCGCCAATCTAAGTTTTGGGTTCTCAAATATTCGGGGAGAGCTACTTTGAGATTTTTTGGATCCTCCTCGTCATGAGCATGAATACTCGATAAGACAAGGAGTTGGGGGCTACTGAGCTGCTCGGCCCAATTAGGCCCAAGCCAGGAGCCACGTGTCAATCGTGTGTATCTTCCGAGCAAGCGAGCAAACATGTTACGCTAGCAATCAGGTAAAGTCTCCGTTCTGGCCGGGATAAATACTTGAGATGGGACCTTAATTATGCGGGCAATATCGATGTGCGGGTAACCTAGCTCGATCGCACTAGTAAGTTGAGGGAGAGAGCAACATTGCTCGATGGAACCAAGTAAGTTATAAATAGTTGAGGATGATCACACCCGGACAATCAAGATACAGTTGAGGGTGGTTACACCCGAGCAATAATCCCGACTACAAGCCATGACAATTTGCAAAAGAGTTGATGCTCGTCAATGGGTAGTTAACTCCAATCATGGGCAGTTAATGCCAATCATGGGCAGTTCATGTCAATCATAGGCAGTTAATGCCAATCATGGGCAGTTAATGCTAATCATGGGCAGTTATTTATGATTATGGGCAGTTACACCTCCGGCACATATAAAAACTTTGTCAAAATTCGGAGAAAGGTATGCGCAATCTTATTCCTTAACCTAAACTCTGTCGAATTGTGAACTCATTATACTAATTCACACGCCGGAGGGCATTTGCAGGGTGTGCCCCTGCCCAGTTCACGTTCATTCTTCTTCATTTCAGAGTTGGGCTCAGAGGAACTACAAGCACGTTGAAAGCCAGGTGCTTGGATTGGGCAGATTCAGTGGGTCCAGATTATCTTGGACGCATCAATATTTAACAATAATGCTAGTACACGATCAATATTTAATATCAAATGTAGATGTTGAAGGGACCTAAGCCTATCCCTCATATGAGGCGTGCGTCCTTGAAGCATCCACATTGCAGGATCTGGGCAAGGTAAGAGAATCCACATTGTAGGATCTGGGCAAGGTAAGAGCATCCACATTGTATTATTTTTTTAAATTTTTAGTGTTATTCTTAGGTGAGAATTGGAAAAACAAGACCAATTCTTAGAGGAAACAACAACCAAAAAATTCTTAGTGAAAAATAAACAAAAAGAATCTTTTTAACGGTACTAACAGCATGTGTGACCGGTTTTTTGGGGTGGGGCAAATGAAATATTTTTTTATTAGGATTTGATAAATTTAATTTAATTTTGTTTTATGTAAGAAGATATGTAAAAATATTGTATAATGAGAATATATATTTTTATGCAAGTAAAAAGAAAAAAAATATGTATAAATAGCCCTATGACCCAAATAAAAAGATATATAAAAATAAGTAACAATCTGGATAGCCTCGACAAACCTACTTCTTGACTTCAACACACAGGTGTTGTTTGGTAGCTAGGATTAAGGTCAGATATGATTTATAAGCCGAGTTGTCTGATGTTTGGTACGTAATAGATGGTCATGATTAATAGCACGAGTTATCCGAATAAAGTCATTATCCCCTTATTATTAATAACAAAGGAGAATGGTAGTATTATTAGCGCCCTCACTAAAAAAATTAAAATTAATATTTATAATCTCAAAACTACCCCCAATATATAAATGACGATTAATAGCTAGGACAAAGAAACACCCAGTCCACTCACAGTCGGCAAGACATCTAGGCAACTCTCATATTCGGATAGGTCTCCACTATAAATACAGTCGAACTTACCTTCCCCGAGCATGCCGAGACCAATGACCTCAGCGGTGGCTGTAGGACCCCATACTTGTGTCATGACAAAGGCCCACTTTTGGCTACCTAATCCTCCAGACATGGAGGTCTCACAACTCCGGCAGAATCAGAATTGACCAAGGAAATGAAATCTTTTCCTATTCATCATCTAACCAAGAGCCGCCACGTCAGCAATATTTTCAGGGATAAATATGAGATATTCCCCTTAATTTATTTTTCTAGTCACTTAAAACATCCACAATGGACACGGTAACAACATTCTAAAACCGGTTTTGGAGATTTTTAACAGAATTGAAGCCCACAGTGGTCTCCCGATACCGTCTCTTCTCTCTCTTCCCAACTGTCCGTCTCCCCCGTTCTCTTTCTTTTTTCTTCCCACGTCTTCTCTCCCTTCCTTCTCCTCAATGTCTTCCTCGTCCTATCTCCCCCCCCCACAATTCATCTCAACATGCAATCTCGTTTTAATTTTCTCTCTTTCGTCTTAAATATTACTTTCCGTTAGTATTTTAGTTAACTATACTTAATGGGAGTTAAATGATACAGTACAAACAAACAACACAACAAACAACAAGGGCCTAGATGAAAGTCCCATTATGTCGTCAAAACCATACATGGAGCCACTCCAAAGGCCTTGGTGACGATCCACACACTAAGGAGCCGCTCCATGCTCCCCTTTCCTCCTTCACGCTGAAACGGTGTCGTTTCCTTAGTCGCCTTGAGGTCTTCTGCGTTGTCTTCGCTCTCAGGCCTCTACCTGTCACGCCATGCACTAAACGAGAAAGAACACTATCGTTTGATCGACCGTTCCTCGCCTATAAATAGAGGCTCCGGCTCTCATTCTCAGCACACACTTAATGCCTCCACATTCACAACATTCACACACACACTCACAAACACGCCTTCCAAAAGTTTCCTCTACCAAAGAAGCCAAAGAAGAAGAAGAAAGTCTCCTTGTTCTGCACCCCGCAGCGAGCCATCCAAAGATCCAGCCTTTCACATACACATAAAAAAGACATCCTTTCCCCAAAAGATATAGGAAGCACAATCAGAATTTTTGAGCGTCTAGTGGGTTAAGCCTTGGCGTAAATACCGGATCAGACATTCGTGTTACTAGACGTAAGAAAAAATTTACTTATCTTGTCCAACATATATATATATATATATATATATATATATATATATATATATATATATATATAGGCATAAACATACATATCCATTACTATACCCAAATAGCATTAAACACAAAGCAATTATTTTCAATATACGCATATATATAAAATATACTTTCCGGACTATACACACTTAAAAGCATGTTAATTTATTTAAACCCAAAAATGAGACCGAAATGGTGAGTTGGGTGCTTAACCCCTTTCCAACTCGTAACCTAGCCTCCGGACCTACACATTTTCTGGAATAATTGATTTTTCTCTGTTTAACCTTAAAATAGTAGTGGCGACTCTATGTATACATATTTAGAGTCCACAACGAGACCAGGAGCATTTCACGATGTTTCAAAGTAACTCGCTTCTCACGCAGGGCGTCGCGAAACGGGGTTCTCGCAAATATATGTAAAAATCTCTAAGAGGACTATAGCTAAAGTTCTTGGACTCTCGAAACATGGAGTTGAAGACTTGGATGTTGAAGAACACAAGATTGCTTGGGAAGCAATGAGAGGCGTCGGAACCAAACAAGAAATGTACCAAATAAATACTCATAATTATCTTTCTTAGAAACTGCATATCATGTCAGACATCTTATTGACAATTGCATTCTCTTCAAGAAACATGTGAAATCGGCTATGTTCATTTTCACTCAGCTTTATGAAAGCATGATTAAGGTTCAAAATGATATTTATTTCAAGAGACCTTTCATGCGCCTGATCTATGTTTTGCTGAGAAGTTTTGATGGAATGGAAGATGAAATCAAGAATGCTAAACTCAGAAAAGTTACCAGGCATCACAAATTTCACTTTGGTACAATTGATGCTACTATTCACTGATTTCAAACTCCACTTGCATACCTCAATATCCAATTCTAAAAAAACCCCGTTGTTCATCAACTTATCTCCCCCTCCAATTCACAAGCCTTCATCTAAGGTTATAAGCCAATTTCAAAAATCAGCCATCCTCCTCTCGAAAAAGGAAGACTACATCAGTATTGACCCCTTCAAATAAATCCAAGCGAAATGAGGAATCATCTCATGTTAATCCCTCAAATGCTTGAGATTAGGAGGAGCAAATGGATTCTTTTCGAGCTTGTGCATTCAACACTCGACTTTCTGAATCTTAGTATATTTAGAGAGCACACTGACGCTCCCAGGGCATATTCGTGGTCGATCTGATATAGGTTCGTAGCCTCGTAGGTGATTAAGATTTCTTTTGAGCTGGTTTTGCAACTTCCAGTCTATCGCCATCACAACTCTCCTTGCCGCCTCAAAAATCAAGGCCTGTGAAATGACCATCCACTTTTCCAGTCTTCTTTTGCATAATACCATTTTGCTTCTACAACTTTGTAGCCCGACCTTCATAACCTTCTCTAAGCGCAATATGCCTGGTACAAGGGCAATATGTGTAACTGTGGCGACCCGACCCGGGCCCGAGGTGGAACCGAGGGTCAGACCGCCCAAATAGGAGGGAAACAAGTAAACAAACAACATGCAAGGACTTAATTAAAGAAAACGACGTGACGCAACATTGGAGACGTAGCACGCCTCGGACCTAAAAGGCCGGTATTTTTAAAACTTTTCAAACCTAATATAACAGTTAAGCAATTAAACCAAGTCATCGGCGACACTACATGCCGGAACCCAAGCTAACAGTTTATGGACAAGAATTAAATAAGAGCTAATAGGATGCTCAGCGGAAGACTTATACGTAGTGAACTACTAAACAAGATAACCAAGCTCGGCTTACACAATGCCGGCATAAAAGAGGTTACAAGTACTACAAGTGTTAAAACTACTAGTAGCTAATAAAAGTAACAAGTTCAAGTTCTATACAAATTCCCAAGCATAGTCTAATTGACTTGCTTTAACCCATCGTCCTTGCAAAATAACAAAAGAAAGGAAGAGGACATCTAAACCACCTCTTCAACTGCAACGTCGGACAAAAGGAGGAACAAGGCACGAACACCGCGAGCCTCAACGAGAAGGACCTGCTTTGCTAGGATCTAAAGCAGTAAAGGGGAATGGGTAAGTCATAAAGACTTGTAAGCTATCAATCATGCATGTCATGGCAATATGCAACATACAAGGCAAGATATCGTCACATAAGCATAGAGATCATATATCCAAGATGCACATTGTTTCACATAGGTGCTCGTAATTAAATCACATAGGATAAGGATATATGGAGAGCCGGGCCGCTACGTAGTTCCTGCATACAAGCGTTATCTGGAGTGTGATGGTGTCGGATGTGTGTAAGTACATCGACCTTCCGAGGAGATGCCTGGGATAGACACCAATGATGCTCGTATTGATTACAGCAAGGGAGCTACTTCCCCACTGTGGCCACAGTAGAGGCGTGTGTGAACAAGGACAGGATGCCAGCTGGACTCATGCAATGCCAAGTAGTGTTTACTTAACAAATTCTCAAGTATGGAACGAGGTCGACAAGAGCGATCTCGTTCATGACAAGTAAATATTCTCATCAATAATCAAGCAGGATTGAGTTCGACAAGAGCGAACTCAACATGTCAAATAGGCATTCCATTATATGACATCAAGAATCAAGCATGGTAATCAATCCAAATTCAAGAGTCTAGAATTATCATTCTTAGTGAAACGTGTTTAGAACGTCGTAGGGATTGATCATTGAGCCGGTATTGTTCAATGGCTCACTAATTTTGACTCCGTTGAGTCGTCTCTAAAAATTCATCCAATAGAGTTTAAATGCTAAATGCATCCTAAACCCTTTTCTAAGTTCTCGTATAGGATAGACTAGGCCATTAATCCACTTAACAACCATAGTCAAGAATTATCAATAATTCATAATTCATGGGAACTTTAGAATCATTATATCAAAAGTTATCAAAAGCCAATGGTCCAAGAACATTAGTTATTCCTAGGAAGACATAGAACACATTTGATTCTAAGCATAGGACCCAATCAATAGGATGAGCAATTCATAGCATATGAAACCCTAGAATTCATAATCTCTAAGAGTTGTCAAAAATCATTAGTCCAAGAACAATAGTTGTTCCTAAGGAGGCATAGAACACATTTAATTCTAGGCTTAGGACTAAATCAACAAGATGAACATGTCATTCAAAAATCTCACAAACTCAACTCATCATCAAACATGGCATGGATATGGTAGAAGCATGGGAATCATGAGAAGAGGGGGACATGGCAAGTCTAGCATACATCCTAAGGGGAATCAATAGCTTACCTTTCACCAAGGAACAAGATGGGATGAGCACAAACCAATCAGTTGAAAATGATCAACTCTTTAAGCTCTACACTTTTGATGAAGGTGGCTTGAGCAATGGAAGAAAGGATGATGGAGAACCAAGAAGGTAGCTTCAAGAAGCCATGGAAGAACTTGAGAGAAGATGAAATCCCGTTTTTTAGAGAGTGAGGGAGAGAAATGAGGTCAAACATCAGATTTGTGGTGTTTAAAGGTTAGAAAACTTAGTGGGACATGTGTCACTATGTTGTGGTTAGTAAATATCTGATTTGGGGCTTGCTTAATCCACTAATGCACTCACTAATCCACTCTTAAAACTTGTTAGAAATGTTAAGACATAAGTAAGGAGGGTTAGTGAGGTTTAAGTGAGGTTTAGAAAAGGTTTGGATAGGGGTTTGGGTGCCATAAGTTGTACAACAGCAAAACAGGGGAAAAATTCCGTAGGTAGCTCCCAGCAGTTGAGGCGGGCGCCTGGAATGCTGCAGCTAAGTTCATGCCCATTTTTTCATAAGTTACTGGACAGTCAATATTGTAAAATCGACCATAAATCGCTCACAACTCCAAATGAGGTGATTTTTGATTTTTCTGAAACTAGACTCATTAAAATATATTTTAGAATTTTAAATTACTCCAGTTGGACTTATATTCATCAAGATATGGTTACAACAAAAATCAAGTACAGAAGTTGTTTTCCTGAAAAACTGAATTCTGGCACAGCCGTAAGTCAAGACCTAATTGAGGTATTTAGACACCTTGGAAAATTACCAAATTTTACAGAGAGTAACCTAACGTATGAAGGTAAAACCTACTAAATTTTTAGAAAATTCTATTTAGTGGATTAGTACCAGAATTTTCCCGAAGTTTGCCCAAAAACATGACTGGTCTGTGAAGGAATAAATTGGTCATCTTATAACCAAAAGCAACAAGTCTATGAATAATGAT
Source organism: Codonopsis lanceolata (assembly GCA_013146195.2). Classification (NCBI taxonomy): domain Eukaryota; kingdom Viridiplantae; phylum Streptophyta; class Magnoliopsida; order Asterales; family Campanulaceae; genus Codonopsis; species Codonopsis lanceolata. The sequence continues at coordinate 86,244,803 of CM028383.1, forward strand.
GCAAGAATGATAAATAATATTACACTTGGTCTAGAACTCAAATGAACTTCTCGCAATTTTAAAACACAAACAATACGAGCAACAAAGGCAATCCCGAGAAACCCTAAGACTCAAACGAAGTAATAATGCTTCTAAACTCTCAACCAAGCCTACTATGATCAAGATGAATGTTATAAGTTATTTATGAAAGGTAATAGCACTCCAACAAGACTTGGTTAAGTGCTAACATGCTAAGGCGAACACTCAAATCACAAACGGCAAGGTATGCAATGCATAGAAGGCATTCAAGCGGCTATGAACGTAACAACTCTAATGCAAGCATGACATGAACAGAATGAAGTCTTTAACATGTTAAGGCATACATTAAGCATGTTATAAATGTACTAAGGCTCTAGTAGGACTTAGTTAAGTACTAAGATGATACACGAAGCAGTTATAACAAAGTATGCAACGTATAGAACGCATACAAGCAACTAAGATCATGGTTGACTTAATGTGAGCATGGTATGAACAATATGGACTCTAAAACATGTTAAGGCACATAATGAACATATTAATCAAGTATAGAAGACATGTTACACAAGTAGGGTTTGGGTTCTCACAGTAACACCCCAGATTCTTGCATGAACATTGTGTGCTTGCCTTCATGCTTTCTTGTTGATTGTGAGCATGTTTACTTAGTCTATATATGTTTTAGAATCACTTATAATTCATTCATGAAGCTCTTAACATGTTTAGAATCGTGTTTGCATGCTTGTTGAATCGCCGGTTGAATTGCTTGTTTAGTTCTCCTTCTTTTCCTCCTTCGTTCGGATTGTTCGGGTGTTGTTTGAGGGTGCTTGTGATGAGTTTTAAACTCATTTTTGTTGGGGTTTGAAACCCCATTGATTTGGCTTAGTGTTTGGGGGTCTTTTAGGTTGAGTTTTGAGCCATTTTGGGTCTGTCGGGCTTGCCCTTGCAAGGTGGAATGACCTTGCCCCCGCAAGGTAACCAGAAATTTGGAGGTTGTGCATCCTGAGAGCATGCGGTCGCAAGGGGTAGGGGACCATGCGACCGCAAGGTCCCCTGTGACGACCCGTCCCGAACCCCAATGCGGAATCCCAAGGTCGTGCCGCCAAGACAAGCTAAAAGACGAACAAGCACCCGCTAAGCGTAGTAGTGCGAGTCCGGAGTTGAACCAACAAACTCTAAACAGGAATGAAAGGCCATAACGGCAAAACCGAATAACCAAAAACTAAAAATATGCGGAAGCAAATCATAAATGGGACCAAAACCTATAGTTTTAAACTAAGGAATACCAAGCTGAGAGACGACTATCTCTCGACAAATCTACGACTCTCGCGGACGCAACATTGCGACGCATAACAACCCATCGGCAACCTAAGGCCTAAGCAACAAGAATACCAACCGATAAACAACAACTCAACGGCTAAGACATGCCGGAGGAATAAATCAACTAAAGAACAAGATATTCAAATCCTAACAATTAAACCCAAGTCTCACGACTATTGTCGTCGGAGATGACAATACTAACCATAATAGAATGAATGAGCTAGAGCATACTCGAAATAACAAGGGATAATTTCTAAAAGATACAACAGCTCGACTAACGAGTCGGCTACCAAAATAATACAATAACATAATACTAACATAGTCTACCCAAGTAAAGTCTACATAACTTTACATCCGTGTCTCACAAATACAAAATAACATAATAATAAATCCAAGCTAAGAGGAAGACCACCTTCTAGGAATTCACTATCCGAAGCCGCCACAGCGTACAACGGGATCGCCGCAAAAACTAAGGAAAACAAACACACGAAATGAGTCATAATGACCCAGTAAGTTACTAAATGCAAATGTATGGCATAGCATATCGTGGCATGGCATAACGCATCAACATATATAAAATCATGGTATCTTTATAGTCTACCAATAATAAACTTGTATCATGTCATCATGTAACATAAACTTCATAAACCACATAACACGTTCTTTTTCATATAAGTGCTTATACCTAAGCACGTAAAACCAATATCTGGGTCTAGCTCTTTAAATGATCATAATCTGGGTTTCATTCCTCAAATGATCATAACTCACCAGTTCTCTTTAATGAGTTCCTCGTTACATTCATCCGACTCCGGGGATGAGAAATGGGAGCTCGATATCGGCTAGGAGCGCTATCGAGACCACATCCCACTATCGGCCAAATAGTGAGGAGAAAGGGTACCAATGCGGCGATTCATAGCGAATGTTTCCAAAGGCCATGAATCGTCCCATTGCCGACAAAACGACCAAGACGCCAGCTGGACTCAAAATCAAGATGATCAAGTAGATTATTTACTTGTATAACCCAATAAGGACCAAGTTCATCATAAAAGAACTTATTAATTCAAGTAGGTCATAATGCTCTACAAAACCAATCAACAATGCACATACTTGTACACACTTAACATATTCAACTAACTTGTAAGTTTAGTTCAAAAACCACGTATTGAGGTATTCATAAACCTCAAGTCATTACCAATTCAAGAATAGCATATAAGCTCAACAATTCACAACATGAGGTCTACTAAAGTCCTCAACTCAAGATTAAATCAAAGACTACTACTTAGTCTAAGAACCACCACAATTCGAAACTTAGCATTAAGCTTCACTTAAAGGCACACCGGACTTAGCCAAAGTCCTTATAGCCGACATCATCAAAACCCATCTCATGAATGACAAGACTACCTTGTAGTCTAAATCATGAAATACTATCATATGCTCGCGACTAAATTCCTTATAGTGAATTCTTCGAATAACCATTACTAAATAGTGCTCGAGACCATGGGTTGGTCTCTAATACTCGTGCTTTACAAGCACGCTCTAAACAAGTTCCCAATGGGTCTCTATAACATGAGTGTCTCCATAGGACACAACAAGGTACTTGGATACGCACAACATAAGCAAACGAGACCCGAACATCGTAGGGTCTCAACCAAAGGCTTGTTATCACATTATTGACCTTACAATGACTCCGTTGAGTCTTAATTCTACATTCCATTCTTTACGCGTTTCATAGACCCACAACTAAACACTTCCTTCATATATACTACAAAATCCCAAAGTTCCTTCGGGCTTGATTCCCGAGCCCTAAAACCCAAGAATCCATCATAATTATAATCAAACGGAATCCAATTGTCGTAGGATTCCAACCCGAGTTCACAATCACATTAATGAACATATTTCGACTCCGTTGAGTCTAAACACCAAGTTTCATCAATCTCGACATTAACCCCACTTCAACTTAACCATAATTTCTCCAATAGTTCGGGTTTGACTCTCAAGCCTAAAATTCACAAATAAACCCAACATAGATCAAAACCCATTTCCCCCAACACAATATCCTTCAAAACATCCTCTTCAAGGCATTAACAAGTTCATAACTTCAAAATTCACAAATTAGGCATATTACTCCAATGAACTCAAATAACATGTGGACATAATTTCTAGCATACTCATAAGCCTAGAAACACATAATAAAGAGTAATCACACACCTCAACAATCATAAAATTACTCTACAATTGCTCTTACAAGATACACTTCCAAAAATCCCCAAAATTGGGCAAACATAGCATACAAGTGTTCATTGCCCACAAATAGCATATAGATTGTTTTCCTTAGGGCCAATGAACCAAAAATCAAAGGAAAGTAACTTACCTAGCTTGAGTGAAAACTCAAGAGAACACAAATCCGATCGGTGAAGTCGTTCTACTCGTCGAGGGCTTCAAGAATCCGAAGTTTGGAGGAAATCGGGTGGTCGGATCGTCTTGGATTGAAGAGGGAAGAGCTAGGGCTCAAGAGTCTCCCATGGAGCCTCTCTCTCTAGAATACGTATGTGGAGAGGAAGAAATGAAGAGATTTTCAGTAAATTGCAAAGGGTTGTGGGTATTTATACCCCCAAATTAAGAAGGGCACAAGGGACATTTCTCAAGTGCAATTAGTGGAGATTAGGGATAATCAAGCTCTAATCCAACCTTAATTAACTTCTAAATAATGTTAGGACATGTTTAGGGTTAAGTATGAGAGGTTAGGAAGGGTTTAGAGGGGGTTTAAGGAGGGTAGAATAGGTAAAACACGTCACAACTCAAAACAGGGGAAGAAAATCCCGTAACAGCTTTCTGGAAGTGAGGCGGGCGCCTCACTCCCCTCCATGCGGCCGCCTCACATGCTCCTGCACAAAGGATGCTCTCAGTATCTGAGGCGGGCGCCTCAGTCCATCCCATGCGGCCGCCTCGGCTCCTGAACCTCCAAAACTTGGTCTAAACTTGATCTAAATGATCCCAAACTTATGGGCAACCATCCTAAGGTCTAACCCAACTCAAAACAAGTCTAAAACACACCCGAACAACTCCCGAAACAACTCGGAGCGAAACCGGGAAGGGGTGCAACAACGTGCAACCGGGACGACGAACGAACTCGAAATCAAACGAGCAATGAAAGGAGACTTTTAAGGCAAGTCTAAGGGCTAATGAAGAAGCTTAAATACTTCTAGGAAGTTGAATAACAACTTAGGGAAATAAGAATCCCAAAGGAGAGGCGATTACGCGACTCGATTCTCGAACTACGATAGAGGCGACGCTATCTCCAAAACTCCCAAATCTTCGATAGACTTAAGGAACACCTCCAACTTGAAGTCTAATGTATCTAAACATGTTAACAAACCATCTTAAAGAGGTCTAGGACCCAAACCGAGGTCACGGACACAAAACGGAAGTAAACCCTCAATCGCGTCGCATTCCGACTATCGTCGGGTCACGACTTGTGACTTTAGCAAGTCAACAACTATATGGAGTCTCTTAATATTGTTTTGGTCTTAATATGGTCTCTCAAACACATCTAGACCCTCACGCAAACCAAACATACCGTCGACAAGGGAAGAGGTGCAAGTATAGCACGCAAACCGAGACAACGAAGGAGCGGGGCGTCACATCCCCCGAGGCTGGACTGCTCTGTTTCGATGTTTCTTGAATTTTACACCTAAACCCCTATTCAAAACCTTTTCTAAACCCCACCTAAACCTCCCTAACCCTCCTTACTTATACCCTAACATTTCTAACAAGTTTTAAGATTGGATTAAGAGAGCTTTAATGATCATTTAAACCATAAAAATATGATTTTAAGAGACCACAATACCTTGACACTTGTCCCACTCAATTTTTAACCCAATATAAGCCACAATCTGAGAGTTTGACTCTCATTTCTCACCCTCACTCTCCAAAAACGGGATTCCTTTCCCTCAAGACTCTCCCATGGCTTCTTGAAGCATTCATCTTGGTCCTCCTTCATTCCTTCTCCATTTGCTCAAGCCACCTCCATAAGAAGTGTAGAGCTTGAAGAGTAGATCATTTCCTACCGATCAATCTTTCCATTTGCTTTCTTGGGTGTAGAATACAAGTAAGTTACTTCTTTTCTTCTTTGTTTTAGTTCTCATTGACCCTAAGGAAACAAAGCTTATGATGTATGAGGTCAATGAGGACACATATATGCTTCTTACGCCTTCATCTTGTGTTTTGAATATATGAGCTTGTTAGAAGCATGTATAGGGGGATTTTATGTTTAGTAAAGATTGTAATACTCTTTCATCTTGTTTATTTAAGATTATGAACATGTTAGAAATAATTATTTTGTGTGTTGTTTGAAGAAGTGCTACATGAGAATGCCCTAACTTAAGCCTACATGATATGTTGTGAAGTTGTTATGTGTTCTATCCTCAAAATTGGAACCTATGACCTAGATGAACTTAGTAATGGCCTAGGTTGAGTTGTGAAGCACATAGCTTCAATTACCCGAAATTTGGAATTTTTAGTAAAGACTCAACGGAGTTGACTCTAGGGAAGATTTAAACATGTTGAACTCTAGTTTAAATCCCTACGAAGTTTGGACACCGTTTGGTCGAGTTTACTCATGTCTAAGTTGAGTTTAATTATGTGCAATTGAACCCATTGTGATTATTTGATTATGAGCAATTAATTGCCTTGACATGATTTATTGTAGAGATTAATACCCTACTTGGTCGGTCGAGTTCGCTCTTGTCGAATTCAATCATTATTTGGTCTTGACGAGTAAATATCTACTTGTGCATTGCATTAAGTCCAGCTGGCACTATTTGGTTTGATTTTTATGTCAGGGTAGGACGATGCATCGCCTTCACGAATTGAGAGATTCGTGCTCGCTATGGATCGCCGTACCTGGGACCTCACACACACCTCCATTGTTGGCCGCAATGGGGAAATAGCCCCTTTGCCGTAGCAATACGTGCGTCATATGCTGCTATTAGCCGGCGGAGTTCGGTATATCGATGCGAAGTCACGAGCATCGTAGTCACGATATTGGGTTAACAAACTTTATTGCAGGAGCTACGAAGCGGCCGTGCCTTTATCATATCCTACTTGTATGATTTATTTTCCGCACTTACGTGAATAATGTGATAAGTGCTATATGATGAACATGAGCCATAATCGTGATAAATGCCATGCTATAACATGAACATGCATTTTTAGTAACTTACTAAGTCTTTATGACTTACCCTATTTGTTTGTTTTGTTTTCCTTAGATCCTAGCCGAGGAGACGGTTCACGCTAGATTCGCCATACCCGTGTTTGGTTGCTAGCAAGCTAGAAGGTTGTTCTTTTGGGACTTTTGGTAGTTAGACTTTTATTTTGGCAAGGACGTTGGGAAGCAAGTCACTTAGACTTGTCTTGGGATTTTGTGGTTGTAGTAAACTTAATTACTTGATACTTATAATCTTTTGTATGCCGACTTATATGTCGAGCTTGTTTATATGTTAATGGTTCACTACAGTTCCTTCCGCTTAAGCTCTTTTAAAATATTATTGTTGTTGTTGTCTCCGGCATGTTGTGGCCGTTGAGGATATTATATGCATGTGTTATAATTGTAGGAGTAGTTGTTGGGTTCCGGCTGTAACGTCGCCGATGACTTGTTTATTTTAAGTTATTTTCCGGCCAAGTGTAGCCGAGTTGTTATTTGTATGCAATGTTGCGCCACATGAATTTTATTATCCTACTTGCACATGCTTATATTCTTGCTTATTTGGACGGCACGAATTGGGATCTTGCATTGGGGTCCGGGTCGGCTGTCACAATATGGCTTTGTCTCGCTAGGAGACAGGTTTGGTGTCGCCTTGTCCCTCGGTGGATAGATTCGGCTCGTTTACATGAGAGATGAAACAACGGGAGTCAATTTTTTTAATGCTTGATGTTTGGATTTCACCATGTCGTTTGCATAGGACAATGAGTAGCTGAGAAAAACTAGCATTTCCCGGCAATAGAACCGCAATGGAACTGCCAAAAGTTTAGTGAGCTCGTCAAATGTCCACATGTGAAGCTGAATGGTGAGATGACGGGATGACAGTGGTGGACGCAGAAATTTTTCCAACCGGGTGCACAAATTTAATAAAGTTTACAAATCATAATTGTCCCCTACGTGTTTTCATATTTTGAAAACGTTTAATTACATCATCATTTGTAACACTTTTAAGCAAATCTTTTTCAATAAAACATACAAGACAATCATTTAAAAATTGATCACAAATTCGGTTTCGTAGATCTATCTTGACAATATTCATTGTAGAGAAGCATCTTTCCACGCTTGCTATTGCTACTGGCAAAATCAATGCAAACTTCAAAAGTCAACACACCAATGGGTACGACAAGTATTTCCGTGTTTGCACAAGAAATGTTGATAGATCAACAAGCCCCTCCAATCTACTGAATATGTCATCTGATCGCAAATCCATAATGTATGTCTCTAGTTGATTTTCAAGCATCATACAATCAACTAGAGAGAAGTCATCCATATAAAACTGAGCCATTCTTACCAATTTTGCTTTATTAAAATCAACAAAATCATTACTTGGATTCAAACAAGCAACACAAAGAAGCAACTCAGAATTGACCTCATTGAATCGATCATTAATCTCTAAAATTTGCTGATCCATAATGGCATTAAAACATTCTACACGATAATGAAAATCGTTAGTAATGTTTGTCTTATGTCGAGGACGGTGACGATTAACCTATTCAGAATTCATATCCACACAATCAATCTTGTTCTCATTACAAAAATCAGTTATCTTGCCTAGAAGATATTCTCATCCATCATTTCTTGCTGCTTGCAATTTCTGCCTAGTTACTTTAACAAGTGTCATAACATTCAAAATATCTGTATCTTTCCTTTGCAAAGCTAATGACAACTCATTTGCGAACGAAAGTACAGTCAGTATCAATTGCAAATTAAAGACAAACTCAAATGATTGCAAATATCCCAATAAACCAACTGCTTGTGCTTTTTTCGATGAATCTGTAGCATCACACAAAACAACTTCAAGAACTTCAATAACAGATCGAAGAAAACAAAGCAACCAAGTTCAATAATGATTGATAATGAGACCCCCAACGTGTATCTACAACTCTCTTAACACTTAATTCTTGATTTAATCCCTTCCCCGTCTCAAGCAAACCACTCTCGATTCCTTCCGCCACTTTTTCTGCGTGTTTTTGTCGAATAATGTCTTTACGCTTACAAGATGCTCCAACAACATTTAATAAAGAGGAAATCATGTTTAAAAAGTCTGCAATATCAACATTTTTCCTAGCCACAGCAACAAGAGCTAATTGAAGTTGATGAGCAAAACAATGAACATAATATGCAGATGGATTTTCATTCATAATCAAAGTCTTCAACCCTCCGAATTCACCGCTCATATTACTTGCACCATCATAGCCTTGACCCCGAATTTTCATCAAACTCAAACCAATATCAGCAAACACATTATCAATAGCAGATTTCAAAGACAAAACAGAAGTCTCCATCACATGCACAACACAAATAAACCTCTCTTGAACATTTCCACAAGACTTAACAAATCACAAAACCACAGCCATTTGTTCTTTGCCAGATACATCACTAGACTCATCCACCATTAATGAAAAAAAATCATCTTTGATCTCTTCAATTATTTTTCGTGTTATCTCTTGTGCAAAACAATGAACAGTATCCTTTTGAATGTGAGGAGATATCATTTGACAATTTTTTTGAGCATTTCCCATAACAACTTTACGAACAGAATTTTTTTGATCAACACAAAACTTAATCAATTCAAGAAAATTCCCTCTATTTGAAGAATCTTCCGTCTCATCATGACCACGAAAAGCCAACCCTTGGTTCAATAAAAATCTACAAGAATCAATTGAAGCACATAATCGAATTCGATAGTCATTTCTCACTATGTCTGATTGTCTATGAAGAGCAACCGCAATAGATTGTTTTTGTCTCATTAAATCCTCACACTTCTTTACAGACATATTATGATTACTATTTACCGCACCAACATGGACATCCAACCTTTCTTTTTTATTCCAAGCACAAAAGCCTTCACTTATAAATGTTTCACCACCACCTTTATTACTTATTTTATCTCTAAACAAATAGCAACACAAACAATATGTTTTATCTTCTTTCGTGTTACACTCTAACCAATTAGCATATTGATCAAACCAATCCGAATTAAAATGACGCAATTTAGTTCCCATTTGTTTTTGAGGGAAATCATGGCCACGGGGTTGACAAGGTCCCTTCAACAAATAAGCTCTCCTAATTTCATCAATCTGGTTGGGGCTGTATTCAAATATCTTTTTTCTTTATGAGGGATCTGATGGAAGACTATTCAAATCAACTAATTCTTTCGTAGCTGAAGTAACAGGAATAGACTGAGACCGTTGATTACCAACAGATGAACTACTAGATGCACTACGTGTTCCAAATTCTTCTGCTAGTTTCCGTTTATAAAATTTCTCCATAATCATTAAAACCAAATTCCTTCAAATCAACCACAATTTGGAAATCTACACAAATAAAACAAAAAATCTCATAAATCAACTAATTCAACCCCCAAATTAAATTGCCCTAATTTCAGATTAAATAAATAAACTTTTCTTATCCAGATATTGAACACACAAATTTAGTAAATAAAGCAATATTATATAATATCATCTATCACAAATTCACAAATCACAATTCACAACAATTACATAAATTAAATACTCAATTAGAGTTATTTCAAATTAGGGTTATTTTAAAATTAGGGTTATTTTAATTTTTAAAATTTAAATCATAATTATAATTTTGAAATTCATACAATCATACTTTGATTTAGACAATTATAATTTAGAAATTCACAATCACAAAACACATATGACATATTCACAAATTATAATTATAAAATATAAATTCACAATTCACAAATAAAAAATCACAATCACAATTAACAATCCAAAAGTCAAAAAGGAAAGTGGGAAACTAACTGAGTAAAGCTGTAAAGTAAAGGGAAAGGGTAAAGGGGCTAGGTAGGTAGGGATAGGGGGAGGTGAGATCCAGCAGCAGATGGATTGGAGAATGGATCGCCTCTCGCCAAGATTCGCCCGTGAGGCCGCTGACCGTCATTCGCCGTCTGAGGACTAGGAGACTGGAGAAGTGGAGAAATTGAGAGGGCTGGGCGACTGCCGACTAGGCGAGACTCGAGAGGCTGAGAGTTTGAGACTTGAGAAGGATCAGGGAGACGGCAAGGACGGGGGGAGACTCACTGACGACTAGTCAAGGGATTTCAAATTTTGGGAAAAGGGTTTTGGTTTTTGGGTTTCAAATTTTCACAGGTAAGTAAAAATAAATATCTTTTATTCAAATTTTCTCCAAGTGGGGGCAACTGCCCCCAGACCATTTCTCTTCTGTCCGCCTCTGCGGGATGATCAGGGTGTACCGTGCAATCTGCTAAGTTAAGAGCACAATTTGGGAGTCATGGTTTAGTCTAACTTCATTTTTTTTAAGTCCTTCGTTGTGAGAGTAAGTATTCATTCTGGTGATAATATAGGTAATCCGGCAGTATTGAATGATCAAAGATAGAGTAACTGCATGAGGGTTAGAGTAGTTGTAATACATTATCCCACCTCGGGTAAGTTTGAAAATTATGTTCAATTTATAAGTGGTCACACACTATCTTTGGATACCAATATTATCCATTAACTTTTGGGTCGACATGTGGTGGGCCTGATAACCCAAGATGTTGTGTGCTCGCGGCCGATGGGCGGTGTATGGATTATCCTTAACGGACTAGGCTTTCGGGTTCGTGATTATGGACTACCCTTAGCGGACCGGGTTTTCGGGTTCCGGGCGTTACACTAGTTACGAGGATTTAAGACATAAGTGACTAGAGAAATAAATTAAGGGTATCTCATATTTATCCTTGAAAATATTGTTGACGTGGCAGCTCTTGATTGGATGATGAATAGGAAAAGATTTCATCACCTTGGTCAATTTTGATTCTATCGGAGTTGTGAAACCTCCATGTCTAGAGGATTAGGTAGCAAGAAGTGGGTCTGGTCATGACACACGTATGGGGTCCTATAGCCACTGCTGAGATCATTGGTCTCGGTATGCTCGGGGACGGTGAGTTCGACTGTATTTATAGTGGAGACCTAATCCGTATATGAGATATATGAGAGTCAGAACGTAGGAACGTAGCGTTTTTAAAACGTAATTTTTTTATTGTAAATATGTTTGGTAAACTATTTCAAAACGTTATTTTTAAAACGCTACATTGAAACACTTTAAAAAAATGTTTCGTTTTTACCAACGTTTTTGTTAAACAAGTATTATGTCTAGATGCTTGCCGACTGTATTGTTCATCGTGGCTCCTTGTTGACTAGCCGAGATAGTTAAGGCTTAAGAGCATCCACAATGGACACCGGTAACAACTCTCCAAAACCATTTTTGGAGTTTTTTAGCAGAACTGAACCCACAATGGTGTCCCGATACCGCTCCCTATCCTTATAATCTACTAAAGGTCTCGCGACAGATCGAGAGACGTTTACCGTGAATAGTTACTCTTCATCCTTCTTCCCAAGTCCCAACCGTCCGTCTCCCTCGTCTTCTCTCTTCTTTCTTCCCACCGTCTTCTCTCTTCTTTCTCCTCAATGTATTTCTCGTCCTATCTCCCCCACACCATTCATCTCAACAACAATCTCGTTTTTCTTTCTCTCGTCTTCGTCGTTCTTCTCTCTTCTCCATCATTGAGCAAAATAGGAATCTGGAGAAGAATTCTTCTAGTATCTACACCGGATTTAGGTCGATTTCTCTTCGTTCCACAACTCTCAGGTAATTTCAATCTCAATTTCTTCATTTTCTAGGTTTTTGAAAAATTGTGTTTGGTTGCTGTTAACGTTACCTTTCTCTTTTTTTTTTTTTGCCCTTTATAAAATCTTGTCTTTGGTGGTTGTTTTCTTAAATTTATTACAAGTCTTGCTCAAATGTAAATTAAAATATTTGGATTGATGGAAATCAAGCATAAATATTATTTGCCTTCCCAAATCATTAAACAAAGTCCATGGCACCATAATCAGTTTATCACCAACAATCAAGTTAGTATACTGGAAGATATGTTTTTAGGAATTAAGAGGACTTGGTCGAATGAGAAACCTTTAGGGTGAGAATTGAGATTAATCATAAAATAATTCATTGATGGTTCAATGAATTCTCTCTTTCTTGATATGGGTCATAATATATGTATCTTCTTTAGTTCCTTTTATGTTGCAAATGGTTTAAAGTACCCTCAAGTTTTTTTCCCCAGCAATGGAGTTGAATATGTTAAGTTTTATAGCTATGTAAGCCTTTGTAGTTTTAGTGTTTGTTGAAATGTCTATTTAAGAAACTTAGTGGGGGCATCAGATTGAAAATTTGCAGCTGGAAGGAAAAATTGATGCAAGTGGTCCTAAAATGTCTATTTAAGCATGCACTTGCTTTAAATTTTTGAAATAAGCCTAGTCTTAGATTTCAATTTGGTATATGGAGTATCATTCTTTATTTACAAGTGTTGTTATTGACGGCCCTTTTTCTATATTATGTCTAGTCATGAAACTATTTGATAGAAATATATGAGTTCCAACTTTTGATTGCACCATTCCCCTTTCTCATGCCACGATGGTCTGGTGGGGTTCCATAATGCAGGAACTCAGATTTGACTCTGAAGAAGCTGTCCATATTTTGGATGTTTTGCCAATATCTGTTGATGTTGGGGACTACATTTTTACGTTTGAGGTACTCAATTTGTTCTTTGGGTTTCTTAATGAATTAAAGCTGTTTTACCTCCATGTTTTGACAATTCTCTCTCTCACTGGTTTCTTAGATTGTACTACATGATCATGAGCAAGGGAAAATCTATGTGACTGGAGGCCGGACAAAAGTGCCAATATATATCACTGGAGTCGTCAAAGTTGATAATGCAAAAATTGCAGTACTTGAGAGTGACCTTGGGAGTGTAGAAAGTCAGAAGAAGTATGTTATTGTATCTAGAATGTGAAATCCTTTTCTCTTTCTGCGGGTTCTGTATAGTTGTTTCCTTTGAGAATTTAAATGCGTTTTTCCAACTTTTATCCTACACTTTATAACAAAGGCATGGCCAACAACTGAAATCAATTTTCTTTTTGGAAACTTTTTATGTACATGTCCTTTGGAAAAAATCAATTTTCTTTTTTCTCATATGTGTAACTGCTTCTGGATTCTGATATATCTCAGGCTGTAGAAAAAAATATAAAAAAGCTTCCAAGAACAAGTCGTCGTAGGACCGGTATGAATTACTTAAAATGGTTAAATTTATTTAGAAAGTCTTCCATGCTGGCTCGAGCCAGTTTAGGCATTTAATAATTCCAAAAAGATGATGTTGAAGTAAGGACCAGAAAAAATGGTGTATGTAGACTGCAACTACAAGAAGATAAGTGTGATCATAACAATGAAAATGCATCATATTGAAGTGTTGACAATTTCACCGATATCTACATGCCAATATATTGAATATCCTAGCTCTCACTTCATCTAACTTGTGCTACTGTTTTAGAGCTATTTTGGGACAGTTTTGCTACTGTTTTTGGGCTGTGTTTGTTGTTGTTTTTGGGCTGTTTTGCTGTTGTTTTTGGGCAGGTTTTTCTTGCTGTTTTTCGACTATTTTGCTTCTGTTTTTGAGCTGCTTTGGGGCTGTTTTTGGCTGGTTTTTGCTGCTGTTTTTGGGCTGTTTTGCTTATGTTTTTGAGCTGTTTTGCTCTTGTTTTTGGGCTGGTTTTTGCTGCTGTTTTGCAGTTATTTTACTGCTGTTTTTGAGATGTTTTTGGGCTGTTTTGTTGTTGTTTTGGGTTGATCATAGAATGGAGGAGTTAGATGCAACAGAGCAATCCACTAATGATAAGCGCTTAGGCCGTAATGATCGCCAAATTGCTGGCTTTTGGAGTTATGTATTTCAAATCATTTTCCAGGTAATTAAAAAAACACAGTAATATGCAATAGTACTATCTTTTAAGTGTTTGTTAACATTGATTAATTATGTCTTTTTTTCTCAACAGATGAATGCAAGGGCGGTTGTGATTACAGACTGCGTCTTCTGGTTTATAATTGTTCATTTCTTACCATTAAAGACTACAATTTGAATTTTGTAAGTATATAATATCAATTGGATCGCATGCTGCTTCTAGGTTGTAATTCGTTTATCAAATCAATTGCAGTCTTCTGAACAGTGTTTTTTTTTAAAAAATTGTTGCAGTTGATTATAAATATGCACACAATTAACGCAGTTTTTCTAATTGGTGACACCGCATTGAATTGCTTGGTAAGTTTGATGTTGCTTAATAATTAATATTATCAACTGTCCGATTTTGAGTTTCTGATTAATTGGAACTTTGAAATTACAACGATTCCCTTGGTTTAGAATTGCATACTTCTTCCTTTAGATGGCTGTATATGTCGTTTTCCAGTGGATCGTGCATGCTTGCATCTCAATATGGTAAACTTAATATCATTATATATCCTAAATTTGTTTGCCACCGTTATACACTAACTAACTGATTGTAATATCAATGAATATCTCAACAGGTGGCCATATCCTTTTCTAGATCTGTCATCCTCATTTTCTCCATTATGGTATGTAGTCTGTATCATAACAAACAGTTTATCACTTGTGTTTTATATTGAAATAGTTGAGTTTGGTTGGTTAAAACTTACAAGAGCTAATTAATTTTTGTGACAGGTACTCATCAGTGGCATTCTTGCATATACCGTGCTATTCCATTTTTGCATTGGTAATGAAGTTGAAACACCATCTTTTGTCCAAATGGTTTCCCGACTCCTATCAGTGTCCACACTAATCGAGTTTCAATTCGTGCTAAGAGCCACTCGTAGTACAGAGACGGAGAGACCGATCAACGGACATGACCCAAGTTTAAATGTGTAAACAACTTAATTTATATAAAAGAAACTGAAAAATATTGAACGTGTAGATCACACAATAATGTAATTGTTATGTAATCTTGTACATTCATTTGTCGAAAATATTTCTTACACATATAAGTTTTCTCGTTTTATTACATTAAGGCAATGCATTTTTGAGATTGGTGCGTAATGTGCTTAAAACACAACCAAAGAGCAAGTTGAGTGTCAAAAGCCAAAACTTGTTTATTATATGAATCCAATTCATGTTTTTTTGTTATATCATGAATTGAGTGTAAAAAAACATGAATTGGATCCCCCTTCTTTTTGTTATATCATTATCATCGTTAACTATATATCAATCAAATAGAAAGATACTTATTTTATTATATGAAATTTATTTACATCGAATTATTTAGAACCAATAAAAATATTTGATTAATATACGAGAGGATAAAAAGTAATTAATGTTTATACATAAATTGTCTTTAAATTAACATGCATATTTAGATAAAAAAAATCATTGAAATTGCTAAACCACACAACATTTTTTCATAAAATATAAATTCATAATATAAATATTTTATTCAAATTGTGATAGGAAAATAGAAATAAAAAGGATAGAAGATATATTGGTAATTAGGTTTGTTAGTTGAGATTTGAGAGATTTTAGGTTTTTGAAGAGTTATATAGAGAGTGCTTGTTGGAGTAAATTCTTTTATAGAGAGTTAAAAAATATAATTAGAACAAAAAACGAGGTGTTTGGAGAGTGATTTAGGGAGTTGTCATTGTGTTGCTCTGAGCTCAACGATATGCGGTCACGGGTCAAACCTGCAATGATGTGTCAAGTGTCAACTGAGGTGGCTTCAAGGACCCATGCCACGTGGGAGGGCTTGGCTTAGGTCCCTTCAACATCTACATTTGATATTAAATATTGAATGTGCATTTATTGTTAAATATATATCTTTCTATAATTAAAAATTTCAAGCATTGAATTTTTAAGTGGACCGAAGGGAGTAATAATTTTTACTTTAGGAGAGACAATGATTACTCTTTTCGTTCGAAAATATATATCATTTTGAAGCTTTTTACACAAATTAATAAAATATATTATAAAGATTAAATTGTTTTTATTTACTTACTTTAAACATTAATGAGATATTTTTTGATATTTTTGCCTAAAGAGTCAAGCACAAGTTACATAATCAATAAATATAAGTTGAATTGCAAAAAAGGGAAAAAAAATTCATTGAAAATTGAAAAGTAATATCTATTTTAGAATAAAAAAACTCTCTCAAAACAACATATATTATGGAACGGATTGAATAGTAAAAAAGGGTGATATTTAACACATTTTTAATTGCATTTGAACTACGGTAGAATAAAATTACATGGGATGAAATGTCTTTTACCGATTAACAAATAACCACCAGAATGAGTTAGTTTTCATGGAAATGCAAATGGATCCACAAAAACAAACTAAGAAGAGATACACATGGTTGTTTCATCAATAATTGTTGTGGCAGAAAGGTAGGTGAAGAGGCTCAAAAAAGATTGAAAGTTGCATTTTTATCAACATACCAAGTCATTGGAGCTCCATCTCCCTTCCCTGCATTGACCAAAATGCCCCTATCAAAAACCCTTTTATTCATGGTGTCACCCAATTAATGTCTCTATAAAAAAATTAATTTTTTAGTATATTTTTTCTTTTCAAACTAGTTTATTTGAAAGAAAATTCAAATCATTTGGGTTGTTTGCATGTAGAAAGATAAATAGTTGATAGGATTCAAAGAATCTGTCGATGCAGCTTGTAATTCAGCTGCATCCGAGTTGTATCGACTAGAAAATCAAAAACATAAACAATGGAAGTCATTAAGTTAATTAAAGCAGTAATAAAACAACGATTTAACAAACAATCTACAAACTATGCTTGTATATCCAGCCCCATAACCAAAAAAGATTTCATTAAAAGAATTATAAGTTTTTTAAACACAAATATGAAATCTACTAAAAATAAAAACCCTCTAACAAGAGATAAGGTCTATAGAGGAAAACCGAAAAACATAAGTATAGAAAACGTGAGATTAAAAAATAAGTTTCCTAAGAAATAGGAATGCAAACAACAAAAACAACGATGTAGCATGAGATAAAGCTGTATCTGAAGCTGCATCCAGTTATCCAGCAAAGCAGAAAAGATCTTTGTTTCTCTCTCTATATGCACTGTGTATTCTCTGTGTATCCTCTGAAGCTCTGTCTTTTCTGCACGTCATACTCTCATATATATATATATATATATATATATATATATATATATATATATATATATATATATATATATATATATATATATTGTAGAAGACCTACAATCAAAATAGGAAACACAAAACTCCAATGTAATAAAGTATTAGGAAACAAAAAAGTTAATTCCCATAATTAATCAAACACATTTATTACACATATTTTGCTACTAAAATATATGAACTCTTTGAGAGCTTTTAGGAAGAGGTTAAATATGGTAACTACTTATCAAAACTTTGGAACCAAGAAATGTATTCAATATGGTAACTTATTACCATTGCTTTTGGACCAAAAAAGCACAATAATAAAATCAATGGAAGAAAATAGAACGACCCTATTTTACCCTTACAATCTTCCCCTTTATTGAATATTTCTAGTCAAATCAAATGACAAGTGTTTTTCAACACCATGAAACATCTAACATGTATTGGTTAGAAAATCTCATCTCCCCTTAAATTTATGCAAGATATAAAATCAGAAATCATCACCAAGCACAAATCAGATATAAACCATATGCATTCACTTGCATTCCCAATAAGCAATCATAGCTTAAACTAACAAGACATAATTATAGGGAATAAGCACGACAAAGCAACACATTATGAATCTACAAAGAATCAGATTCATCGTCATCACCAGAAATAGGAATCATTGATCTCTCTCTCCCTATTTGACCCGAGGAGGAAGAGGGAGAAACAATCTTTTATGAATTTTCAAAAATCCAAGATTTTGAAAAACACAATTAAGTGTTCACCCTGACTTGATCACACCCCTATCAATAACTGAGCACCTCATATTCAAATTCAATATCACTTAGTTCCTCACAAAAATTAGACATCCACTAAAAAAAATTTAACATGGAGATTTTTTGGAAATTGATTTGCATAGTTTATTTTGGGACAAAATTTCACCAAGCTGATATTTTTACCAACAATGCATGTCCTAAATTATTATGCCTAAAAACATGATAACTGATGCTAGGAAAAATAATAAATAATGCAATCACACACAAGTGATGAAGACCAAATCAAATGATGTAGTTCATAATGCAGCTGCATTGGGAGGTGCATTCAGCAATATTGAAATTTTGTGCACTTTTGCATCTTTTTGTTTCTCAAACATAATCCTCTCTCACAAATTTTCTCATTCCAGATTCCATAGGTACTTTATTTCCTTAGTAATATAGATCTACTTTATTTCAAGCTATACAAAACATGCTACTATGAACCTTTCACACTATTTACCAAGGGAGAACATTTTGCACATGATCAACCCATGAAATCCAAAGATTCATAGTACCAAGAGAGAATGACAATAAAACCTTATTCATAGGTAGCTCTTTTATTTTAGGTAGCTTTCACACTTTTTCAAGGGTGTTCATTAGTCTCAAGATCAACACATGAGAACCAAAGTTCCATAATACCAAGATAAGATACTACAATCCTTGTACTTTAGGTAGCTCTTTTCCTATGTGGACTTCAAACATACTCAAGAACTGGGAGAAAGAGTGAAAATCATAAACCAAGACCACAACTGAATTTGAATGCAATTCTCAAGCAACCACATGAGGCACAAACATGTGAAACAATTGATCTAGAGTGTCCTCTAAAAACAAAATGCAATCATGCCTAATTTTTTTTAATTATTTTTTTAAATTAAGTGTAAAGTCAAATGATACACATAACACAAGAGATTTCTAAAGATTGGAAAATCTCTCAAAATCTACTCTTAAAAAAATAACAGAAAGTTGATTTTTCAGTCTCAGCATGTTCAATGCAAATAGTTCATTGTTCAGTCAAGTCTCTAATAAAGTGGTGTCTTATATTAATGAGTTTTGTTATAGAGTGTTGAACTGAATTTTTTGCTATATTGATTGTATTGGTGTTATCACAATACATGGTTAACACATCACTGTGTAGGCCATAATCTTTGATCATTTGGTTCATAAAAGGTGTAGAGTAATATCTAGAAAGCAAGCAATGCAAGCAAAAGATGTATGGACTCTAGAAAAAAATTTAAGAGTTAAAAACTAAATTAAATTAAATTAATTACTAAAACTAGCTAATCTATAAGTAACAAGGCTTCTGTCAAAAATATTATGATAAGCACGTTAATTCGTGAGAATCAACCTTACCTTTTCTCCTTGTGGATATGCCATCAAGAACATTACCTATCACTTGAGAGATTAGATGGTTTTTCTGCATACGGTTGGGAATGTCATGACTTCGATCAGTCACAGTAGGAGTAGATTTAACATGTTTAGTTTCAGTTTTAGCTTCTACAAAAGTTTCGACCAATGTATCTTATAATACAACTGCAATAGAAGCTACATCCAAATTTCGAGAGTTCTCTGAACTTTCAGCTTTTGAATACCGAGGGTCTGGAACAGTGTCTGATTGACCACCTTTAGGATCCCAAGCTTTTCTGAACACCTTTGACTAATGCAGCTTCGGATGTAGCTGCATCCGGTGCTACATCTGGTTACGGGTCAGATATGCTTGGCTAACTTTTTCAGCATAATCTATCTTTTTCAGGTAGCAGAAGGGTTGGATATATCTAGGTTTGTGACAGTAATGACACACAAAGTTTTTCTTTTTAGTTTTAAGTTTTTTTAAAAAAATGGGTTTTTGGAAAGTATGTGTAGGCTGTTTTGGTTCAAAGGAGGATGAAGATGTACCTTCACATTTCTTAACAAATGTTTTTGCCATGAATCCAAGTCCACACTTACCATTATTTCCAGCCTTCAACATATCATCAAATTTGTGTTGACTAAAATTTCACTTTGTCACTGTTTCATTTGCTTTATGAAGTTCTTCTTTCAAATTTTCAAGCTCTACATCCTTCTTTGTAAGCACACACTCCAGTCTAGCAATGTACTCCTTCTAATCTTCTTTCACTTTTTTTGAGTGCTTCATTTGTTAATATTATAATTTTAGAAAAATTATAATATTAATTAGTATTATGAAGAAAGAAACAAATTACAAGAACGGAGGAAGAAGAATTAATTTGTAAAGAATTTGTTGGGCCAATAATTGATCAACACACATGCACACTCGAACAAAGAAGAAAAGGGATCAACTTGTTGTTATGCTGTTATGACACCAGAGACTAATAAAAGGGGGAAAAGATGGGGCGGCACACTGTTAAATTTTTTTTTAAGGCAGAAAATTATAATCTCTCTTTATGAAAAAACCTCAATGACATCCATATTTATAGTACCGAACTAGATTAAAAACTAATAAATAAATCTTTTATGTAATTGGACTT
Source organism: Codonopsis lanceolata (assembly GCA_013146195.2). Classification (NCBI taxonomy): domain Eukaryota; kingdom Viridiplantae; phylum Streptophyta; class Magnoliopsida; order Asterales; family Campanulaceae; genus Codonopsis; species Codonopsis lanceolata. Next base: position 86,265,675 of record CM028383.1, read on the forward strand.
GATTTAGAACTCAACAGGAAGTCATGGTTTAGCCTAACTTAAGTCCACCAATGTGAGAATAAGTAAACATTCCAGTGATAATATTGGTATTCCGACAGTATTGAATGATCAAAGATAAGAGTAACTGCAAGAGGGTTTAGAGTAGTCATGAGGGTTTGAGACTCATAAGAGCAACCACAATGACAACTCCCAAAACCACACTTCAGACACCTCGTTTTCTGTTCCAATTACACTTTTTCAACTCTCTATAAAATAATTCACTCCAATAAGCACTCTCCATACAACTCTTCAAAAACATAAAATCTCTCAAATCCCAACTAACAAACCTAACTACCAATATATCTTCTATCATTTTTATTTCTATTTTCCTATCACAATTTGAATAAAATATTTTAAAATTTAAAATTAAAATTTATATTCTATGAAAAAATGTTGTATAGTTTGGTAATTTCAATAAAATATGTATCTTTCTATGTAATTAATAAATAAAGTTTAGGATGATGATGCTGTAACAAAAAGAAATATAAATGAATTACTTGCAACAATACGGAATTAAGAAGAAAAAGAGGTGGTATTATTCCATTTTCCTTGATACCACTTCCATACAGAGAGACTGGCTTATTGTACATTGAATTTATGAAATAATGTACAGAAAAACACTAAGAATACACAACTGAAAATGATGATTAGTATTCATGGTACATAAAGAGAATTAAGACAGAAAATTATGAGTTGCGCTTAACCAAATAGTTCCCTAATGTCGTTTTTCTAAACCCACCATCCACAAAACCACCTCAAGCACCCATTTTTCCTAAAGAAAATCCAAGTTTCTTCTTAGGGTAAGTCGATCCAAGCTCTCTACACTGATCTTCATTTGGTTTTGTACTTACCAACCCAGTTCCCATAAAATGCAAATATGCCAATGCATCCTCAAGCTTTCTTGGCAAACTTAAAGATGTGGTCAGAAGTTTCATTGATTGTGTCTTTCCTAATCTTTTCTTCGGTGTCTTGTTTAGCTCTACAACACTGAGAAATCTCTATGTGGTAGCCTCCCATGACAACTCATTCTTATGTAAATCACTCGGGGGGGACTGGCTCATCCATCAATTCCTTGTGTACAACTTCGACAAACACCTCGCCGTCCTTATATGTTCGGCAATTTGGGAACAGCTTGAAGAATTCATTCGAGACATGATCAGCGCATACTACTATTTTGCCCATTGCCAGAGCTTCGGTTGTGGTTGTGGAGACCACATTTGTGGTACTTGGATAAAGGAACACTTTGTAGATGTAATACATGAAAAAAGTTAGTCAATAGCTATTACATGGACATCTTAATCGCATAAGATATACAAGTAGCCCAAGTACGTCTTTATAGGAAGAATGGACTTTGGTTACTAAATTTCAGTTTTTGGTTACTAAATTTCAGTTTGGGGACTCCATAAACATTTAACTAGCGTAGTATTCACTATCAAACATTTCAGCTTGTAGAGAGAGAGAGAGAGAGAGAGAGAGAGAGAGAGACCAAGTTAAAAGATGCTAATGAACTAAGATTGACTTATGATAATTTGTTTGTCCAATAAATTTATAAAATATATGTTATCATTATAATATGACATTGTATCATAGGGGACGAAATTGGGGTGTCTACATAGCCCCTCAACAACTGAGTTTTCAAGTGAACGCGAATTCAGATGCAGACGAACGCCATTGATAAGATATAGATTCCCGATTTCGGGACATGCATAACAACAAAAATATTGTTTTTATATATGATATGCATTTTAAAACATGTGTAATGAAAGTCGTGGCATAGTGGAATTCTCCTCCTCTCCTCCTCTTTTCTTTTCTTTTCTTTTTTTTTCTGTTTTTTGTGAATTGAAAGAAATGTGTATTGAAAAGACATATAAATTGAAAGACAGTGTATATTGAAAGACAAGTGTGTATTGAAAGATATATGCATGTAAAAGCATTTATGTATGGAAAAACATATGTATTGAAAGACAGGTGTGTATTGAAAAACATATGTATGGAAAGACATGTGTGTTTTGAAAGACATATGTACGAAAAAGTATGTTGTTGGGTATTTAATTAATTAGTTATTATATTTTATAATTTGTTTATTTTAATTAATTATTTGTTTTGTCTTTCTTGGTATTTACATTAATTAATTATTAATGTCACATCTTTTATAGAAAGATTATTTTAGAGATTATACTTTAATTGGTTATTTAGGGTTTTATATGAATCTTTATTTTAGCAGGATTATGTTTTGCTTGAAACACAAGTCATTGTGCCGTTGTGTTACTCTTTGCACTGCAACAAAAATGAGCATTTACAACGTTTTAAAAACGTGGTAATATGGTTTTCACAACGTTTTGCAAAACGTTGTCTTAACCAACGCTGTAATAAGGTCCCTTCTTTTACAACGTTTTTAAAAACGTTGTGAAAAGCAAATGACAACATTTTTTGAAACGTTGTAAAGTGTAACACAACGTTTTTTTGTGAAAACATTGTGAATAGTTTTACACAACGTTTATTTAAAACATTGTAAATGATATTTAAACCTTTAGCGCAACATTATTAAATACTGTAATTGGTATTAACAACGTTTACTAGAAACGTTGTGAATGGTAAATTATTTCCAAAAAACAAAATAATTAAACAATTATTTGTTCCTTTCCTGTTCTGGCACCTCCATGGGTCAAACTCGACTTCTCATTGCATAGATAAAAACTAACTCATTACATTAACATCCAAATGTTATATCCAAATAACAATTCAAATTAAAACTTAAAACATCATTGAAAGAGTGCCGGGAAACGATGTAGGCATAGGATAAAAATACAAGGTCATTCTAATATCTGCCTCGATGGCTTTACCAAAACCTCAACTACAACCACCAACGGGAAAGCCACCTCCTCTGCCACCCCCATGGAGCACCTCTTCCAGTGAAAGCACTACCTCAACCTCCTCCTCGACACCCACCAGCTTGGGCTCCCCTGCAACAACAAAAAATTAACCAATCGAAGAAAGAAAAAATTGCATATGGATTACATCCATAAGGACTTCTGGATTTCGTAGCAAAATTATTCCACTTCTTATACGAACACGAATACAAATCAATGTCACATATAAGCCAAAGACATGTTCGATATCCCCGAAAGCTCAATAACATGTGGGCAAAGCAAAAGAAAACGATACTATATATAAAACCATAGCATCAGATATGAAATGACTGCATTGGACCAACTTTAAGCAGTTCACTACCACATGAAGTTCGAATACCATGTGATAGATAAAACATAAGAACATACAACATAGAAAAAGGAGCCAAGCTTGTGATTAAAAGAAGAATGAAAGAAAACAGAAGCAAAACCAAAGCAAACAAAATAAAAGGAACTGCAACAATTGAAATGATTTCTGTTTGAATTGGTTTAGGGGAGCCAACGAGTTAAATTGGCAATGAGGTTAAGAGTCGCTCTGTACTTGGCCCAAGCATTGAATTAGTGCAATAGTAGGTGACGGTCACTGTACCATGATCTCAATGCATACAAAATTTTGCTTGACCAAGTAATTTCACTTTTCCTTTTAGTTTGCACCTTTGATGCTTCAGTTAGAAGTCAACTTTCTTTTCTTGTCTAGTTCGTAATGTGAGTCAGTATTTAATAGGATGGTAATCAGAGACTCTCATGCTTTGGCCTGATTAAGAATAGTAGATGGAAAGAGCTATTGCAAACTTGGCTTAAAGTTGGCTCTATTTTCGTTGTGCACTACAACAAAAAAGGGCATTTACAACGTTTTTAAAACGTTGCGAAAGACCTTTTACAACATTTTTGAAAACGTTGTCACAGCCAACGTTGTAATAGCTCATTTTATTCAATAACATTTTTAAAAACGTTGTTGTTTATCATACCACAATTCATTTAAAAACGTTGTGAAATTGATTTTATAATGTTTTTTTTAAAAAAAACGTTGTAAAATTAATATTACAACTTAAACAAAACGTTGTAAAATCAATTTCACAATGTTTTTATAAAAATTTTATCAATTTCACAACTTTTTTAAAAAAATGTTGTAAAATTAATTTTACAACGTTTTTATAAAAACATCATAGTATCAATTTCACAACTTTTTTATAAAAGCATTGCAAAACAATTTTCACAACGTTTTAAAAACCTTGTAAATGATATATTACAATGTTTTTAAAAAACTTTGTAATATATCATTTACAACCTTTTCTAGGAAAACTCTGTAATACATCATTTGTGGAAGAGCATAACATCACTGCGAACTAGTGACTGATTCTGATCATTTTCTGTAATATCCGGCGCGGCCATTGCCTACTACAGCAAGCAGTGACATACATTAATTCCATAAATTCATTATTGCCGTTATTACAATTTTCAGAGATGGTTGGAAGCACTTGTGTTAAGCTGAAGAAAAGCACAACCATGAAATCTGTGTGTTCTAGGTAATTGTGGCAAGAGATATAGCAGTGTTGTGGGCAACCTGAAGAAAAGCACAACCACTAAAAGTTTACTCCAATAGGTTACTAAGGGCCAGAATTTCCAGGCTTACAAGATATAATTGGCAGAGAATTTTCACATCCTTAAAAGTCCACAAATGACCTTCAAGTACAAAAAAGATCAGGCTTAGTATTAGGGCTGTGAACCATTATAATTTTTTTCGGCATTTTGGTCTAGCGCTAAAAGCTTTTCAATCGTCAATGACTTTATACCTAATGTCACCAGCCTCCTTTTCTTTCTCCTGCTCTGTATACTCTCTCTCCACCCGACCACTTAACGCCGACACAACATTCTCATCATCATCCTCCTCCCATTCTTCCCCGTCATCCGACGAACCATCACTTCCGCTTTCAGCACTGTTTAGGATCACATCACATCACAGAGAGAATATGAAATGAATTTAAAAGGATCACGTGTTAGAGCATACATTCCAGCACAAAATTCACGCCAACCAACTTTTGAGTGGCGCCATCATTTCCTGAACTCGAAGCCGCCTTGGCACTTTCTACAACTGTGCCCCCAATATGGTTAGCATTTCCTGAAGTTCCCTTGGACTTTTTAGTTGGAGCTCGCTCCTTCCCTTCAGGGACTTTTCCTTCTAGTTCTGCATTTGCAGGTGTAGTGCTCGGCTTCTGAAATTTTCTAATATAATCACTTTGAGCTTTGCATTTTCATTAAATACATTCTGCAATTTCTCTTCTTGTAGAAGAATTTGTTCTATTAATTTCTTCAACCTAGAATTCTACATGCCAAATCTTTGATCAGTAAGAACAATAGAAAACATAAAAATATATATCCATGTCATTTGCATTTGAAACATCACACAATTACCTTGAGTAAGCTTTGTGGTCGCTGAACTCCTTTCCCCTCCTCCTTTATCCGGGCTTGGGACCGGCACTACAATGCTATATATAGCAATTGCAATGACGGAGTTAAAAAGGGGTTAGTAATAAGCAATGGCGCATGAGTTCCTAAAACACATTTATATTATATAGGCAATGCAATTAATAAACGGAAGCCAATAAATTAGTAGATCCTAACATTTTAAATTACAAGTTTTCATCGATCATATGTTGTTGTAATATTCAAGTCCCTTTTGGTTCACATGCCCACCATACAAACTTCCATCTGCACACCAGAATATAAAGATTTTAGTGTGGAATTAGCATCCTATTGGTCCGAATAATCCCTAATAACTCTAAGGCCCATTGTGAGTCATAGAGTTGTCCCGAGTTAACCATTTTTGCCATAAAATCAGTATATGAAAGTCGTCACTCACTAACAACTGTGAATATGTCTAACCTGCAGCCATGGGGGTCTCCCTTTACCATTATGGATATGATAGCTAGATGCATGAGATCTTCATGTAATTTCACTCACTAACATATGTACATATATATACGTGGTAATATTCTAGGCCACAAAATTGAGAATCTGTAAGAATTCAAACCCATCTCCATAGCAAGGCGCACATCATCCTACAACATGATTACATTAGAACAAAATATTTATGTCAGTGAGCATGAGTATAGTAATCCCAGTTACTTAAGCCTTTGCTGTCATGATCAAAAGCACCTTCAAACTGATAAGCAGAAGTTGCTGCCCCAAACTTGAATCCATCTGGGAAACTGCTTCGCTTCACCCCATACACACGATCATCCACATCAAAACAGTGACTGTTCTTCCTGTATTAACCACATTCTTCACCGCCCTCATGAAAGTTGCAGCTGACCTTGCATCTAATCCACTTGTAGGTTCATCCATGAAAATACTGGAGGGATTGGCAACCAGTTCCACATAAATGAAACCCCAAAAGACTACAACTTTCTGTTCTTTTCTCTTTTTCTATCCATCAATTTCTCAGCAACCAAACAGAAAATCACAACACAAACCAAACAGAGCAAAACACATTACTTTAAACTATCACTTAACCGCTAAACAAATCAAAATATCAACCCATTACCAAATCCTTAGATCCAACAATTCCGGCCCATAATTCAGACACCCATTTGCTTTCCAAGAAAATGTGATAGAAAAAGAAAATCAATCAAAAGGTAAAACAAAATCAATCAAGGGAACTTACTATGGATATGGGAAATAATTGTACACCTTCTTGTTGAGTATATTGAAAATGACATTTAGGAAAACCTGTGTAGATATAAACATAACAATTGTTGGGCGAAATTCCTACTCAGTAACAGATAGGCGCATGGGCTTCCTAAGAATGATTCATCAACAAAGAATACTTGATATTAATGAATTTGCAAGCATAATTTCAAGACTTATTGATGTCATTTCGATAGGGTTCCGATAACTTTGAATTAAAATGCAATCATATTTGGAATCTGTTGTCGTAACATAACATGAATAATCAAGAATATGACATGAAAAAGTACGAACTTGGAACAAAAGACAAGAGCCTTACCAAGCAAAGAAGAAGAATCCAGTAGCTAGAACTAGAACTGGAAAGCTCTCAGCAAAGCTCTTACTAGAGACTTTATAGGGAAATTATCATTATTAGCATTGTTCCATAGCCATACAAAATTCACAGAGGATCTTCAGCTAAACAATTTGTTTAATTTTAACTCGAAGCTTACGATATATGCGTGGAACCAAGAGACTAAACTAACTGCCATGTGTAAAACATGGTCGCAAGCTATATTTCAAACGGCAAAGTACAGGGAAAGAAATAGTAAGGTAACTAGGCTAATTACAAAAAAATCAGCCATGATGCCGATAAAATAAACAACTAAAAATAACCTAAACCCAGCAACAAAGACATGGAAAGGAACTGAAGGATATTTGAGAATGTTGAGACTGATATAGGAGGGATCAAGGAAGCATTTCTCCAGACTCTTAGATTTTTGTGCTTAGAAGTTTTTCCTAGATCAGGGGATTATAGTGGATAGGTCTTTTGTTATATAATATTTTTGTCTTGTGTACCCCCTTGTGTACAAGGTTGCGCCACCTTTTTTGGTGCTTGATATATATTACTCTTTACTTATCAAAAAAAAATTATTGGTTCGGTTATCGGGTTCCAAAAAAATACCCGAAAACTCGCCCGATATTTTGATACAGAAACAATTGGGTCGTGCACACACAGGGCACCTTCTTTGACTTTCTGCAGAGCTTCAAAGAGAGATTTCTTATTTTTCCACTTCACAAGGTATACTTCACCAGTACAATAAGTCACAGTCTTGATTGGTCCACTAAAAGGAACATGTAAACACATACTGCATACATTATCAAAGAATCGGTATTATAAAAATCATCCTTTTCAAAGAAAAATCCAAAAATATATAAAGAAAATGTATCTTACAATGGCCTACCAAATATGTAGCCTTCAAAAAGATATAGATTTATACATATACATGGAGGACTTCAAGGGATTAGCTTACCAAACAAAAGAAAATTGCAGATAAGACAGAAGCACTAGCTTAAAGCTTAGAACGCTGGTGGCTTTCAAAAGGAGCTTCAAAAGAAATTGACTTTGCCTTCAAACAGAAAGTCGAAATCTTTCTTCAGTAGCTGTAAGAGCTGACTAATAAATTGAATTAGACTACCTTCTTGTTTCCACCTGGGACCTGATCAACACCTATGGTTCTCGAAGCTCCACCAAGTCTTGCTCCCTCTGCAACCTGTTAACTGGATAATCATTCTTTAGAGTAGCTCTTTGTAAATATTTTCAATATCAATCAAATTCAATCAACTAAATTCTCAGTAAAGAGCATAATACATATTTCTAACTAAAAGTAAACAGAAACAATGGATTCATGAGCCACATTAAGCTTGACATGATAAACACATTAAACAGTCGGGTAATAAAAGAAAAAACTATCGATTCTCAAATGAAAAAAAAGGCTAGTATCACCTATAATGTATACGTGTAAGGCGTAATTAAGATCATACTCAATTAGGAATGATGGAGTACAAAAAATTGTTTGATAAGTACCCTAGCTTTTGTTTGCACTCCAAAGATTTTAATAATTTGTGGCACATTGAGGGTATGACAAGAGTCATGAGTTACTATAAATTATTAAAATTTATACTAAACAATATAGCGATATTCTGAATTTAGAGTTCTCTAATTTACTCAAAAACATAATACACTATGTACTATTACAAGGATAAATTCACCAAATACTCCACAACTTCAAACATATTCTGAAACAAGACACTTTAAACTACAATCTAGCACTTTGAATCACTTAATTTGGGTATATATTCTTGTATTTATCACCATTCAAAACTCAAGTTACTAATCAGGATTTCTACGAACAGTTTTAAAAACGCAGCGGTGGTTCATGACCCAATTGAGAGCTACTTCCTGACCTCGGAATTTTATGAAAATTTACAGGTAACCACCTGACACATATAAATACAACATACCCAAAATTCAGCCCATTTCCTTACACGGATTTGCTACAGAAATTTTCCGAAAATGGTCCAAAACAGGGTCGACACTTGATTGAAAATTATGTGTTATGTTTTAAGGTTTTGTAATAGAACATGGGTTGTTCTTGTTGCTCTTTTCAGATGGAAGAGGACCTATCAATCCAAAAGGCTTACAATATTACAACAATTTCATCAATGAACTTAAGTATCTGAATCTGTTAAAGATGCATTTATGTACTTTCACTCAAAAGGCCCATTTGAATGCTAGATAATTCTATTTTGTTCCGAAATGAAGTAGTTAAACCTCTTTGTAGAGATTTTCTAGTCATTGTTAGTTTGTTACATAGATAGTTGCATAATGGTGATAAGTTTGTGGCTGCATGGAGTTCTGCACTCACTTCATTAAGGGCAGCAAGTTATCTAGGTCTCAATCAGAAGCAAAAGTCATTTCAATCAAGGTTATCTTTTGTGAGTGTAGGCTTGGCCAAAATTGGGCTGTCCACTTGTGAACCCAACAACCCAAACCCACTACCCTCTTACCTCCCTTTGGTCTGTTGACTTTTGTGCCTTTCCTTCGGCTGTTGGTTTATTTTTGGGGGAAATCTTTGATTACCCAAAAATTTCGGTTCCTCCGTTACTGCTTCGCAATCAGCCGCGTCCTATGCTCCTTAGCTGATTCTCCGGGCTGATTGGTGGTCTTGGCCGTGTATTTATACTCCTTCTGTCCGCCTCCTTCTGGTGCAACAAACAGGTAATTCACAATCAACCTATTCTATCTCTCATTGTCTGCTCTCTTTTTCGTCTCTTTTCCCCTACTGTGAGACGTGGGTTTTCAAAGGGATACGCGTTGAGTTTGAAGCTTTGTGATATAGTGTTCTGTGAGGGGGTAATTTCGGGCATTGTGGGTTTCTGTTGGAAGGCTTGTTCTTGTCTCATAGTTGTGAAATCCTTGGTAACATTGTTCCTTCGGTTGTGAACTCTTTGGTTGGACTGCTATACTTTGTTTATAGGCAGTGGGGATCTGAGCCTAGGCATTACAAGCCCTAGACAGATTCGAGTTAGGCTCCATTAAGCCGATGATACTCAAAATTACTAATTTATCGTTTTATATTGCTTTGTTATATATTGTGTGTTGCAGGTGATTCATTGGCAATATAGGAGTGTTAACGATTTATTAGTGTGTCTTTCGATTTTGGTATATTGTAAGTTTACTGACAAAGTCAAAGACGGGTATTACTTCAAAGTCACATTATAATTTGGTGTGGCTCCGGTTTTGGTTCGGTAAATATCCTTATTTTTACGTTGCAGTGGTATCAGAGCGTAGGTGAGTTGAATCAAATTTTTTGGAGCCTTCTTCATTCCAAATTTGGGTTGTGACTTTGGCATTTTATTATTCACCTATTAATTGTGTTTCTTGTCTGCTATGTTGGTTTTTTGCTTCCAAATATTTTTTTGCTATTTGCACGTTATTTTTTCGATCTTTGTTGCATTCGAAATTAAAATCGATGATTTTTCTCTTAAATGTTAAATTGTATTTTTTGACTATGTCTACTTACACTTTGGAACTGTTTAATGGAAAATATGGTTTTTCAATTTGGCAACAAAAGATGAAAGGAATTTTGATAAAAGAAAAATAATTTTCTGCTATAACTCAAAAATTCAAAAAAGATGCATCTGAAGATGTTATACTTGAAATTGATGAATCTGCTTACTTGTCTAATATTTTGAACTTGACTGAATCTGTGATTATTAAGTGTGGTAAACAATCTCATGCTAAAAATCTTTGGGATAAACTTGAGGAAATTTACTTTGAGAAGAATTTGCCTAATAAGACATATCTTTTAGAAAAATTCTTTAGTTTTAAATTAGACCTCAATAAGGATATCGAAGATAATGCTGATGCTTTTACCAAGTTAGTTCAAGAAAGAATTAAATATTAATTTGGTCCCTGGACATGTCGAAAATCAATGTTTTGGTCCCCGGATAAAAAAACAATAGAATTTGGTCCCTGGACATGTATTTTTGGACCAATTTGCCCCCCCAGATTAGCGTTAGTTTTCTGAGTCAACTTTTTTAATTGTGAAAATGCCCTCGGTTTAATGGCACCTCAATTAACTGTATTTCACTAGAGGGCAATTAGAGAAGAGGGAGGTCGCTTGCGGAGGAGATGAAAGGGCTCGAGCTATAGATGGAGCTGGGTTTCGCCAGAAGGAGGACGGCGGATGGAGATCTGGGAGATGGATTGAGGCTGACGATTGAATTTTCGACAACAGTACTGAAGATGGAGATGTGGGCGGCGCTAAAGATGGCTGTTGGACTGTAGAGACCTTCCAGATTTGATAGAAGGCAGAGCTTTGTCGACTCTGTTAAGGGGGAAGCTCGGTCGAACATGGTGAATGTGAAGGCGATTGGGGCAGGAGATGAAGGTCGTTGGGGTTGGTGGGCAAAGATGGCAGCTGATGAGACCTTCCATAATCGGGTCTTCGATATTGGGGAAGGCAAGCGGAGAGGAGATAGAGAGAGGAAGGAGGATCTGAGAGACCTAAACGGGGTTGGATGAAGGTCGGCGGTGGGCTGGAATGAAGCGAGTTGAGAGAAATGGGAGATGGATGGAGATGGGTGAGAGAGAGAAACTCCAATCTATCTCCAGCCCACAATCATGCCACCCCTGCTACAGATTCGGCCAACTACGTCACGATCTTCAACCACCATAGCCGTCGGACTGCTTTCGTCTTCGGCCACCTATAAAATCGAGGTCCGTCTCCATCTGATTTCATCTGGTCCAGTGGGTTTGAAGGAAACTTTGGCCTCGGCAATTCTCTTCCTCCAGTGGGATGCAAATCGAGTACATGGACATATCGGAGCGCCATTCTTGAACACGGATCTCAAGATCGATGGCAAGTTTCGTCGGGGAGATTCTAGCAACCGGGAACCTTGTGAATGATATGGAAATCTTCGTCGCCGGAACTAGAGGTGACCGCCACTTCTTCTCCGTCGCCGGCATGATCACAGGAGAAGATCTCTTTGACCTACACTGTGGCGTGAAAAACCCCTTTGCCGTCAAGTTCTTGTGGGGCGTCCACATTGGGGGTTTGAGAAAAAACAATAGAAGTTGACACCTTAACCCCTATATTTCCAATATTTTGAAAAGGGCCCTTATTAAACTTTTTAGTGAGGGTATTTTTGCCATTTGAAATAATATTGGACGGAAAAACTAACGCTAACGGTGGGAGGGGGCAAATTGGTCCAAAAATACATGTCCAGGGACCAAATTCTATTGTTTTTTTGTCCGGGGACCAAAACATTGATTTTCGACATGTCCAGGGACCAAACTGCTATTTAATCCTTCAAGAAATAAAACAAATGGGTGATGAGCACATAGATAACTACACTTCTATTTTCCTATTAAGTGCTATACCGGAATCTTACTCTGACGTTAAGTTTGCGATCAAATATGGTAGAGACCAAGTTAAACATGATACGGTGATTAACGGGTTGAAGTGTAAGGAGTTAGATTTAAAGGTCAATAAAGCGAAGTCTAGTATGGGTGAGGTTAATATGGTTAGGGGTAGATCTCTCGATAGGAACAATGGAAAATCTTATCAAAATCAAAATAAAGGCCAAAATAAAAATTCGGGCAAGAGTAAAGGGAGAAGCAAAAGTAGGTATGTTGTTTCTCATTGTATCTTGATTTACATATGTTTATTCATTACATTAGGTTCTATGCTTAGTGGCTAATTGGGTTGCATATCAATTAGCGTGGCAACTATGTATAGAACTTTGCCTTGGAATAGTTTTGTAGACTTCACAGGTTCAGTGGAAGACTTCAGCTGAAGGCTTCACCGAAAGACTTCATACAACATCGAGTGGCAGACCTTGTCTGCACCTATTCAAGCATGACGTGTCCAGTCATCAAACATTTAGTGGATTAATTAAATTCAGCCTTTATCAGTTTGAATTTGATTTAAACCAATCTTTCATCTACACTTGACTTCTCAGACACGCCTGTCCAGCTTTTCCGAAAAGCATGAAGACTTTCGCCTCCTGAAAAGTGACAGAGCAGGTGAACAGACTGACACTTATAGACTGTACCAACTATTGCAGGTTTGCAACTCTGATTGCTCACCTGCCAGTTGCTGCAACAACTCTTCTCCATTCCCTTCTCAGTATCAGTGAAGACAAAATCTATAAATTCAGCTCCATGCATTTAATGCATTTAACCTAATAGAGTTGTTACTCTCTTCGTCTTCTCCAAACGGTCTCAAGAATGCCACAGCTATAAATACTGCCATTAAAAGACTGAAGAAACAATGCTCTGAATCTCTCCAACAACATAAAGTCTTATATACTCAATGCTTCAAGAGATCATAAACTGATCAACGAAGTCCTCAACAACAACAAAAAGATCTACATCAACACTTTATCTTTTGCTTCTTATTGTTGTTTCTTTTACTATTCTTTTGCACCATTGAAAATTCTGTTTTGTCCAGATATTCAATTCCCAACCCCCAAACACAAGTCAAATATTTTGTACACGATCCATTGGACTTCTTTGTAATAGAATTAGTGGAAAACATAGTGCACATTTAAATCTAAGGTTGACTGCTTTGATGGTGGACGTAGCACTCTTTATAGTGCGAACCATCTCAAAATACTTGTGTTCTTTCCTTACTGTTGCTTACTGCTTTATACTGTTTCATATCTCTTTGCTTATCCCTTCAGCTGCAAACTTGAGTTTTCAGTAAAGTCTATCGGTAGTGCTTCACCGGCAGACTTGAACTGTCTTCCTCACAAGACTTCCGCTACTTCAATCTTTTCAATAGATTGCAAGTGCTTGTTTTAGGAATTTATACAAAAAGTTAAGTATTAATAAGCTATTCAACCCCCCCCCCTTCTAGCTTATTATTATGCCCTTTGGGACTAACAATTGGTATCAGAGCTTAACTCTTCGAAAACTAGTTTTTCCAAGATTAAACTCTTGAGAGACACGATCCAATGACACAAACACACTACATGCTACCTACGTCAAATGCGAACCACGTCCCAATATTGGACGAAGGCCATTTCGATATATGGAAGGATAAGGTAATGCATTTTATGAATTCCATTGACAACAGGTTATGGAAGTGCGTACTAGCAGGACGTCATGTACCAATGAAGGCAAATCTTCTGGCATCCATCACTAGAAATCCTACTGAAGTACCAAAAGAAGAATCAAAATTGACTGAGGACGATAGAAATCTAGTAGAGCTAGATAGTAAAGCTATCAACATCATAACTAGCTCACTAGACACCAGCACTTACAAACAAGTGATCTGGTGTACTTTTGCAAAAGAGATGTGGGAAGCTCTTGTCGAATACTTGGAAGGAGACCAATACACAAGAGACAACAGAAAATATACCTTCATCTAGCAATTCGAATCTTTCAAGAAGGATCCCAAGGAGACCTTGAGACAAGAATACGATCGCTTCATTGAGGTAATAAATAACTGCTTTTCTCTTGGTATAACTTATGACAAAAAAGAAATGAATATGAGATTTCTAGGCTCTCTAGGTAGTCTGTGGCATGTTAAGACCACTGCCATGAAAAAATCTAAAAACTTAAACGAAATGACTCTCCGTAGTCTTTACGCAAGTTTAAAGGTTTACGAGCTCGAAGTTAGTCAAGCTCTAGAGCAGGACAAACAGTTCAGAACTGTGTTCTTGCCTGGCATGGTACAAGAAGAAACCCCAGTTGAAAACAAACCTTCTACTTCCTCCAGTGAAAACGATTTTCTTTCAGATGAACAATTTGCTATGTTTGTAAAACGTTTCAAAAAATTTGCAAAATATGGATAGAAAGACACACACCAGTAGCCCTTTAGAAAAACTGCTGCAAGCTCATCTAACAATGAGCTTGTGTGTTACAACTGTAGAAAACCTGGTCACTTCGCCTCTAAATGTCCAAAGCCAAAGTTTGAAGCATACCAAAAACACTCTTATAAAAACTTTCAAAAATAGAAAGGTATGCTGGCTGAAGACATTGAAGAAAAACAGGTTGCTACATGGTTTGAGACGAATTCAGAAGAGGAAGAGGACGATTCTGAGCTAGCCAACATATGCTTAATAGCTCATGATTCTAGTCCCACCTATGAATCTGAACATGAGGTCGAAATCTCACCTAGTCCCTTCGTCAAAGGTGAGATCAACTGTGAAAACTTCAGTAAGGAAGAACTGCTCAAAGATAATCAAGAAATGCTTGAAGAATTCAATTCCTTTAGAGTAGCCTATGTAAAACGCGCTATGAACTATGAGAAGCTTGCTGCTGAGAAATCTCTGCTGGCAGCTGAGATTCAAACTCTCAATAGCTGTAAACAGGAAAGTATTAAGTTAAAAGGAGAAAACAAATTCCTTTGTGACAAAGTTGATTGCCTAACTGAGCACATCAAAGGACTAGACCAGGAGAAAATTGCTTTGTAAAAGACAATTGACTCCTGGAACAGCTCCAAGGAAACCTTTGAAGGAATCCTTTCAAGCCAAAAGCCAAGTGGAGATAAATCTGGCTTAGGATATAATGATGAACCCAACATTGCTTGTTCTTCTGTCACAGAGAAAAGTGAAACCTCCGAGGTCGCTTATGACACTTCTTTTTCAAAACATACTTTCGGAAACAAGGGTAAACATGGACTTGGTTATACAAGTGTACCATACGTTTACCCCAAGGCTTAGAAAGGGAAAGCCAAAGAAACTACTTCTAATGAGAAGCTTGAGAAAGGAACGGTAGAGAAATCAAATTCTACCGACAACAGCTCTGCCAAGGCAAAGTCTGCTGGTGGTAGACCTACGAAATCTCTGCTGGTACCTGTCAAGTTTGTCTATGAAATGGCTAAGGCACCTAAATTAGTTGACAATAAACTTAAAGGTATTCTACCAAATCCTCCTAAAAAGGTTAACAACAGACCAGCCAAGGCTAAGTCTGCTAGTAACAAATCAAGGAAGGTTCAACAGAAACTAATTAAGTCTACCGTCAACAAGCTAGCTGAACCCAAGATTGCTGTTGAGAACAAGGAAAGTCACAAGCACTCTACAACTAAAGCTACTCATAGTCCTCCATGGAACTTTCATCTTTGTCATTCTTGCAACTGTTTAGGCCATCTGGCCCCAGAATGTCTGCTAAGGTTCACACCAAAATCTGAGAGACCTAGTTCTCTCAAGGTTAAGTAGGTATGGGTCCCAAAAGGTTGGTAATCCTCAAGACCCAAAAGAAAATAAAGGGGACCTTGTTTCTTTGACTTTTTCAGGTCTGCTTCATGGCTTTAGATTCAGAAGACAAAGACATCTAGTACCTTGATTGTGGCTGTTCAAGACACATGACAGGGAACAGAAGTCTACTCTCAGATATAGCTGAAGCTAAAGGTCCTATGGTGATTTTTGGTGACAATGCAAGAGGGAAAACAATTGGGTATAGCTCAATCACTAGAGGAAGTCTCTCCATCAACGAAGTTTCTCTAGTGAATGACTTAAAGCATAATCTTCTGAGCATATCCCTATTATGCGACAAAGGACTCATCTTCCAATTCTCCTCCAACCAATGTCTCATCAAAGATTGTGAATCCTGCTCAACTTTACTGACCAGCAATAGACAAAGAAACGTCTATGTCGTGGATGTAAACCTTCTAGGAAGGTCCTCCAGCCTTTACCTAGTTGCTAACAACATTCGTGACAATAGTTGGCTTTGGCACAAGCGTCTTAGTCACCTCAACTTCAAGTACCTCTCTAAGCTCTCCAAAGATGGGCTTTTCAAGGTCTACCTATGGTGTCTGCCGACCGTGACAGAAGTTGCAAAGCTTGCCAATTAGGAAAACTTTCAAAGTCTTCCTTCAAAAAAAAGTATGTCATGTCTACGACCAGACCTCTTCAACTTCTGCATATGGATCTCTTTGGACCAATCACTACAGTCAGTATCTCTGGAGACAAGTATACACTTGTAGTATTTGATGACTACTCTAGGTTCACCTGGATCGAAACAATAATGACCTCAAAAGGTGAGACATATGATCTAGTCACCGCTCATTTCAAAAGACTTCAAACCCAAAAGCTTGAAGACATTAGTGACATCAGATTAGACAACAGCACCGAATTCAAGAACATGGAAGAACATCTTATGGGAGTTCAGGGCACATTGTATTCTTGCAGTGTTTTAGAGAAGGAGAAGATATAATTCATTATGTTATAATTGGTAGTTATGATTGTGGTTCAATATTTAGTAATGATCACGGAGTTAGCCCGTTAGAGTAGAGTACTTAGTACCGGATAAGACTAGGGAGACTCCACGGTTTGTGAAAGGATTAAGGATAAAATATCGTAGGTATTTTATTCTATTACATCTTGTGGATTATCGAGGGGGTGTGGACCATACTTATACGATAAAGTTAGATATCGAGGAATACGCTCAAGAGAGGACCTCGAGGACTCTTAAGGATGATGATGTGTTTAGAGGGTAGTTAGCACCTTATAAAGTTGTGTAGGCAAACCCATAGTCTAGTAAGTAGAGTAATGCTTCTACCTATAGTCATAGATGATGAGGTGATGAATTGATGTGTAGATTTTGTTTGAGAAATGAAACACCAAGCGTAGGTGTTGGAGTAACACAGGCAAGTATTCTGCTTGTGGCGGTGATCACATCAGAAAGGATTACCCTAAGTTAAGGGTTAATGAGTCTAGGAGTGCTAATTAGTGGTCTAGTAACTCTAAGAGAGATGGTGATAGATGACCTAGAGTTTGAGGTTGTTTGCACGCATGGCTGTTGGCCATTGCAGAATTTTGAGACCTACCCGAGATAGGAGGTAATTCCTTATACGTATAATAATGTTATTATTATCGTTATTATGTGTACGCGTTGTATCAGTAGCTCATATGCATTCATACATACATTGCATTGTGTGTTGAGATCTATTGATTGTTGGTTTTCCCCGGTTTATTGTTATGATCGAGGATGATACCCCAGTATGGGATTGGTTTATGGTTTTGGTTGAATCTTGATTTGTCGATAGGCAATCAATTGCGGTATGGAAATGTGGTTATGTAAGCTTATATAGATTACCATGTTAAACATATATGAAGAATGAAAATGTGATAATGTTACTAGTGGTGTTTACCAGTGGTGCGTTGACTTTGTTTACTCTATAGAGATATGTGTAATGTTATAAGTAATACATTTATACATTATTATGTGGTTATTATGCGAGTAGGATACACTTGAATCGCACAGATGATAAATTGGTGGTTATGAGATGAGTTATGGCTATTACGGTTGAGTTATACCATTTTGTCGCGACTATTGAGATGCCGATATTGCATGAGGATATTACGTGCGTTCTTTGTTGTCGTGAAGATTTTTTTTTTGTTAAGAAAATAATAGATCTTACGGAGTTTTAATGGTTGAAAGTACTATAGTGAATATTACCTCTTTTTTTTGGGTTTACTATGGAATTGTCGTTAGGGGAGTATACTAGATATACAGACCTTGTTATTTCTTAGAAATGCCATTGCTTAACGAATTATCACGATGGAAACTTACGAGTATGTTTTCTTGGTTTTGTGTTATGAATATGTATGATTGGATTGGTAATAACATGTGCTATAGTAGTTGTTCTATTAACCAATATGCATGGCTATGAGTTACACGAGTTATATGAATTATA
This sequence comes from Codonopsis lanceolata, assembly GCA_013146195.2. NCBI lineage: Eukaryota > Viridiplantae > Streptophyta > Magnoliopsida > Asterales > Campanulaceae > Codonopsis > Codonopsis lanceolata. Next base: position 86,284,282 of record CM028383.1, read on the forward strand.
TGCGTTACATGAATCGCATGAGTTACATGGAGTATATAAGTTGAAGTATGATGATACTTGTTGATTGTATACCACATTTACATGATATACATGTATATATGTGGCATTGTTAGTGATAAGAATTTTATCATTTGCTTGATGATTAATTCATGAGTAAAATATACTTGTTGGTTACTGAGTATAGACATGACTAGTATCGCCACATGTATTGTCTTTGTTACGGGTATTAATATTCATGCCTATGTGCATTAGTAGTAAGGGTAACTTGCTTAGTCTATTACATAGTAGGACCTTGACTATCATTGTCTAATGATTATGCCATGTTTGAACTGTCGCATGATTACGTGAGACTATAGGGAAGGATGCTTAAAATTTTTGTCATGGACCTTTGCATCCTTATAATGGAAGCTTTTGAAATCTAATTCAGCCAGTACCCTGAGTTGGTGATCAAAAGATATTCGTTGGTGGACTAGGATTGGTAGCAAGTAGGTTAGAAATTGACTAAACTTATTACCAAATGGATGGACAGTAATGGAATAAATTTTCAATCAATGCTATTATGTGCTCTTATATATTTTAACCGCGGTTGGAAAATTGCAAGTGTGGTTTGCATGATTATGAATATTTACTTACTTGTTTTAGGAGCATGTTGTGGAATACTATTCTTTAAATTTGTGAATTGATCTATCGGCAATGTTTACATCTTATGATTTAGAATTTCTTGTATTAAGTTTCATGTTATGGCTTCGAAGAAAATAGTTTCGAGGGATTGGTGTTTATAATGTTTTTGAATATGCTGTTGTGACATGATCGTGATTCACATTGTTAATTAATTAATAATGGTATTTGTGTGTGCTTTTGCGACTCAAGTATGAGTCAAGTTATTTGCAATCTTAAGTTTTGGGTATTGTTATGATTATTGGATGTTTTTGAACAGGTGAATGAGGATTTTAGTATTCTACTCCTCGAGTGCTTAGTTTGGTTATTGTGATAGTAGACTTGGAGATTTGAGTCTAGGTTGATGGTTTTGAGCTTGAGTGTTTATTCGGAATTGAGAGACACCATGACCATTGTCTCAAGGTGTTTGTTATTGGGTGATGAACTAACGTTGGATCGTATAATAGTTTAGAATTTGGGACGAATTCTTTTTAAGGGGGAGACGATGTAATACCCCGATTTCTGGTTAGCTTGAATTGCATGCAATGCTCTCATTTCTTCCATTGTTGATTTTTTGGTTGGTTTGTGAGTGTAAAACCCTAGAACATTACTTGCTTGTTTTATGCATGAGTTTATACATTCATATTCATCATAAACATGTTAATTTAGCTCATTCATATGTTTAAAATCAATGGCATGTTCGTTGACATCGGTTTCTATGCTCGGATGCATCTTCCCTTCATGACATGCCTTGGAACTTTGCTTGTTTATATATGATGAAAACATATGGATAAATGTTAGAGGCCATTCATAACATCATTAACATGCTTTAGATGTTGATTGAAAGCTTGTTGCATTGTCGGTTTGGTTCTAGTCGTAAACCTTCTTCGTTTGCCCTTCTTAGTTGTCGTTCGGGAGTGTTCTTCGTGAGTTCTTGACCATGTTTGATTGAGGTTTGAACCCTTAATGTTTAGGTTATGATTTGTAGTCTTTTAAGGTTGAATTGTAGACCTTTTTGGCTTTGAAGGACTTGAGGTTGGATGCGGGAGAGACCGAGGCCGGGCAAGGAAGCGAAATTGGAGAAGCTTGGAATGCTGGCACAAAGTGCTTGCATGGAGCCCCAATCATGCGACCGCATGGGTCTTCAGCCCTGTTACGGGCAGATTTGATTATTTTGCTATGTTGCCTATCCTATCCCTACCCAAACCCAACCTAACCCACTCCTAAACCCTCCTAACTACCTTAGGTTATATCCTAATCATCTAATTGAGATTTGGAGGTGGATTATAGGGGTTAATCAAAGGGAAACAAACCTATCATCTAAACACATCACCCACTTACCTTCCTAATCTATTTGAAGCCCTATGTGACGACCCGACCCGGATTCCAATACGAAATCCAAAGGTCGTGCCGCCAGAAAGCAAATAACAACAAGTAGCAAATAATAGGTAGGGCCATAGCGGCGATACACCGACAACTCAAAACACATGCGGAAGCGAAATAAAATAAAAGCAGTGGCGCCCAGAGCTAACAAGCTCAAACTAAAACAACCAAAGAGATAATTAATCTCTCGGTCCAAAAATTCGACTTCGCGTGCGCTTAACATTGGGCACGTAGAACAAACTCCTGTTATGCAATTCAATATAGAGCATAAAATATAAACCAAGTCATCGGCGAAATTACGTAGGAACCCAACATTAAACTAAGTCTAAGACTCTAGTCTAACAACTCAACGGCTAAAAACATGCCTTGGGAGAACAAACATAATATTTAACTAGCAATATATCATGCTAAACATATTCACCAATAAACCAAGCGCGACTAAAACCGATCGGCTACCAACAACATAAGTACTAACAAATATAAGTACTAACAACGAGAAAACATATGGAGATATAACCATAAATAAACATCAGCCACGACTTCTACTTGTCGGCTACCAAAAGAATAAGCTAAACAACATAATTACAAATAACACAATTCACATTTAGGTTTGCTACCCAACATGAAGTTTACATAACTTCATCTTTCCCAACGACCTCACCAAAAACAAATAAACTATCTAAGTAGCAACCTTGCGAAATAATACTTCGTCAGCGCAATCTTCTTGATTTACTTGGATCCGCGCTCGGCTCGGATCTAGGGAAAACAACCAACAAATAAAAGTAAGTCACAAAGACTTAGTAAGTTACTAACAGTAACTTCCTATCATGGCATAATGCTCAATCATAAATTACATCATGCTATCGTCATGAAATAACTTTATATAAAATCATGTTATGGCATCCATGCTCAACATTAATAAAACATGTTATCATTGTAGTATAACATCTCACTAAAATCCATGTCAAGGCATTTATATGCTTAACGATCATAATTCTTGTTATTGATATAACATAGCCTTAGATGATTTACATGTCAAGGCATATAAACTTAACAACAATAATTCACGCTTTTAACATAATGCCATATCCGAATAATATTCATGATAAAGCATATTAACATAACAACGGTAATTCATGTTATTGTTATAACATAGCCTTCCCATAATATTCATGTCAAGGCATATAAACTTAACAATAATGATCTATACCTTTGGCATAAAACCACATTCCAATAATACTCATGTGATAGCATACATGCTTAACAACATTAATCAATATGTTATCTATTAAGTATAACATGTAAGAAACCAAAACAAACATCATATCATATCCAATTCACCAAGCACGTTATTCACTTAAGCACTTGTGAAACAATTCATGTATAAGGGATATGATACCATTACTAAATTCCTCCGCGTGTCGCTCTGCAAAAACACGTGCAAAACCTTATGTGCCCTCGATATCCTCTCGTAGATATCGGCGTCCCGAGACGATCTCGCTCGAGTTCCATAGTTATCAAAGTCATGTGTATTACTACAACTAAGATAAACTACTTCCCCACCGTGGCCATCGATGGAGGGTGTGTGCAAACCCGACACGGCGATCCATCGCGATCACGAATCTCACAATTCGTGAAGGCGATGTATCGTCCACAAAACTCAACAAGCCGACGCCATTTGGACTCAAAACCCAAGCACAAGTAATATATACTCATATGCTCAAAACAAGTAGGTAAACACTCTACTATCAAACTAGTCATGCAATTCATCCACAACTAGCATAAACATCACAAGAGAATCATATAAGCTCTCATAATCAAGTGTGCTTCACACACTTCAAAACTTCTTGGAGGCTCGACCTCCATGAATTCTACCCAAAATTCCGTAGGACTTAAAATTATAGTTCCTAGGATTCATACTAACCCAAAGGTTAACTCCGTTGAGTTCAATCTAAGTTTTCCGAAAATTCAAGGAATAGAAGCTTAGGCTTCATCATTCCCATAAGTTCATAACTGTCGCCAAAACCATAACCCCAATATTCAATAAACTATCATAAACCCCACAATTTACTTAACAATGCAACTTAGAATAAATTGGCCATCTTGTGCATAAATTCATTCAAGTCACCATACCAATCATAATCTTCAAATCATGATTAAATTATACAACATGGTTTAATATACTCTCTTAAACATGTATAATTCAATAACTAGGCTTACAACTATGTTCAACAAGCCAAAACACAATTTGGGGAAAATCCCTTCAAGCATCTTTGTCATTTAAGCTCAATACACATAACCAATTCATATAGCAAAGTTTAATATACTCTATTAAGCATATAAAACATATTAATCAAGCTCACATCATCTATTTGCAAGCTAGAACAAAATTAGGGCAAAGCACCCTCCAAGTATCTCAACCAAATTCACATCAATCCACATGAACAATCAACATAATCAAGTTCAATAGGCTAGTTAGAACATGAATTTCACATAGACATGGTCTCACATAGGCCAATCAAGTTCTATCATGAATTGGAAATCCTAGGGTTCATACATTTTCTATAAACCCTAACAATGGCTTCCATTGACCCAAATAGCACACATGGTTGATTCCCTAGGGTCAATGGAGCCTAAAAAGAAGGAGAAGAAAGGTAGAAACTTACCAAAAACTCAGCCCTAAAACCAGAAATTCGAATTCCAAGAGGGGTGTCTTCTCTTCAACTCTTCTTCAAACTTGTAGGTAGAATGGGGAAGAAGAAGACCACTAGCAATGGCCACCAAGCTCAGCCCTTCAAGACCCAAGAATCTCCTTCTCAAGCTCTCCTCTCAAGCTCTGTTGAGTTCGCGAGAAAGAAATTTGAAATCGTTTATGGTACGGCCGAAACAACAAGAGAAGGCGGTGTTTTTGGGTTTTATATGGGATTAAATCCTCTAATCAAGCCACTAATTAACCTCTAATCTCTTAATAGGTGTTTAGGATTAGTATTAGGCTAAGTAGATGGGTTTAGGTTAGGTTTAGATTGGGTTTAAGTGGCTAAAATTCGGACGAGTGTACAAAAGAGGCAAAATCATGTAATTGCGGGAACTGCGGTCGCATGGGTATTTGGTATCTGACGTCACCGGCTTTCAGCATTCAGGTTTTTGCTCCCTTGCTCGATCCGGACTCTCCGCGTGCATTCTCGAGTCCTTCCAAGCCAAAAATGGTCTACAAATCAACCTTAATGACCTCCAAACAATAACCAAAACAATCAAGTCTCTAACCTCATTCAAACATGGCCAAGAATTCAGGCAAAACTCTCGACGACAACCAGAAAAAGTCAAGCTGAAGGGTTATCGCTAGAATCAAACTAGCAACCAAACCGACGATGCAACCAGCATCTAACCAACATCAAGGCATGTTAATGATGTTTTGAATGCCTTCTAACAATTATCCATGTGTTACAACATAAAACATAAACTTGAGATTCAAAGCATCTCGCGAGAAAGAAAAATGCATACGTGCATCTCAAACAACGTCAATGATCATGCTATTGACTCTAATACGGGAGCTAAATGAACATATTAATGATGATTATAAGTGTATGAATCCATGCATAACACAATCAAGCAACATTTCGGGGTTTACATTCTCCCTACTTTAAGGAATTTAGCCCCTAAATTCTTACCGTAATCATCAAACAAATGAGGATATTTCTCTCGCATCTCCAACTCGGTCTCCCAAGTTGCTTCCTCGATCTCGTGATTCTTCAAAGGACTTTCACCAATGGAATTCTCTTGCTCCTCAAAACTTGCTCTTTAGGTGTCAAGTATCTTCACCGGCTTCACTATAAGACAAATCAAATTTGAAAAGTAATCTCCTCATACTCAGAAATGGGAACATGGGAATCATCCTTAAGATATTTCCGAAGCATAGACACATGAAATACATTATGGATCTCCCAACAAAGCGGTAAAGAAGCCACCTGTATGCCAAACTCCCAACTCGCTCGAGAATCAAAAGGCCCAACAAACCTTGGTGATAATTTCCTTTCTTCCCAGATCTCTTGGTACCCCTTCTGGCGATACCTTAAGAAACACAAGGTCTCAACTTTGAAATTCCAAATCTTTCCTTCTATTATCCGTATAACTTACATTGACTTTGAGCGGTGAGCGATCTATCCCATTAATTTCACACTCTCAATGCGAGCTGCTGAACAATCTCGAACCCCATAATCTTGCAAAGCCTGCAAAACCTCGATGTAAACCTCGGATCGATCAGAAACAATACTAACTGGAACCCGATGCAATCTAACAATCTCTGCACATAAAATGCCGTTAACGGACTCAATGAATATAAAATCATTCACAATCGGAATAAAATGGCGACTTCGTGAGTCGATCAATACAACAAACGGCATCAAAACTTTTAGAGTGCGAACACCCGAAACAAAATCCATCGTAACATGTTCCCATTTCCACTCTGGAATATCCAGCGGCTGTAACAACCCCTTGAGCAGGTCTTTGGTGTTCGCCTTCACTGTCGACAAGTGAGACACCTCGACACACGATCTGCTATTTGTCGCTTCACATCATCAAGCGAAGGGACACAAACTCTACTCTCGGAGTCAAAACCCATCTTGGTTCATCGCGAACTCATACTCGTAATTCCCACTCGAACCACAAACCTAGACTCGGTCTCAGAGTCTACTATCTTACAAATCAACCAAGGAGGCAAAAACCAAACTACCAAAAATCCCACATTCACAAGTTCGAAAATTTTCAATAACCATAATACCAAGCACTTTAGGAAAATATCTTGACTCATACTTGAGTCGCATAGCATTCACAATTTCCAATTTGACATGAATTAATTAAGCATGAATTCCAAATATATCCTCGGGCGTATTCAAAGACTTTATAAACATAAGTCTCCCGAAACTATTTGCTTGACTACAACATGAAATATAAATACAAGAATTCTAAATCATGAGAGGTAAAGATGGTGATAGAGCAATTCGTAACTTAAGGAAGAGTGTTCCAACACACTTCTAAAACAAATAAGTTAACATTCGAGGATCATGCAAGTCATGCTCCCAACTTCCAAATCATAGACAATGCACATAATAGCATCATGTGAAAATTTATTCCATTTATTTTCCTTTTCTTACGGTAAGAGGTTTAGTCAATTTCTAACACGCTTACTACCAATCCTAGTCCACCAACGAACCTCTTTTGATCACCAATTTAGGGTACCGGCTAAATTGGATTTCAAAAACTTTAGTTTACAAGGATCGAGAGGTTATGAGAAAAATCTTAAGCATCCTTTACTACGGTCTCACATAATCATGCAACAGTGTAATCATGGCATATCCATAAGGCATGAGAATCAAGATTTTATCATGCTATACTTTAAACAAATTACATTGCTTACTAATGCATATAAGCATGTTCATACTCAAATACAACTATTTTCAGTTAGACATATTTATTACTCTTATAAACCATGTCTTTTCTTTTTAACAAAATGCATCTACCATGCGTTCGCATATAAGGATCATATATTAATTCTCCTTTTAAAATAACACACGCTTTTTGTAACAAGTTATGTCTATACTTCATAATCACAAATATATCTTACTCATAATTTAATCATCAACGAAATGATAAAATTCCTATCATTTGTAATTTCGCATGTACACATGTATATCATGCAAATACGATACAAAATAACCAAGTATCATCATACATCTTCTCATATACTCCATGTAATTCCCGTATTCATGTAATGCTAAAACTCGTGTAACTCATTAACCATGCATATCGGTTAATCAAACAACTAATATAGCGCATGAGATTTCGAAACTATTCAAACATGTTTATATCACAAAACCAGAAAATGCATAAGAATTCCTACGATAATTTTCTAGACAAAGGACAACTCTAACAAATAACAAGGTTCGTATATTCACTATACTTCGCTAACAATACTTAAAGTAGTAACTCAGTAAAGAGGTAACATTCACTCTAGTACTCACGGCCGTCAAAACTACGTAAAGTCTTTCATTACCTTAGTCAAAATCTCGTATTAGATTTAAAACATACACGAGAAAATATCCGCGGCTCGCGACACCTATTAGTCGCGATTTAGCGGTATACTTGCTCGTAATAACGAAATCCATCTCAAAACCACTAAGTATAAATCGTGTGACTCAAGGAATGCATCCTACTACTCATAAAATCACACAACAAAGTATAATTATTTTCTTTATGCATATCTCATAGAACATACAAATTTAACACACCAGTATTTACCACTAGTAGCATTATCACATATTCAATATTCACATATGTATAATCATGCATCCATATGAAGCTTACATAGCAGTATTGCTTTAAGCAATCGACTCTATATCGACAATTGAGATTTCACCCAAAACCATAAACCAATCCCATCAGGGACATCACTCCTCAATAATATCCATAAATCAGAAACAAAAAATAATTCAATCCTCAGCACACAAGTACCCAATGTATGTAGTGATGCATATGAGCTGCAGGCCAACGTGCACTCATAATGGCGATAATAGCAACCATAATATCAGTATAATGAATACATAAAATCAAGGTAGGTCTCGCTTTCACGGTGGTAGACGCCCACTCAAACCCTAGCTGGTCTATAACCATTTTCACTAAGGGTCACTAGGCGCTTATTAGCGCTCTTAAGGTCATTAATCCTCAATTTAAGAGCAATCCATTCCTAATGTGTCCAATACCATCAACTAACCTTGTCTATATTGTTCCAACACCTACACTCAGTGTCCTATTTCTCAACGAAATTTATATAACAAATTATCACCTTTTCATCTATGATTTGGTAAAAGCATCACTAAAACAGTAATCTCGGTTGCCTGCATTTGAGGAGGTACCAGCGCACTCAACCACATCATCAACCTTAATATTCACCCGAGGTCTCTCTCCGGGTGCGTTCATTATTTAACTTTTTCTCATAAATATAAACCACGGCCTCTTGATAATCAGCTGTATCGGGATAAATTGCCTAATACCTCATCCTTAATCCTTAACTCTTTCACAATTTATGGAGTCTTCCTAGTCTCATTCGGTACTAAGTGCTCTTACTCTAATGAGCTAACTTTATGAAAATCCATAAATATTGAATCACAATATCATAATAATCGCCACCAATTCTCAGGTGGATTCTCAATCATGGATACTACTAGTACCCTATATTTATCAACATTGGCACTTCTACTAGTGCTAACACCCATTCTAGTTCAAACATCTTAACATACTATAACTCTCGGCGTTAAGATATAACAAATCACACAAACCAACCCCCAAAGCCAAGGAACCTATCGGTGACTAAATTTATAATCATAGCTCGATGCAATGCGGCGACGGGCCGGATCCCACGAAATCCCAAGGTCGTCCGCCAAGAAACAAATAACAACAAGTAGCAAATAATGGGTAGGGCCATAACGGCGATACACCGACAACTCTAAAACACATGCGAAGCGAAATAAAATAAACGATTGGGCGAGAGCTAACAAGCTCAAACTAAAACAACCAAAGAGATAATTAATCTCGGTCCAAAAATTCGACTCGCGTCCGCAACATTGGGCACGTGGGAACAAACTCCTGTTGCAATTCAATATAGAGCATAAAATATAAACCAAGTCATCGGCGAAACTACAGGAGGAACAACATTAAACTAAGTCTAAGACTCTAGTCTAACAACAGCAACTAAAACATCTTGGGAGAACAAACATAATATTTAACTAGCAATATAACATGCTAAACATATTCACCAATAAACCAGCGACTAAAACCCGGTCGGCTACCAACAACATAAGTACTAACAATTATAAGTACTAACAACTTAGAAACATATATGGAGATATAACCATAAATAAACATCAAAGCACGACTTCTACTTGTCGGCTACCAAAAATAAGCTAACAACATAATTACAAATAACACAATTCACATTAAGGTTTGCTACCCAATCATGAAGTTTACATAACTTCATCTTCCCAACGACCTCACCAAAAACAAATAAACATCTAAGTAGCAACCTTGCCAAGAATCTTTGTCAACGCAATCTTCTTGATTTACTTGGATCCTCGGCTCGGATCTAGGGAAAAACAACCAACAAATAAAAGTAAGTCACAAAGACTTAGTAAGTTACTAACCATAACTTCCTATCATGGCATAATGCTCAATCATAAATTACATCATGCTATCGTCATGAAATAACCTTATATAAAATCATGTTATGGCATCCATGCTCAACATTAACAAAACATGTTATCATTGTGGTATAACATCTCACTAAAATCCATGTCAAGGCATTTATATGCTTAACGATCATAATTCTTGTTATTGATATAACATAGCCTTCGATGATTTATGTCAAGGCATATAAACTTAACAACAATAATTCCCGCTTTTAACATAATGCCATATCAGAATAATATTCATGATAAAGCATATTAACTTAACAACGGTAATTCATGTTATTGTTATAACATAGCCTTCCCATAATATTCATGTCAAGGCATATAAACTTAACAATAATGATCTATACCTTTGGCATAAAAACCACATTCCAATAATACTCGTGATAGCATACATGCAACAACATATTATGTTATCTATTAAGTATAACATGTAAGAAACCAAAACAAACATCATATCATATCCAATTCACCAAGCACGTTATTCACTTAAGCACTTGTGAAACAATTCATGTATAAGGGATATGATACCATTACCAAATTCCTCCACAGCGTGTCGCTCACGAAAAAGCTCACGTAAAACCTTTATGTGCCCTCGATATCCCTCTCGTAGATATCGGCGGCGTCGAAGACGATCTCCGCTCGAGTTCCATAGTTATCAAAGTCATGTGTATTACTACAACTAAGATAAACTACTTCCCCAGTGGC
>CM028383.1:86295366-86336953 GCA_013146195.2 Codonopsis lanceolata
CTGGCCGCCAGATCGACAACGTGACAACCGTGTATAGAACTTTGCCTAGTATAGTTTTTATAGGACTTTTACAGTTCAAACGAAGACCTCTTCAAGCTTCAACGAAGACCCGCTCAAAGCTCAGCAAACAGCACTTGTATCCACTCGGCTCTTATGACGTGTCCTCATTCAAAGAATGACTCATTGGATTAATTCAAACTTATCCTAATCATTGTTTGAATTAATCTAAGACATTCCCACATATCAAGCCGCCGAAAGCAACTTCTTCCGAAAAGCAGGAAGACTTTTCGCCCCGAATGCTGAAGGTGAAAGCGCATGTCTCCTACCTTCGCAACAACTCTCGATCTCGACATCTAAATCGCTCTTTTTGAAGATCTCGTAAATCATTCCCTGCTCTAGATATATCTCGTGAAGGCGAAATTCCTTGATCGACAATTTGCATGCATTTAATGCATTCATAAAGAGCTTCTGTACATTGAAGTATTCGCTTCTCCAACGGATCTTTTGAAGTGCACCTTATAAATACTCGCCATTAAAGACCGGAGATATAGACAACTGCATAAAATTGATCGAACACTTAAAGGATTGCTCAAACTCCATAACTCCAAGTCTTACAGCCAAGGCAATCAAGAGATCCAAAAAGATCTAGAAGTCTTCGCCAACAACAAGAAGTTGTTCATCAAACACTTATTGTTTTAACTTCTTGTTGTTTACTTTCTTTAACTATACTTCTGTACGAATTAAATATCTTGTATTTATAGATATTTAATTCCCTAGACCCCAAACACAAGTCAATATTTTGTACACGATCCATTATGGATATTCTTTGTAATTGATCTAGTGGAAAACATAGTGCACTATTTAAATCCAAGGTTGACTGCCTTGGTGGTGGACGTAGTACTTTTCATAGTGTGAACCATCCCAAAATACTTGTGTTATTTCATCGCTTGTCGATATTTGAACCGCTTAGTACTTTGATTATCTTTATCCGCTTTGTGAGTAGTACTTACGTAACTTGTAAAAGGTCTACCGGTAGTCCTTATCGGCGCACTCTGAACAACTACCTTGATGGTCTTCCGCTACTTCAATCTTTTCAATAGATTGCAAGTACCTTTCAAAGTATTTACTTAAAAAGTTTTAAGTGTTTAATAAGCTATTCAACCCCCCCCCCTTCTAGCTTATTATTGTGCCCATTGGGACCCACACCATCCATCTTGCATGTCGTCGGTTAAGTTTTTGTTGTCCCTTTAAATGCTTCAATGACTCATGATCCGTGTGAATGACAAACTCCTTAGGCCACATGTAGTGTTGCCACGTCTCTAAAGCATGTACCAATGCATATAACTCCTTGTCGTAAGTAGGGTAATTTAGCGATGCCCCACTTAACTTCTCACCAAAGAATGCAATTGGTCGACCCTCTTGCATCAAGACTGCTCCAATTCCAATGCCAGATGCATCACATTCTATCTCAAATGCTTTCTCAAAATTTGGTAGGACAAGAAGTGGTGCATTTGTTAATCTTTTTGGCGAGCGCTTAACGCTCTTATTCTTCTCCCCACTTAAATCCCACACTTTTCTTTATTACCTTAGTCAAGGGAGTAGCAATACTGCTGAAATCTTTCACGAACCTTCTATAAAAACTAGCAAGGCCGTGAAAACTACGAACTTCTCCAACATTCGTTGGGCTCTTCCATTCTTGTATAGCTCTCACATTTTCTTCATCAACCTGAATACCCTGTGAACTAACAACAAAACCAAGGAAAACCAGACTATCTGTGCAAAAAGTACACTTTTTAAGATTCGCAAATAACTTTTATTTTCGCAGAACATCTAAAACAGATTTCAAACGATTAACATGCTCATCCAAGTCTTTCCTATAAATTAAAATATCATCAAAGTATACTACTACAAATCTACCAATCTATGCACGTAAGATGTGGTTCATTAATCTCATGAAAGTACTAGGTGCGTTAGTTAACCCAAAAGGCATAACTAACCATTCATTCAATCCATGTTTAGTTTTAAAAGCAGTTTTCCACTCATCTCCCTTTAATCCTAATCTGATTGTATCCTTGTTTTAAATCAAGTTTTGTAAAATATCGAGCACCATGCAAAATTCATCAATCATATCCTCTAGTCTAGGAATGGGAAAGCGATACTTTACCGTGATGTTATTTATGGCTCGACAATCCACGCACATCCTCCAAGATCCATCTTTCTTTGGTACCAACAAGACTGGTACTGCACAAGGACTCATACTTTCCTTTATTTGTCCTTTGATTAAGAGCTCATCAACTTGTCTTTGAAGCTCCTTAGTTTCCTTGGGATTACTTCTATAGGCTGGTCGATTAGGAATCGATGCGCCAGGTACAAAATCGATTTGATGTTCAATACCTCTAACTGGAGGTAAACCACTCGGAATCTCTTCAGGAAACACGTCCTCATAAACCTGAATGACAGAAGATATACAACTAGGCAAAGTATTAAGTAAATCATCATTAGTACTCAAATATGTCTCTCGATACATAAGTACGATCATGGGCTTGTTAAGAAACATTGCCTTTTTAACCTCACTTGCCCTAGCATAGAAACTCTTATCTTTTCGCTCTTGGTTTTTTCCCTCATTTCTCTCTTTTATATTTTTATTGCTCACTTTGCTCTCCTTTTGCCCGGCTATCTCACTACTAGCTCTCATGTTTTCAGCCGGCCCCTCACTCTTGTTTTCTCTCAATCTCTCATTTTGTTCGGCTTCTTTTGTCTCTATGTTCTTTTCCTCACAAGCCGCACTCTTTTGTATACTAAGCTGATCTTCATACACTTGCTTTGGAGTAAGTGGTGCAAGTATAATATTTTTGCTGTTGAAAACAAATGAGTACTTGTTCGTGTACCCATCATGGTGAACTCTCCTATCAAATTGTCAAGGCCTCCCTAGCAACATATGACTAGCCTGCATAGGCACCACATCACATAACACCTCATCCTCATATCTTCCTATCTTGAATTGCACCATCACTTGCTTATTCACCTTCACCTCTCCACTATCATTCAACCATTGCAATTTGTATGGTTTTGGATGTCGAATCAAAGGTAACTCCAATTTTGTAACCATGGTAGTACTAGCCACGTTAGTGCAACTACCCCCATCTATGATTACTCCACAATTCCTACCCTTCACTTGACAACGAGTATGAAATATGTTCTCCCTTTGCAAAGTCTCATCCTCCTCTCTAGCTTGGACATTCATTACCCTCCTAGTCACCAAACTCACCCTATCTACTATCTCCTCCTCAACCTCCTCTAAAGGCGGTATTTGTGAACACGCCTCCTCCTCATCCTCGGATGAAAACTCTTCATTCTCCCTCATAACCAACACCTTCTTGTTCACACACTCATTGGCAAAGTGCCCCATACCTTGACACTTGTAACATCGAATGTCTCTTGTCTTGGTTCTAGTGTGTTCGGGTTTTGAAGTAGAAGTAGGTGTAGATGTCGTAACCTTTGGTGTTTCAAACCTAGACTTCACAACAGCTTTATCTTCCCTTTGATTTCCATAATTAGACTTCCAATTAGAGTTAGGAAAAACTCGTGCATTACCCCTCCTCTTGTGTTGTTTCTCTACATTAATAGACTTTTGAACTAGTTCATTAATGTCAACATACTTTTGCAACTCCACTACATTGGCAATCTCTTTATTTAACCCCATTAGAAAGCGGGCCATGGTTGCCTCACTATCCTCCTCTATGTGTGCCCTAATCATAGCAACCTCCATCTCCTTGTAGTACTCCTCTACACTCTTAGTACCTTGCCTCAAGGTTTGTAGTTTTTGGTGTAGGTCCCTATAATAATGAGATGGTATGAACCGTCTCCTCATCACTCTTTTCATCTCCTCCCAAGTATCAACTTGAGGTTCCCTATATCTCGCTCTATCCACCCTCATCTTTTCCCACCAAACCGCAGCATAGTCGGAAAATTCAATGGCGGCTAGTTTGACTTTCTTCAAGTTAATATAGTTATGGCACCCAAAGATTCTCTCCATCTTCATCTCCCACTCTAGGTATAATTCTGGATCATTTTTACCAGTGAAAGTAGGCACCTTCAATTTTATCCCGTTCATATTATTATCTTCTCTATTTCCTCCCCATCTATTCCTGTCTCTCCTATCATTTGAGTCCCAATCCTCTCCACTGAACTCTTCCTCTAGATTACATTTAGGTATTTCTTTAGGCTCAATTGGACTTTGACTCTTACTTGCATTACCTATCACATCAAGTTTCTCATTAAACTCCTCACTCATCTTACCCATCACCTCATGCATCTCCTCCCTTTGTTCCCTCATCATCTTTTCCATCTTAGCCATCATGGCTTCCATGAACAATTTATTATCATTTTCCATTTTAATTTCTTCACCAAAACTCCCTTACGTGTTTCTCTCCACTCGTGTATCACACAAAATTTAATCACTCAAATCAAAACTTTAGGGTTCTAAAAGAACTATCAAGTATTAACAAGTGCAAATCAAGTGGCAGTTCAACACAAGACTCAACAATTGATAACGTATAGAGAATTAATTCAAGAGTAAGAAATTTGAAGAAACGAAGACGCACAACGTATAGAAAGCTTTTGATCAGAGTATTCAATTTTCGAATCCACAAATTTGATTCGTAATAATTTATTTTTTTTTTTTGTAAATAAAACTGTCTGAAATCTGCCAAACTGTATGGAATGAACAGTAGCTTATGAACAGTGACAAATGAACAGTAATTTTTTTTTGTGTATCACAATCTCACTTTTCAATCCGGTCACTAATAATGTCCTCTTTCTTTTCCTCCTTTTTTTTTTGTCCGGAGTTTTGTACTCTTTTTTTTTTTTGGCTCTGCCGAGTTTAGCAAGCAGCAAGAATAACAAAAAATTTTTTGAGTTTATAACCCTAGAAGATTTTAGGGTTTGAAAAGAACAAATAAAACACAAATATGACGAACAAACGTAGGATTGATGATCCTAGTTCGAAGGAAGAAGAGAAAGAAACAGATAACTAGTTAAGAACAATTTAAAGACATGATAGATTATGGACGAACCTTTGCTCTGATACCAAAATTGATACGATCTTCTCGGAAGACTTCGTTGAAGAACGATTTACTCACGCGGCGGAAGCTTAGGATCGAAGGATGTTTGCGAGGGTGACACCTCGACCCAACAATTAGCACAAAAAGAACCTTGGCATGTACAGCGGCAACCCGCAATCGTAGCAATTGAAGAACCTAAGTATAGTGAAAGACGCCACAATTGATATGGAAGAATCAATTGATAAGTCAAGATTGAACACACAAGCTTCACACCTGTATATTCTCAACAGTTCAAGAAGAACCAATAAGTTTTGATAAACTCACAAAATAATAATACTCAAAGTTGTCGTTCAATAGAAAGAAAACCCTATTTATACCTAAACTAAGCTGCAAACTCGTACTAAGGAATTAGGGTAAAGTTTGGATGAAACCCTAATTTACAAAGTAGTAAAACGGTGGATCTGTGACCCTTGCGGCCGCAAGCCCTTGAGACCTTGAGTTCGCAAACTCTCCAGAAAGTCAGTCCGGAAAATACAAGACCATGCGGTCGCAAGCCCTTTAACCATGAGTCCGCAAGCCTTCCAGAATGTTGCCCGTGCAATAACAAGGCATGCAATCGTCCCTCTTGACTTGGATCACGTTCACCAGCTTCCTTTGACCCTTTGGGGTCTTCTCTTCATGGCTCATTGTTCGTGCTTCCATCTCCATTGTCTCACGAACCATGCCATTGACTTCTTCACGGATTTTCTTGACTCTAGCTCTTGTGACTGGTCCAACAGTTGTCGGCATTGGTGTTGAGTTGTTGACATTGTTGGGGATGTCCTCATCATATCTACTTGCCAACTACTATCTTTATTATGCTAGCTAGATATTGTCTAACTCTATCTCTATGCAAGATACATGTCCTTTCAATGTAAAGATCTCACCATCTATTTTCTCAAGGATTCAAACTTCAAATCAAGCTTGCTCTCCAACGGCGAATTCTTCTTCCATTTGTGAAGAGGACGGATCAACCACTGGTCCGACAAAGGAGGACGAAGGAGGGTTGCTATGATCGAAAAGGGTTTGTAAGAATTGAGAAACTACGATTTGAAAACTTATCATATAAAGCCTTAGAGACTTCAAGAAAATGTGTGGAGTGGAAGAGAGAGCGGACTGACCGAACGTAAGGCTACATACAATGAGAGACAAATTCCTTTGAAGAGCTAGAGCATTAACATCGATCTCACTCAATAACAAACAAGCTTACACTCTATTGTATTCTTTGTTTTGAGTTTGATCACATTTACCTACAACTATTGTAAGTAATCGATAAGTGGCTTTCCAAACTCTTATTATTTTTAAAGCCTCATTGATTGCACCTAAGAGAATAAAACTGTTCTTATTTACAATTTATTCTTCTCTTAAAAACACTTGGTCGAAATAGTTTTTGTACATGAACCATTATCAGTTAAAGTTTCAATTGCACTCAAGTTTTCATCTATAAAAACATGACAATAGTGTAGACTTTATACTTGAAACTAATAGAGAAAATAGTGCATAACTTTAAAACCTAAGGTTGACCACCTTGGTAGTGGACGTAGCACCATTTACAGTGCGAACCACTTCAAATATACGTCTTCTGATGTGCGCGAACGCATCTCGGGCAAGATTACCCGGCCATATCAAGTAATAAAGTTCGTAAGTACGAGTCGATCCCACGAGGAATGTGCGTAATTCTCACTCCAACTAAGTACCGAAATTATGCTAACTAATTCTATTTGAGCAAAAATAAAATGAATTAAAATCTAAAAATATAAACAACCTAGAAAGCAATTAAATATAAACTAACGCGGAGGTGGTTTGGCAACAATAAATCAAGATAAAAAATATAGGAATGCATTATTTCTAGTCTAGCATGTGTTTAATTTAATTATCTTTTTGCTTTTCTTTAACTCAAGTCTTGGTAGTCGGACGCGCTATTTTATTCGCTACAGGCTTTCGCTACGTATAGCAAATCTAGTTATCTCTCAACCTTGCTACAGGCTCATATCATCGCAACACATAACATAGGGGAGAAAATAACTGCATGTGTAAACAAGCATCCAAAGACTATCTACGCACGATCTCCTTTCGGTCCCATGCCAGGAAAACTACTATTGTGATTTTTGGAATAATAGGAAGGGCTTTCGCTTCGTATCCTATCATTCTAGTGATCATCTAATGGTTCGCTACGCCATTAAAAGCATTAAGAAAACACAATAATAACCAAGCGCATGGGTAATACTTCGCAAAAAGAATCTCTCTATATTTTTCTACAAGTCATGTTGGTAGCCGAGACAATAAAATTTGCTAACTACGGGCTCTCGCATCTTATAGTCAACCCTAATCTCCCCGACCTCGCGAATGGCTAAGGTGGTTCGATCGCGTATCAAACCTAGTCTCATTACGGCTATCGGTGTGTGTCACAAAACACCAACTATTAAATTGATTGGTCAGAAATATAAAGGTAGCTCTCACGGATCCTAAATATTTCTAAAATCATTTAATTATTGTCAAGATAATTAAAAGCATTAATTTCACAAAATAATAACCAACATGCTTGTGTACTAAATAAAGAAATAAATTAAATTAAAACACTACATTGGACATAGAAAATAATTGCATTTCCATAAATAATTGAAGCACAAAACCAATTCAACAATTGCAAAATAAATCAACCCAAGAAACCATAACAAATATCTAAAAATATGAGTAGAAAGAATTGAACCAAAAAATCGCGAATCCGGGGTTGAAATCTTTTGCAAGTGCGTCCTTGGCCCTTGATTTGATGTTCCAAACCTTTCAATGGTGATCAAGCATCGGAGGAATTGGATGATTTTTGGTGAAATGGGGGCTGGTGCCCCATTTAGGGCTAATGCCCGTAAATGGGGCTTCTTAGTTTTCTGCAAATGAGCTGCCTAAATATTAACAGAGAAGGCAACAAAGGCTGGAAGGACAGAGGGGTATTTTCGGCAGCACAAAGGAGATTTAAGGGAAAAATAGGGAAAGAAAAGGGGGCTAGGTACACGCGGGTCAAGGGGCAGAGCCAGAGGATGGTCGCGGGTTACCCGCTGGTGAAACGGGCTGAGTATGTGAGATGGATTGGGCAGGCAAGCGGGTGGATGGAAGCAGGAAGGTGGGCCGAGTGAACTTGATCCAGCTAGAGGGGCGTGGTCAGGCCTGTTTGTGGATAGGATAAGGCGGGTGACGTGGCTTCTGGAGAAGCCGACAACGCAGAGAAGAATCTGCCTTTTGCGCCAGCCTCTCCCTGTAGTTTTAGAATTTGCTCCGGTGCCCCTGAAGGTTTAGCATTTGGCGCCGCTTTCCTATTTGCTCCAAGCTTCACAAATTAGTCCTCTGTTAATATTTTCAGCCTCCGTTAGCCTCTGAATGCCTTGGAACCTCGACGGACTTAACGGGCATTGACCAAATAAATTCCAATTCAACTTTTAAAGCCCGGAATTGCCTCGAACTTTGTGATAAACGCCATATAAAAGCTCGATTATGCATGAAAACCTACATTAAGCACAAAAACGCAAATAATAATATTTCCAAATCATAATTAATTCAAAAATAGCACAAAATAAAAGAAAATTCTTGAAAAAATTCGTGGAAATCTTGCGCTCATTATCTTCCTACTTAACTATTTTTGGTATTGCATCTACTCACAAAGTGTGCTGGTTCCACCTTGTTTATTCTTACAGGCATCATTTGTGATATTTGATAAAACAATTTCTTACTTAAACTTTTGTGTGCAAGCTAACAAATAGTAGTTTTGTGCATCAGGAAGACTAAATTTCTATCTGCTAAAAACTTACTTTTTTCGCTGCCGGTTTGAAAGTTTTCAAAATAACCCTTAATGTTTTTAAAAGACTATTCACCCCCCCCTAGCCTATTCCTGAGACTCTATGAGACTTACAGGAACAATGTCTTAATTGAAACCAACTCTATCTTAAAATACAAGTCATAGATTTGTCACAAGTAAAAAGAAGAATGAGAGGAAACTTGTTTCTGGTCATATATTTCACGCATCTATGCAATTACCACAACAAGATTCTTTAATAGACTTACGTGCGACGTCTACCTATACAAGTAAAGAAGTGAGAGACCGTTTCTTATGGATTATTCCGACAAAATTCCTATAGTACGTGCGAAACCAGGATTAAGCACAAGGCCCAACTACAAGGCGCTGTCAAGATAAAAGGAACATGAAGTCATACAAAACGAGGATATGTCTCCCTACGGGTTTCACATTCAACCATGAAGTTAAAGGCTCATTCACTTGATGACTATTCGCTATTTAAATAAATCATGATTGTTTTGTTATTATATGTAAATAAGTGGGGGCTTGTTATATGTTTTTGTATTCACATATAATAATACTCTTCTCCCACATTGAATTTATATATCAACATTTTTCCTTCATAAATAAAGTCTTGATGTTTCCTCTTCATTTATTCCTTGTGTCTCCTTTATCCCAAATGTAATTGATAGTTAAAACACTTGGAGTTAAAACTTGCTATATCACCATACAAACTTGAAGAGTTCTTCGTGTTCACTTGGGCTTTCCCATATTATGGGAGAAGACCAAGTATGGCTAAATAGTTTTGAGTATTATATATATATATATATATATATATATATATATATATATATATATATATATATATATATATATATATATATATATATGAGGAAAGAATTAATTGATGTTTTAATATTTTAATTACATATTAATTTGAGTGTGTCAGTTTGAAGAGTCACCACCCTTGGTGGATGTGAGCGGGTGGCTTCGTGGCTATTGTCGTGCCTGTGACAATTCGGACAGTCACCTACTTTGGGAGAAGGCGGACTGCTTCCAGTAGTCATGCATATTGTCCAAGTTCAAGGTTTTTTTTGAATGGAGACTCTTTGCAAATGGTTAGCATTATTTTGGCTCAGGTTGTAACTTTCCAAAGCAGCAACTCGATCGCATAAATAATCTTCCCTCTATTCGAAGTTTAGTAATGAAAACTGAATTTATTCTCCCGAGTTTTTCTTTTTATAATTTTATCCTTCGAAATACAATCACAGTTAAAGATTATTGTTCCGTTAATTTTCAAAAGAGTGTAACCTTTGAATTGAGTTAGTAGGTTTTGTATCTTGGATGTGAAATTCGTTGAGACCATTACATCTAGTGTGAGACGAATTAAATACTTTAAAGATAATATCTTTTGATGTGCCTAACATGATCCATACCCACAAATAGTCATATATACAACATTGTTTTTTTAAAAGGTTATGATACAAAACTCAAAAATAAATATACTGCCAGACGGATTCTTTTCTTCACCAGAATAATCACAAAAGAAACGAAGCTTTTATATATGTAACATTGATACAAAATAAAAATATTAAAGAATAGTAGAACTTAATTACCAACATGGGATCATCAAAACTTAAAAGATAGCTAGTGATAGGAGAGAGAGTAAGCAAGAGTTTAGTTAATGTTTGGGATTTTCCCGAACTACCCCTTCATTCCCAGCCAACATCAAATACTTGTCCCTCCTAGTAAGATTTGTGCACTCAAAGCCCAAAGCATCACCCAATTGTTTCTGTATGTAGTTAGCCACATCATGGCTAGATTTGCTACCAGCACATGTGAGCTCTTTAGGCAACTTCCCAAGTATGTGAACATGGTAAGTGGGCCTTGGGTTCATCAAGAAAAAGATTGGGTCCAAACACTTGAGCCCACTAGCTGTGGTCCCATAAAACATGGTCACATGTGTGTTCATGGCAACTGGAACTATTTCATCTGTTAATTCAGCAAACAAAGAGCTGAATCTCAATAGGTAAGGCTCTCTACAAGTTGTACCCTCAGGGCAAACTACCAAATCACCTTCACCTAGTAACTTTTGCATGGTTTCTCCATCTACCGTTCGATCTCTCGTCAACCTGACCGTTTTTATCGGAGCTATGATCTCGACATCTTGCTGAGGCTATACGTGACCGCAGTCAAAGGCTTGGCGAGGGATGTGCTGAGAAACACGGGGTCTAAAAGTGTCCTATGAGTGCACACAAATAGCACACCGCCTTTCCGTTGTTTTTCGGTACCGACTTCAGAATCAGGGTAACTCCCTTTGATTCGTATTTTGAGGCCGCTCAAACAACCCAAGAACATGGCCATGTTGTAAGGCAAGTAGATGCCCAACAAGAGGCGAAAGACTGCAAGGATTATGCCTAGAGGAAGCCACATGAACATGTAAAGCATTGCTAATGGCGTTGGTAAAAATGCTAGCCTCCCATCATGAAACACCAATGGCTTTGGATATCTATCCCTTGTCATCACTGTTTTAGCACTCCTCTTTCTATCTTCTTTGCTTACCACATAAGCTTCCTGTCAAATACAGAATGATAATTTGAATACAAATAACCAATAATCTGCTAGTATTACGTTGATACAACGTCATTAGTATCACTGGCCAATCACGTAACACCATGTATTGACAAAGATTGTGTTCACGGGTTTAAATACGTAAAGTGAAATTATATGATTAGTTGTACAAATAATATCGTATACAAGATATCCAATCCCTACTAGGATTGACCCATAACACCGGTATAATATATATATATATATATATATATATATATATATATAAGCTGTGTTCGGGACATTGACAAATACTTGTGTAAAACGATCTTACAGATATTTTTTGTAAGACGGATTGTTTTTACCCGACTTACCGTGTATTTATGGGTTGAGCTATAAGAAAGTGGAGCTCCGTTTTACAAATTAAGATCCGTAAGAAGGTTTTACAGGAGACCTACTCTTTGATAATTGGTTTATCTTTGTTAGTATTTTTTTTAAAAAAATCTTATATTTTCCTTCTTTTTTTCTCAAAACCACTTGACAAATGCATTTGCAAGTTTTTAGGACAGAAAATATCATTGGTATCACAAAGAAATCAGATAACATCATCAATAAAAATGTTATGTTCAAAAAGTGTAAAAATAAATATTTAAAATATTCATTCAGCCAAATAAGAGATAAAAGATCGACCACGTTTTATGAAACTCAATGTTTACTTTGAGCTCACTTGAAATATGTGACCTAGAACACCACTCTGTGACTTGACAATATACGATAGGTACACACACATGTATTGTAACCACCCGAGCCCCGAGCTCAAATGCCCCCATGCCCACGTTATATATATATATATATATATATATATATATATATATATATATATATAATGGTTTTTTTTTTTTGAACTTTTTGAATTCAATCCTTTTAGTCCTTAGAAAGTTGGTGAAAAAATGGAAAGAAAACATATCCAAAAACGATTAAAGAGCTATATAGAGGAATTAAATACTTGAATATGTATACCTTGCATTGGGAGATAAAGAGGTGATCATGAAGACCAAACCCTCCAATACCGATATCTGGTTTCAAATCTCCAAAATAATCCTTAAGAGCCCTGTGTTTTACCAATATCCCAGTACTAGAAGAAACCAAACCAGTAAAATAACTGCCAAAAGTTTGCAGTTCTGTACCAAAAACCTTGTCAACTTTCAGATAATCCTTGAGAAACCCTTCAACCATAACTCTGGGAACACTGGTGAAAACAACCTTGGACTCAGTCGAAGCGACGGCATCGTAAACTTGAAGGTTGAGATTCTCTAGGTAGAATTTGGGTAGAACTGATCTTGAAACGGTTTCAATGTTTTTGGATTTGAGGCCGAAGAAGGTAATGAAAATCATGACACGTAGTTTGGTATTGTAGTCGAGAATCCATAGGAGAGGAGAGGATAAGAGGAGGAGGAATGCTCTAAGGATGTTTCCGCCTTCGAAGGCGACGAGCATGAAGAAAGGGAAGAAATCTCGAGATCTTAGTAGGGTGCCATTGATATCGAAGACCGAGGTTTTGGGAGGTTGGGTTGAGTTTGAGAAATTATATTTGGTAATTGAAGGGAAGAATTGGGTTTGCTGTTGTTGTTGTTGTTGCTGTGATGACTTTGGATAAGTGTTTTGTATATTTAAGCCATTGTTTCCATTTCCAACTTTTGTTGAAGCTGTGCAACATGAGTTGGATAGTAGCCTGTAAACAAGCCAGTTGGCTAGCTTGAGAAGAATCGTTGGAAAAACCATTGATTACTAGTTTGGTACGCAACAATGTTTGTTCGTGACTTGGAAGATGGAGAGATATGATGGAATGGGAATTATATATAGATGAAAGAAACTGATTGAAATGCTCGTTTGGTACGAAACAAGGCCGGGGAAGAGAGATCGAGTGTTCGTTTGATACACAACAAGAGAACACAAGTTAGTAAAGTGCTCGTTTGATACGAAACAATGAAAAAGAGAGATTTGAAACTAATCGAGTGTTCGTTTAGTACAAGAGAATACAAGTGAAGTCCCCGTTTGATACTCAAACTCGAAACAAGGAAAAAGGAGAGATTGGAATGGAATGGAATGGAATAGGGATGAAGTTGAAGATGGAGAGATGGAATGGGACTTATATATAGGTGTGAAATTTAAAGGGAAGTTGACAATGGTATTTGGTTACCCACACCATGAGCATTAATAGAGGACACTTGAATTTAATTTGCTTTGATTTATTTTTGATATCCTTTGGGTTTTTGGTTTTATTTTTTCTTTTTGGGAAAGTGCACTCTACATGAGGAAAGAGGAAGGCCACACGATTTGATTAGTCTTTCTTGGTCACCAACTTTTACTTGGGTAGGTTACATTTTCGGTGACCGCCTTTTCTTGAATTTCAACTTTTTTCCGCTTTTGCTAGGAATGTTTACACCTCAAATAAGTATAGCCCCGCTTTCGAGGTTGAACTATAAGAGAGTGAAGTTTCGTATTATAAATTAAATCCGTAAAACGATCTTA
Organism: Codonopsis lanceolata; assembly: GCA_013146195.2. Lineage (NCBI taxonomy): Eukaryota > Viridiplantae > Streptophyta > Magnoliopsida > Asterales > Campanulaceae > Codonopsis > Codonopsis lanceolata. Next base: position 86,309,335 of record CM028383.1, read on the forward strand.
TAGAAAACTTACTTTTTTTTAAATACTTGTTACGATTGTTTCGACTGCCACTTAATGGTCTTACTTAGCCTCAAAGTTTAGTTTTAGGCTTTCAGGTTTGGGAACATCTTTAGGAAACTAAGAAATAATAATATGACGTTTATAAATCTTAATTTTTGAAAATAGATAATTTAAGTGAAATATTTAAAAATAAAATAGTTGTCTTTTTTGTTAAAACGGAGAGAGTATTAAAGAGGGTTGTTAAGAGAAAAGAGAAAAATACAAGTACAACTTAAATACATAATTGAACTTAAATTAGGTAGAAGAGATTTTTTTTCATAATATTCTTTATTCTGTGTGCATATCGTTAAAACATTTTTATTCAGAGATGGAGGTAGTATGTCATATTCAAAAAGCCTATGATTGAAAAGTCTAATTAATTTGGAATATATAAATAACCTTCAAGTTGGTCATAATTACAAAATTTGTTTAAACATAATCAATATGTTAATAAAGTTGAAATATTATGGAGATAAGATAAACATAATGTTTTGAATGTAGACTCTTAAAATGAAACGTCTCAAAATAGTATCATGAACTTTTTACTTAGAACAGAGAGATTAATTAGTATTTTCTCCTTCCGGTCAAAGTGTTCATTACTATTTTAGAATGTTTCACTTAAATATTTGACTTTCAAAAATTATGTTTACAATCTTCATAAAATTTCAATTTTATTCTCATATTTTGAATATTAACATTGATTAGAATGAAGCATGCATTATTGAATTATAACCAGTAATTATATATCACTTAATTATTATATTTTTAAACCTAAATTTTTTGGGTTGAACAGAGAGTAGCTTAGGTAATATTAAAAATTATTTTCAAAGCAAATGTTAAATTTATGCTAAGAAAAAACAGTTGTATTGAAAAAATAGTAATGTTCAGTATCAAAATTTATCACCAGATTTTATTTACAATAAGCTTTAAGGTAGCATTACACTTGTGTTCCTAAAATATAATTTTCCTAACAATTGTTTACTTTCTAATATTTCCTTTTTGAAGGTCAATTATCTTTATTATTTACTCATAATTTGATTCTTACTTTATTTGATGGCTCTATTATTATAATTCATATGAGTAATGTCAAAAAATACATATTATACTAATATTTATAACAAAATCAATTATATATTTTTATTTGTATCGGGTCAAACAATATAATCTTTTAGGAACAAGGAGTGTATAACATAACTAGCTACAACATTAACTGTATTGTAGAACATTGTGATACTTGCTGTAAATCGAATCTATAAATGTATTTTGACATGCTCATTCCAGTTAAGTTTAAAGGTATATTAATCGGATATATATAGGCCTGATAATTATAGTGCAAAACCCATTAATCCATCCAATTTGACCGTTAATTTTTTGGGTCAAAACAGGTTATCCATTTAAACTCAAAAAATTTAATACGTTAATTTGGGTCTGATTAAAGCAAGTCGAACTCGTTATCCATTTCAACGTGTTTTTTTATTAATATATAAATATAGGTTTTTTGGATGGAAAAGACAAGTTGAAACGGTCAGACCGATCCAACTCATCCAATCGTCAGCTTTAAATATGCCTAATGATTTCGGATATTCACCGATATGATTTTGTGTGTGAATTTCTTTTTTTATTTATTATTTGATTATTACTCCCTCTGTCCCTAAATTATCCCTCTTTTCTTTTTTCGTTTGTCTTCAAAATAATTATCCAGTTTAAAGGTTAACTTTTTACAATATCATTTTTATCACTTTATCATTACTTATTCATTATATTTTAATTATGAGCTATATACATATCAATTTTAAAGAAAACTATATACTCCCTCCGTCCCTAAATTATCGTCTCACTTTCCTTTTTCGTCCGTCCCAAAATAATTGTCCACTTTGAAATTTACCTTTTTAGAACATCACTTTTACCACTTTACCCTTACTTTTTCAATCTACTTTAATTATGGGTCACATATGTATGGACATTAATGGAAACTACACATTAAACCAATATAAATTTTTCTTAAACTATATAAATTAGGACTTTAAATTAATATAAATAATCAAATTAATTATTATTTTTTAATTTATATACTCGGTCAACTAGAACAATAATTTAAGAATTGATAAGCATTTTGAAAATTTGAAGGTACAATTCATTATTTGATGTGAGATGTGTGGAAACATTGGAAGGTGTGAGCATGTTTCGGGATAGTACGTATTTATCAACGGTATGGGGATGAGCAAAAACTAGTGTGGACGGATGAGATGACAATAAATGTGATTCAAGTGCATTAGAAGCTCTTACACTTATAAATGTTACCCTTTGACTTCTTCCACTATCGATTAAATTAACGTTTTCCTAGTCAAATTCGCAACGTAGTAAATACTAAATACAGCTCACGGACATCCGTTGACTTCATTTCCTTAAATACCATAACCATAGAGGAGTATTTATTTCATGACAAAAATTTAGAAAAAAATAATACGCGTTTTGTAAAACAAATTCTCCTATTTTGATTTATCGTACGATGGCAGATGGATTAAAATATAAAAATGAGACTATGTTTAGGAATTAAGGTTCCGTTTATTTAACAAAAAATAACTTCTTGAAAACGTATTCCTTATTTTTTTATGTTTGATAACTTTAGAAAAAAGTAATCAACGTAAAAGGTTTTTCGAATCAACGGAAAATGAATGTTTCATTTTCGAAAAATGACTTATGAATTTATTTTCTCTAATTTATTTTTCAAATGTTCCGGCACACTCCGTTCCCTTTCACAATTGTACATATTTACTTAATTACACAATATTTCACTCAACAAATAAATTGTTTAGAAATATAAATGAAATTTGTGCACATTATTTATAAATTATATTTTTGATAAATACTCACTACGTCCTAAAATTAGTGTCAACTATATTATTTAGGGACATTCTAAACATTTTCAATTTTCAATTTTTAAACTTTTTTTCATATCAATTATCAAAAAAATTAATATTGATTTAACACCACTGATGATAAATTGATGGTTACTAAAGAAAAATTATTTAAAGTTCAACACTTTCTTAGAATATTTTTTCCAATTTATTCATATATATTTTTTGTAACATTTTTCAGGGATATCTTAAACATTATACATTTTCTATTTTAAAAAGTTTTTTTTTCATATCAATTATCAAATTTTTTATTTGTAATTGTGAGATTAAAAAAGATGGACATTATTGATTTAATTAACACTACTAATGATAAAATTGAAAGTTACTAAAGAAAAAATTACTTAAAGTTAAAACATATTTTTTTGTATTTATTCATTTATTGTTTTTCGTAACATTTTCCGTGTGTTTGCCAAACATCCATAAATATTTTCTGACATATTTTCAAAAGATTTACCAAACACCTAAAAATGAAATCTTTTCATTTTCCGTAAATCAGTTTTTGGAAATGATTTCTGTGAAATAAATGTAGCCTAAGATTTAGTCTGCCACAAGACCTACTCTTATTTCATTTACATTCTATCATTTTTAAAATTTTATCTTTATTATTATTATATTTATTATTATCATTATTACTATTATCCATTGTATTTAATAATACTAATATTACTCACTTCGTCCTAAAATATATAACGTTTTGAAAGAGGTTTTTTTTACAAAATAAATGACACTTTTCAATTTTAAGAAACTTTTTCTAATTTTTTTTAATTCTATCATTTATTGATTTTGTAACTTATGTTTGGCTCTTTCAATAAGAATATTAAAACGCCTCATTAATATTTGGATAGGGGTAATTTAGTCTTTACAATATCTTCCTTGGTCTGTGTAAAAATCCCTAAAATATCATATACTAGATTTAGTGCCCGTGCATATTGCACGATATTCGTATAAAGATGATCAATGTATGAAATGAGTATGAAGCAAATAAAAATAAATTGGAGATACTTAGAGATAATCATGGAAGAAGAAATTGGGTAATTAATGCGATAAGATCTCAATAAAACAATAAATGGTCTAGTAAAACCGTAAAATAGTACATTTTAGTTAGGACAATGATTTAATTACAACGGTAAAATCTCAATAAAACAATAACATTCATTTGCATTTTTGTATAATTAATCGTTGTCACACACTTCTGGAAATTATGATTTAATCCACTAGGATGATACATTATATTATAGCCCCCTGGAAATTAAGATAAATCCTTCTCATACACTCCTAGATACAAAAAAATTATATACTATAAATTACTTCTTAACACCAATATTTACTTTCTTTTTCAATCTAACCATAAATTAGAAAATTAGCATATAATTTATTTTATTCATTATTATGAATAAAAATATATTCTTTCAATTCCTTTATCATGTTTTATTATTTTGAGTCAAATATACTATTTTTTAATACAAATTTGACATAGTTTGTAAAAAATCAAAATCTTAAGATACACAAGTCGTAATATTAAAAAGGTACTACAAAGTACATATTTTTTTTAATTTAAACAAAATAAAAATTATATACAATAGTTGTTTAAAAACTCAAGAAAACGAAAGGAGTATTATTTGAAGATTAAAAGTCATAATTTGGTTATTGACGTGAAATTAACATCTTATTTTTACATTTTATGAAAAAGTATTAAAACTTACGAAAAATACTATCTTTAAAACTAATTTTACAACCTTTCTTACAACTAAGTATTCAATAAGAGCAAAGTTGGTTTTGGGGAAAAACAATTCAGCAATTTGTCTAAGCTTAGTTCTATGGAAAATTGTAACATTAGTCGTAAGAGCATCAAGTCAAGATCTCATATACGACAAAAGTGTACTACTCGTGTATTAACAAGCACATTTGAGAATGAGTCGTTGATCATCCATGACGAATGAAGGGTACAAAATTACTACATGTGATTGAAGGTTTTAACTACTAACGGTCATTTATGATCAAATCCACGATTATATTAGTGATGTTGTAGCCTATAAGGTTAAACGTGCTTTTGTAGTTGCAATTGTTGTTACAACTTACAACACCGTCGTTCAAATATAGTATTAAATTTACAATCAACTTTACTAATTACAAAGTAAATTCTTTAATTTTTTTTGTAAATTAAGTAAATGTCATTCTTGTTATTTTATTTTATTTTTTGTCTTTGCACCAAAATACTACTCTAGCTATGATCACAACATGAATAATGTTTGGTGGAGCGTTTTGATCCAAAACGCTGGTAAAAAATCGAGTTTTTTCTTTAAAAGTGTTTCAATGCAGCGTTTTAAAAATTTGTAGTGTTTTAAAACACTCTAATTTGGAGTGTTTTAAAATTATGTTGCATTTACAACAACTTTGTTTATAAAAATAATGTTTTGAAATCATTTCTCAAACGTATTTAGAAGAAAAAAAATTTGTTTTGAAAATGTTACGTTTTAAAAACTGTGTTTAGAAAAAAAACTGTGTTGCTAAAATGATGCATCAAACAAGGCCTAAAAAATTTTATTTAAGGCAATCGAAACGCTTTTGGTTGGTTATATGGAAAAGTAAAATAAAAAATAGTTTTTAATTCTAATTTGATAATTATATTAGACTCCTTCCGTTCTGGAAAAAGATCCATTATTACATTTCGAGTATTTCAGTTAAAGAATCAATTTTCAAAAATTAAGATATAAAAATGTTATTTTATTACTAATAAAATTTTAAAAGTCATTCTTTAAAATGTTTAACTATCAAACTAGGACTCTTGTCCGGCCATAGGGAGTGTCATTTATACCGGAAAAAAATAAAAAGCAAAGTGGAGCTACAAGTCTAACTAATTAACTTATACTTTATCCATTCCCAACAAAAAATCTATTATTTCACTTTGGAATGTTTCACTTTAAAAATATACTTTCATAAATTAAATATAAGTAATATCATTCTGAAAGAACAATTGGCACTTGATCAAAATACCAATTTAATTAGAGGTCCTTAGATAAACACTTCTGAATAAACTGATTAACTTTATTTGGGACTAGAATTTCGTGTTCGTGCCATAGGCACGGTGGGAGTATATATTGGGGTGTCAGTATATATTAACTACGTAATCGAAGGGGTACATTGCTTTAAGTGGTAGTTGAGGGACGTTATTCGAACTCAACCTATAATTGAAAGGGTTGTTTGTAAAGAGATTATTCATAATTGACATAGAACCATTAGATCTTATGACCGAAATCAATCCAGACCGTCGAATAGCTTCGGTCAATTGGCTGAGTTGTATTGTATAGTTAATAGATTTTTATGAAATAGTTATTTGTGTCTTTATAGAATATCAAAAGAGTTGTCTTTAGCGAAAATAATATTTGATTGTAATATTTTTTCAATATAAACCAGTTATAATCTTTTTGTATGATATTATTATTTTATCAAATTTGTATGGTAAGGTTAATACTTAATATGAACCTAGTAATTTCCAATTGGTATTAAAGCAACAATTAATTAAGACATCATAATTTGTGTTCAGATCATACCTATTTTAAATCAAAAAAAAAAAATATCTGGTTGATGTGTGATTCTATCCATAATTAGTTACATAGTTTTACAAAATTTGTTAGTAATTGATGGAATAACTACCATAGTTTGTAACACCTCTGTTTCTAAATAATTGTCCACATTTTATTTTTTATCGGTTGCAAAATAATCATTCTCCTTCAAAACATTCATTTAAAAAATATATTTACCACTTTATATTTATTTTATCTACATGTTTTAATTATGATCGCATGAACATAAGTATTAAAGAAAATCACACATTACAATAATTACAATAAATTACTTTTTTTAACGATGTGCCGATCAAAAAAAACCATTATTTATGAACGAAGAAAATAAATTACATTTTTTGGAGTAATGTTATGTGTACCTAAGCAATATCACATTTTTGCATGTCACCAAATATGTCAGTTGAGTTTGATGCATTAATTATTATTTTTTTTTTATTATTTTAGGCTTCAAATCATCTATCACACACTCTATTACATTTTCTCTTAGAGCAACACCATTGTTGCTTTTTAATCAATCTTCCAATTAAGAAGTATCATTTATCTCTCATTGTTCATCTTCTTATTATACCAAATAGGAGAGAGAGAAAATATTTCTTCCTAAATAAGAAGACTTTTGGAGAGAGGAAGACTTTCGAGGAGAGAGGGGCGGGGCTGCCTCTTTGTGTGTGTGGGGGGGGGGGGGTGTGGGGCTTTGTATTTTTGAAATATAATGTTAAATTTAATATTTTTTGTGTAAAAAGATATGTAAGAAGATTATATAATAGGAAAATATATTTTTAAGTGTAAGAAGATAATAATATGTAAGTGACATTAAGACTCAACTAAAAAAATGTATAAAAAAAATTACATAATAGAGATGCTCTTACATTAAATCTCAGTCCTACACCTGTTTCCTATAAAAAGAAATCTAAAAATAAAAAGGAAGATGTATAACTAATATTCTATGGGACACAAAATGTGGCAAGGGGTAAGAAAGACTATTTGAAGCCATTTTTTACATCACATCAGCTGCCATATGAGATAATTAATGCCTATATGGTGCAAAAATTTTGAGCACACTTTAGTCTATTCTGAGTAAAAGCTTTGGTTTGAAAATTAAAATTTTTAATTAAAATGACAATTTTAGTAATTTATTAATAATAAAATAATATTTTTTTGTTTAAATTTTTTATATTGAATTAGTTAAGTAAAATATCAAAAAATAAAATAGTGAATTATTTACCAAAAACGAAGAGAGTAATAAATAATTGAATTACTCTTCTAGCCGTATAGGGGACAAAGAGTTTGTTGAGATCTCAACAGTATTTTGCCAACAATTTTTAAGAACTTTTGCTATTTACCGAGACGTTGAATTTCAATCCAAGAAAGAGTCAACTAGTCGAAGTCGGCAATACCCAGAGCATGTGATAATGCCGGACTTACTTTGATTGTTTCTCCCAAAATGTAATCTTCGTAAAAATAAAAAATATAAGGTTAAAATACAAATTACACCCAAGGTTTTCATACAATTCTAAAGTGATACTTAACCTAAGGTTTGTTCCAAATTTATATCTTATATTTTAAATTGTTTCATTTTGCACCTTAACTCTAACGGATATTAAAAAACTAACAAAAAATTAGCGTATGCATCTCATATAGAGGGATAATTTAGTTTTTGTATAAATTTAGCTTGCTTGGGTCGGTAGTATGGGATTAAAAATCATAGATTTGTTCGTAATTTTAAGGTAAGGATAAATCAAGGTTTGGGATGGGTTGTTGATTTATTGGTGATCTACGGATGGTAGAGAGAGAAAGTGAGGAGAGGAAGAAGAGAAGACGAGGAACAATCGGGTTGAAGATGTTGGCAGTGGGTTCAATGGAGGAGATTTCCAAGCAAGTCGAATTGACGGGGACATCAATTATCGAGGTGGTGGAGAATTAATTGATTAGTCTTATGTATCCTCTCGTCTTCGGCCATATCTTCCTTCTATCATCGATTACAGGGGAAATCGATTATGGAGATGGAGCAGATCTGTTATTTTTAGCTTCTTCTTTATTTTGTGAAAAGTTTTAAGAATCGATTATGGAGGTGGAGCAGATCCATCTCTCTCTCTCTCTCTTTCTCTCGCGATCAAATCCGGTTTTCACTCATCAAGATATGTATCAATGGGAGCACAGCTTGAAAGAGACGAACGATCTTGTTGTCGCAGGTGGTAGCGAGAAAGCGACTGTCAAAGGAGAAGGCAAGGTAGGAGATGCCAAGGATGTAGCGCTAAAATTCCTGGAGTGGGGAGCCGTTAGAGATAGACCATGTTCGGTCAGAGAAGATAATTAAAGAAATTTTGAAGAAAATGACTAATTTACCCCCGCATGTGAGATGCACATGCTAACTTTTGTTAGTTTTCTAACGCTATTAGGGCTAGGGTGCAAAATTACAAAATTTGAAATGTCAGGCATGAGTTTGGCACAAACCTTAGGTTGCGTACCACTTCTAGGATTAAGTGAAAACCTTGAAGGTAATTCGTATTTTGGCCAAAATATAATAATAATAATAATAAAATAATTATCTAATTTTGTGTTTGAAACTTTTATGTTGGCAGTTGAGTTCATGCTTTTCTCGTTAACGGGTTGGTGAAACTACAACCGTATTTAGGCTTTGGGGATCTAGTTTATTCTCCACAAGATTCTTGTGCCAAACGAATGGTTACATTACAAATTTGAATAGTCTTACATGATGTGTGCATAGTGATGTATTCCAAATTTCCAACCAGTGAAATTTTATGGCCATTTGGAGTTTAGTTGGAAGGACCTAAAATGGAAAGAAAAATTCATTTCAGAGTAATGCTATATGTACTTAAAATGAGTTCAGATCTCCTCTACCATTCATGTGTATCACTTTTTATCTCAATCATTGATTAAGATGTAATGGTTGAATGTAATGATTGAGATGAAAAGTGATACACCAGTGATACACACAAATGATACAAAAGATCTAAACTCACTTAAAACGCACATACAAATTTCACTTGACATGTTTGGGTTGTAAAGAAATCTGTGTGTTCTACCGATTAATTATTATGAACAACCCGACATATCAAGTGGACTTTAAGTGTACATAACATTACTCCTCTTTTATAGAAACAGAGCAAGTATATCTTATCTCATTTGAACACACGCGTACACACGTATACATATATAATGTAGGAATGTTCAATGGTTACTTTTAATAATAACCATTGATAGTTACTATTTAGGGAAAATACCAAAAAATCCCACTAGAAATTAGTGCATCCAAAAGTCTAAAAAATAATTCTTCTATTCAAAAAGTCACAAAGACGTTTATTATCAAATAGTTTAAAACTTAACATTTCAACTAACATCGTTAAGATAAGTGATTTTATTTGAAAGAAAATCTAATTTTAAATGATGGTAATGATTCAGTATTTCAGATAAAATAATAATAATAATAATAATAATAATAATAATAATAATAATAATAATAATAATAATAATAATAATAATAATAATAATAATAATAATAATAATGACAACAACAACAACAACAACAAATAACTATACTATTAATAATAAGTTAATAACAATAAAATCAAATTTTTGGCTATGATTATTACTAGGCTTAATTCTCAATTTGGTCGCCATAGTTTTTGCGAAGAATCTGATAACATCATCCTACAGTTTTTTTACTTTACAAAAAGTATTAATTTGGTTCATGAGTTAGATGTCGTTAACATAAGTCATTGAAAAGGCATGCCCATAGTTTTGAGTTTTTCTAGAAAATTAGGGGTAAAATAATAGGTGCAAGAAATCCTCTTTCACGAAATCCTCCAACCCTCTCTCACAAAATCCTCCAAAGTCCGATCAAGCAGCAACATCAACACCACCGCCGGTCTTCGTCCTCCGGTCCGGTGAAGAACCCCCCCATCCACTTCTCTTCTCTAGGTAATCCCAACTCCGATCGTCTTCACTCTCTCCAGTCTATCTCTTCACTCTCACACTCGAGTTGTCTACCTCTTCTCCAACCAAGGTAATTCACGAGCAAAGTATCCCTCCCTATCTCCAACCAAGAAGGCAGCTTCCAATCGTTTTCTCCCCTCACCAATTTTTTGTAAAGTCGAGCCTAGGGTTTGAATATGGGAACTCTCGTTCTCAATTCAAGTAAGATCTATGTGGTTTCCTTGGATTAATTGTTGTAATTTTTGAACTCTTACTTGGGGTCTTGTATCGTTTGAGTCTTGCAATAATCAAGTTTAGTAGTGAAGAAATTATGGTTTACTTATGTTGGTAATTGGGATTATGCGATGTTTTGATTTTCCACACAAATACATTAATGTGATTTAGAAAACAATTCAACTTGAATTTAAATGTGTTCATATATGCTGGGAGAATATTAGTCACGACATGACCTGACCCGAACCCTAATTCAAGATCCTAAGGTTGTGCCGCGAAAACAACCTAATAAATGGACAAGAACCTGCTAAGCACACTGGCGCCTGTCAAACAATCGAGCCAAAACAAGCTCTAACAAGAAAGTAAAGCCATAACGACAATACTGGACAACAAAAACATATCTATGGAAACGAATATTATAGTGGAGTTCGACCCCTCGAGCTCATAACTTCCAAAGACAACCTAAGAGACAACTTGTTGGGAATATGCATGTGGATCATATCTACTATATTACTTGCATTGTAATACCCTGGATCCATATGTGCCTTACTTACTTGATATACGTGCACAATTCTTATTTGCCATGTATGATTTGCATGTTGTGGGAGCCTAGATGCATGTGGGTAGCCACATTGAGACCAAAACTCCATGGTCGTTGACTTACTAAAGTTACAGGTTATAACTTGTCGTTGGTAGATACTCAATTCGGTCGAGAAATGTCTTGCTTAGTTCGTGTTCGTGACCTAGGTTATGCCTTAGGTATTTACATGATTATTATGAGAGTGCTTGGATGTATTTGAGTCCATGTTGGATGTGTTCCTTTGGTATATACGCATTTATGATACTTGAAGCATAGTCTTCGTCTTTATCGCGATGTATGAAACCGAGTCGTGTGTGTGCCTCGTCTTTCGGAGTTACGATTCTCCTAGTTGTTGTTTAACTTCATAGAGGTATTCAAGCCTAGTCATTAGCTCCTCGACTTGCTTTTAGTCTCATGTTCTTGTCTGCCGAATCGTTACTTCATTCGTCATTTTTATTGTTAGTTGTTGCACCTTGTTTTTATTTCGTTCTGGTGTGGTTCGGGTGAGTCTCAGACTTGATTTGAGTAGGGTTTCAACCTAAAATGGTTTGGGTTTGAGTTACGGTTCATCTTGGCTTAGTTTCAAGTCCATTTTCCTAAAAATCTTTGATATGGTTGCATCCACTCGTCAATTTGCTTGCATTCAATACTGAGAACTCTAGTAATTAAAGAGCCTTAGGATGCGCTCGCATCCATGTCCTCAATGCGACCGCATTGGTGGATTTTTTTGCTACGGGCAGATTTCTACATTTTGTGATTTTAGATGGGAAAAACATATTCTACCCTTAATAACCCTCACCCCTTTTTGTCTTGTGACCACATTGGAGGGCAGATTGGTCCCTTAACTTCCCATGTAGATCTGAACTCCCTCTCCCCTCTTCATTCATCCTCTCATTTCCTCCACCTTCATCATTAGAAAGAGAGAAACATCCTCAATAGGTGTGATGTGTGTGTTTTCATTCCCGTCGAGTCACCCATTGGAATTGCAATTCGAGACCACAGTTGGGAAGCCCTCGTCGAATAGAGTTTCCTCCATCAATTCAAACTTTGAATCTATAAGGTTTGATTGTCCATGTATGTAAGTTACTAAACAAACCTCTTTCTCTCTCTGGCTCAAATTCATGTTAGGATGCTAAAGAATGATTGTACCCGCTACAATGAGGTAGTTCTTGTGAGTACGACGAATTTATATGAGTTTATCGTTTGTGTATATGTGGGGATGATTGTATATGGATTTATTGAGTTTGATTGTGTCTATTAAAGTATTTATAAGTTGAAATGCTTGTTTTTAGGTTTAGGAACCAGGATGAATATTTAATCCCAAAATTGTCGTGTGACCTAGAAATTGAAAGTTAGTAATTGGACTCAACATAATCAAATAGGGTTTAAATGATTGTATATGGATTTATTGGGTTTATGACATTGGTTTAACTTATTAAAACTCCCGTGCATTAGAACATTAACATCATTATAGCTATGAGTACAAACTAATGTACACTTGTTAGACAATAGTACTCTATGATTTGATTATTGAAATGAGAATATTATTAGATGACTAATGAAATAGTCTTGGGTTATGATTGCAATAAGTAATGATGTTATGCTTGACATACTTGGGTTTATGATGATCGATATAAGAATATCGATCAAGTTATTATTTGATGGAATTTTTAGGTCAAGTTAATAATGACCTAAAAGATGTAACATAGAGTAAGACATATAGGAATCGATTTAGGATCGATAATACTCTAACGAATGTGGGGTTGTATTCTATGATATTTGAGATGTGTTTAGCCTTGGTTGTGAATACTTGAGTAATGTTGATTTGTACCCTATTTTCCATGCAGACTTTATAGACCTCGATGGCAATCACAAGGTAACACTTAATACGTTAAATAGTGATGTAACTGAATTACGTGAAATCAGGGGATGGTCTTGATTTAATAGCTCATGATAAATATTTGATAAGTTGTGAATTGTCTACTATGATTATAGTGATATTGATATTGTTGAGAATCCATATATGGTAATTTATCTTTGAGAATGAATTGGCATTTCTATGTGAATACTTGATTCTGTGAAGAACTAAATTAAGAATTTAACTTGAACAACATGGGCCTTGGAGTTAGTTGTATAGGTAACAATGGCTTTACGTTATAAATCATTGTATCCTACCATTGTTATTTAGAAAGAATACCTTGTGAAATGTGACTTATGTTGTTTTGAAAGGCAACAATGAATTTACTTCATAAGCCATTGTACCCTTGTGTAACTTATGTGATTTTGAGAAATTGGGAATAATTGGATTGATTTGAGATTTGTGGCAATTGTGAGTAATATCAATAAAGGTAATAATGAATTTAGTTTATAAGTCATTGTATCCTAAATTGAGAATTGTGGGTTTGTGATTTGTGAACAACCTGAGAATTGTCTTAGAGAACAACATTGTGATTAAAAATAACACCTTGTGATTATGTTGAGCATCAAATGATCCTCTAACAAGAGTGTACACACCCCAATTTCGTACCCATATTATATAATGTTCTAAAAAATGTTATTTCAAATAAAAAAGGGGCTAACGGACGTCACTTTCATCACGTTTCAGGGTGTTAAAGCACAAAGGAAACCTAAAAAGGCTCTAAAGGGAAAACAATGACAAGAAAAGGGGTAAAATGAAACTTTTTTGTGAAGAAAAGCAAGTCGGGGCTATGCGCCCACAATTCCTGGCACCGCACCCACATTTTCTTGGGCTGCGATCCGACTTGTCTTTTGGGCAGTCCAATTTCTTCAGCTTTTTCTTCCTTCATCATTAAGGATGATTGGATATCCGCCTATAAATAGAGACCCTCCTCTCCTTTAACAGATACAAGAAATTCTCCCCCTCTAAGATGCAACCTCTCTCTATTAGGCTGTAGAAATTCTCTCTCCGTTAGGCTAAAGAAATTTCTTCCCCTCTCTAGGAAAACCCAGTAAACCCTTGTCCAAACAGAAACATAGTTAACCTAGTTAGCTTCTCTCCCAAAATCCAGTCATAAATACAACAGTTACGTTGTTAAAATTTCACAAAACACAACAAATATAACAGTTATGCTACCCAAAGTTAGACACAAAATACAACAAACACAAGCTGTTACGATATCCGAAATTAAATAATAAATAAACAAAAAGACTTTCTCTCCCGAAGAGGACAAAGCGAGCACACTCGGAAGTTTGCCTAAGCCTAGACATACCGGGTACCAACACTCATGCTTCAAAAGGTAGGTACCAAAGTTATTATTGTTATCATGTTTAACTAAGTCATTTTATATACATATAATATAAATAAGTTGTTATGCTGGTACTATTTTCCTATAAATAACCTATACAATAGTCGTTATTATCGTCTAATTTATTTCATACTTTTACTAAAATTTTAAAAATGTAGACACGATACAGGGTTTCAATTTATTTTCCTGTTATATATATATATATATATATATATAGAGAGAGAGAGAGAGAGAGAGAGAGAGAGAGAGAGAGAGAGAGAGAGAAAACATGGGTTTTCTCTAGATTAAAAAATGGGTTTTTTGTTAAATATAATGAACATTTTCAGCAAAAAACCCATTTTGATACCTAAAGGGTGAGTAAGGTTCTTAACCCCTTCCCAACTCGTAACTTAGTCCCCAAACATATATTTTCTAGTATTTTTTTGGTTTTCTCTGTTTAACCTTAAAATATAGATGACGAATCTGTAAATACACTTTTAAGTCCACAACGAGGCCAAGCGTATTCCATGCGCTTAAGTTTTGAAACCACTCGTTTTTCACTACGAGAGAGGGGTTCAAAGCGGGGTTATCACAAAGAGCACGGTGTGTAGTTATCTACGACGTTCACTTACTTATAAAACTCTCATTTACTTATAAACTTCGTCATTGAGGGGCTCTGTAGACACCTCAAATTCGTACCCCTAATTTATATATTTTATAAAAGTATAATTTTTAATTTTTAAACGGACTAACAAGTGTTAAGTTTTCGTTAAAGTTTCAGGAGAGCCAAAGTGTCAAAAGGAAGAATCAGAAAAAGGAAAGAAACAAACTATAACACCCCGAGCTCGAGAGCCTAGTCCGCTACGTGTAGCTCTCACACTGGCCCACTTAGTACGCAACACCTTGGGTCATCAGGCCCACCACAAGTCGACCCAAAAGTCCATGGATGATGTTGGTGCCCAGAGTTAGTGTGTGGTCACCTTATAAATCGAACACAATTCCCACACCTACCCGATGTGGGAGGGGGTATTACAATCTCCCCCACTTAAATCCTTAACGTCCTCGTCAAGGCCGAATCATACCCCGGGCGATGCATGAATCAAGAGGTGGCTCGTACGAGGATCAAGAGGTGGCTCCCACCTTTTGTGATGTAGCACTTTGGCCTGCATAGCACTTTGTTCGCAAATTTTTGGCCGGGACCCACTCTGATACCATTTGTAACGCCCTGAACCCAAGAGCCCGGTCCGCTACGTGTAGCCCACACATTGGCCCATTGAGCACGCAACACCTTGGGTCATCAAGCCCACCACAAGCCGACCATTTTGGATGATGTTGGTGCTTAGAGGTAGTGTGTGGCCACCTTATAAATCGAACACAATTCCCACACCTACCTGATGTGGGATGGGGTATTACACAAACAATGAAGTATAGGGAGTTGGAAAGTGTAACAAAGTTTAAGGCATAAACCAAAATTGGCGCCACCTATAACAATTCTAGGAGCCCCTACCACCATAAATGGGCACTGCCCACATTTCTGCTTTAGGCAGCGTCCATTTCTGCTTCCTCGATCAAGTTTTTCCTTCTTTGGTACAACCTTTTCAGCGCAAGTACAACCATTTTAAGCACAAATATATAATATCTTATATTTCCTTCGCAGTTAAGATTTCTTGGCCTATAAATAAAAGGCTCTCTCAGTGCACAAAGATAGAGAAATTTATAAACAGAGAGTAAGCTGAAAGAAATTACAGAAAGAGTCTGCAGAGAGAAATTTCAGAGCATTGTTAAGCTGCTGAAATCAATCCTATCCCTTAAACTAAGTGATTCCTCTCTATATACTTATACCCACCTATAGACACCTCAATTTCATACCTCTATTTGTAATATTCTATAAAGTGTTAAATTCTTGTCAAAATGACTAACAAACGTTAACTTTCAGGGGGTTTAAAGTAGGGGTGTAAATCGAAACCACCGAACCATGGAACCGAACCAAACCAAACCAAACCTGTCGGTTTAGTTCATTTTTTGTCGAAGACGGTTCGGTTTCGGTTTCAAAAATTGGGAAACCACTCGATTCAATTCGGTTCGGTTTTCGGTATCGAACCAAACCAAACCAATATATATTTATTTATTTATTATACAATATATATTATATTACATTTGTTAACTATTTTGAACATTTGGATCATCTTATATGCATAATCTACTCCTTTGATTTAGTCATATATATATATATATATATATATATATATATATATATATATATATATATACATACATACATACATACATACATACTAAACCAAACAAAATCTTAATTGTTGGAGAACTATTATTTCTTTCATTGTTTGTGTTTATTTTAGAATTTGTATTGTTTTCCTTATGATAATTTGTTGTTAGTTGGTTATTTCGTAATTTTGATGTTAGTTCCAAATTAAAATCATACTTTTATTGTTATTTGTAATGTTGGTTAATTTGATTAAAACTAATTTATATAAACTACAAAACCAAACCAAACCAAACCGAGTGGTTCGGTTCGGTTTGAGATTTTTGAAACCCTAGGAGGCGGTTTGGTTTGTGATTTTGGCCTAAACCAAACCAAACTGAACCACTTACACCCCTAGTCTAAGTGTCAAAGGAAGAAACAAGAAACAAAACAAACAAACAAAGAGCAGAAAGGAGGAAAGTGTCAAAAAGTGATGGAAAAGCAAAAAGGGGTGCAGCCTAATAAAACTTTGGGGGCGACGCCCAAAGTTGTAATAGGGGGCGCCCATTTTTGTTGTTTTGGTCTTCAGTTTCCTTCTTTGGTACAACTCTGCCCGCGCATGATACAACACATTAAATCACAAACTTAAAATATGTTATGTTGCCTTCACATTTAAGTTTCATCGGCCTATAAATACAGACCTCTGCTCAGGCGCAGACAGATAGTTCATAAGATAGGAAATTTATATGCATAAGGTTTTCAGTGAGAAGTCTCAGAGTGTTGTTAAGTTGCCAAAATCTTTCCTAAACACCTATATTCACTAGCGAAATATAAACATAGTTAACTGATTATGTTCTCGCCCTATTGACCGGCTCCAAAAAGCCAAAGTAAACAGTTGCGCTGCCCGATTTCAAACACGATATCAAGCCAAAGCAAGCTATTACGCTGCCCGATTTCAGACTCGACATCAATACAAT
The DNA here is from genome assembly GCA_013146195.2 of Codonopsis lanceolata. Classification (NCBI taxonomy): domain Eukaryota; kingdom Viridiplantae; phylum Streptophyta; class Magnoliopsida; order Asterales; family Campanulaceae; genus Codonopsis; species Codonopsis lanceolata. The sequence continues at coordinate 86,327,048 of CM028383.1, forward strand.
TCAAAACAAATACAATTAGTTATGCCGCCTTGATTCTGAGGTGAAAAACAACTAAAATAAGCAGTTACGCTGCCCAAATCTCAACAAAAAGACTCCCTCTCCAAAAGGATAGAGTGAGCACACCTAAAAGTCTACCTAAGCAAAGTTAGTTTGGGTTATAAACTTTCATGCTTCAAGAGGTAGGTAAACAAAGTAATTGGTATTTTCTATTTAGAATAATATTATTAGAGTAGTAGTATATCATAAAATAAGTTATTATGCTGGTAAAATTTCTGTGATAAATAACTATAAAATAAATTCATTATTATAGACTAAATTTCACATGCTCTATTTGCAACTCTAAAATATAGGTGTTACAAGTTTTCCTTTATTTTTACGGTCATATATATATATATATATATATATGTGTGTGTGTGTGTGTGTGTGTGTGTGTGTGTGCGCACGCGTGCGCGTGTGATCTGAAAATCTTGCAGCAGCTTCACTTTGGTACCATTGCAACCCGAAAAGGATAAAAAGGAAAGCGGGAACAATTTTATTTTATTTGATATTATGCCTGGTGGATATAAATAGTATTTTATTCTGTCATTTTTATTTTGGGGATTCGGACCAAATGTAATTAATAGGAACATATAGTTTCATCATTTTTTTTTACTTTTAAAAGAAATGTATTATATATACATATATATTTTTTTGAAATCAAGAGATTTTATTTTGTAGATAGAAAATAAAAGGATTATAAAAAATGTCTAATTTAAAGAAAATTTTAATTGTTTATGAAAAATAATTTTTATGCAAAAAGCATTTTAGTTGGATTAAGGAGGATTTGTGATAATATGTTAGCCGTTAGAAGACGTGGGAAATGTGTTCATGTAGCAAATGCTTTTGAGATTTATGAGTATAAAACTGTGTTATTTTATTTATTCTCAATTTAGAAGAGATTTACTACGCATACGCTGTACTGCAGAGTTTGTGGATGAGATTTATGAATCTCTCCGCCCTCGGGCAAGACATCTGGTTGACCAGACACGATTTGCTCCGTTCTTAGGGGCGCTGGGAACCTTCCCTAGCTTTTTGAGTATTTATGAAGTGTTGCGAAAGTATTGGTGGGACACCACCCATACTTTTCATTTCGCTTGGGGAGAGGCAACCATGACGCCAGTTGATTTTGTTACTATCACGGGTGTTCCTACTGGGCAGGGCATATGCTTGGTACCTAATTAGGAGCTTAGGCTCCATAGTGACGAGGTCCATGATTTGTTGGGCTTTGTGCCCGTATACAAGAGTAGCGATGAGATATGCGTACCCTGCGTAAGGGATTGGCTTCGGGCAAATGCCCGTTATGTTAATGATGCCGATGATGTGACCGTAGAGCAAGTCACCCGAACATTTTTGTTCTTCTTTCTTGGCTCTACTCTATTTTCGAACGCTCCATACGCTTTGCACATATCTTTGTTGAGTTGTCTTCGGGACTTATATCAGGTCTCGAAGTATGATTGGGGACAGGCTGGCCTGGCTGAGTTGTATTTTTATATGGATCAGACTTATCATAATGATATTACTAGCCTGACTAGCTTCGCTTTTGCTTGGGAGGTAAATATCTTTATTGTATTTTGTTACTTGTGTACATATATTTTGTTTAAGGGAAAATTTGTTCGCATGTAAGGTTTTACTCTGTATTTGAGCGGATGCCCTTTTTGGCGTGAAGTGAGGCCTCAAGCTCCTCCTTATTTGTTAGGGTATAATGAGCCTAATAGGGTTCCTCTTCAGCGGGAAACTCCTTTCGATGTGGGTGTCATTCAAACTTTCTTAGCTTGAGTCCGCATGAAGTCAGAGAATTTATACCCTTGGAGCGGGCTCACTGGTGTGTATCAGGCTGTCGTGGATGCTAGCCGTTGTCGCATTTTGATGCGATCTATACTATGTGATTTCATGTATTTGGGGGATTGAGTGCATATACAACATTCATTTCTTTCATCACCACCTTTGGCACCTCTGCCTCCTCCACCAGGGATGCTTACCCCTGAGAGTATGCCTCATCAATATGAGTACATGGCACGATATATTGTTCCTATCAGTGCTTATCCCTCCATGTCATATGATGACTTTGTTAGGAGGATATTGCATCCCATGCCCTCTATACGGGCTTCTGATGTAAGTGGGTCTTCATATTCTACGGTCACAGACCCGATAGATTTTTATACTCTGCGTGCCATTCCGGCAAGCGTGATTCATGTCCGAGGCGGGCAACCTATTGAGGAAGCTCTATCAGATGAAGAGATCCCTGCTCCTTACCGGCTCCCAGAGGGTGTGCGCTCGGTAAAAGACTATACCTTATATCTTGCACTTATTATCGTTTTTTGTATTTTATTTGTGTCTGACATGTATTTGCTTTGCTTGATTCCAGGTGAACGGGTATTCAAAGCCTAGGTCGGTTGTTCAAAGCCTCACCAGAGGCACCATTTGTTCGAGCCACTCCAAAGGCATCATATATATATATACATACATACATATATATATATATACATACATACATATATATATATATACATACATACATATATATATATATACATATATATATATATATACATACATACATATATATATAATTGCAGCCTTTCAAGACATTAAAATAATAATGTCCCTTCCAACCTTATAAAAGATGCATTTGTTTTGCGTGATTCCAGGTGAACACGCAATCACATATTCAACTATTGAAGAATTTATTCAACGTATATCGAAGGTACCGCAAGGCAAAGACGACACTCTCGTGTCGAGGTAATGATGCAATTGGCAATGTACGTCATATGGACGATGATGATCCAACAGGTAATTCGGGCCGACAAGGCCCTCGGGTTATGGGCGCTGGGACCAGCAATCTTGGTCCGCGAGCTGAAAGGGTGCAAAAGAGTGCGTCGGCACGCGCACACTAATGTATTTTATGTATTAAATCACATTAATTGTATGCATAATTTTAAATGTTTTAGCGATGCATAATTATATGCGATGCACTATTTATTTGTGGGTGGCTAAATATTTTGCGATTTGTAAATATTCTTAACAGAATTTAAACATCAGTAATGCATGACAATTTTAACAGGAATAACATGTATGAGTGATGCATGATCAATTCAAAACATCAGAATATTAACGATGCATAACTAATTCAAAAGAATCAAACGTCAGCGATGCATGATAAATTCAACAGAAATAATATGTATGAGTGATGCATGATCAATTCAAAACATCAAAATATTAGCGACGCATAACTAAATCAAAAGTACCAAATGTTTAGCGATGCATGATCATGTCAAAAGAAATCAAGATCAAAGATGCATTTGCTTAACTTAAAAGAAATAAATGCTTGCAAGAAATCATATAATGGGTAGTAAATGTTGGGAATACATATTTTAACTCAAAAGAAGCAAATGATGCATATGTAGAAATCATATTTTGGAGAAATAAACATTAGAGATGGGCAATTTAACTCAAAGAAATTAAATGCTGCAGACGTATAACTCATGTTAAGAGAAGAAAATGTATGCGCTGTGTAATTTAACTCAAAGGAATTAAATGTGACATTATACTTATGGGAGATAATATCAGAGATGCATGTTTTAATTCAAATAAATTAAATGTTTTGCACAAAATCATGTTATTAGAAATAAATATCAGGGATGCATAATTTAAATTTAAAAGAAATGAATATTGCAGATGTATAAATCATGTCAAAAGAATTAAAATATCATAAATGCATAATTTAATTCAAGAGAAATAAATGTTGCAAAAATCATGTTTTAAATATCAAAGATGCATAATTTGACAAAAAAGAATTAAATGTTTGTAGGTGATCATGTTACGAGAGGTAGATATTACAGAGGGGCAATTTAATTCATATGAATTAAATATTGCATATCATATTAATATGTATCAAAGATGCATAATTCAAATGAATTAAATATTTGCGGAAATCATGTTTATAGAAATACAAATATCAGAGATGCATACTTTAACTCAAAAGAATTAAATGTTGCATAAATCTTGTCATTAGAGATAAATATCAAAGACGGGAAAGTTAATTCAAAAGAATTAAATACTGCAAGAGATCATGATATATTTATCAGAGATGCCTAATTTAACTCAAAAGAATTAAATGTTTGCAGTAGATCATGTTATGGGGGATAGATATCAGAGAGGGGCAATTTAATTCAAAGGAATTAAATACTGCATATGTATAAATTATATTAATAAGTATCAAAAATGCATAATTTAACTCAAAATAATTAAATATTTGCAAGAAAAAATATTTATGGAAAAACAAATATCAGAGATGCATACATTAACTCAAAAGAATTAAATGCTGCATAAATCATGTCATCAGAGATAAATTTCAAAGATGGGAAAGTTAATTCAAAAGAATTAAATACTACATAAATTATGCTAAGTAAATGTTGGAGGTGTTCATTCAATTTGGGGAGACACCAAATGATGCATATGCAATTATTTCGACCGACACTGGACCAAACAAATACACACAACTATGTATAAAAGACACAAATTTGTTTTATTTTACTTGGAAAAAAATAATTTTTTCCATTTATTATGCACACTATATTTTGGAGAAGCAGGGGTTCATGGGCGGCTGCTTTGGCTATTGAGCGAAATGAGAGAGGAATTATTTGGCCAGTTGAGGGGCTATCAAACAGGTTTATATAAGTGAGCTACAAGTGTAGCCTATAGATAGGTCTTGTTTTCTGTCAAACTGTCGAGCAGAAAGGTTGACAAGCTGGGTTAGAATAAAAGGTCAAAGGGTGCGGCTCCTAGAGGGAGAGTGCGGCTCTTTTAAAAATCAAAGAGGGTGCGGCTCCTCATCTTGGTTGAGCATTTTACTCATGTCAACTTACTGGATATTGTCTTCGTAATCACTCACTGGCAAATCGAGTGATTTCATATGTATACAAGCGTATATTCACAAGTCATCTTGGCTGGTCTTCGCAGGACAAATTTCTATCTACCATATAGGATCTTACGGAAATTTGGTAGGAAGCGGGTTGTACCATACTTGGATCGTCCCCTGATGGGACTGCAAGGCTGTGAAGGCGACATTCCGGTACTCATCTGTGATCTGTGAGGTCTGAGTGAATCTAGATGTGCCACTGCCTATGTGTTCTCAGAGAATATACTATTGTCCCTTGTCTATCTTGACTGGGTTGTTGTGAGGATGGAAGAGCATTCCGTATAATCAGGCGTACTATTTGGATTATGTTAGAGTGCTGATTCACGAATGGGCTGGATGCTCATCTGCTAGAGATCGATTGGTGAAGATCAGAGGAGTTCGGGTCTTCCTGTTCATGTGGTATCACGTCGGCCATCCTGACATTTTCAGAAAGGGTATGGTGATGCTGGTACGGGTCCCAGCAATGTAAGGAGACTTAGTAATGCTGCACGGCGAAGTAATACGGCTAGGCTAAATGATGGTGCGGGACCCAGTAATACTGCAGGACCTGATAATGGATATGGTGGGAGCAACAAAGGGAGCTCATTACCTCTTTTTAAGGATGATGCAAAAACATTGAGGATTCCTCGGAGGAGTGTTTGGTCTCGACTGTGGTCATCGGGGATGTTAATGACTTCCCCGGGGGTTCAAGTGTATGGGTTAAGTGTTTAGGGAATATTAATGAATATCCCTAGGGTTCCTAACATGTACTCAATGGTTGCCAGTGGTGGACCTTGTATAATATTTATATTTTAATGTTTTATTTTATGTTATGTCGTGGTTTTTCTTCCCATTGGTCAAGGACCTGTTGTAATATGTTGTAGCAGCATTTGTAACGTACCTCTGTTGTGAAGGACGAGCCTTTTATGTATAAAAGACTATTCCCTGTTGTTGTTTTCGCGGGTTCCAATCTCAAAACTCTTGCAGATGCTGCAATATTTATGTGGTAAAGGATGAGCCTTCTATGTGTGTTAAACCGCACCCTTAGGCTGTTTCTGTTGAGGGTTCCAATCTAAATTCTCGCAGATGCTGCGATATCTTTATGGTAAAGGAGGAGCCTTCTATGTGTGTTAGACTGCACCCTAAGGATGCCTACGTTCCTCGGTGAGAGGTTCAGGTCTACGTAGTTCTTGCCCTATATGGCGACTAGTTTGCTGAAGACCTGTTCTATTAAAGACTGCTCTCGTTGAAGATTGTATACTATATGTTGGTAGACTGTATGTTGTACACTGTACGCTATAGACTGTACGTTGTATGTCGTATGATGTATGCTGCAGATTGTACGATGTATGTCGTATGTCATATGCTATAACTTTTGCCTAGGGCGACCTTTCGAGTTTTTGACCTACCGAGCCCTTATTTCTCCTTTTGTTTTCTTTCTTGGTTTGCTCTAACTTTTCCCTATGCCGCGTTTTCAACCTAGCGAGCTCAAGAGAGAGATAAAGTATTTGAGCCACTATAGTATGCTATATTAGCACTACTTTGACTTATGCATAGTATCGCTTGAGTTTATCCATATTGAAGGGCTGAACTAGATCTTCCCCATCTTGGTTTCTGAGGAATACTGTGCCTCTTGACTGTATGTGTATCACTTGTAAGACCCCGAAGCTTCGTGTATTTGACTTTCTCGTGTTGCATGCTTTGTTGTTAATGCGTCGAGTGTTTATCTTAACATGATAGCACCTAAATAAGTCTCATTGGAGTCTTAGTACCTTGCATATAAGATTTACAATGTTCATCTTAGTTGTTGTATGCTTGGTTGAGAGTTTAGAAGCATTGTTGCTTCGTATGAGCCTTAGGGTTTCTCGGGATTGCCTTCGTTGCTTGTATTGTTTGTGCTTTAAACCTGCGAGAAGTTCATTTAAGTTCTAAACCAAGTGTACTAGTATTTCCCATGCTTGCATAATCATTGTTCATAGACTTGTTGCATTTGGTAATAAGATGACCAACATATTACTTCACGATTCAGTCGGTTTGGGCAAACTTCGGAAAATTCTGGTACCAATCTACTAAAGAGAATTTTCTAAAAATTTAGTATGTTTTACCTACATATGTTAGGATACTCCCTGTAAAATATGGTATTTTTCCAAGGTGTATAAGTACCTCATTTAGGTCTTGACTTACGGCTGTGCCAGAATTCTGTTTTCAGGAAATCAGCTTCTGTACTTGAACTTGTAGTAGCCATATTTTGATGAATATAAGTCAAAATTGAGTAATTTAAAAGGCTAAACTATAGTTTTACAAAAATCAATAATCACCTTGAAGTGCCTAAATTTCATTTGCCTAAAAGGGCTTTTGGGCCTCGCGTGGCGAAGGCTTTCCAACGCACCCGGCCCATTATTCATTACAGGACTACTAAACACCATGGGCTGGCCATGCATGACAAATAAACCCTAGCCTCGGTATAAATAAACCCTACTATCTCATAGTAGGCGGACTCGATACGCTCTTTTCCTCTACGATTTATCACTCCCACACACTGGCTACGCGCCCTCATATATTTTTGATCTTGTCTTGATTCTCACGGAGGGTTTTGGGGCATCCCTCACCACTCACGGTGCTCATTTCAGAGATACCTACATACGGCCGGATATCCGAGGCCGAGCAGCGATTTCATCACCAAATCAACGATTTCATCATCGATTCGGTCAATGAACGACTCACGGATCAAGACGAATTTCGGCACCCCCGGTATGACTGATATTTATGCCACATCAGTTTGGTTCCGTTGCCGGGAAAATTCTCAACATCCCACTTTTTCAAGTCTTGCGGTGCAAATTTCTCAATAACCACCGATTGCAATGGTGGTAAAACTTGAAACTTACCGCTATTTATTTGCAAGCAACAACAGGTGGAAGCCGGTTGGCGGCAACCTTCCACCAAAAAGCACCCCAAGGGGTTCAAACGAAAGCAAGAAGATTCTTTGCTGCATGGCAAGCGGCACGGGAAGGATGTGCCCTATGTGGAAGAGCAATCCCGGCATGCTAGCTGAGAATCGTGCCCGACAAGCGTGATGCTAGGGAGATCATCAATGGCGGCTTAGTGCAGAAGCGGGATCTCGGGATCTGGTGAATCGCGAAAGGGAGAATGGCCATGGCGATCAGGTGAATCCACCCACCAAGCCCCACGACAACAGCAAAATTTCGCTGGCTCTCAAGTCCAAGCAGACTATTATAGCAAGATGTACAAACTCAACCGCAGCTACTTGCCTTGGGCCATGCCGGTTCCGGTTCGATGCCGAGTGACTTAGAATACAAACACTCGGTATCCGCCGGGCGTTGGTGATGGCCATGCCTCACAACGTCTGCCTGCTCCAATCAAGCGCCTTCAATCCATGATTCGCATACCGTCAGAGAAGGTTGAAGAGGTGAAGCGAGCAGATGATCGAGCGGAAAGCAGATAAACCGCCCCAAATTTTTCACACAAAAGCGAGCAGCGGGCAAAAACTATCATATCTGCAGATGAAAATAACGATCATCGCCCAGCTTCGCGAACACGCCGAGAAGAGGGAAGCATACCCGGGCTGCGTGAGGCGGAAGCGGTAGACAGAGAGATGGTAGCTTCTGCAGCGCCAACCTTACTGCCCGGCTCATGGACATCGGTCGATCGTGCCCTGCTTCATCCAAGATTACCTCGATGCCTAAAACGCCTGGCCCGAGCGCATGGAAGCTATAAACGCGACATGGCAAAACAAATATTAACTCACGGCCTGGCTCCTGCTATGGTGCCATCAAGCCACCGGAAGGAAGCCTTTCACTCCCCGAATCGAGAATGCACCCGCTCAAGGTATCATATTCTAAATTTGAGAAATACTTCGAAGACGCTGGCAAGCGATCGCCTGCATCATTCGAGGCACAAATTCGAATGGTGACGGATATTGAAGCTCTAAAAATGCGAGCATTCGAGGGGGCCCTTCGTGGGAAAGCACAAGCATGGTCAGCGTGAGGGTTCCCCGTGGATCCATTCAGCTGGAAAGTGTTGAGGAGAAATTCCTAGAAGAATTTGGCACCGCTGACCAACACCTAAAAACCGATTCGATCTCGCTAAAGTCAAGCAAGGCGAGCATGAGTCATGGAAGCTATTTGAAGAGGTTCGAGGAGATGCTCGACTGTGTGACCGCGACCAAGGACTCAAATTACTATGTTATCCGAACAACATGAGAGCAGTGGCCACCGAAAACAATGTTAGCTATGAACCCGGAGCCTCCAAAGCCGAGCCGCTAGCAAGTTCCCACTTACTCGCTTCGACCCGAGACCTGCTTCTAGCGGACAAAAATAAAAACAAGGACAAGGCCTGACACTGGCCACGCCATTTACCTCAGACCGTGAGGGCAAGAACTGCTCACGCCGAGACAGAGGAGATCATCCACTCCCTGACAAAGGCTATTTAAGCTCGGCTTACCCCCAAACACAACGCGGGAGAACATCATGCCAAGTCGGAGACGCCGCTCGTCCCATATCCTCTTGATCCCGAGCCCATACTAGGGATCCCAACAAGTACCGCGACTACCATCATGGCACCCGACACACTACGAGGAATGCGTAGTAATCGAAACGCGAGATACAAAAAGCTCATAAACGCGGCAAATTAAACCGCTTTTAAGAAAACCAGGCGAAGGAACAATGCGGATAATGACAGTACAAGACACCTCCACGAGGAAGAGGTGGCCAGCCCCTCAAATTCGAGAGGAGTGGTCAACATGATCCAAGCGAAGAGCTTCCATCCAACACACAAACCTGAAAACACATATACTGCTTATCCGTAGTAGTAAACTCTCCAGCCGTGCAATGGGTGTGGGAGCCCAACATCTTTTTTACCCGCAGTGAGCTAGCAAGCACCCCTCTTGCTTCCGAACAACCACCGGTCATCTCCCTTCAAACGAATGCTCACAGCAGTCGCTCGATAATGGC
>CM028383.1:86337053-86421077 GCA_013146195.2 Codonopsis lanceolata
GGTTTTAAGCATGTGTTAATTGTAGGAGTAGTTGTTGGGTTAAATTAGCGTCGCGATGACTTGTTTAATTTAAGTTGTTTTTCGGCCAAGTGTGGCAGAGTTGTTATTAATTATGCAATGTTGCGCCACATGATTTTAAATGAAACCTACTTGCGCATGCTTGTGTTTAACTTGATTATTTGGGCCAGTAGCGACTCGGGATCTCGCATTGGGGTCGGTCGTCGCGGTTATATCGAGCTATAGGTTAGGCGTAGGAGGGATAGGTTCCATGGCCTAGGTGGGTTGGTTATTTGTGTGATGATTCTAACGTCAGTGAATTCTTGTAGGGGTTCGATGGATAACCATAGGAATGGAAATGGCAGCGGTAGGGTAGGCCAGAGGAGTCGTGAACTTGAGAGTTGAGGTACCGCCGCTTGAGTCCGGTGGGTCGGGATATAGGCAGGAGTTACAGTAGGTTGATGGCTTTTGAGGCGAGGCCGGGGAGGTCAATTTGGGGAAGCCACCACCGCCTCGGCAGGGAGGATGTTGCACCACCAGGCCAGGGGTGACAACTCTCTAGAGATTCCTTAAGTTGAAGCCTAGTGCATTTCTTAGGGAGCCAAACCCTAGGGAGGTGAGTTGTGGATGGAAGAGATGATCAAATATTATCTATGTTGGAGTGTCTTGATGAAGAAAGTCGGTGGCGTTTAAGTTTAAGGAAGCAGCGAGCATTGGTGGAATGTGTTGAAGGAAAGTTGGGAGATCAACAAGTTCCCATCACTTGGGCTAATTTTCAAAGGGAATTTAAGGATGAATACGTCTAGGATGTGGTTCGCAACCAAAGGAGAAAGAATTCTATAATCTTGAGCAAGGTACCATGTTGTGGCGGGAGTATTCGCGAAGTTCACGAGTTGAGCCGTTATGCACGTATTTGATTCCTCTTGGAAGCACGAAGGACACAAGTTTGTTAAAGGGTTGAGGGCTGAATTTAGGAAGCGATTCTAGCATTAGCTCACGACTATCGACTGGGTTGATAGAGCTTATGAGGTTGAGCAAGATATTGAGGAGCACAGGAGTCAAGAGTAGCTCGGGTAATGCGCGACGGACTACTCGAGAACAATCGGGGAATAATCGGGTAGCGGAAGGGGATACCAGGAAGCGAGATAGGAGAGGTGGAGGCCAAGGTAGGCCGACGGAGACGGGGGCGAGGGGCAACAACACTTCTTCTACACTCGAGGCGGCAGGGTCTCAATGAGACTATGATTTGTTACGTTGCGCGATGTAAGTGGCACACGGTGATAGGTGTTGAGGGGTAAAGTGGTAAAGTGTTTCATTGTGGAGGCAGGACTCATTTGAGGAAAGATTGTCCCAAATATAAGGCCAATCGTCGGTATCGGGCGGCGTGAGAGCTATGCGGAGAGAGATGTGGATGGTAAACCAGAAGGTTCGGGGCGTGTGTTGCGCTTGATCGGTAGCGAGGTTCGAGGGGTCTGGCGTGATAGGAGGTACTCTTTCTATATTCGATCATAAGGCTCGAGTTCTCATAGATCCGAGGTCTTCGCATTCTTATGTTGCTTCGCGCTTTGTTGAGAATCTTTGCGTATTGCCTCAATCTTTGCCATACTTGCTTGAAGTGTCTACCAATATATGCTCAGCGTCTCGAAGTGTTTAAATCTTGTGATGTTTTGGTGGGTGACCACACTTTGCATGCGGACTTGGTAGTTCTCCCTATCACGTGATTTTGATGTGATTCTTGGTATGGTTGGTTATGTATGTGCTTATCATGCTATAGTTGGATTGCCATAGGAAGAGGGTTACTTTTTATATCAGGGTGTGCTGAATTTACGTTTGTGGGTGATCAAGCGTCGAATGACTTGCATTTCATTTCTCGCACTAAGGGCTAGAAAATTGTTGTCTCGAAGGGTGTATGCGGGTTATCTTGCTGCGTTGTTGATAAGAAGAGGTCTTCGCCGAGTTTATAGGAGGTTCCTGAGTATGTGAGTTTCCGATGTGTTTTCTACCGACCATGCTATGCCACCCGATAGAGAACTAGAATTTTGTATTGAGCTTATTAGGGGACTTCACCGATTTCTAAGGCAAGTATAGGATGGCGCATGCGGAGCTTAGAGAGTTGAAAACTTCAGTTGCGAGGAACTCCTGAGAGATTGGTTTTATTAAACCGAGTGTGTCGCCTTGGGGCGCACCGGTCTTATTTGTGAGAAAGAAAGATGGGAGTTTGCGGTTATGCATAGATTATCGCGAATTGAATAAGGTGACCATTAAGAACAAATACCCACTACCCCACATTGATGATCTTTTTGACCAATTGCAAGGGTCTATCGTTTATTCTAAGCTTGATTTGAGATGGGGTTACTACCAATTGAAGGTTAGAGAGGAAGACATTCCGAAGACAGCTTTTCGCACTAGATATGGGCATTTTGAATTCGTGGTGATGCCGTTTGGGTTGACGAATGCACCAGCGGTATTTATGGACTTAATGAACCGTGTCTTCCATAGTTATCTTGATTGCTTTGTGGTAGTCTTCATTGATGATATCTTAGTGTATTCGAAATCTCGGGAGGAGCATGAGAAACACTTGAGGATTGTCTTGTCTATTCTTCGGGAGAAACAGCTTTATGCGAAGTTTAGTAAATGTGCCTTTTGGCTTGAGGAAGTGTCCTTTTTGGGGCATATCATTTCTAGCGCTGGAGTAGCCGTTGATCCTTCTAAGGTTGAAGCGGTGACGAATTGGAAGAGACCTAGTTCGGTTACCGAGGTTCGGAGTTTCTTGGGTCTAGCGAGTTATTACCGGAGATTTATTGAGGGATTTTCTCGGATCGTGACTCCTATGACGAGATTGACGCAAAAGAATGTGCCATTTGTTTGGAGCGAGAAATGTGAAGCTAGTTTCCAAGAGCTTAAGAAGCGGTTGACGTCGGCACCTATTTTGGCTTTGCCTAGTGGAGGAGATAATTTTGTGATTTATAGCGATGCTTCTAAGGAAGGTTTGGGTTGTGTGTTGATGCAGAATGGTAGAGTTATCGCCTATGCGTCGAGGAAGTTGTCTATTCATGAGCAGAATTACCCGACACACGATATGGAGTTGGCTGCGATTATCTTCGCGTTGCACAAATGGAAGCACTACTTGTATGGGGCTAAATTTGAGATCTTTACCGACCACAAAAGTTTGAAGTATTTATTCTCTCAAAAGGAGTTGAACATGAGGCAGAGAAGATGGATGGAGAAATTAAAAGATCATGATTGCACTATTTTATATCATCCGGGGAAGGCAAATGTGGTAGCGGATGCCTTGAGTAGGAAGGTTCACATGTCGTGTATGATGGTTAGAGAATGGAAAATGTTGGAGGACTTGCGAGATTGGGGTCCTAGTGTCTTTGATAGAGGAGTAATTTTCGCGAATGTTCGTGCTACACCAGTTTTGTTTGGAAAGATTAAACAAGCGCAAGGGAATGATCCGGAATTGAAGAAAATTATTGATGGGTTGGCGGAGAATGTATCGCCTGATTTTGTGATTAATAGTGAGGGTACTTTGACATTTCGAGGTCGAATTTGTGTTCCCTCTAATGATGACTTGAAGAGGTTGGTTCTTGATGAGGCTCATAAATCGAGGTATACCATTCACCCGGGGAGCACGAAGATGTACTTAGACTTGAAAAGACAATTTTGGTGGAAAGGCATGAAGAGGAAATGCGGAGTATGTGTCAAGGTGTTTGACTTGCCGGCGAGTTAAGGCCGAGCATCGAGGCTCATGCGGGACTTCTACAACCACTTGGAGATTCAGAATGGAAATGGGAGTTCATTACCATGGATTTTTGACGGGGTTGCAGCGCGAAGGATTTAATGCGGTTTGGGTTATAGTCGACAGTTGACTAAGTCGCACACTTTATTCGGTATCTATCACTTATTCGTTGACTCAGTTGGCAGCTTTGTACATTCAGGAGATCGTGAGACTTCATGGCGTACCGGTGAGTATTGTATCCGATAGAGATCCGAGGTTCACATCTAGATTTTGGCAAACGTTGCAGGAGGCTTTGGGGACCAAATTAGACTTGATCTGACTTTTCATCCGCATAAGCGGATGGTCGGTCCGAGCGATTGATTCAGATTTTGGAGGACATGCTTCGAGCTTGTCAGTGGATTTCAAGGAAAGGCTGGGATTCTCATTTACCTTTAGCCAGAGTTTGCGTATAATAACTGACTACCGATCGAGTATCAAGATGGCGCCGTATGAAGCTTTGTATGGGCGTAAGTGTAGATCGCCAATTTGTTGGGATGAAGTTGGAGAGCGAAACTTTGGGGTTAGAGTTAGTGCAACGATCGGTTGAGGCGTGAAGTTGATTAGAGATCGTTTGCGCACCGCTCAAAGTCGACAAAAAGAGTTATCTGAATAATCGAAGACGGGATCTTGAGTTCCAAGTGGGTGATTACGTGTTCTTGAAGGTAACACCGAGGAGAGGTACTAAGAGATTCGGTAAGAAAGGGAAGCTTACACCGAGGTACATTGGCCCATTCGAGATTCTTGAGAGAGTTGGGTCCTTAGCGTATCGCATTGCATTGCCACCTTCACTTTCGGAGACTCATAATGTATTCCATGTTTCCATGTTGCGAAAGTATTTGAAAGATGATACCCATGTACTTGAGTATGAGGAGATAACATTTGAGCCGGATATGTCTTATGTTGAAAAGCCCGTGAAGATTTTGGATACCAAAGAGCAAGTGCTACGAACCAAGAAGATTCCCTTAGTTAAGGTTCTTTGGAGAAACCACAACATTGAAGAAGCGACTTGGGAGACGGAAGCGGAGATGCGCGAGAAGCATCCACATTTGTTTGACGAACTTGGTAAGAATTTAGGGACTAAATTCCTAAAGGAGGGGAGAGTGTGACACCCCATATTCTTGCATGTGCTTTTGTATGCTTGTCTTCTTGTTTTCTTACTGATCGCGAGTATGTTTACCTAGTTTATAAACGTCTTAGAATCATTCATAGTTCATTCTAGGAGTCCATAACATGTTTAGAATCACGTAAGTTTGTTTGTTGAATCGCTGGTTTGATCGTTTTGATTTTAGCCTTAGCGATTCCCCTCGTTGCTCGTATTTGCTTCTATTTCGACGTACGAAGTGTTCGTTGAGTTCTTGGCTTCATATTCAGGTCTTAACCATGTTGAAATAAGTCTCTTTCATGTCCAAGTTATCCTAGTTAGAATGGTGTTTGATTGTAGTTTGATTCGTTGATCATTCGTCGCGTGGTTCGCGCCTTGTTCTATCTTGTTCCGGGAGTTGTTCGGGTGTGTTTCCGACTCATTTTGAGTAGGGTTAGACCTTAGAATGGTTGCCCATGAGTTTGGGATCATTTAGGACAAGTTTAGACCAAGTTTTAGAGTTTCTGGAGCCGAGGCGGCCGCATGGGACCTTGCGAGGCGCCCGCCTCAGATGCAGAGAGCAATTTCAAAATGGACTGAACTTGGGAGAAGCCTCAGTGGTTGAGGCGGCCGCATGGGCCTGGGTGAGGCACCCGCCTCACCTGCTGGATCTGCAATTACGGGATTTTCCCCTGTTTTGAGTTGTGACGTGTTTTACCTATTCTACCCTCATTAAACCCCCTCTAAACCCTTCCTAACCCCTCACACTTAGTCCTAATCAAGTCCTAACACTAATTAGAAGTTAATTTAGGTTGGTTTAGTGTTTGATCACTCCCTAACATTCACTAATTGCACTTGAGAAATTCCCTTTGTACCCTTCTCTTGTTGGAGGTATAAATACTCAACCTTAGCCAAATTTTCAGTAAAGTCTTTCATTTGTTCATCCTATTCTTTCAAGTTAGAGAGAGAGTGAGTTGGGGGCTTGAGTTTTGAGCCCTAGCTTCATCTTCTTCCTTCGATCCACAAAGGATTCCACGGATTCGATTGCCGCCAAACTTCGGATTCTTGGCCAGGGTGCGGCGAAAGGCGACTTCACCGTTTAGATTTGGATTCTCTTGAGTTTTCACTCAAGCTAGGTAAGTTACTCTTCTTCATTTTAGTTCTCATTGACCCTAAGGAAACAAAGTTTATGATGTGTGAGGTCAATGAGGACACATAATTGCTTCCTACGAATTTTAAATGTATGATTTTGCTAGGAGCATGTCTAGGTTGATTTCTTGCCTTTGAATGTTGAAATTACTCTTTCATCATGTTAATTGGGATCTTGAACATGTTAGAAAAATGTAGTATGTTTGTTGTTGAAAGTGATATTATTTGGAAATGCCCTAAATTATGCCCATGTGATATGTGTGAAAATTGTTATGTGTTGTATCCTTCATAATGGACTATATAAGGAACATGAATTACATTGGGATGTTTTGGGTGAATTTATATCCTTGTTGAACTTAGAAGTGACCTAGGTTGGGTTATGAAGCATATAGCTTCAATTTCCCCAAAATTGGGAATTTAGAGGAAAGACTCAACGGAGTCGACTTTAGGGAAGAATTGAACTTGTTAAACTCTAATTTCAATCCCTACGAAGTTTGAATACCGTTTGACTAAGTTTACTCAAATATGAGCTTGATATGTTTATTTGCAAAGTTGTTATGAAAGATTGGTTTTGAGCAATTAATTGCCTTGACGTGTTTCTGGTAGAGATTAACACCCTACTTTGTCGGACGAGTACGCTCTTGTCGGATTCGGTCCTTAATTGGTTTAAGTCAAGTAAATATCTACTTGTGCATCGCATTGAGTCCAGCTGGCATTAATTGGTTGTTTATCAAAGTCAGGGTGGGACGATACATCGCCTTCACGAATTATGGGATTCGTGCTCGCTATGGATCGCCGCACCTGGGACTTCACACACACCTCCACTGTGGGCCGCAGTGGGGAAGTAGCCCCTTTGCCGTATCAGTTAAGTGCCGCATTGGCTTGCTAATGAAATCGAGTAGGTTCTCGGTATGAGTCGATGAATTCACATAACATCGATGGCACGAATCAGTAACAGAATGTTTTGCAGGAGCTACGAAGCGGCCGTGACTATCATATCCTACTTGTATGATTTATTTTACGCACTTATGTGAATAAGGTGCTAAGTGTTAAATGATGATAATATGCCATGATTGCGATAAATGTCATGCTTTAACATGAACATGCATATTTTTAGTAACTTACTAAGTCTTTCGACTTACCCTATTTGTTTGCTTTGTTTTCCTTAGATCAAAGCCGAGGAGACGTCCCACGCTAGACTCACGTATTCGCTTGGACGTTGTGAGCGAGGTTGCTCTTTTGGACTTTAACTGGTTAATCTTTTATTTTGGAAAGGACGTTGGGAAGCAAGTCATGTAGACTTGGCTTGGGGTTTTATTGTTGTAGTAACTTAATTACTTAATACTTGTAATCTTTTGGTATGCCGACTTATATGTCGAGCTTGTTTATATGTGTATGGTTCATCACAGTTTCTTCCGCTAAAACTTGTTTAAAGTATTATTATTGTTGTTGTCTCCGGCATGTTGTGGCCGTTGAGGTTTTATAAGCATGTGTTAATTGTAGGAGTAGTTGTTGGGTTCCGGCTGTAACGTCGCCGATGACTAGTTTAATTTAAGTTGTTTTTCCGGCCAAGTGTAGCCGAGTTGTTATTCGTATGCAATGTTGCGCCACATGATTTTCGTAAACCTACTTGCGCATGCTTATGTGTTTAACTTGATTATTTGGACGGCGCGACTCGGGATCTCGCATTGGGGTCCGGGTTGGGTCGTCACAATTATGATGCTTGCTCATATTGCTCACCTGAGGAGGCTCGTTGCCATCATTCCTAATGGTAGTACCCCATCCAGTCTGAGGGGGAGGAATAGCCGCTTCTGGTTCCCAAGGGTTAGGTTGCCTGCTTACATTTCTCAATCGGGGGGGTGCATTGCTAGGACCTGCTGCATTTGGACCAGGAGCCATTCGGGCACCAAAACTGTGCACTCACCTGAAATCCTTCTGCAAGGTCCGAGGAACAACTAGCCGTGAGCTCTATATGTCCTCGCCCATTTCCATTAGGCGAGCATCTATGCCGCTAGATATGTGGCGGCCCAACAGTCGCCTCAATCCACGTCTGATTGCACGGGAGGACCCTTCAGCAGCCACCATGATCCATGACAGATACTCGTAGGAGAGGAGCGTATAATCAGAAAATAGATAGGCCACCTGCAGCCTATCAAAATCCCGTTGCCACATTTCCTAAATGGTGGTGCCCAGGTCCCTGCTATTATCCAACTCCAAAAATACAGGACGAGTCGGGTCAGGGATAAGCTGCTCTCTCCCAAACTAGCGCAAGATCATGTCTGCCCTGTAAAAAGAAATCCGCTCAATACCCAGCAAGACAACCTGACTATATCCCGCGGAATACATGATAAAGCCCCGGATCTGCCAGTGGTTGATCACCCATACTATATCCATGGAGCCCTTGCAAAAAAAGCTTTCAGCCCAATCATACTCCGAATAATTGGTCTGAGGGAAATGACTGCGAGAGCCATAGAGCCCTGGATCATACATTGCTTCCGACGGTACTGGGCCCATCACCCAGAAAAAGTGCTCTTCCAGCCACATGTGGATCAAAATGGGGCTGCCAGTAGGGAATAGCTCATCATCACTTGCAAAAGCATCCAGGCCCACCAAAGTCTCTACCAGAATCACTGGATAATATTCATCCGGCGATCCCGTGCCTGCAATGCTAGGTCCACGAGTTGGACATCGATGAATTCAGGTTGGCCCACTAGCAGGTATCTCCCTACCAGGCAAAGAAAATGTGCTGACAGCCAACGCCTAAAATAATCCAGGTCATCCTCCCTGAACTCTGTGAAGGCTTTAGGAAGGACGGTCAAATTAAAATTTACTCTATTATAGAAGCCTAGAGTAGCAAGGTGAGTGGTATAAAAAAGCTCCCTAATTGCCATGTATGGACGCCTCCGATGAGAGGGCACGGCAATAGGACGGGAACGTGTCATCCCTAACATTGCACAAAACTCCTCAAAGGTGGGGCACATTTTGTTCATGCCAAAATTGAAAAGGTGGTCTTGAGGAGACCAAAACCTGGAGGCTCCCCTTAGCATGTCCCAATTAATGATGATGTTCCTCCAGGACAGCAGGCACCTATATCCAAAAATATGCTCAAACCAATCGCTCATCTAGAAATCTGAGAAATAATCTAAAATCCAAGGCATTTTCATAATTTCTATCTCGGGTGCATTTTTGAAGAATGTATTATCGATAAAAGACGGAGCGAGAGAAAGGCTAAACGCGGTAAGAAAGGCTAAACGCTTATGTGAAGAAGGCAGATGGATTCGTGAAAATGGCCAATCCTTCGTCCGCTATTTATACGAAAAAATTGAGAAACAGACGATTTCTGAGCACAGTATGCAAACAGTGCTGAGCAAGAACTACACAGGGAAGACTCTGGGCGCTTCCATAAGCCTCCCTTGGAGCCGTGCCAAAGGCCCTATTAGGCCACGCCAAAATGCTGCCACTGTTCCCTCAAAACCAGCTGGTATTCCGATTTTCGGCTCTGACAAAGCTCCATTATCTCTATCTGATCACGGGAAAAATCAAAAGGCTATGAACAATAGACTTGCGGAAATTATATGGCCGAGAACAGGAGGAGGCAGTTGCCCCTTCCTCCCCACATATCATCAGAAAATCCCACTCGAGCCCGAAAGTGTATTCTCTTAAAATCCGTCTCTAAAATACAGCATGCCATTACCCTTAGATATTGGTATAGCTTTATTTTATGCATGCGTTTTTTAGTCTGCATTTTAGAATTTATTGCATCATATAAATTATATTGCATTGCATAATAAATATTTGTACAGATTTTGATACGAAAATGAAAGAAAAAAAAGAAAGAAAAAGAAAAGCTGATAGGTGCAGGTGTCAAAGAACTAATGTGCACGGGAAGACTGGCTCCTATTAAGACCACCTCCCATAACCCAAGGACCCTCTGTGCCGCCAAATCTGTATGCTCGTCCTCGGCCCAGAGCGCGACTCGACCCGGCATCTGCATCATCGTCATCATCGCCCCAGCACCTAGTCTGCCGCATCGCATCATTCCCCCTACAAGAAGGCTCGTCAACAAGCTTTTGATAAAGTTTGTTGATACTGAAAAAGCCCCGCAGCAGCCTCTTGTAATTAGACACATTCACCTGTAAAAAAAAAGTGAGACAGCAAAAAGAAATATATTATTCTCCCAAAAAAAAAGGGATATGCATCATAAAATATATATATATATATATATATATATATATATATATATATATATATATATATATATAGTAATAACAATAAAAAATGATAGTGAATAAAATATATTCATGATGAAAAAAAAGAAAAGATGCAAAAGTGAAATGTGTTTACCGAACGGGCCTGCTCCGGGACTCAACGCTCCTCAGAAATATCGGCATCGGGAAGCACTTCCTCCACCATCTGGCCATCTCGATGATATTGGAAGGTGGAGAAGACATCATCAGGCTCAGTAAATTCCAGATGCTCGTCGAGAGATGGGATGGAAGGCCTTGGCCGGGCAGAAGCATCAGAAGCCCGTCTGGGGGCAGCAGGAGCATGAGGGGGAGGATGAAGCATGGTCCGCAGGAAATCCTCATAGGCCATAACCGGAAAATCAGTCGGGGGCATGAGAAATTTCGATAGGTATTGATACCTGTTCGGTAAATGGTCCATCTCTATTACCCAAAAGGGAGGCCTAGGAGGCACCACTGGAGGCACCAAAACTGAATGATGCTGACGATTAACCCGCTCGCCCATATATAAAGAATCGACCATAATGGATACCATCAGCATCCGGCAATGGCTCAACCCTAAAGCCACATCATAATGCCACTCCAGGCCTTCCCAAGGAAGGAAGTGCACCATGCCTGCACTTGAGCTACCAATCCTCTCCCGCACTCTCTCCTTCTTTGAGTAGTCGCCATCCTGGTTTGGCCGAACCCTGTTATCATCCACAAATTCAAGCAAGTAGGGTGGCTGGTGGAAACGCTGACGTAGCCAACCCGGCGTGATGTGAAAAAATGAGAAGGCCCAAACCTGCAAAAAAAAAAAATTATCAGCAATGGAAACATATACGCTGCAATATATATATATATATATATATATATATATATATATATATATATATATATATATATATATATATATACACAAAAAGAATATTAAAAAAAAAAAAAGCAGCAAAAAGCAGGAAAAGGCATATACCTCCCACTCCGGGGCAAACCCATTCTGAGTCGGCGAGTCGTTATGGCTGGCCCTATCCATGGAAGCATAAAGCTCGGCCAGACCCGCCTACCCCCAGTCAAAAGCGGGAATCTGCTCAAAATATGCCAGGCATGCCACGACAGAAACTATCAGGGTGGTGGAAGAATTGGCAAAAAGTGAGATGCCCAGGAAAAAGAATAAGAACGCTCTAGTAGCGCGAGCCACGACAACACGATCATTTTCTGGAACCCGCCCAACGTTGGCTAGAAGTCATTTCCACACGCTGCCAATATAAATCTCATCTGCCGACTTATATTTCGGCTCAAAGCCCAAAAGGTACTCCACCTCATCATGGCGTTGACGGAGAGTATAATCAGGCGCCAAGGTCCAACCAATGCTGGTAGGAAGGCCGGTGATGGCAGTGAAGTCACAGGGGGTCATGGTCGCCTCCCCCAAACTAAAGTGGAATGTGTGGGTAGTATCCCACCAGTAATCCCGTAGCACGTCAAAAATGGGCAAAAAGCTCGAAAAAGGGCGGAAGGCGTGTAGGAAGGTGCTGAAACCGGAGCCCTCTACCAAAACTTATGCCGCCTGGGGCAACATGCGATAAATCTCTTACACATTGGTACAAGTGACTCAAACCCGTTGAAAGGGCCTGCGAAGCTGAAAAAAAAAGGGAGAAGAGGAAAGGTAAGTTTACTATCTTTTATTTTCCTCGCATAGAAAAAAATAATAATAATAAACATGTCACATGCATCTTATTTTGTAAATCATAAAATTGCAGCATAATAATTCCCGTGATGCATTTTAGAAAGAAAAAGAAAAAACATCATTTTGCATGTAAGAAAAAAAAAAGTATATGATAAGCATTTGGCATCCACGCTTTAAAAAAAACCGCATCTTTTAGCATTTGAAATATGTTTTGGCATCACGGAAATAAAATACATAGGTATTGCATTTTAGCATTCGAAAATTTTAATTGTATTCTTGGTATCATCATTAAAAAAAATCTCTTGCACTTTAGCATTTTCAAGTTTCCATTTGCATCTTTGGTATCATCAGAAAAAAATAATAATTACAATAAATGCATCTTTTTGCATTTAAATATGTATTTTGGCATTTTAGGCATCATAAAAAGTATATATTTTGCACTTAAAAGTATATACTGCATTTTTGCATTTTCGCATTTTCGCATGCATGATAAAATAAAAATTGTCTATGCATCATATTATCAAGCATCCCATAAATTTTTCTGCATTGCATATGCATCAAATAAAATGAAATATGCATATATCATTTGCATATATTATCCAATAAGTTGCATTATAGCATTAACAAAAAGAGAATAAAATGCCACAAATCATGAAAAGAAGATATTCCCATGGCATTTATTATGTCCCCGCAGCATAGGCATGCATAAAGGTGAATTTTAGTGCATAAAATATATCTACTTTCTCTTACATATATCCGAAAATGCGTCCAAAAATGTATTAAAAAAAATTGCATTATATTCCGAAAAGTCCGTTTCATAGGCATGTAGCATATAATATTAATATTCAACCTAAAGCATGCATCATATAGCCTCAATCGCATTAATAGTATAAATCATGCATTGTAGGGTCAAATAATGCCCACTAGTTCAATTATGCATCACAAAAATATCCAAGTGAGTTTAGAAAGAAAAAACATACAGAAGTACTTGGAAGATTAGAAACATGGGTATTCCAATCGCCATGAATATTGCCCCAATCATCTTTGGAATAGCGGTATTTCATGTAATTCCGGGTCAAGGGAGGAAGTTCCCTCCTCCTCTCGCCAGATTCCAGGTGCATCGGAGCCTTCCCCTTCCTAGATCGCGATGAAGAAGTCATCTGCTAGGAAAAACACGCAAATTGGCGGAAGAAAAATGAGAAAATGAGCAAAAATGGAAAGAAAATGAAGAAGCGACAACAATGGCCGCAGAAACAAAGAAGCAGAGAAAGAAAGTGAAGAAGAAGTAGTGCTTCTGCTTCTCCCATTCCCGTCAATAATAAGGGGTGAAAAAGGATTTTTTCCTTTTCCCCCCTGCAAAGTTTAAAGTTGCAGCACTTAAGTTCCCAAGTTTCCAAAGCTGCAAAATGGCCCCTGAAGCTTAACGAAAAGTTAACGAAAGTAATTTTGTTAACCAAATTCGACGGCCATCCATCCAAGAGCAAGGTAAAAAGTTGTATCCCCAGCAGACCAGCCGCAAAATAAGTAGAAAAGCCAGGAAAAGTCGACGGCAAAGGTAAGGATTTTTTTAAAATAAAGCTTGCATAAAAAAAAGAGCAAAAGAAAAGCAAAAGAGAAAATGCAAAAATAAAAAAATGCATGCAAAAGAAGAAATGCAAGAAAAAAATGTATATGTGCATGCAGCAAATAATAAGAAGAAATAAAAAAAAGAAATGTACAAAAAAAAAGAGAAAAGAAGAAAAAAAATAGGGGGAGAAAAGAGAAAATGCATGCAAAAGAAAGGAAATGCAGAAATATATACGCACGTGCAACAAAAGAAAATGCGATAGCAAAAAAAGGAAATCTTCGGCTGAAGATAGAAAATACAGCAAAGGAGAAATGCAGTAGCAAAAGAAGAAATTTTCGGCTAAAGCCGGAATATGAAAAGAGAAGAAAATGCAGCAGCATAAAGAAAATTTTTTCTAGCTAAGGCCGAAAATGCCGCGGCGGAAAGGGGAGAGATTTCCAGCGAAAGCTGGAACTACAGCAAAAGAAAAAAAAAATCCCCAGCAAGTGCAGCAAGAGCAGCAGAGAGTAGCATAAAATAGCAAGTGCAGCAAGGGCAGCGTAAAAGTAGCAAGTGCAGCAAAGCAACAGCAACGACAGATGGTCGCCAAAGCAAAGCAAAGGTAAAGAAAAGGAAAGTATTTTTCCTTTTCTGTGCATGTGTATTTGGAAACTTTCCCTTAAGGGGCACGTAACCCCGGATCAGAGGAAAAGGCTTTGTTCTCCGACGAAGGCTGAGTTCCTGAGGAGGCATTGCATTCCAGGCATTTGTGGCTGTGTTTGGAAACTTTCCCTTAAGGGGCATTCAACCCCAGATCAGAGAGAAAGGTTTTGTTCTCCGACGAAGCCTGCGTTCCTGAGGAGGCATTACATTCCAGCATAGTAGGAACTACGTTTAGTCTGATTCTTTGTATAAGGCTACGTAGGCAGCCTATCTCGGTTGGCACGACCATCGCAGCACTTGTTGGATAGCTTTACAGCACTTGTTTGTTTAGCATCGCAGCACTTGCATTGCAGCACTTGTTTGTTTAGCATCGCAGCACTTGTGTGTTAGCACCGGAGCACTTGATCCCCAGCAGAAGTGAACTACGTTTCGGTCTGATTCCTTGTATAAGGATATGTAGGCAGCCTATTTCGAAAGGCACGACCATCGCATGCATACTTGTTTAGGTTTTGGCCTGAACTACGTTTTGGTCTGATTTCCTTTATTAAGGGATACGTAGGCAGCCTACATTAGTAGGTCCGACCATTATAGCACTTAATTTGCATATCTTCTTAAAAAATACGATAACTTGCTATAACCGACTAGATATGTCTAGGATATGAAGTTTGGTTAACATTATAAACTGTTTCATTATAACTATTACATGTTGCATTTCTCTCCTATTATAATTGCACGAAATTGGAGAGTCTATTTCTTATCAACGATGTTCGTCTACTCAGTAAGCCTCGGGTTACCCGTAGACTCCATCGTTGAGGGGCTCTGTAGACACCCCAATTTCGTACCCCTAATATGTAACTCTGGCATGTGATATCAAGACCTGTGAAAACTTAACGAATGTCAAGTTACATGAGTTAAAAAATGCAAAAGGCAAAGTAGGATGCGCAAAACTGTGAAATATAGGGGCTAAAGCGTCAAAATTGAAAGTTTGAATAGTGGGCTGGCGCTGCCAAAAGGGGACCTTGGCACGGTGCCCAAGGAGCCTTTTGGCCACGTCCAATGTTGCTACAGTGCTGTCCCTGTTAACGCATTGCACAATTTTTAAAGCACGGTGTACAAGGAAATGAAGCGCCAAGAGAGAATTTGTAATCCCCGATGAGTCCCTCCTCCAGCCTATAAATAGAGAGCTCGGGGTTCGCCTTGGACACCGATCAGTGATCACAAACTTTCCGCGTCCTCGTTATGCTAGAGAAAATAGAGCGAGCGTGATAGTGAGTCCCTCCTAAAAAGCCTCGAAGCCCTACCAAAACTCAGCCAAACCTAAAACCAATCGGTCAAAGTGATCCCTAGCCCTCTAGTTAGGAATCCACCCTATTTCCCTGGCCCAAAAACCTTAGAAAGAGCAGTTGCTCTACCTGAGTGAAAAAGCCAAAACAACTAAAAATAAGCTGTTACTCTGCCCAACCCGCAGCAGCAGCAGCATATAAAGTCTCCCTCTCTCGAGAAGGACAGAGCGAACACACCACGCTCTAAAAAGGTAAAACCTTTAAGGGCATTTATTTTATAAATAGTTCTTTTCAAATTCGGCTCAATGTAAAAATATAAGTCGTTGTGCTGCCCGGATTTAGTTAGGAAATACTTTCTAAAAGAGCCGTTTTTATGGCCAAATATTTTTAAATGTATTTGTAACTATTGTAAGGAGACGGCTGCAAATCCGTAAATAATGTAGCCATGGATGTATTTGCTTTTATTTCCTGTCTTTTAATGCTTTGTTTATTTGCTAAATAAATATAACAAAAAGCATACTTTAGCCAAAAACCGCTTTTGAGACCGAAAGGGCGAGTTGGGTGCCTAGTACCTTCCCAACTCGTAACTTAGCCTCCGAACTCGTTTGTGCAATCTCTGGTTTTTTTTTTTGGTTTTGCTTTATTTCTTCCTTAAAATAAAGATGGCGACTCTATAAAACATTTTGCATCCAGTGGGGCGTCGCAACACTCCTTTCTTGCACTTTCCCATTTTCCCCTAAAAAAGGGAGAATAAGAATGAAAGGGTGATGTATTCCTATATCTTGGTATCCCCTAAAAAAGGGATAACTTGATATAGAAAACCTAAAGCACTCATAGTGATCCGAAATAGGCCATAAGGCTATTTTCATAAAATCCATAGTGGGGCCTCGCAACACTCCTTTCTTGCACTTTTCCGTTTTCCCCTAAAAAAGGGAAAATGGGAATGAAAGGGTGATGTATTCCTATACCCTGGTATCCCCTAAAAAAGGGATAACTTGATGTAGAAAACTCAAAGCTCCCATATTGGACCAAAAATTCAGAAGATACGTAGGCGTTCAACGCGCTCAACGCTTTTAAAGCGACACCCTTTCGCATTTTTAATTTTGTCCTCCCCTAAACAAGGGAGGGTGGAATGGAAAGTGTGGTGTCCCGCTTCCGCACGTACGCGCACCCCTATCCAAGGGTGCGCGGGACGCGGGCGCAATCCCGGGAACCCATAGCATCATTTTTCTCAAACTAGTCCGGTGAGCTAACCTCTTCATCAAATTTGATCGTGTTGATTTATGGTAATGGATGTGTCTTCTCAATGACCTAGCCATGAATAAGATCCTAGATGGCACTTTTAAGCATATAACAATTATCGGTGGGATGGCCATTACAATGGTGATACTCGCAATACTCTGAGTGATTCCATGTGTTTGGTAGCGGGTTTGGAGGTTTATAATTCTTCATTGGTTTTAGGACCCCTTGTGTCATTAAACCTTGTAATATTAGGGACATTTGGGCATGCAATTCATCATAATGCCTATTGTTTCCTCTGTAAGGTCATGTGAAGTCTCTGTTAGTACAACTGCTTCCCCCAACAGAATTGGCTTACTTATTTGTCTCATATGACCATGGCACATTACTGTACTTAACAGTCGGAATTCCTTTAACAATGTTGACTTCTTCCATATGCTTCCTCCGATTCAGAGTAGCAGAATGAATTTGGAGATGTATCATTTTTTAGGAGCCACTGTGCGTACTTCTTCATCAATACGATTTACTATTTCAACAATGGCATCGAAATCACCGTAGGGGAGGTACCTCATGCGTTTAAGATAAATTGGCTGGAGGTTTTTTATAAACAACCGGGTTGATTCAGATGGATCAGGTCTATCTAGTGTTTGGGCTATTTTCCTCTTCCACCTGGCTGCAAAGTCTACAAAGGTTTCTTTTTCCTTTTGGATGCATGCCTCAAGTTCCCTTTTATTCTTAGAACTACTGTTGTCTTTGTATCTCTTTTGGAATTCTTCGGCCATTTGATCCCAAGTAGTGATCGTACTGTTATCTACTAACATGAGCCATTGCTGTGCAGCCCCTACCAAGGTCAGATGGAAATTGGAAGCTATAACCTCAAAGCTAGCTTCCCTTGACTGCATAGCGGTAAAGTAAGACTTTAAGTGGGAGATAGGGCATCCAATCCCATCAAATTTTTCTATGTCAGATATTTTAAATTTTGAGGGCAACATAGCTGAGGGTTGTAGCGTCAATGACTGCATGAAAAATTCTCCTTTGTTTAGGATCTTGAGCATCATTGCCTTAAGGTTCTCCATATCTGCCTCTATTTTTGTGGGAGGTGGTGCTGGGATATGGTACATATTTGAGTGGTTAGGGGCAAATGGGTTCAATCCTGGGACTTCCTTAGGCATTTGGTAAGGATTTTGAGGAGGTGAGATATTTGCAGCTTTTGCCTGATGACCAAAATCATTGATTGGTAGATAAGTCGCCACCTGTCCTTGTTGGGCATAGTTTCTGGGGTCCATATGCTGGCTGTTTTGGAGTGGGTTGGTGATGGGAAATGGAAGACCACTGGGATTTTGGATTATACTGGTATTTGGGAAAGGGTATGATGTGTTTGGTTGGAAAGGGTTGAAGTTATGGTAATATGTATTTGGTGGGAAACTGGTGGTTGGGATATTGGTATTTGGTGGAGAATTAGTGTTTGGCTGAGGGTTTGGGTTTAGAGGAGTATGAGAAGTAGATGCTTCTTGAGGGATTGCAGGGAAAGTGATTCCCTCAACATTGGGTCTTGGACTTTGCATGAGGTTTGTGATATGGCCCAATAAGCGATCAGCATGTGCACCCAAATTCTGGTCTAACCACTATTGCATAGCCAGAGTAGGACTGTACCCTGGAGCTCCTGTCTCAGTACTCATGATAGTCTGTTCATTCTCGGCGGCCATTTTTCCCAAATCTGTGCCCCCTGCACTGATTCTTATACTTTCTGATCTGACTTCTGTGCCTGTATCCTGTATCAAACGACCGGTGCTATCTCTTCTTTCCAAACTCAAGCCAGGTTTTTTAGGAAAAAGGTTGAAGGTATCAGAAGGGAAGGTTCCAGACTTTTTGGTTCTGAGTACAGTGTGCCTTAATTATTTTATTATTCATTTTCCCTAAAATTGATCGGACAAGCACCTACTTTATTTTGACAGTCTCGGGAATTTTCCTGGAGTAATGGATTCTTTCTCCAGAGTATATAACCTTCATATTCCACCTACTTTCGACTTCCCAAGATTGGACATATCTCAGGCGAAGGGTCTATACTCTTTCCGGGATCCACCATTCGAATGGTCTTGGACAAATACCATAAAAATTATTGGTCAGCCCCCACGCATATTTATGTATATTTTTGCAATAGGGATTGGCACCAATTTCGGGGTATAAAAAACGATCAGTCCATGAAGTGTCCTAAAAATCTATATGCTTTTAATGTTGGCTGATGCAGGGCTAGGTTGTTTTCACCCCGTTGGCCCCTCATTAAGGGGCGCAGGATGTGATAATTTCAGCCTAAGTTTTCTAGTTCTTTTCCAAGAACATGGATACCCGGGTATGTTTATCGGGTTAAAGGGTAGCAATCGGAATATTTCTACATGAGTGCACGTGTGTGAGTTATCTAAAAAGCAAAAAGTCTTTTTTTTCTTTTGCAGATATAAAGCAGTAATAAAGCAGTAAATGACCTTTTTTTGTTCAATTGTTGATTTTCTCGGCTCATTAGTTTGAATTCCCGAAAAGACGGCGTGAGCGAGCGTGACGACCATTCAGATCAATAAATAGAAAGAAAAGCCGAGAAACTATATGTTCCTATTAATCAAATTTGGTCCTAATCCTTGAAATAAAATGACTAAATAAAAGAATATTTACATATTTGCCATAAATAATAATAAAAGCAGAATAAAACAAAATAAAACAAAAATTGCTGCCTCTGCTTTCCTTTTTTTTTACTTTTTTTTTCTTTTCGGGTTACGCTGGTACCCAAAATGAAGCTGCTCTTCATTTCACGGTTATGCGCACAAATATATACACAGATATATAAAAATGCAGTATTTAAACTGTTAAAGACATATACCGAGCATATTTAACCAAAAATTCAAAAGAAAAACTTTTTTTATATACAAAAAACAAAATTAGTCTAGCTCTCCATTTTTATTTTATTAAAAGTAAAAACAATGTCCCTAGCGGAGTCGCCACTATGAGTGCCCCGTTTTTTGACCTCTCCCCCACGACTGAGAGGCAGGTATTTTTGGAAAAGAAAAACCTTTCAAGCGCGTGGAATACGTCGGCCTCAATTGTGGACTCAAAATATGATCAATAGAGTCGTCATCTTTATTTTAAGGATAAACAAAGAAAAACAAAAAATAACCAGATTTTGTATAAGGGTTCGGAGGTTAAGTTACGAGTTAGGAAGGGGTTAGGCACCCAACTTGCCCTTTCGGTCTCAAAATAGATTCTTGGCTAAATATGTTTTTTTATAAAATTAACAGTTTAAATAAAATATATAAAATAAATATATGTATATATAATGAAATAGATAAAGAAACTTATAGCAGCCTCATTTTAGAGTTGCAAATAAATTTATAAAAATTTCACCATAATAACTGCTTATTTTTGTGCTATTTGTTATAGAATTTTGGGCAGCATAACTGCTTATTTCGTGATATATGACTATTTAAATAGCACCTTTTTAATATATTTTTTTGTTTTTTTTAGGAAACATGGACGACACCCTGCAGGATTTTATAAAAGAAAATAAGGAGAACAAACTTGAGGGGGACAACCAGCCTTGCCCTTATAAATGGGAGGACAGAGGAGCCTGTCTTCGAAAGGAAATACAAAATCAAGCCATTAAGAAATTCTAACATAAGGATTACTACTAGCATCAAGTAAAATAAGGCCTCTAATGTCACGAGGAATATCCGCAGTCGAGAGAAAAGAGAAGTCAGCCTGAGAATCACATGCCAAATTAGCAAGACTGTCTGCGACTTTGTTAGCTTCACGGAACAATGCCTAAAAGAATAATTGCCAAGACGTTGAAGCCGGAGAATGTCACGAAAAAAGTAAGAGTACACCCAGGGAGACTTATAGTTCTTTGTGACACACTCCAGAATAACTTTAGAGTCAATTTCGATGATAACATCATGAAAGTCGTGCTCATGAATCCAAATAAGACCATAATGAAGGGCTCTCAGCTCAGCCATCATATTGGTGCACGCACCATAAAAACTAGAGTAAGCGTATTGACAAATACCTTGAGAGTTACAAATAATTCCACCTCCTCCATTAAGGCCAGGATTGCCCCGACTAGCCCCATCAGTGTTTAGTTTGAAACAACTAATAGGAGGTCTATCCCAAGCAATGGCCTGAATAGTAACTTGCTTAAGCTGCCCATAAGAGATAAGGGAAGGAGAAGAAAGGTTGGAGATGTAGAAATTAGAAGCCTGAAGAGTAGCCTTAAGATCATAATTTATGTTGATAAGCAAAGAATGAACCGAGGTCCTAACCCCCTCAAAAACCACATTATTACGGAATTTCCAAAGATGCCAGATAATAAGAGAGGGAACCAAGGTATAAAGAAGAGACTTGCGATGAAACCACCAAGCCAAGCAACGCTGCTGAATAATGCAAGGCTGGAACGGAACTTCAAAAATGGAATGAAAGTGACACCAAAGGCTAGAGGTTGTACTGCTAGAGATGAAAACATGGTCGAAAGTTTCAATATGTCCAAAGTCACAGCAGGAACACTTAGAAGCAAGCAAGAAACCTTTAATCCAAAGGCCTTCATCTAGAGGAAGACGACAAAGAAAAAGACGCCAAAGAAGGACACAGATTTTTTTTGGCAGAGACTTGTGCCAAATAAAATCTACCGAGAGCATGCGTTAGTGGGTAGGACGGACAATGGAGCAGGCAGGGCTAAGCATGAAATGACCTTGAGAGTTGCTGGTCCAGCAGGCTTGATCAACATCATCATTGAGGGTAATAAGTTGCTCTTGAATGCGGTTAGTAACAATGGCAGGAAGAGCAGCGAAGTCACTAGAAAGAATATTGGACGAACTGAGAAGATCTCTAACAATAGAAATGCTGCAGTCCCTCAGCTTATCTATTCGGAAGTCACGGATCTAATAATCCAGCCAAGGTGAGCAAGAACCCTGACCAATCACCCAGAAAATTCTATGTCAGCAATCTCCCTAGCCTTAAGCATTCTACGCCAAAAGATTGGAGACTGAACGAAAGCACTACCACAACTTCAGGCCATAAACACGAATCAAATCAGCCATAGCATGGATGCCAATGCCTCCTTCAAAAGTAGGATGGCAGCAGATTTTCCAAGAGACACAGTGGCTTTTATTTTTTCCGTCCAATTGCCCCCAGAAGAAACTGGAGAGCATTCTATCAACCATCAAATGGACAGATAACGGAGGATCAATGGAAGCTATAAGATAACTCGTTATAGAATGAAGAACATGCTTGATGAGAGTAACACGACCCACCGAATCAAGAAAAGACCCCATCCGGGAACTAATCTGACGTTGAAGCTTGAGGAGCAAATGATCAAAATAGGATTTCTTCTTACAACCGTGATAAAGAGGGCAGCCGAGGTAGATGATGGGAAGATAGCCTTTTTGAAAATCCAAAACAGATTTAATAAGATCACACCGGGTGACCTTTGTGGAATTGGAAACATAGAAAAAACTTTTAGCCCTGTTGATAAGTTGACCAGAAGCAGACTCGTAGTCCTTGATTAAATGATGATGCTGGGTAAGGGACGACTTGCTACAATTACAGAATATAATGATATCATCAGCAAAAGCAAGATGAGATATAATAGGGCATCCACTGACAGTCAAGAAAATAGCCGACGAGGCTTGACTGTGAAGAAGATTGAGGCTTCTACTGAAAACTTCAGCCGAGATAATAAAGAGGCTAGGAGAAAGAGGATCCACTTGACGAAGGCCACTAGATGAAGGAAAGAATCCAACTGGCTCCCCATCAATTAAAACAGAAAACCAATTTTCAGAAATAATCCTCCAGATGAGGTCAATAAAAAACTCATGGAAACCAAATTTACGAAGAACACTAGAGAGGAAAACCCAAGAAACACGGTCAAATGCTTTAGCCATATCAAGCTTAAGAATGACATTGGAACCGTGAACCTTTTTACCCAGATAGCTCATCATTTCCTGAGCAAGGAGGATATTGTCTTGAATGGGACGCCCATTAGTAAACGCGCTCTGGTTATTTGAGATAATGTGGGGTAATATAACCGCAAGCCTGGATGAAAGAATTTTCGGGATAACTTTGGAGCATAAATTAGGTAGCAGGCCTGTCAGCTTTGGGAATCGTGGCTATAAGCGTGCTAGACCAAGAGCGAGGGAGAGAGAAACCTGATAAGAACTCCAAAATAGCTTGATGAAAATCCTCACCAATAATATCCCAACAGGAGGAATAGAATTTCCTTGTAAAACCATCAGGCCCAGCAGCACTGTTCCCATTAAGATCTTTGATAGCAACCTTAATCTCAGGCATAGAAGGAGGAACAATTAGAGAGTCATTCCATTCAGACGTGATGAGTGAAGGGATCATATCTAGGTTGGAATGAGAGAGACCCTCAGCTTGAAGTTGAGAACTGAAATAGCTAACAGTAGCCTGCTTGATGTCGTGCTCAGAAGTAAGAGTATTGCCTTCATTGTTAGTAATAGATTGTATATGAAGACGACGTTGAGTTTGCTTAACCGAAGCATGAAATAATTTGGTATTGCCCTGCTCTTCCTTTAACCATTTTATTTTAGCTTTTTGATGCCATAACTCCTCTTCCCATAAAAGATACTGGCAGAGTTTAGCCTGGGCTCTCATAAGATTTTCACGGTTTGACGGAGAATTATTAATCTCATATAACAGTTCCATTTCCAGCACTTCCTCCTCAGCTTTACGGAGATTAACAAAGATGTTCCCAAAAATAGTTTTGTTCCATATTTTAGAAGTAGCCTTAACATTGCGCAAGTGACAGGAGAAACGCTGCATAGGTCTACCAAAAACAGGCTGTTGTCAAGCATGAGAGACAATTTCCATAAAAGAGTCCTGGCTCATCCAGATATTGAGGAATCTAAAGGCCACATGCCGTTGGGTAATTTGAGTAGCAATAGTTATAAGAAGAGGAGAGTGGTTGGAGCATGTTCTGTTAAGATGCTGAACCGTAGTAGCCTGGAAGGTGTCCAGCCAAGTCGTGTTGCAAAGAACACGGTCAATTCGCTCATGTATCGTAGAAGTTCCTTCCCATTTGTTCCACCATGTGAAATTACTACTAGAATACCCCAAGTCCACTAACCTCGCTGCAGATAAACAGGCATGGAAATCCATAGCCCCAACACGGTCGCAACCGGAGCCACCACTTTTTTCACTAGGATGAAGAATAATATTGAAATCCCCTCCTTGCAGCCAAGGCATACTTCGATAACAAGAGCTAAGTTGAATCAGGTCATCCCACAAATCATGCCGATCTCGGGTGTCGTACCTCGCATATATACAAGAAAAAGAGCATTAACCGGCCAAAAAAAATGTTTAAGCTGAAGTGTAACATGCTGAGAGGATTTTTGAATGAAACTACAAGTGAAACTTGCTTTAACAAAAACCCAAATGGAACTACAGGAGTTGGAGAAGGAAAACCTGAAGTTGAGACGACGGGTGATAAGGGAAACTTTCATGGAATTTAACATGGGCTCAAAAATAGCAACAATTGTAATGTTGTGAAGCTTAACAAGCTGTTTAAGTCGACTTACGGAAGGCTCATTACCAATGCCTCGAACATTCCAAAAAAGGACCTTACTATCTATTAAATACCATTGAGAGAATCAGTATCAGAGGGCTTGTTAGCCTGAGATCATGTGAGTCTGGCCGTGGGGGGAATGGGAGGTTTAGGTTTAGGCAGAGGTGGGGGAATTTGACCTTCAAGATTTAGAGTCTGCAATGTAATGCTTTCAGCATCATCTTCACTGTCCAAAGTGTTAAGAATTGCAAATCTGTTTCGGGAGATATGAGTTTGGCAAATAGGAGGATTAGGTTCCACTCCATGCGTAGGAGATTGAGCATGGTCCCTAAAACTAGGAGACTGCTGAGGGCTTGGATCATCAAAACAGGCTAAAGAGGGCCCTTAAGAGAGTGGAATCTTGGTAACTGGGCAAGAAGCTATTGCGATTGTCGAAAGTGAATGTTTTTTCGTGTTGCCAATGGCCTCTTTAGGAGCCTGAGAGGTATCTTCTTCAATATCGTTCAAATTAACGTGGGTGTCCATGCATGCAAGAGTATCAGCGCCTATATCCTTATCAATAATAAACGGGTTAGCAGCCTGCCTGTTCTCTGAGGCCTGAGTGGTCTTTTTAGGGGTCCATTGCTGACGAGGCAGGGAAGGATTGGGATTAATTTCTTTAGTGGGATGAAGGTTAGGGTTTTTAACTTTACAACTAATCTCATGATGGCCTTGCCGAAGACAATACTTGCAATATAAAGGCATATTTTTTTGCCTTAAGAGGCTGCCAGAAGCTACGGAAAAGAGAGCCACAATCAACCCAAATCCTATTTGGGCAAGTTTTTAATAAATCAACTTCAACACATATACTAGCAACACTTAGGTGAGAGAGGTTGATTATAGGTTGGTCGAGTATTAGAGGCCGTCCAAACAACGAAGCGAGAGAGAATAAAGCAGACTTATAGAAGAGGTGAATCGAGAGTCCTGGGAGCGCAAACCAGATGGGAACAATAGAACTTTCCACGTCCGACCTGAAACTAGGAGACCATTTAAAAACTCGCATTGGAAACTTACCCAAAAACCACTGGTCTTTGATCCATAAACGTTGATAATCTTCACAGTTTTGCACCTGAATAAGGATGTGTTTGGGGTCCAAATGACCAACACTGAAAGCCGCTTTAAGACCGATAGTGCTAAAATATTTTCGGGTAGCTTCCATGGATGGACGGCCAAGGGAAAACTTTCCGACCAAAGCTAGATTGAATGGTTTAGCAAGGGATTCAATAATCTCAGGGGAGAGTTTAAGAGCAGGTTCTCTCCTATATGAAGAAGGCGGAATGACAAATGAAGGGACTGAAGACGAGGCAGTGAGGGCCTCAACGAAGGAGATGGGTTTTGGGATCGGAGGAGGGTATGGAGGGGCTGGAGGTGGGACTTCGACCATAGCCGCCGTCCAAGTAAGCAGAAACCCTAAATGGCCAATCAAAAGAAATTGCACCGTTATTGTGTGCTTTAGTGCATGTTTTTTAGTGAAAGAAATTATGCAACTTGAGGCACGAATTTCAACATTTTTAATATAAAAAAGTAAATAAAACTTTTAAGTACCTACCTCTTGAAGCGTGGGGGTTTCATCCCGTACCAAACTTCCTTCTGGTAGGCCTTAGGGTGCGCTTGCTCTGTCCTTCAAGGAGAGGGAGTCTTATTGCTTTTTGTTGTTGTGGGGTTTCGGGTAGCGTAACTACTCCTTTTTTTTATTTTTTCACCTTGGGATCTGGGCGGCACAACTGTTTGTTTTGTGTGCTTGATTGCGTCTGAAATCGGGCATAGCAACCGCTCTTTTTGGTTCTTTTGAACGGGTGAAATAGGGCAATATCCTAGCAGGGTAACTATGGTTCACTTTGGCCGAAGAGTTTAAGTATTTAGGGAAGATTTGGCAGAGCTTCGGGGCTGGAGAGGAAAATACCTCGGCATTCTCTCGGGAGAATAGACTGCGGTGAAAGTTTCTCACGCAGTGAATTTCTTAACAGTGTGAATTTGTGAACCCGGAGCCTCTATTTATAGCCGAGGATGAGGGATTCGTTTGCGGTTAAGTTTTATCCTCTCAGCTTCAACGACTTGTACCGTGCGCTGAAAAGGTTGCACCTTAGGCTAACTGCACCAGTACTGTGGGAAGCTGTGGGCGCGACGCCCAGGAGTAGTGTGGGCAGCGCCAACAGCCTTTACCTATCTCATTTTTGGCACTTTGGACCCCTGCAATTCATTGTTTATGCATTCTTCTTTTTTCTTTTTCATTTTCAACCATGTAACTTGACATTCGTTAGTCCTTTAACATGTCTTGATATTTTATGACATGTCATATACCAGGAGTACAAAATTGAGGTGTCTACAGGTTGTTCACTACATTTAGTATTGGGGGTGGCTTTTCAATGACCTTGTCGTCGAAGAGATCCTGAATGGCACCTTTGAGCAGGTAGCATTTGTTAGTGAGGTGCTCGCTATTGCGATGATATTCATAATTCTAGTAGTGATTCCATGAATTGGGAATTGGGTTCGGGGGTTGGTAGTTTTCTATTGGTGTTAGAACCCCTTACGTCATCAGCCCCTATAATATTAGTGACATATGAGCATGCAGTTGGTCATAGTGTCTGTTACTTCCTTTGTAGAATCCTCTGGAGTTTTGTTTGTACCATTGTTTCCTACAATGGTGTTAACTGTCATTTGTGTCCCGTATGACCATAGTGTGTTACCATAAGTCTGGTTGGTAAAGTTAACTGGTGGTGAGGCTATTAGGATCCCCTACAACATTTTCTTATGCCCCTGATGCCATTTTTCCTTTGGAGTAATGAAAAGAGTTGGGAGATACATTGGTCTTTAATTGCGATGTCCGTATTTCTTCATCTATACGGATTCATACTTCAATGATAGCATTGAAATCTCTATAGGGGAGGTATTTCATGTTCTCAATATATATTGGTTGAAGGTTCTTTATGAACATTCTGGTTGATTCGACTAGAGTGGGCCTATCCAGAGCTTGGGCAACTTTCCTTTTCCATCTGGTTGCGAAATCTGTTCAAATTTCCTTTCCCCTTTGGGTGCATGATTCTAGCTCTTTCTTGTTCTTAGAGCTACTATTATCTTTGTACCTCTTTTGAAAATCTTGTCCCAAGTGTTCAGTGTGCTACTGTCTGCTAACATGAGCCATTGTTTCGCAGCCCCTACTAGGGTTAAGTGGAAATTAGTAACCATGCTTTGAAGCTAGTGCCCCTTGATTGCATTCCGATGGCATACGACCTTAAGTGGGAAATAGGGCAACTGATTCCATCAAACTTTTCTATGACAGACATTTTGAATTTTGATGGTAAAGTTGTTGAGGGCTGTAGGCTTAATGATTGTGTAGAGAACTCTCATTTGCTTATAACTTTGAGCATCATTTCTTTGAGATTCTCAACATCTGTTTCTATCTTCGAGGGCAGTGGTGCTTTGGCAGCATTTGTGGCTAACAAGGGTGGTTGGTAAATTCCAAAAGGAGATGCCATGTTTGTAGCCCCTGTTTGGTGGCCAAAATTATTGAAAGGGAAATAAGTTGTAACTTGTCCCTACGGGTCATAGATCCTAGGGTTAGCATGCATGCTATTCTGGAGTGGGTTGATGGTAAATAATGAAAGGTTTCTTGGGTACTTGTATGGGGTATTGGTGTTCTGAGGCGGGTAACTGGCAGGGAAATGAGGGCTAGTGTATTGGTATGGGGAGTAGGTGTTTGGAAACAGGTGGACCTGTGTTTTTGTTTTGAGAAGGAGGGTTGGAGTTTTGGACTTGAGGATTGGGTAAGTGGGTATTTTGAGGAGGGTTGACATTTTGGTATAGTGGGTTGGTGTTTGGAATTTAAAAGTTTGTGTTTGGAGGGACACTTGAAGTTGATGCTTCATTAGGTCCTATAGGGGAAGAAGCATTTTATGTGTTTGGCTTTAAGCTTTGCATGAGGTTTTCTATTTGGCCCATGTGTCAGCACCTAGTTTCTGATCTATCCATTGTTGCATGAGGGGAGTAAGGGCATATCCTGGAGTCCTTGTATTTGTACCCATAGAAGTGTGTTCATCTTCAGCAAGTCATTGTACTCAAATCTGTATCTGACCTGATCTCTGTTTCCGAACCCAAATATGTATTTCCCGGACTGTTCTCTGTTTTTGAACCCAAATTTCTAATCAAACGATCGGTACGGTCTCTTCCTTTCTAAGTCTGGGCCAGGTTTCTAGGAAAACAAGGTCGAGGGTAGTGTATGAGAAGACGAGGCTCAAGGTGTTTGGCTCGGGAAAGTACAATGCACATCGTTATTATTAACAACATTTTGTTTATTATCGTAAAGCTAGTCGGACAACCATGGCTTTGTTTTGAATCTCTTTATTAGGTCTTGGAACATTGAATTCTTTCTCCAGAGTATAAGACCTTCGTATTCCACATGCCTTTCGACTTTCCAAAGATCGACAAATCCTGGACGAAGGGGATATACTCTTTTCTTGGTGGCTTAAAGATAAAGCTTTGATCTTCCTAATCGCGCCTGCTGTTATTTTATGGGAGTTATGGAAGTTTCGAAATACAGCCTTTCATGAAGGAAAGAGAAGTTCAGGCCGTAGCGAGAAATCACTAGCATTCTTCAGGGGTCTTAGTCCGTTTTCTTTGGGGTTGGGACATGTATTTCCCTTCCCTTTTGCCGTAGTATTATCCCAAAATCTAATCATGTTGTGGTCTGGTTGAAGCCTATGCCAGGATTGGTCAAGTTAAATACCGATGGCGCTTGTCGTGGAAACCCGGGAGATAGTACAGGCGGGGGAGTTATTCGGGATTCTAGTGGTGATATAATCCATGCTTTTTCTTCTCATTTTGGTCATTCAACTAGTTTCATGGCTGAGTGTTATGCTCTGCTGCAAGGTGTTGAATGGATTTATTTGCACAATTATGTGGGAGCTCATGTAGAAATTGATTCTAAAGTCCTCTTTGATTGTATCACCGATAAGTCTAATCCTCCTTGGGTCTCTCTTTATCATGTTCGAGCCATCAAATTAATGTGGGATTCTATGCGGCTAGTCTTCTCTCATTGCTTTCGGGAAGCTAATAGTGTGGCTGATGCTCTTGCTAACATGGGTTGCGATAAGGGTAGAAACTTCACCTTCTCTCGCCTGATCTTCCTCGACATATCCGAGGTCTTATTCATCGGACTCGACCTTTGCTTATGTCGTGCAACCTCATTATGTTTCCATCTAGTTATCTTTTGGTTGTATTGTTTTCCGTTTTCGAGGTCAGGCTCCTCCGTCCTCCCATTTATAAGGGCAAGGCTGGTTGTCCCCCTCAAGTTTGTCATATTTTTTTCTTATTAATAAAATCTAGCAGGGTGTCGTCCCTGTTTCCCTGGAAAAAAAAAATTATTGGTCAGCCCCAGTGTATGTGTACATGAGATTGGTCATTAATTTTTAGGTCAAAAAACCGACCGGTCATGAAGTGTCCTAATAGATATACATGCATTTAACGTTCGCTGATGTAGAGGGTAGGTGATCGTGTCTTAAATTTATACCTTACAAGTGCACAAGACTATTGCATAATAGTTTGGGAAGCAAGGTTTGAACCACAGAGATTTGGATTTGATTAAAGTAAATTTAACTAATCTAACAAAATAAAGAAATTAATAACTAATGGGGTTTTTGGTTTTTATAAATTAAATTAACTAGAAAGCAATAAAATAATTTAACTAAAGCATAATAAATAGGAGATAAATCAAGATTTGTAGAACGCCTAGGAATTAGGATTCACCTGTATTGATTCTAATGCTCTTTTTTCTAATGTATCAATCAATTAATCTTGAATTCGTTCATGAAAGATTGGTATAGGTCATCAAATTATAATTCACTCTCCATCCTAAATAATTAATCTGAATCTATACCCTTAAGAACAAGAACATAAGAATTTCCTATCTGTCACTTAGGAACATATATATGAACCTGACCTTAACTCATCACTCTCGTGCATCGATAAGGTCAATTTATCACAATGGTGAGCCAGTGTACGATATATGGATTTGGCCGTACAGCTATCTGCGCCTCTTGGTCTTTACTACTTGCGATTTCATTCATTTGGTCAAAGCTAGACATTAAAGAGATTGATAAACACTGTGATCAACAAGATTTAATTGAATAAAAATATAATATAGAACAAAAGATTCGATACAAGTTACCTCAAATTCTTAAATTATGCAGTTAGTTCCTCATAATTGAAAATACAAAACTTTGAACCATTCTTGAAGAATCTTTTTTCATAGACAAAGAAAAATAATACAGAACTTCTCTTCCATTTTTTCCTAACCTAAAAAGATCTATTTATACCTAATTAATCCTATTACAAGAAGGAAAATGAGATACAATACAATTACAACACTAAAAAAGAATTCAAATAGGACTTGCACGTTTCCCAAGGAAACTATAATACCAAAGTGGGCGACTGATTTTGGTGAGAAAAATCTGATTTTCAGCTTTTGTGCCTTCAAGTTTCCAACTTTTGCACTTTGGTCCCTGAAGTTCTTCAATTCAGCATAAAGTGCCTATATTTTACACAATTATTCCAAAAGTCCCTGAAACTATAAAACAACACCAAAACATATATTAGACAACGTCAAAACCCCCGAGAAATAGCCTAATTTAAGCCGGAATAATACCCAATAACTACGTATAAAACACAGTCATCAGTAGGCTGGCTTTGGTGTAGGGGTAGCAGTTCATAATATTTCTACGTGAGTGCATGTGTTTGAGTCAACTAAAAAGCAAGAAACTTTTTACATATATAAAGCAAAAAAAATGGCATGTCTTTTTGTTTGTTTGTGGATTTTCTCGACTGATTAGTTTGAATCCCAAAGGGACGGAGTGAGCAAGCGTGACAGCCATCACATCAATAAATAAAAAGAAAAGTGGGGAGCTATCTGTTCCTATTAATTACATTTGGTCGTAATTCCCAAAGTAAAAATGAAAGAGCAAATGAAATAAATAATTATGACATGTCCGGCTTTTTTGCCCATATTAATACAAATTACAAATGTTTCACATCGCACGCAGAATATTTGCAATGATAAATAAAGCACATATTTACAATAATATATAACATAAATGCACATTTGCAATATATATACATATAAACAAAATTCTAACTTATGCATGTATGTAAGGATGTTATGTGTATATAACCAATTTAACAAATCCCAAAAAATTTGAGTCTAGCCCTCTATCTGTTTTTTTTTTTTAAATAACAATGTCCCCAGTAGAGTCGCCACTGTGAGAAGCCCATTCCAAGACGCCCGCCGTCACATGAAAGACGACGTGTTTTAAAACATTGAAACCCGTGGAATGCGCTTGGATCTCGTCGTGGACTCTAAAAACTATAATTACAGAGTTGCCACTTATATTTTATGGTTAAACAAAGAAAATCTAAAATGCCAGAAAGTGTAGGTCCGTGGGCTAAGTTACGAGTTGGGAAGGGGTTAGACACTCAACTCACCCTTTTGGTCTCATTTGGGCTTTGCTAAATAACATGCTTAGTTAGTTTAGTTTAGATAGATATTTATATGTATTTATATTGGCACAACGGGATGTTGTTTGAACATAATAACGACTATTTTGTCATTTTAGCATTTAAGGTGTGTTTAGCCATTATCTAAGCATGCTATTAACTATTTTAATATTTTACCTACATTTATGTACAAATACTACTTTATTTACTATATTATTTACACATAATATTTACAGACATAAATAATATAATTATTATCTACATTTACGATATAAACAAATTTATAAACTTATTAACGCATTATTTATAAAAATAGTACTAATATAATTTATCTATTATTATTAACTATTTTAATTAACTACGGGACAAAATAATAAATTGATACCTACCTCTTGTAGCGTGAAATTATTTTCCCGGTATATACGCCTAGACTTTAGCCCACTAGGCGCTCGTAGTTTCTAGTTTGCTTTCCATGTCTTCTCCTTTAAAGAGAAAGTCTTTTTATCTTTGTTTATCGTGTTGTCATCATTGTGTTGTTATCATTGTCTTGTCATCATTATTGTTATCCGGGTAGCATGACCGCATTTTTGACTTTTTAGATTGGATCGCCGAGGCGAGGACCGAAGAGGCTCACTTGCTCGGGCAAGGGAGGAGGATGCTCCGGTGGTAGGAGGCCCAGGGCCGAAGGCTCGAGGGCTCACTTGCTCAAGGCAAGGGAGGAGGAGGCTGAGAGCATTTGCTCGCTTCACTAGTGAAGGGAGGAAAGAAAGAGAGAATAAGCCATGGGAGAAAGGATGGGATGTCTTGAATGTGGGGCTGAAGCCTTTCTTTTATAGGAGAAAAACTAGCTAGGAGACCGAATAAGAAGGGCTTTAGAAGCTTAAACGCTGTGCAAAGGAACCAGGTCATGCAACTGGGCCAGTGATGAAACTGGAGAAGGCAAAAACAAAATGGGGCGCGACACATGCAAGATTGGGCGATGCGCCTTGATAGACGTATTTTATACGTCTTTATCAAGTACTTTTATGACTTAAAAATAGCAATTCCATTAGGCTTTTGGCTACTAATGTGTTTTTGAGCTATCCTGTGAGTTTCAGGGTTTTAGGTGAACTTATGAGATTTATAGAGCTTTTATTGAAGATTTCAAAGAAGCGTGCAAAGTGCAACATTTGAAAAGATGCAAAAGAAGACATCTGGACACCTTTCGGCCGCATGCCTCCAAGGCCTTGCCCTCGCAAGGTATCCAGTAAGTAGCTTAGCCCATTCAAGACCCTTGCGGACGCAAGGCATTCACACCTTGCGGCCACAAAATCCCTAGAAACCGCCTTTAGGGGTGTTTCACCTGGATTGAACCTCCTATTCCCCTACAACACCTTGGTATATATAGAAGACGGTAGCCAAAGCCAAAAGACATCCAGAAATCTTTAGGGAACGATTCTAACACCGATTTTAGTTTGCAGTACTTAGTTTAGTGATCGTAATTATAGTTATGAAGATCGATTCATTCCTTCATCCCGTTGTTTAGTTCATCGTCAAGGATGAACTAACCATCCATTAATCTAGGAATTGGGAGGTAACTTATATCAAATTTATTGCTTAATATATTTTTATTCATTCAATTCTTGTTAATCATGATGTTTATCAACCCCTTTATTGTCTAGCTTTGACCAAATGAATGGAATCGCAAGTAGTAAAGGCCTAGAGGTACGGGTAGCTGCACGGCCAAATGCATATGTCGTACACTGGCTCACCATCATGATAAATTGACCTTATCGATGCACGAGAGTGATAAGTTAGGGTCAGGTTCATATATATGACCTAAGTGACAGATATGATCCACATGTTCTTGTTCTTAGGATATAGATTGGATGAATTATTTAGGATGGAGACTGAATTATAATTTGATAATCTATATCTATCTTTTGTGAACGAACTCAAGGTATTGAATGATACTATACTTAAAAAGTAATAGAGTAGATGCAAGTGAAACCCCAATCCTATATTTTCCTCCTCCATACAGATCTTTATAACTGTGATTTCTGCTTAGTTAAATAAATTTCCTGTTTTAGTAGAGTATAATTAATTTAAATGAAACAAATAAAAACCCCCCTTAGTTTAAATTGCTACTGATTTACCTGCCCTTAGTATACTTCTTGTCTCTGTGGTTCGACCCTTGCTTCCCAAACTATTCTATAATAGTCTTGTGCACTTGCAAGGAATTAAATAAAATAAGACACGATCACGCCCCTACTTGTATTCCTTCACAATTTCTACAATTTCCAGTTTGCTTCCTTGTCATGTTATCTTATCATTTTGATCATTCTGCCCCCACCCCCCGAACGGCTAACAGAAAGTAACGTTCGTTAGTCATTTCATATAACAAATATATTATTGGACATTTTAGGAAATGGGGCTATGAAATTGAGGAGTCTACAATTATTATTATTCATAGTCATATCTACTTCATATAAAGTTTTTCATAAATTTTACTTTGTTAGTCTTTCGAATGTAATGAGCTTAAACCAATTTTACTAGTGAAATATTTTTAGCTATGAGGCTCGATAAATAAGTTTATTTTACTTATTGATCAAAAGGTATCTCTTGTGTTCAGTTTTCATTCTTCCTGATTTGTTTTATTTAATTCCGCAAACGTTGATATCTCGATGAAGTCTTCAATGAACTCTTCATTATAAGCTTCATTGACTAGATCATACAAAACAATTTTTCTATTTTCGTGTTATTTCATTATTCTATTTTTAATCTTTACTTTAATCTCTTTTTGTTTCAAGCACCAACATCATCCATGGACTTTTGGGTCGGCATGTGGTGGGCCTGATGACCCAAGGTGTTGCGTGACCAGTGGGCCGTGTGTGGGCTACACATAGCGAACCCGAATTTCGGGCTATGGGCGTTACACTCAGGTTCCAAACTACATGAGTCATCCCCATCAGATGAAGAACCTAGATATTGAGCATCAGAATCAACCTCAAGTTGTTCTTCTCCAACCTCATGTAAGATATATACTTGTTCTTGTCATAAGTGTTTAGCTACCTTCAATAATTTATCCCAATCTCTAGGGGTATACAATTCCCTAAGACCTATGTCTATTGGAGTCTTATTTGCTACACGATAGCACATGGAAATCACATGAGGGTACCCTAACTCATTTACTACTCTAC
This sequence comes from Codonopsis lanceolata, assembly GCA_013146195.2. Classification (NCBI taxonomy): domain Eukaryota; kingdom Viridiplantae; phylum Streptophyta; class Magnoliopsida; order Asterales; family Campanulaceae; genus Codonopsis; species Codonopsis lanceolata. The sequence goes on from CM028383.1 coordinate 86,371,964, forward strand.
GCTTTAACCCATAAAATGACATGTCTTGTATCTCAAACTCCTCCTAGTAATGCAACTTCTCCACATATTTGATTGATTTTTCCTGGACAAATTCACCTCCATAATGAAAATTTACACCAACTTTCATCTTTTTTCTACAAGTTTTAAAAACAAAAAGGGGTAAGGGACCATCATAATCAAACAAAAAATTATTTAATTACAAAGCAAGTAGTGAGGAAGGGGGAACAACCAACATTATTGAAAGATTGATTGTAACTAGAATTATAAAGATTACCTAATAGTCTATAAGTAAAAACAGAAAAATAAAAACAATAAAAACTGAACATAAAGTTTTAGAAAAATGTTTTAAATAACTGTCAATTAACTACCCAATGGAGGGTTCATTGAAGAGATCATTGAAATTAAACAAGATGCGGAAATAAATAAAATAAAACAGTAAAAGGAAGTAAAGAGAAATTTGAGCACGAAAGATACTTTTAATCAATATGTAAAATCAACATATTGATCGAGTCTCATGGCTAAAAATATTCCACTAGTAAAATCGGTTTAAGCTCATTACATTCGCAAGACTAACAAAGTGGAATTTATGTAAAAACTTTATATGAAGTAGATATGGATCTGAATAATATAAACACCTCAGACTACTTAAACTGATACACGCTCAAAAGTTTTTAATAAAGTGGTAGGAGGCATTAACAAAAGACTCTGCTGGTGACAGAGTGAATGAAAGCTTTGATGTAGCTTCATTCAACAATTTATTGAGAATGCTGCAGCAGTACTTCGAAATTTCTTTCTCATCTCTCTATTGTGTTCTCTCTTTGTGATTTGTACTTCCGGTAACTTCAATAGAGAATGTCCTCTTCTATTTATAAGCACCAAGAGTACATAGAAACCTTGTACAATAAGAAAACAAACTTACAATAAACAATTAGAAGGTTAGTGTACTAACTAAGGACTCTAATATACGGAGTAATAACTTATCATATTTACATAGATTCTATACCAAATATACAAGGGATTAATTAATAGGTCAGCCGTGTGTGGGAACCGATAGACATGACACAAACCAAGAATATTAAGGTAATAACCATAACCCTAAATACACAATTACTAAAATATTCTTTCTATAAAAGGTTGAATAAATATACTTTAAATTATGAGAGAACATACTACTACTACTACTACAAATTATTTATATATATATATATATATATATATATATATATAACACAAACTATTAAAATACTAAATATAAATATACCTAGGAAATATAAAACAAAATCTAAAACTTTTAATAAATAATTCATAACAATCAAGAAAGGAAAAACATAATAATAGATTAATTTGAATAAATAAATATAGACAATAAATTAATCTCTAACATTTATAATAATGCAAACACTACTAAAAAGACCCGATAAATTATTAAACGCTAATGAGGGACCAAAACAATGAACTCCACAGCCTGGTGGCCCAAACTCAGCCTATAACAAATCAAATATTCTGCGACCATGTCACATAAAAAAACATATTTATTCTCAATACATGCATGCATATACATTAAACACTACAAAATCCAAATATAACAAAATCCTTAATTTTACGTCACATAAATTTTAAAAAAATCATCATCAAAACAACATTCACAAGAACAAAAACCCTAATTTCTAAACATGATATCAAAATTCAACAATTCTAACCAATTTTAGGATAAGTTAACCGATAGAACCCTATTTTCTAACACAATTTAGGATTTTTTACGAAATAGTAATTTGTTGACATGATAAGTTTCAAGCGTATAAAAACTAGGGTTTGTCTTGCCTACCTTCGTCTTTGTGATTTCAAACATTGATTTTACCCAGTATTGTGTCAATTTGATAGTTCTCCCTTCATCTTTCGTCTCTATCTCTTAAATTTCTCCTTTGTTCTTTCAATGTCTCTCAGTTCTCTCAGTTGTGTTGTGAAATGAGGTGAAAGAATTTGACACATTGACTTTGTTCGACTTGATTGTGCATGTGCACTAGTTGGTCCAAAGGTTAAGGGGCATTTCCATCTTTTCAAATATTTTCGTCCATCTAACTAACGAAAATTACCCACAGTGATCTTATTGACTTGATTGGTCAAGTATAGTCACTAAATTAAGAAGAAAATAAAGAAGAGTGAGCTTAACGAAAAAAATTGGAAAGTAGGGTGACCAAATTTCTATTTAAGGTTTGTTTAAATAATAGTTTTGTTTTTTAATTTTAATTTTAATTTTTAGTTTTGTGTTTTGGTTTATAAATTGTACTCCATCCGTTTTCGAATTAATGTCCTATTTGACCCGACACACTGTTTAAGAAAAAATTAATTGATTGTATTTAAATATTTGTGAAATGAGTGGTTTAATTTACTGGCCTTAAACATGTGGTCATAATTAAAGTATGTGGAAAAAGTAAAGGTAAAATGATAAAAATGTTTTCTTAAAAGAGAAAATTTTGAAAGATAACAATTATTTTAGAACGGAAGAAAAAGGAAAAGATAACGATTATTTGAAAACAGAGGGAGTACTAGTTTTGTGTTTTGGGTTAAGTACTAGTTTTGTGTTTAGGTTAAATGATAGTTTTATGTTTGGTTTAAATACTACATAAAATTAATACAATACTTGGTTTTTGTTTTAGTTTTTATTTATATTGTTAGTTTTACGTTTTGATTTTTAATTACACTATTAAATTATTGCATTTAATTATTAATTTTAACGCATGTTATTTAATTAAATATAATATTAATTCAATGAATAATATATTTGTTTTATTAAAATATATTAATACACATTAAATAAAATAAAACATATGTTTAAAATAGAATAATGAAGAATAATCTTGGAATATTTCTTTTAAACTAAAATTTAAAGTAGAACTGGTGGAGATGGTAGAAAATATTTGATACAAAAATATTACAACACCACCTTTTTGACCAGATAATTTGGTTAGAAACCTTTTCAATTTATAACAGCAGGTAAATCATTAGTTTGAGATAAGTATGGAATGTCATTAAAATCAAGAACTTTGATTGACTCGGTACAATATTTATCAAAAGTGAAAAACAAGTATATTTTAGGTACCAAAAGTGAAATTATCCTCTTTTTTATTTTTACTCATAAGAATTTTCTTTGAGCAAGTCTCTTGCGAGACCGTCTTATGAATTAATTCGGAGCTCCACTCTTTAAAATTCAATGTACTATGCATAGTGAGTCGTATTAAAGGGATCCGTCTTAAATAAAATACTCGTAAAATTGTATTTTCTAAGTTTTTTTTCCTTTTCTTTTAGTAGGGAATTGGGATTAAGGTCAAGCCATCAAGTGGGGTGGGAACAAGAATGGAAAAAATTATACAGAGCTAAATCGTTTTAAATTATAGAATGAGACGGAAATGAGAATGAAACACACACACACACACATATATAACATCAAAGGTAGATTTCTCTCTCCTATCTTCTATGGTTGTATTTCTCTTTCTCTCTTCCTTCTCCTCCCTATTTTCTCTCTCATCACCACCATCTCCTCTCTCTTAATTATGTTTAAACATTTTTTCTCTTTAAATATAAAAAATAGTAACTAAAACAAAAATAATAGTTTTGGAGTCAAGAAAACAAAAATATAAGAAGTTAGTAAAATAAAAATAATTTATGGAACAAGCCACTATAAAAATAAAAGTTACAGAATCAACAAAACAAAAATAATTTAATGCGGAAGTTAGTAAAATAAAATAATTTACGGAACAAAAGTTTAAAACAAATTCTTAAAAATATATATGTAAAACAAAAATACGTTAGTAAAATAAAAATATTTGATTGAACAAAAATAATAGTTACAAAGTCAATAAAAACAAAAATAATTTAAACTAGGGTTACTAAAATAATAAAAATAATTTACGGAACAAAATTTTAAAACAAATTCTTAAAAATAGTTATGTAAAACAAAAATACATTAGTTAAATTAAAATATTTGATGGAACAAAAATAATAGTTACGGAGTCAATAAAACAAAAATAATTTAAACTAAGGTTAGTAAAATTATAACAATAATTTACGGAACAAAATTTTAAAGCAAATTCTTAAAAATAGTAATGTAAAACAAAAGTACGCTAGTAAAATAAAAATATTTGATGGAACAAAACTAATAGTTACATAGTCAATAAAACAAAACAATTTAAATAAAAGTTAGCAAGATAATAATAAAAAAGTACGGAACAAAATTTTTCCGTAAAACTAATTCTTAAAAATAAAACAAAAATAATAATTACGAATTCAATAAAACATAAAAATATAATGGAAGTTATTAAAATCGAAATAATTTACAAAAAAAAAAAAAATAGTTAGCGGTAAAAATAATTTAGTTATTTTGATTTTAGCTTATTTTCTTCTCATAAATTTCTTTATTCATAAAATACAAATATAATTTAATAAGAGTAATCATTCAAAAGGAAGAACTTATTTGAGTTCAAATTCTATTTATAGGGCAAAAAAAATTTAAGTTTGTTCGAAAACATTCATTATCAGAGTTTTTAAAAAGAATAAAGTGTTCGGGATTGTCAAACCATGAATTGACACTTACAATTAGTGTTCCAGTAATGCTATTGAGAAAAATATTGACTATCATGTAGGATTGTGCAATAGAACAAGACTAATCATTACAAATCTTGAGGATCATATTGTTAAAACAAAATTTTGAAATGAAGCAATGTTGGAGTTATTGTTTTTATCCAAGATTGTCATTAACTCTATCTTATGTAAGACTGTCTTTCAAGTTCCAGAAAGACAATTTACATTACTGGTATTATATGCAATGACAATTAACAAGTGTCAAAGTCAATAATTCCACCTAGGTCTCTTTTTAAAAAAAAAGTAAAAAACCAATATTTAGCTATAGATAATATGTCGCAATTTCTAGGGTAATAAAATTATTTTTGGTTTAGAAGTATTGATATATGGTGAAAATGAAAAACCAACTAATAAGACAATAAATATTATGTATAAAGAAATTTTTTAGAATCCATAATGGTTAGTGATATACTTATGTGTAATTATTAATAAACTGATCATCTTTATTTTATTTATATACGATTTAGTTAACGTATTTTTAACGCCCTACTTATATATTAATAAAGTAGGAATGACTAATGATAAAGGCAGATTCTAATCAATTCCGTCCGCATTAATGCTTTCTTTCCTTTCGAGTTCTGATTGTCGGTAGGCAAAATTAAAAAGATATTCCTCCGTACCTAAATTATCGTCCTTTTTTTCTTTTTCGTTCGTTTCAAAATAATTATCTATTTTGAAACTTATCTTTTTAGAACATTATTTTTATCACTTTACTCTTACTTTTTCACCCTATTTTAATTATGGGTCACATATACATAAACTTTAAAGAAAACTACACATTAAACCAATATTAATAATCCAGTCAAATATGTTTTCTTAAACGGTGCACCAGATTAACCAGGACAATAAATTAGGAACGAAGAGAGTAATATTTTAATTAAATATTTTAAAAGAGAATACGTTTTTTTTTCTAACGTTTTAACCATGGTTTTAAAAATTTAGGGGGGCACTTAGGCGGCGGCTAGGTGTTGGGCTTCACTAAAACGCCGCGATTTGGAGGAAATCGGTCAAAAAAATCGCTTCCATAAAAATCGTCAACTAATCGCCCTCGGCGCCAACTAGTCGCCCTAGTCGCCGATTAGTCTGCCTAATGCAAGGATGGTGGAGGACGACTTTACCACATGCGTCTTGACCTTTGGATGGAAGAGTGGAAGGAGGGTGAGAGATGGGGCAGAAAACAGAAGAAAAAAAGGGAGCAGAGGGTTAGAGAGAGAGAGACAAAACCAGTTCACACTCTTGAGTTTGCCTAGAGAGGAGAGGGTTAGAGGGAGAGACAACCTCATGTGAAGTACACACTGACTATGCGAACAAGAGAAAGCGCCGCGCATCCATGATTACTAAGATTTCAAAGGAGCTTAATAGTATTTTCTGTGCAAAGGAGAACGGAGGAGTTACAGATGTAAAGAGAGGGAGGAAGATAAAAGAAGAAACATAAGAGAAAGGAAAGGAAAGAAAGTCAAATATGAGGGATGGATGGATGTGCACGTGTGTGTATCTTGTATCAGTTGTGTACTAGGAGGCTAGGAGTAGGACTGTAGGAGTATTAGTTAATTAATACACTCATCACTTACCTAACAAATGCCTTCATTCTATTTTGAAAAAAAAAAAAAAAAACCAACCACTTTAATCCACCCTTATTACTAGTTAACAACTAATTAATTAATTAATTAAGTTTTTACTAAGATATAATATGAATAATTTATATAATATGAATAATTTATAACGGCCAGCTTGAAATTTGTGTCAAAAATAACATGCAATATTGAGTTTTGGGATTTAAATGTTCCACATTGTTTATTGAAATTAGATTTAGGTTCTTATTTTCCCATTACTTCTATACATATAACTAATAGTCTAATATCAGTATTTTAATATTTTATTATCATTGTTTGATATTGTTAGATTCATCAGTAGTATATGTAAAAATTTTAATATTTATTAATTAATAATGTTATTATTTATCTTTAAAAATAAAAAAATAGTATAATTATGTCTTAATTTCTCGACCCCGTCTAGGCGCTCTAGGCGCTAGGTCCTTGTCTGACACCGAACACCCGCCTAACAATTTGTAGAATCATGGTTTTAACTAAAACGTTCTACTAAAAAAAACCACTAAATAAATGTTTTCAACTTCCTCAGAAAAAAATAGTTTAAAGATTAAGAAAGAAATTTTAAACCATATTGGATGCACTTGGGTATGTGGTTTTTTTATAGCCAGCCGAGACTACTTGGTGGGAAAATGAAAAATATAAATAATAATTAAAAAGCATTAAGGGAATATACGCATTGTAATTCTTTAAAGAAATTATATATATATATATATATATATATATATATATATATATATATATATATATATACTTGTGTAAGACGGTCTAACGAATATTTTTTATAAGAAAGATCCTCTTTACTCGACCTACCGTGTGTTAGTAGGTTGAGATGTGAAATAATGGAGTTCCGCCTTATAAATCAAGATACGTAAGACGGTCTTACAGAATACCTAATCTTTTATATTATGTATATTTTTAAATTATTGTTATGTTTAACTTTTTTTGAATCAAACATAATATTTGTAAATGAAAATTTAACATCTATTTTATGTATTTATTTTCAATTCATAAATCCCATCTTTCTTAGTACCAAAAAAGTACTACAAATTGCGTATTTAATGATTTTTTAAAAATAAAAAATATACATCCTATTTGAATTCAAATCTTGTAATCAATTTCCGTCACACTTACTGTTCAATTGAATCGTATTTTTTATTTTTTCAAAGTATGAGAAGGAATCGAACCTAAGACCTCACAATGTGTGAAACCTATGTCTACCACTGGACCACCCCTTTAGGAGCTGTCTCATTGAATCGTAGCCGTACACGTGTGCTTATTATTACCCAAACTTTTTCTACAATAGCATATATAAGACTAAGATTTAATAGGAAATGAAGTGTGACCGAGTGGGATAGATGATTTCAAAGCTTCAACCCGTCAAATTTTAATTCAAATAACCATTTGAGTCAAAGAGGACAATAATCTTTGAAAGGAAAGAATATGTTAAATGAACATTCGTATTTGGTTAAACTTAAAGGCAATAACATAGGAAAGATCGTTTTACGAATATCTTTCATAAGAAGGATATCCCTAAACCAACTTTTTGAGAGAGTGGGGATCCGTAAGATAGTCTCACAAGACTTGCTCCAACTTAAATTAATTTGGCTGATTAATAGGTCCAACTCTTTTGAGTTACAAAGGTTTTTTCTTTGGACCAAAATGATTGATTGCATGGTGAAATGCGGGCGGACCATTTTGAACAGTTTCAAACCACTAAAATTTATATACTTTTTATTTAAAAAAAGGGGCATTTTTAGAACCAAATATTGACTATATCTATATTATAATACAGCTTGGGAAACACACTCGCAATTGACTTAGGATAAAGAGCGGCTGAGATCAATTCATTTACCGATATCATACGGTCTCAATTTCATCTAGATTTCACATGTGCGAAGAGCAGTTGTGAAACCCCTCTCCAACTCCCCCACTTCTCCCTGCCGATCTCCAACTCCCCCTCTCTTTCCCCTCCTTTCTCGGTCCATCTCTCTCTTCCCTAGCTCTCTCATGTCCCTTTACTTGATTCAATATCCTCTCTTTTGATTTTGCTTACAACGGCATATCGGTTTCAGAAGGATATTGACATGGAGACTATCGAAATCTCGAGACTTTATCGTTATATCCACATTAATAACTTAAAGAGTGATTTTAGGTTGCCCAGATTATTTGTCGAGTTGAGGAACACTTGTTAGTATATTGCAATGATATATAGTTAATTATTGTTTTGTTTCCCCTGCATTTGTGATATTGATTTGGGGTTTCCTTTGATTGTCTGACATTCAAGACAAACAACCATTGGTGGGACTAATTAATCATGGTACTCCCTAGCAAAAGATTCTGGTTATCTTACGAATGTCGAAATTAATCGGTACAAATTTACAATAAGGTACAAAATTTTAAAATACTCAGCAGTGCTGATACAGTTAAAAATCTACACTCAGTGTATGTTATTATGGACTTGAAATGGCAGCAGTTTTGATACCTCAAAGGTGGCATCAAAACTGTTGAGTTATTGTAATAATTTTGGACGACTAAATTAGATGCTCATGACTCTTAAAAAAAATAATTATTTTTTATGTTGTCTTATTTACAAAGTTAAGAAAAATACCAAAATTTTAAATTGAAAAAAAGTCAATTTAAATCAATAGAAGTGATAATAATAATTTAAATTGAGTGTATAAAACATTCTTCCGATTTTTAAAAATATCTAAAACACAATTTATTGAGTTTTTCTTTAGGTGGTTTGGGTTTTAAAATGGGTATTAGCTTTTTTGGAAATTTTTTGGTTTAACTAAGAATATGTATAACCATTAATTGGGAATTCATCCAATTTTTTATGTTATTAAGACCACTCTAAAAGATAAACTGTTTTTATTTTATTTTTTTAAAAATAAAATAAGTAATAATATGTATAATTACTAATTTGGAATTCTTCCGATTTTTTACGTTGTTAATAATATGTATAAAATATAAAATACACTTTTCATTAAACACATAGTCACTTTTTTATACCAACATAAAAAAAGAGATATTAATTGTTTAGTGTATATCTTTCACAGTAAATCTATAATATAAAATAGGTTACGCGGTTAAAAAAAAAGTTAAAAAATTAATACCCTTGGTGTATGTGTTAAAAAAGTTTATATTTTAACGAAAGATTATTAATTGTATAAGGGCAAAACTGTTTGTCCTCCTCAAATTTGTAATTTTATTTATGTTAATAAAATTTAACAAGGTATCGCCTTTGTTTTCTTAAATAAAATTACAAATAAAAGTTTTAATTTTTTTCTCCACCGTTGAATGATCATAATGTTTTAAATGATTATCGAGAGGTATCGCCTCTGTTATTTTTGACACCCTCCAGTACTGACATCCTCCCCTACTCGAGCCGTGCCATAGGCACGGGCACAAAGACTAGTCCTTAATAAATAGAACAAGAGCGCACAAAAGCATCCATTCATGAATTACGATGCAAAGATTTTGAATCACAATGCATGAACTTGAAACATGATTGCGTGCATCGGGATTCAATTTTCTCATATTTATTTCATAGCGATGCATCACGATTTGAAATCAATGCATCACACTTCAAAATTAATGCTTCGCGATTCAAAATGATGTAAAAAAACAACCTTCTATTCAGGCATTTCGTCGAATAGTTTTCATGCACCACCATCATAGAAAATTTAACTCAAATAGAAAAGGATATATCCCCAACCACAATATTATTATCGAAACAGATGCTAGCAATTGTAATTTCCTGGTAAAAAAAATTAGCTCGAATACAAAAGGATACGTCCCCTAACCTAAGTAGCATTATAGAAACACAAGTTGGTAATTGAGATTTCTAGGTGAAACAATATCTCTCATTTACGCCCATCATTGAGCTTCTGAAAAATCGTTTTCAAATGTGTTGCCACCGAACACCCATGAAGGGCGTTACCCCCTGTGACCTGATCGGGTAAGTTGATCCCCGTTTCGTTGCATCACCAATTGTGAGTTTTGAACAATTTAGGGATAATAACAATTTCACCATTGTATGATAGATTGGGAAGATGAGAAGAGACAATAATTTGAACCAAAACGGAGGCATCGAAAATAGAACTTGATGTTGTCATCGTTGAAGAATAAGCTACGGACGGGAAAGGACTGAGAAGCAGTTTCATATTTTTGTTGATGGGCGGAGGGGGATTTTAGGAAGAATTTAACAAAAGTATCTTTATGCTGTAAAAAAAAGGGAGAAATTGCTGGTCGACCCACTTTTTGAAATTTATAAATCCTCCAGACCCATGTTTTTTTTTTCAATCGAAAATGTCACTTTTGAGGGTAAAATGACTACGATACCCTTAATGACTCAAATATGAGCTACATATGTCACTTACTAAGTGAATCGCGTTACATCAAATTTCGCACCACGATACATCAATTTTTGTATCGCGATTCATTAATTTAATTACATAATCCAATTTTGCACCGTGATGAAACATTTGTTTGCACCGCAATACGTAAGGTTTAATTACGTAATCCAATTTTACACCGCGATAAATTAATTTTACACCGCAATACATAAAATATTATCTAATCCAATTTTGCACCGCCATACAAAATCATAAATATTACCTAGGTCGATCCCCGTTTCGTTACGCAACAACAGTGATTTTCGAATCCAATATGTTTGCCGGAGCTGTTGAAGGAGTCGATGACATTTCCAAAATAATATTTCAAAAAATGGACTTTTTCGATAAAAACAAAGGATGTTGGACCGGATAAATTACAAACTTTGGAAAAGACCGACCAAAATTTCATCCAAAAAATGAAGTACTAAAACTGTTAGAAATTTGCGAATAAGACTGGCCGGTAATTTGTCATTGATTAGTTTGCATGAACCATACGCAAGTATAAAATGATCTGACCTAATACTCTTTGTGTTTGTTATCACACATTTATTTGATTCACTAAACCCAACCCCGTGATGTGCAAGTTATGGTCAATTGTCTCACACAATTATTTTCTAATGTCTTTGATTATGGATGTATTGTATTACAGTTGCTCATTCCAGATCCATGCGTTCTTTGTTTGGAGAGGGGGGGGGGGTGATATGACCCCACTAAAAATAATAATGACAAGGGTCGGCCCTGGCAGACTGAGTATCAACCGGGCCCATGTTAAGCAAAATTCAAAATTAAAATTCAATTCAATTCGGCAATTCTCAAGCTTAAGACACGGTCCTTACCCACTTCATAAATTCCAATTCGGTAATTCTCAAACAACTCAATTAGTAATAGTGATAGTCTTAATATTTCTTGAGTATGTTATGACTTGGGTCACTTATGCATAAATATTAGGGGAATATATTAATGCATTAAAATTGATGAATCATGGTTTAAAAATAGACTAACAATTACATTATTGAATCACGGTGCAAAAATTAATGCACTAAAATTGATGAATCGTGGTACAAAAATAGACTAGCAGTTACACTAATTCAATAAAAAATGATGAATCACGGTTCAAAAATAGACTAGCAGTTACACTATTAAACCGCGATGCAAAAAATAATGAGATAATATTGATGAATCGCGGTGCAAAAATAACAACATTCATAGCGCGTCTACGATTTATTAAGGGTATCGTAATCATTTTGTCACTAAAAGTTATTTTTTCTGGTTAAAAACAAAAAGAATGTACTTTAGTGATCAAAAATTTCAAAAAGTGGAGCAGTTCATAATTTTTTCTAAACATTAATTTTTGTTATTAAATAAGGGCTTTTGCTTGAGCTTCGCTCTTGGTTAATTAAATACTAAGAACGACGCTGATAATGACTTAACTAATTAAATACTAAGAACGACGCCGATAATGACTTAACCAACATTATTTTGACAAACGAGGTTTATATTAGACCTCCTACATTCTGGTATGCAAGTCACACTCACGAGTCTAGCGGTTGGGACCTCGAAGTAGACATGGACTCAAGATTTACACCCAAATATGCGCGTAAGAAGAGCTTCAATGCTATCCAATCTTACTCTATACTAGAAAGGAATTTGTATATACTCCCTCCATTCTTAAATTATTGTCTTAATTGATTCGACGTACGGATTAAGAAAAAATAATTGACTTGATTATTTATATTAGTTTAATATGTAGTTTCATTTAAAGCTCATGTGTATGTGGCTTATAATTAAAGTATGATAAAAAAGTAATGATAAAATGATAAAAATGATATTTTAAAAAGATAAGTTTCAAACTGGACAATTATTTTGAAACGGACGAAAAAAGAAAGCAAGACAATAATTTAGGGACGGAGAGACTATTAGCCAAAGTTTTGTTAGTTTTTCTATTTAAGACAAACATAAGTTTGATATTTTGTAACCAACTCCAACAATATATTTAAGTCTTAATTTATCGTTCGGCCAAACACCAATTTGGACAAATAAATAAACAAATTCGATATTATCACAATATTGAACGTAATTTAACAATTCACTTTGTCACAAAACATGCAAGCCATTAAGAAAATCGTGCCAAAAGTTACACAATTTCTACATTTATTTTACTTTTCAACACAATTATGATTTCTAAGCTTTGTTTGTAATGAAATATTCTTAAATTTGTGCCCTTACAAAATATGTTTTTATGTGTTCGCCACTAGCTCATTGTCTTGCATGAGTAGGTCGTTCTCATGCCAACCTTTATTGTAGAACATAAGTAATGAAGACCATGAACTAGACCATAAATCGAGTCAAGAATTGAGGCCCAATTCAAGTTGAAAGAAAGAATGACTATAGCATGGATAAACTAGAATATTCAAATAGAAACGAAACAAATTGTTTTGAAATGATCTGGTCAATAAAGCTTATAATGATGAGTTCATTGAAGACTTCAATGAGATAAATATGTAGCAGAAATAAAAAGAACAAAATGGCCAGCGCAGATCGTAGGACTTGATTGGACCTGAAAAGGGGGTGCAGGGGCATAGCCCCCCGCGGTACGGACTATTCGTGATTTGGACAAGGGCATACTGACTTTTGGGCTTGGGTGATCGCTCAGGGTTTTGGCTGGGTGATCGCTCAGCAAAGAAAACTTTGAAGCAAGCTACTATCTTTTGCGCGGTCGCCTAGCACTTGGACTGAGCGACCGCTCATCCCCGTTTTTGGTCTTTTGCAGTTTGTTCGTTTTTTAGCCTTTTAATGATTTTAGGGTTTCTATTGTACACATATAAATAGTTGTATACCTAGAACGTTTGAAGGCATGTCTCTAATAAAATTTCGATAGTCCGTTGGCCCCAATCTCTCTCTCTTCTTTGTGATTGATCCTATTATACTCTGTTAAATTGTTTGTTAGTCTTCCGCTGTGTACAACAACTGGTATTAGAGCATAGGTCAACATGTCTGCTTTAGGATTAGATTTCTCTTCTTCAAAACAAGAAGTTCAAAAGTTCGATAGAATAGGGAATTTCTCTTTGTGGCAAAGAAGGGTTAAGGATGCCTTGGTGCAGGCTGGTTTAGGGAAGGTTCTTCGGAACAAAACTAGACCTGATGATGTAAAGGAGGATGATTGCAAAGAACTTCAATGGAGGGTCGTCTCAACAATTCGTTCGTGCCTTGCGGACGAATTGGTGTATCCTGTAATTGATGAAGAGTCAGCTACACATGTATGGGAAAGTTTAGAGGCTAAATATATGTCAAAATCCTTGTCAAATAAGCTACATCTCAAGTAAAGGTTATATGGGCTTAAGATGGTAGAAGGGGCTGATCTCAACGCTCACATAAACATGTTTACGCAAATCATCAATGATTTGCTACGGGTGGAGGTGACGTTTGAGGAAGAAGACAAGGCGTTGATACTGTTGAACTCGTTGCCGTCTTCCACAACGTATGAAAATCTTGTAACTACGTTGACGTGGGGGAAATATACTATTGAGTTGGGACATGTCACAGAGGCTCTCTTAGCTTTTCATCAACGAAAGAAAATAGTTGTTGATGAACTGCTAGGAGAAGGGTTGTATTTGAAGGAGAAAAATGATCGTGGGAGGACACAATCCAGAGACAACTCAAAGAATTATCAGAATTCCCGGTCGCAGTCAACGAAGAAGTATAAGGGAAATTGCTACAAGTGTGGGAAGAAAGGGGCATAAGAGGCAGGATTGTTCGGAGAAGGGCAATAATGGTATTGGTTCGTCGAAGTCAGCTAATATGGTTATGGATGGTTCAGATGAAGATGGTGATATGCTCTCAATTTCATCAACAATAGACCGCCCTGCAGATTATGGATTATGGATTCAGCATGTTCGTTTCATGTAACGTCCAATCGTGATTGGTTTGACACCTACAGGTCAGTTAATTCTGGAGTAGTTACTATGGGTAATAATGCTTCTTGTAAAATTGATGGCATATGTACTATTAGAATTAAAATGTTTGATGGTGTGGTATGAACGTTATGTGATGTTAGACATGTACCGGAAGTTTCTAAAAATCTGATCTCATTTGGTACTTTAGATTGTAATGGCTGTAGTTATAGATCTAAAGATGGTATGATGAGGGTTTGTAAGGGTGCATTGGTGGTGATAAAAGGTGAGAGAGGATCCAAAAATATCTATAGATTGCTCGGTAGCACTGTTGTAGGTGGAACTAGTTCTGTAGAGTCGGAACCTGAATTAGATGAGGCTACTACACTTTGGCACATGAGATTAGGTCACATGGGGGAAAGAGGTATGAAGGAGATTCATAAGAGAAATCTGTTGAAGGGTGTTAAAACTTGCAAACTTGATTTTTGTAACAATTGTTATAGACACCTCAATTTCGTACCCCTGGTATGTAATATTGACATGCGATATCAAGACCTGTTAAAACTTAACAAATGTCAAGTTACAGGGTTTAAAAATGTAAAAGACAAAGCAGGATGCGTAAAACAGTGAAATGTAGGGGTTAAAGTGTCAAAAAGAGGCCAAAGATTGGAGCACTGGCGCGGCGCCCAACATGCATGGTGCCCGCGCCAGCCCCTTAAAATAGTGCCTCCGACTTAACGCATTGCACAAATTCTCAAGCACGCGGTTCAAGCTGGTGAAGCACAAGGTGAAATTCACAAATGCCAGCGGTGTCCCTCCTCGTACATATAATTAAAGGTGCCCGACTTCGTTTTCAGGGACGAGAATTCTTCTCACACAAACTCTTTGCGTTTATTTTACGAAGATAAAGAGCGATCGTGAGATAGTGAGTACCCCCTCCTATAAAGCCTCGAAGCTCTGCCAAATCTCCTCCAAACTTAAAACCAATTGGTCAAAGTGAGCCTTAGCCCCCCAGCTAGGTTTCCACCCTATTCCCCCGGTCCAAAAATCTCAA
The DNA here is from genome assembly GCA_013146195.2 of Codonopsis lanceolata. NCBI lineage: Eukaryota > Viridiplantae > Streptophyta > Magnoliopsida > Asterales > Campanulaceae > Codonopsis > Codonopsis lanceolata. The sequence continues at coordinate 86,387,553 of CM028383.1, forward strand.
AAAGAGCAGTTGCTCTGCCCGAGTAAAAAGGCCAAATCCGCTAGAAGCAAGCAGTTGTTCTACCCGATTTCCGCCAGCAACAAGAAAACAAAAGCAAAAACGCAAGCAGTTGCTCCGCCCGTTTGACGGTGCCCAGAAGCAAGTTTCGAAAGCAGTTACCCAACCTGAACCACAACATCAGCAAAAAAGACTCACTCTCCTGGAAGGACAGAGCGAGCACACCACGCTCTAAAAGGTGAGCCTTTAAGGGCGTTATCTATAAAAAAACTATTTTTCATCCGGTCCAATGTAAAAATATAAGTCGTTGAAGACATAAGTGACATCAGATCAGACAACGTCACCGAATTCAAGAACAACGGTGCGGAAAGATACTGCGATGACCACATGATCGGCCACAACTTCTCTGCTACCGGAACTCCTCAACAAAATGGTGTAGCTAAAGGGAAGAACAGAACACTCATTAAAGCAGCTGGAATTATGCTGGCAGAAGCAAGACTACCGAAATACTTTTGGGCAGAAGCTGTCAATTCTGCTTGTTTTACCCAGAATAGATCCCTAGTAAACAAATTTCATAACAAAACTCCATATGAAATATGGAGAGGAAGAAACCCCAAACATAGGATTTTTCAAAATCTTCTATTTGTAAATGTTTTATTCTATATAATGGAAGAGAATATAGAGGCAAATTTGATTCAAAATCAGACGAAGAAATTTTTCTGGGCTATTCCAAACATTCAAAAACATTTCACATCTTTAACAAAATTCTTTGAAAATCTTATAATCTATGCATGCTACTTTTGATGAACATAATTTATTAGAGCCACGAGTGACTCCAAATGTTGCTAATGATTCTAATGATGTTGAGATAGGTACAAATAAAGATACTACTTCTACTTCACCTCAGAATCCTCCAACTGCAGACTTCAACTCTGTTGGTACCTCTTCCAGCACTTTGTTGATCCTGAACCAATCTCTTCTGTTCTACCTCAAACACCTTTGCAAATCACTCACCCTTCTTGTTCACCAGAAAATGAAGGTTTTGAAGACTCTATCTCTTCTGAACCTGATTTTGGTGAATCACCTTGTCTACCTTCTCCAGATTCGTTAAGGGAAGAACTCACCAGAAGTGATCTTCCTCCAGTCGTTATTGAAACAAGAGATCACCCCATCTCACAAATCATTGGTGATCTCAACTCAGGAGTTCGTATGAGAAATAATGTTCGAAATGAGACTATGTTTGCCTTCGCATTCGTGCCTGAAATCGAGCTAAAGAAGATTGATGAAGCTATCGAAGACCATTACTGGATTAAAGCTATGCAAGAAGAGCTAAACTAGTTTGAAAGATGCAAAGTGTGGAGCTTAGTTCAAAGACCTATTGGCCATCCAGTTATAGGCACTAAATAGGGTATTTAGAAACAAGAGAGATGAAGATGGAAATATCACCACAAACAAAGCTAGATTGGTTGCTCAAGGCTATCGATAGGAAGAAGGACTTGACTTCGATGAAACATTTGCTCCTGTTGCCAGATTAGAGGCAAATCAGACTCTTTCTAGCCTATGATTTGTTCATGGACTTCAAAGTATATCAGATGGATGTGAAGAGTGCCTTTCTCAATGGTGATCTTTAAGAAATGGTATATGTTGAACAACCTCCAGGTTTTGTCATCCAAGACAAACATGATCAAGTGTACCGACTCAAGAAAGCACTCTATGGCCTGAAACAAGCTCCCAGAGCTTGGTATGAAACTCTATCCAAGTTCTTAATTGAACAAGGATTCATGAGAGGAAGAATAAACACAACTCTGTTCATCCTCAAGCACAAAGGTCATTCTCTTCTGGTACAAATCTATGTGGACGACATTATCTTTGGATCAACAAATCAAAGCCTGTGCAAAAGATTCAGGAAGCTGATGCAAAGCAAGTTCGAGATGAGCATGATGAGAGAGCTCACCTACTTTCTAGGACTTCAGATTCAACAGACATCAGATGGAATCTTCATCAGCCAAACCAAATATGCCAAGGAACTTATCAAGAAATTTGGTCTTGATTCAGTTAAAGGATTCGAGACTCCAATGCCTACCGACTGCCATCTTGACAAAGATGAGAAGGGAAAGCAAGAGAACGTGACCATGTATCGAGGAATCATATGTTCACTTCTTTACCTTACTACCAGTAGACCAAATATAATGTTTGTTGTTTGTGTTTATGCTAGATTTCAGGCAGATCCAAAGGAATCACATTTGCTTGCTGCTAAACGTGTCATCAAATATGTTTCAACAACTACAAATCTGGGTATCTGGTATTCAAAATGGAACAACTTCGATCTAGTTGGGTACTTAGATGCAGACTATGCAGCCTGCAAAATGAGAAGAAGAAGCACCAGTGGGACCTGTCAATTTCTTGGAAATAGACTTGTCTCATGGTCATACAAGAAGCAAGGTTCAGTTGCAAACTCTACCACTAAGGCATAATACATTACTGCTAGCAGCTGTTGCTCTCAACTACTATGGATGAAGTAGCAACTAGTGGACTACAACATCAATACTACAAATTGTCCCATCATGTGTGACAATACTTCGACAGTTTCAGTCTCAAAGAATCCAGTGATGCACTCAAAGACAAAGCACATTGATATCTGTTATCATTTCCTCAAAGATCATGTGGAGAAAGGTAACATCAGTCTGGAATACGTTCCAACTGAACATCAATAGGTTGATATTCTCACCAAGCCACTGGATGCTACCATGTTTGCTTATTTAAGAAGAAATTTTGGTATGATTGATCCTACTACTTAAACGCTTACTTTTTAGTTTACAAGTTTTCTTTCATACTGACAGACTTCAATTGTTACTAACCGGCATACTTAATTTGCTATTTACTGGCAGACTTAAGCTCTTCGTTATTTCCAGGTTAGTACTTCAATTGTCTTGCCTATTAAAGGGTAAAAGATTTTCTAAAAAGGTGAAAGGGTTAAAAGTAACTTTTTAATTTACTTTACAAAATATCTTAAGTTAAAAGCCTTTTGATAGACACCTGTCAATCATCTAAGGCATTTTACTCTAAAAATGACTTTTCTCATTCTTTAAATAGACTTTGAACCGCCCTTTCCAAAAGTGTACGAACCTATCTCTCTCAGATTATCTCTCTCTACTCAAACCCTCCTCTCCTCTCTGCAACTGCTTCCTCACTCTCTCCAACTATTATTTGCTTCTTCTTCCTTACAGCAACAATGGTAAGCATTTCATTACTCTCTAGTTTACAATCCAATGATTTATGCTTAGTATTTCTTCTTTTGAGTCATATTTTTGAGGAATTCGAAAGGACGCTTTACGTATCCTAACGGTTTCCACCATTGTTGTTCATTTCAAAACCTTTAAACTAACAGTTTTCTCTATACTTTGGGTACTCATTTTCTGCGAATCATCTGTTAATGTTTCTCTGTTTTTAACTCTCCAAACATTCAAGGGTTTCAAATTTTTTGTCTAAAAATTTATTTTATTTCTTAAAAATGAAATCTTTGGTTGTTTGTTCTGTCACACAAAAAGCCCTAATTCCTAAAAATATCTTTTGTAGGTGAAATCATCTGCAAAATCAAATACCGGTAAGTCGAAGGTGCTTGACCCAGAAAGAATCATTCACCCTAGCCCCTCCGTCAACGTCCCTGGGTTTCCTCTCTTTCCTGCTGCTCACGATATCATTTAGCATCTGGAACCCAAGATGTACCTGCCCGACATGTGCATTGACCTACAGACGGTTCGCACATTCACTGCTAGAGCCAAGATATGTGATGACATGAACGAGTCTGGGATTCTCCCCCTCTTTTGTCTCCATGATGAAGACTACATCATCCTTCTCGCTGAAAAGTTCTATCAGCGAATGGAAATCAACCCCAAAACTCCATTCGTCATCTGTGGATGGATTCGAGGGTTTCCCTTCTCTCTCTCTTCATATCCAAGGTTATTGGAGTTCATTATGGCGGAGACATAGAGCTGTCCATTGCTGAGGTTGACAAAGTCTGGGAAGCAATGAGGGGAATCAACACTCCAAGGGAACTTCAAGGACAAATGTTAAGGAACGTCTTTCCCTTGGACGTATATCATTCCAGTCATCTACTGGACAAGTCCCTCTGTTCAAGAATAGAGCCCATGACAACTTCACTGCTCAATGACTCAACCTTTCGAGTGCCATTAACCGGAGGACTCCCTCAACTATGGTGCTATCATCTTCAATGAGCTCCGCCATCACATTGGCAAAGTAAAGGAGAGCCCTAACTATAGAAGAACTTTTGTCAGGCTCATCAACTCTCTGCTAAGGGATACGCCTCAGATCAAGTCTGTCGTTCCTAAAGAAGAACTTATCAAAGTTTCTAAAGATAGACAACTGATGACAACCTTCTTCAATAAATACATTGAATGGGAAAATAGAAGGAGGCATCAAATAGGTCATCCAAACATTGTTTCTGAAGTATTAGCCGAACCTACTCCCAAGATGGTCATACGGTTTGACATGGAAGCTTATGATGCTGCCAGCACTACTGTCCGTGCAGCCATGGAAAGGTTCAAGAAGGTAACCTTTACCGCCGATCGTGATATCTATCAAGAGGCCAAAGACCTAGCCGAGGAATCAGAACAATTCTTAAACGGACTAAGGTTGCCAAGGCAAGGAAGGCGACTGGTTTCTCGCTAGATGAAACGGAAGTCTTGGCTGACATATTTGGCAAAACAAAAGCTGATGTAGCCAAGAAGGCAAGGCAGGAAGCGGACATAGATGAGCTTTAGGTCAAATGGATTTGGCAGAGGCCGAAGGCCGGACATGACTAATCCATCGGGCAGTTCTTACGCCGGGCTGGACAACCATCCACTCCCTAGCCATCCAACCCTGAACCAACAACCTCCACTCCCCAGCCATCCCAAACACCCAAACGAAAACCTTCGTCTGACCAACCTTCACCTTCACCCAAGCTTAAATGTAGACGGATATGTAAAGGTCTATCGACCAAGTCACCAGCAGACCCTATCACCTCTACCGATGAAGCTATTGGATCTCCTGTCCAACCGCAGAGGCAGCGAAGGAAGTCTGCTGGCACCCAACCTTTTACTTCTTCTCAACCCACTCACACTGAGTCATCTACTTAGAGGGAATCAACCCCTCCGGAGGAGCCTATCCTTCAGGAGGAGCCACTCACACAGGAGGAGCTAGCAACTCAGGAGGAGCCTACCAGATCACCCTCTCCAGCCTCTTCTTCCCCCTTCAACTACTCACCAAACCCTTCTACCCCATCTTCACCCCCCTCGTAATCCAATCAACCCAAGTACACCATCCGAACGAATCCAAACCATTCCCATTCAAACCTTAGACTCTGATGCCATGAAGTTCTTATTTGAACTTTCATCGGTAGCAGGTCTCTTCCCCAAACCTACTTCATCACCTACACCAACTAAACCAAAATCCCTTTTCTATCCCGCTCCCCCTTTCTTGTTCTCTACCGACCCCCTACCAGAACCCTCAATAATCAGTGATAACTCCGACACTGATATTGAACTTGACCCTTCCCCAACCCCACCTGCATCACCTCCTCACTCCAATTCCTCATCAACCCATACCTTTCCTACACCCGACTCTTCTTCCTCCAACTCAACCACTCCACCCCTCCAGCAGCCCTTCCGCCCTGTCACCTCTGCCGACGTCACCTCATCAGTCAACATTGAGCACATACACATTGGTCTCGACCCTTATCCATCACAACCGACCAACTCAGAGATCCTAAGCCGCATGGACATTATTTATAACAGATTGGGAGAACTTACAAATCTCCCTAGGCTGCCGAACTTGCACCGCAAGCGCATGAGGCAACGATAGAAATTCTGCCATCCTTCGCCAATTTAAAGAGGATGTGTGGACAAGGTTTGGAGAAATGCAGAACGAGTCCACTGATCTCAAAATCAACATATAAGCTCAACGGAAGGAATGCGTCAGATTGTGTTCTACTCTCTTTTGGCAGCTCTTCCACATCATAACTCTTCATCTAGGCCACGGACGCCCTCCTGTACTGGAACTCAACGATCTCGCTCTTAATGCTGAGCGTGAACGTGATTTGGCCATCACGGAGGAGAGACAATTAAGGTCTATGAACCGAACTCTAATGGAGGAGAACAACAGACTACGTGAAGAACTCGACTACCATTCTCGCTCCACTAGACAACCAACCTTTGCCGATGATGAATACACCAGAAGAGATGAAGAACTTGAACGCCTACGCAGCGAAAGAGAAACATTTGATAGAGCAGACAAAGGAAAGAGGAAAAGGCCGTGGTAGCTCTTATATTTTTATATCCCTAATCCTTTATAACTATCTAAGTTTTTGAAAACTCTGTACAATTAAACCCCTCGTTTGAAATACAAAAGTGTTGATTATTGGAATATGCTTCTTGATAATTTAATTATCACCTTGCATATTCTATATATGTTGATTTCTTTGCCCCCATTACAAGTGAATCATCACAAGTGGCTAAAAGGTCTGCGTACCGGTTAGTGTGGCAACTTGTATGATTTCACATAGGTCTTAGATTAGGTGTGACCGCATCTAGTCCTACCTTCCTATATGATGATCAAAAATGCAGACTTTAAAGCACTCGAAAGACCGAAGACAAGCTATGTCAATGCCCTTAGTGATAATAGATCAGAATATTCTTAAGACTCATCACCGGCAGACATGCTACAAGTTATAATGCTCTCACCGGTAGACATCAGTTCTCCTGAATCGGAAGACTTGTTTCAACTGGCTTGAAGCATTCCACCGGCAGACTTTAAAATATGCATGTGCTACAGAGAAAAGTCAAAGAAGCTGCTCAAATCAAGATAAATATGTCCGTGCCTCAAAAAGCCTAACATACTTAAAGCTACAAGACTTTCTCTCACTCAAGTAGTCTGTTAAAGTAAGAAAGCAATTACTTTATTGAACAGACCACCTGATAGTGCAACATACATCAGACCTACTCATCAGAGATTTATCAACATAGTCTGACAGACAACGAATTCCAAGATCCACAAGACTAAATCTCTGCTCCAAACAGTCGAAGATCTTATGGACAAAAGATCTCTATCCGATAGTCTTCAACCACTGCATCTCCAACGGATAGAAATCTTCGAGTCTTTATCTCTTAATGATCATATTGATTCTCGCCTATATAAACCCGTCCCTCTTGCTCAACAAAAAGAAGTGAGACATAGTGACAGTGTAAGTTACATCTAAGATTATCAAACGATACACTCTAAGCAACGAGTAACTCAATCTACTCAAGAACTTCAAAGAAAATAAATCTTCAAAGAGATCGTCTTCAGCAACGTATCTCTGATTTCTACAGCAGATTGCAGTGAACTCATCCAGCTCTTAGCAAAACACCTTCAGTGGATTTCTAGGAATAAAATCTTGGAAAAGAGAAGAGAATGATCAGAAACTTCAATAGGTAGAGATCAAGATCTGATGTTTGATGTTAGACAATGTCTAAAGAAAAAGAAGAATTGTCTGTAGATATTGCATTCATATCTTCAGATTTGTATATTGATACAAATGCTGTTGATTGTGCAAATATCAATCATCATGGAAGGTCAAGTGTTTTACACTAAATCGTGCAGATATATTTTTATATCTGAACGACCTTAAGCATCCCTTCCTTCTCATAACAGTTTCTTGGTTTTGTCTCCTATTGTCCTTTGCAAGTTAATGATCCTTGAATGGATAATTAAGTAAGGATTGAGACTTAGGAAGACAAAACCAGAAAACTGGACATAGACTATTTCGATTGATGTAATATGTAATTTATCTTTGAATAAATTCATATATTCTTACTAATACTTTATCTCTCAGTCCTTATATATCTATGAGGTTTTTATAAATGATTTATCATTAGAAAAACCATTCTCTCGATCTCTAAACTTTTGCATTTGAAAGAAGAAATAAGTGTACTGTTGTTCTGAACATATATTCGTGTACAACCACTTCTGAGTTCTCCAAATCATAGCCTCTTTACCTTCCGCTATACAAATCTTTTATCAGGCTTTTGATTTGATTAAACAGTTTATTGGCAGAGTTATTATTTCTGCTTTGAGTAAGTCTACCGATAGCCTCTACCAGCAGACATACTCAACTTGATAAATTGTATTTGCCAACCAAACTACGCTTTATGTATATCCAAAATAAAAGTTTTAAATTGCCAAAATAGGCTATTCACCCCCCTCTAGCCTATTTGAGCATTATCGTGGACCAACAAGAAGCTTATGCTTTTCAAAAATTGTCTACTGTTTAAATTCCTGATACTTTAATTCATATATCTACTTAGAATTTAAATATTCAGTTTAAATCTATTTTGAACTGTTTATTACTAATCCTTGTGGTGTTTCTTCATCTCTTCTGTTTGTAAGCACTTAGATTAGTTGTTACACTTGAGGTGTTTTCTTTTTGATAGAGGCATGTTTACAGTTATAAAGCTAAAACATTTTCTGACATGCTATTATCTATCTTCAAGATTTCATAGCCCTCACTTGTAAGTAATGATGACCAGATGCAAATAGGAGGAGGTTGTTGTTTCTCATTATATCTTGATTTGCATTTGTCCATTCATTACATTAGGTTCTATGCTTAGTGGCTAATTGGGTTGCATACCAGTTAGCGTGGCAACTGTGTATAGAACTTTGCTTTAGAATAGTTTTTCTAGACTTCACAGGTTCAACGGAAGACTTTGGGTAAAGGCTTCACCGGAATACTTCAAACAGCCTCCAGCAGCAGACCTTGTCTGCATCAGGAAAGCATGACGTGTCCAGCCCTTTATTTGATCAAGCTTTAGTGGATTATTTAATTCAACCTAAATTAGTTTGAATTTGAATTAAATCTTCTCCAAATCTACGCCTGACTTCTCATACACGTCCCTCCAGCTTTTCCGAAAAAGCATGAAGACTTTCACCTCCAGAAATGTGATAGAGCATGTGAACAGACTGACACATACAGACTGTACCAACTATTGCAGGTTTGTAACTCTGATTGCTCACCTTCTGGTTGCTGCAACAACTCTTCACCATTCCCTACTCATTATCAGTTGAAGAACAAGTCCACGGACAACTCCAAGCATTTAATGCATTCAACCTAATAGAGATGTTATTCTCTTCATCTTTTCCAATGATCTCAAGAACGCCCCAGCTATAAATACTGCCATTAAAGACTGAAGAAAAAATTGCTCTGAATCTCTCCAACAACACCAAGTCTTATACATTCAGTGCATTCAAAGAGATCATTAACTGATCAACGAAGTCCTCAACAACAACAAGAAGATCTGCATCAACCTTTAATCCTTTACTTCTTATTGTTGTTCCCTTTATTATTCTTCTGCACATTGAATATTCTCTGTTGTCCAAATTTTCAATACCCCCACCCCCAAAACACAAGTTAAATATTTTGTACACGATCCATTGGACATTTCTGTAATTGAGCTAGTGGAATAAATAGTGCACATTTAAATCCAAGGCTGACTGCCTTGGTGGTGGACGTAGCACTCATTATAGTGCGAACCATCTCAAAATACTTGTGTTATTCTTTCTCTATTGATTACTGCCTTAAACTATCATTCCTTCCTTTAACTTATTCCTTCGGCAGCAAACTTAAGTATTCAGTTAAGTCTACCGGTAGTGCTTCACCGGCAGACTTGAACTGTCTTCCTTAAAAAGACTTCCGCTACTTCAATCTTCTTAATAGATTGCAAGTGCTTGTTCTAGGATTTACTTAAAAAAAATTTAGTGTTAAATAAGCAATTCAACGCCCCCTTTCTAGCTTATTATTGTGCCCTTTGGGACTAACAACATGCACCATGTTAATAACTTGAAATTTCTAAGGTTAATTTAATATAAATTTTAGGATAATGACTTGTAATTGATATTTTGGACTTGTGTCTAGTATGAAATATGTTCTAAAATGAATTTGGAATAACTATTGTTCTTGGACTTGTTGTAAATTGTAACTTTAAAATGATGATCATTCTATGGTTCATAAATTGGGAACTTTTATCTTTAAGGACTAAAGTCATGAATGACTTAGTAGTCTTATTGTAAATGAATCGAGAACATAGAAAAGAGAAATTGCACTTAGAGAGTCATTCAACAATACCGACTCTACAATCAATCCCTACGACATTTAGAGTTCAGTTGAACTATAGACTAGCTCTTGGGAATTTTTAATGTAATCAATCTCATGCTTGAATTGTATATTGTAGAGTAACATTCCTACTTTATTGGATGAGTTCACTCTTGTCGAGCTCTCTCCCCTACTTAATTTATTACATGAGTTATCATCTACTTGATTCGGACGAGTTCGCTCTTGATGAACTCGCTCCTTACTTGATTTTGTGTGACAAGTAAATATCTACTTGGCATAACATTAGCCCAACTGGCATACATGAATTGTCTCGATGGTCAATGATGCATCGCCGTCATGAATTTTGAGATTCATGGTAGTGATGGGTCGCCACACCATAACCTTGCACACACCCTTCACTACTGGTCACAGTGGAGAAGAGTACCTCGTCGTAACCAAAGGGCAATTTGAACAATACTATTGTGGTCGATGTATCATACACGTGCATCCGAAAAATACATTCAAGATAACCTTGTCTATTTCAGGTTCTACGAAGCGGTACCAGTTCCATAACATATCCTTATCCTATGTTATTTAATTTAGCACTGATGTGAAAACAACGTGCATCGCGACATGAGAACTACGTGCTAGTATGATCTTGTTTGGTAATCAAATATGATAACGTGCTATGAATGCCTTGCATTATATCCTGTCATGCATATTGGTGACTTACAAAGTCTTTGTGACTTACCCCTACCCTTTTACAATTGTAGATCTTCATCGTCCAGGCCCGCCTCATTGAGGATTCTTGTCCGCTCTTATTCGTGATCGCTTTCCTAGAGGTGGTAGAATTGACTTTTTTGGTTTCTTTTTTGCAAGGACGCTTGGGTTAAATCAAATTATTTAGACTTCACTTGGGAATGTGTAATTGTACTAACTCGTACTTGTGGTAGACTAAGACTTATAGTACTACTTATGCTTCTAGTTGTTTGCCACAACGCTTATAGGCCTACCCTTGCTTTCATGTATTGGTTTACTTGTTAAGACTTTCGTTGAGCATCCCATTAGCTCTTATTTACTTTTGTTGTTTCTCCGGCGTGTTTAGTCGTCGAGGTGTATGTATATTAGCATGAATTGTTTAGTTGTTGGGTTCTTGTTGTAAAGCCGCCGAAGAATTGTTTACTTGCTTTTAATTACTATATCTGGTTTGATCGATCTATTTTATACGTCGATTTCCTATACTTCTATGACTTAAATTGAGCTATTCCATGAGGATTTTGGCTACTGATATGCGTTTTTCAGTGATTTTTGTGAGTTTCAGGGTTTTAGGTGAAAGTACACAAATTATCAGGCTGTTAGGTGAAAATTCCAAGAAGGGATCAGAGTGTAAAAGTGAAGAAGAAAAGAAGAAGAGCAGAGCTGGGAACCTTGCGGTCGCAAGGTGATGCGAGCCTTACCTCCAAGGTGGATGAAACACCAGAACTCAAACCCTGGAGAAATAAAGGACCTTGCGGACGCAAGGTGCCTTATACCTTGCGACCACAAGGTAGTCAGAATGCCGAAATTTGCGTTTTCATAAGAGATATAATTGCACTACAACTCCATGGTATAAATAGAGGTCGGTAGCCAGAGCATAGGACGGCTGGAGACGGCTAGAAAGTAGTTTTCTATAGCTTTAGAATAGATTTTAGGTTGTATAACATAATTAGTCATTGTAATTACAAGTATTGAAGATCGATTCATGAATTCATTCATCTCCATGTGCTGTTCATCTTCAAGGATGAACTAAATCTTCATTAATCTAGGAGAAGGGAGGTAACTTGTATCGAATCTATGCTTTAATATATATTTTTATTCATTCGATTCTTGTTGATTGTGGTGATTATCAATCCCTATATTATTTCACTTTGAAAAAATGAATGTAATCGTGAATAATAAAGGCCTAGAGGTGCGAATAACTGCATGATCCATGTGCATATGTCGTACACTGGCTCACCATCACAATAAATTGGACCTATCCATGTACGAGAGTGATAAGTTAGGGCCAGGTTCCATATATGACCTAAGTGACAGTTAGATCATATGTTCATGTGCTTAGAATATAGAATGGATGAATTATTTGGAGATGGAGATTGAACGGTAATTCAACAGCCTATATTTATATTTTGTGAACGAACCCAAGAGATTGAATGATACTTTATTGAAATTAAACATAGAGGAGATACAAGTGAAACTCTAATCCTAGATTGCCATCCACCATAAGATCTTCATAAATTGTAATTGCTGCTAATTAGTTAAACACCTGAATAATAATAATAATTAGAATAAAATAATTATAAAAACCACCCTTAGATTAATAATTTGCTATCAATAAATCGTACTATCTGTGATCTTCTTGTCTCTGTGGTTTGACCCTTGCTTCCCAAAACTATTCTCCAATAGTCTTGTCCACTTGCAAGGAAAATAATTAAAATAAGCCATAGATCAAGTTTTTTGACGCCGTTGCCGGGGACAAGCTAGTTTACATAGTTAGTTTGTTGGTAGCGTAATTTTTAATTTAATTTTAGTTTTCAGTTTTTATAAAAATAAAAATACAAAAAGATTTTATTTTATTTGTTTTTAATAGTTAGTTATTTTAAAATTGCTTTATTTATTTTATGCACGGGCGTAGATCTTTGAATCCTCAACTGGCAGAACTGAATCAAGATATAAATAATATTAGAAGGTATCAAGAAGAGCTTGAGAATCTAACAACCCAGCCTGATAATCAAGAACAATTGAATCAAGAGGATCCTCTGGTTGATCCTTCAATGGAGAATATTAATCAAAATCCTGAAAATCGGGTTCACTCGGTTAATATGAATCAAAGAGAAGAAGAACCCGCTAGAAGGAATATGGAAGTAGTCGTAAATCAAAGAACTATTAATGATTTCAGTAGACCTTCACTAAATGTAGTAACATCATGTCTAGTCTTACCAGAAGCAGTAAGGAATTTCGAATTAAAAGGCCATTATTTTAATGCTATACCTTCTTTTCATGGAATACCTCACGAAGATCCTGTAAGTTTCTTAAGAGATTATTAATATATGATGAGTACTTTTCCTTTAGGAGGGTTGACTGAAGACCAAGTAAAAATGAAATACTTTCCCAGTGCATTAAAAGAATTGGCAAAGCGATGGTTTATGATCCTAACACCTAGTAGTGTTTATACTTGGGCTCAACTTTATGATTTGTTTATGAGTAAATACTATAAGCATGCATCTCTTACTGAACATAGAAAACAAATCATGTCATTGCAAAATGAACCAGGTGAAACATTCCATGAGTCTTGGGATAGATTTAAAAATCTGCTTATTATGTGTCCTCATCATAATTTGGCTCAAAATGTGTTAGTACTTCAATTTTATCATGGTCTTTCGCCAGGTTTACAAACTATGGTTGATAGTGCAGCTGGTGGTTCTATTAATAGAATGACACCAGATGCACTAGAGGAATTGTTTGAGATGTTAAGTATAAATTCTCAACAGATAAGTGCAAGAGGTAAAAGTAGAAGTTTATACCAAGTTCAAGAAAAACAAGATACACAAGCTCAATTTGAAAATTAGCCAATTCAAGAAGCATGTGCTTTATGTGGATTATATTCTCATGCTACTAATTTTTGTCCATCAAGTTCTATGTATGCTGAACAGGCTAATGCCATGAACGTATACCCTCAAAGACCAAGGAATGATCCCTACACAAACACATATAATCCTGGTTGGAGGAATCATCCTAATTTTTCTTGGGGAGGAAATAAACCTTTACAACCTCAACAATTTCAGCCTTAACAACCACAATCTCAACAATTTCCAAATCAAGGTCAATTGAGAATTGAAGAAGTTCCAAAATTAGATGGAACAAGTAAAGGTCAAGCTGTCCTTATAAAATATTTACTTGAAGAAGTTGAAAATTTGAAGAAGCATATTGTAAGTTTTGAGACCGAGAAAAGAGAAGAAGGGAAGTTTCCTAGCCAAATCGAGCACGCAAAATCTATCATTGTTTTGCGAAGCGGCAAAGTAATAGGAGAAGAGGTAAGTAATCCTGTTCAATCTTCTAATGTGCCTGATTAAGTAGACAATTCTGAAAAAGAAATTGAAAAAGATAACAATGAAGATAATCAAACAACTAATCAAGAGGTAGAAGTACAAGTTCAAAATAAAGAAAATCAAGTAGAAGTAGAAGAAGAGAAAGAACAAGAAGAAGAGGAACCTTATGTGGCTCCACCACCATATGTTCCTCCAATTTCGTTCCCTAGAAGACTTATGAAAAACCGAATGGACAAACAATTTTCGGAAATTTATAATATGTTATCCAAGGTGAATGTTAACCTTCCTTTGCTTAACGTTATTAAAAATATTCCAGCTTATGCTAAGTTTTTCAAAGATCTTCACTCTAAGAAACACAAGTTTGAAAACAATGAGAAAATTATTGTTTCTGAAAACGTAAGTGCAGTTTTACAACCCGAACTTCCCCCTGAGTTGAAAGATCTTGGTAGCTTTAATATCCAAGTCTCTTTAGTTAGCTCTAAAAAGATGAAAGCCATGATAGATCTAGGAGCAAGTATTAACTTAATGCCATTTGCGGTCTACAAACAATTGGGGTTAGGAGAACTAAAACCCACTAATATGTCCTTACAATTAGCTGATCATTCAGCTAAACATCCTTTGGGTATTGTGTAAGACGTCCTAGTTCAGGTTCATAAACTAATCATTCTAGTCGACTTTTTGGTTCTAGAGATGGAAAGGAAAATTTGCACAAATAATGAAGTTCCCATCTTGTTAGGCAGACCTTTTATGGCCACTGCCAATACTATGATAAATGTGAAGAATGGTAAACTTTCAATGTCAGTTCTAGGTGAAACTGTCGAAATATCTGTTTTTGATGCTATGAATAGACCTAGTGACATAAATGCATGTTTCTCTATAGACGAAATTGAAAAATTAACAACTCAAACTTTTGAAGAAAGTGGTGAAGATGATGACTATGAGAAATATGTATTTATAGTTTATGATGATAGGCCTATCCCTCCCATAAAAATTGACATTGAAGAGATAGAGAGAGAAATAGAAGAAGAAGAAAGACAAGAAAGAGAAAAACTAGAAGCTCTTAACAATAAAAATAAAAATAAAAATAATATGGAAAAAGAAATAGAATCAGAAATTAATTCTGATAAAATAGAAAAAGTAGAGGATGAAATTAATGAAGAAGAAGAAGTAGGGATTTTAAAATCTCTTTTTGAAGAAATTGAAATAGAGGATGAAAAAGTAGAGAATAAGGAAGATGTTAAAGAAGAAAATAATGAGGTGACTAAAGAAGAAGAAACAATTAAACCAGAAAATTCTGAATTTATTTCATCTGTTAAATCTCGTCCAATAGAAGAATTAAAGTCATTACCACCCCATTTAAAATATGCATTTTTAGGGGAAGGTAAAACTTTACCTGTTATAATAGCAACAGATTTAACTGAAGAACAAGAAGCAAGCTTGTTAAAAGTTTTATAGAAACATAGAGAAGCGATAGGATGGTCCCTAGCTGATTTAAAAGGTATTAGTCCGTCTATGTGCAAGTATAAAATACATTTAGAAGAAGGTAGTAAGCCTTCAAGAGAAAGACAAAGAAGACTTAACCCTCACATGGAAGAAACTGTAAGAAAACAAGTCCTTAAACTTCTAGATGCATGTATAATTTACCCGATTTCTGACAGTAAATGGGTTAGTCTAGTTCAGATAGTTCCTAAGAAATCAGGAATTACAGTAGTTAAAAATGAAAAAGATGAATTAGTCCCTACAAGAACTATCACTGGTTATAGAATGTGCATTGATTTGAGAAAATTAAATGCGGCAACTAGGAAAGACCGCTTTCCTTTGCCATTTATTGACCAAATCCTTGAAAGACTAGCCGGTCACGAATATTTTTGTTTTCTTGATGGTTTTTCTGGTTACAACCAAATTCCTGTAGCACCTGAAGACCAAGAGAAAACAACATTTACCTGTCCTTTTGGTACTTTTGCTTTTAGGAGAATGCCCTTTGGACTATGTAATGCACCAGCCACCTTTCAAATATGCATGATATCTATATTTTCAGATTTAGTAGAAAGATGTGTTGAAGTTTTCATGGATGATTTCTCAGTTTTTGGAAACTCTTTTGATAATTGCCTAGAAAATCTTACATCAGTCTTAAAAAGACGTTGTGAAACAAATTTAACTTTAAGTTGGGAGAAAAGTCATTTCATGGTCAAACATGGAATTGTCTTAGGGCATGTTGTGTCTAATAAAGGCATTGAAGTCGATAAGGTGAAAATTGAAGTTATATCACAATTACCCCCTCCAACTTCTGTTAAAGGTGTTAGAAGTTTTCTAGGGCATGCTGGCTTCTATAGAAGATTTATAAAAGATTTTTCCAAAATCAGTAAACCTCTATGTAACTTGTTAGCAAAAGATACAGAGTTTGTTTTTGATCAAGAATGTGTAAATGCATTTAATTTATTAAAAGAAAGATTAACCACTGCCCCTATTTTATCCGGCCCCGATTGGTCTCTCCCTTTGGAGATCATGTGCGATGCATCAAACTTTGCAATCGGAGCCGTGTTAGGACAAAGGGTAGATAGAAAGTCACATGTGATACATTATGCTAGTAGAACACTAAATGATGCACAACTAAATTATACAACAACAGAAAAAGAGTTTTTGGCAGTTGTGTATGCTTTAGAAAAATTTTGACCTTATCTGTTAGGATCGAAAGTAATAATATTTTCTGATCATGCTGCCTTGAAATATTTATTAAGTAAGAAAGATGCTAAGCCTAGACTAATTAGATGGATGCTATTATTACAAGAATTTGACATTACAATAAAAGATAAAAGGGAACGAAAATGTAAGTAGCCAACCATTTGTCTAGATTAGAATTTTCATCCTTACTTGAATGTGAATTTCTTGACAATACAATTTCTGTAAATGAAGATTTTCCTGATGAACAACTCTTATCGATCAAAGATGCAGACCCTTGGTATACTGATTTTGTCAATTATTAAGTGTCTAATATTATAAATCCTGATTTTGATCACTATCAAAAGAAGAAATTTTTGACTGAAGCAAAAAAGTATTTTTGGGAAGAGCCTTTTTTTTTTTTAGGAAACAGGGACGGCACCCTGTGAGATTTTATTAAAAGATTAAAATAATACAAACTCGAGGGGGACAACCAGCCTTACCCTTTTACTGGGGGGACAAAGGAGCCTAACCTCGAAAAAGAATACATAGAGAAAACAAAAAGGAAACTTAAGATAATCTAACATAAGGAGTGCCTATTCTATCAAGAATAACTTTTCCTTTTATAAAAGAAGGCAAATCAGAGATCGAAGAAAACTCAGAATCCTTACTTTGATCTATCCCCAAGTTAGCAAGGCTATCAGCAACATAATTCGCCTCCCTGAAACAATGGCTGAAAATGTAACACCCCGCTCCTTCGTTAGCTCGGTTTGCGTGCTATACTTGCACTTCTTCCTTTGTTGACTGTATGTTTGGTTTGCGAGAGGGTCTAGATGTGTATGAGAGACCACATGAAGACCAAAACACTATTAAGAGATGCCATATAGTTGTTGACTTGCTAAAGTCACAAGTCGTGACTCGAC
Organism: Codonopsis lanceolata; assembly: GCA_013146195.2. Lineage (NCBI taxonomy): Eukaryota > Viridiplantae > Streptophyta > Magnoliopsida > Asterales > Campanulaceae > Codonopsis > Codonopsis lanceolata. The sequence continues at coordinate 86,405,339 of CM028383.1, forward strand.
GATAGTCGGAATGCGACGCGATTGAGAGTTTACTTGCATTTTGTGTTCGTGACCTCGGTTTGGTCTTAGATCTCTATATGATGGCTTATTAACATGTTTAGATGTATAAGACTTCAAGTTGGAGGTGTTCCTAAAGTCTATCGATGATTTGGAAGCTTTGGAGATAGTGCTCGTCTCTATCGCGTAGTTCGGGGATTGAGTCGCGTAATCGTCTCTCCTTTGGAATTATTATTTCCCTAGTTGCTATTCAACTTTCTGGGAGTATTCAAGCTTCTTCATTAGCCCTTAGACTTGCCTTAAAAGTCTCCTTTCGATGCACGTTCAATTGCTAGTTCATTCGTCGTTCTGGTTGCACGTTGTTGCACCTCTTCCCGGATTCGTTCCGAGTTGTTTCGGGGGTCGTTGTGAGTGTTCTATGGGAGTTCTAGACCAACTTTGAAAGGGTTTTGAACCTTGATTACTTTGGTTAAGTGTTTGGCGTCTTTTAGGTTGAGTTTTGAACCATTTTGGGTCTGCCGGGCTTGCCCTCGCAAGGTGGAATGACCTTGCCCCCGCAAGGTAACCAGAAAATGGCATGTTGAGCATCCAGAGAGGATGCGGTCGCAAGGGTGTAGGGACCATGTGACCACAAGGTCCCCCGAAACCTGTTTCCTCTGTTTTGCTGTTTTACGACTTTTACACCTAAACCCCTATTCAAAACTTTTCTAAACCCCACCTAAACCTCCCTAACCCTCCTTACTTATACCCTAACATCATTAACATGTTTTAAGAGTGGATTAGTGAGTGATTGAGTGGATTAAACAAGCCCAAAATCAGATTTTTATCAACCACATTATGGTGACACTTGTCCCACTCAGTTTTTAACCCAATATAAGCCACAATCTGAGAGTTTGACTCTCATTTCTCACCCCTCCTCTCCAAAAACAGGAATGGCTTCTCTCCTAGTTCCTCCATGAGTTCTTGAGGGTCCTTCTTGACCTTCCATGGTTCCTCTTCTTCGTTTCTCAAGCCCTAGCTATAGAATCGAAGCGCTCGACGAGTAGATTACTTCCAACCGATTACTTTATCGTTTTTCTTTCTTGATTGGGGATTGAAGGTAAGTTACTTCATCTCTCTTTGATTTTGTACTCATTGATCCTAAGGAAAACAAACTCTCTGCTATTTGAGGTCAATGAGTACACATACTTGCTTTGTGTGATTTTAACTTGTGATTTGAGCATGTGAACTTGTTAAGAGCGTATGTAGGATGACTTCTATGATTGTTGAAGTATATTGTTACTCTTCATCTTGTGTTTATAGGATTATGAGCATGCTAGAAATCATGTTTACATTTCATTTGGGTTTATTATGAAAGTATGCCTAAGTTTGGGGCTTTGGATATGTGAACTCACTAAACATCATGAGTATGATCATTTAATTGAAATTAAGTGATTTATGAAATGGGTTATGATTTATGTTGGGTTTTGTTATGAATTTTAGGGCTTGAAATCAACCCCGAATTATTGGAGAAATTATTGTTAATTGAAGTGGGTGTTAATGTTGAGATTGATGAAGGGTGTAAATAATGAAACTTAGTATTTAGACTCAACGGAGTCGAAATAAGTTCAATAATGTGTTAATGAACTCGGGTTGAAATCCTACGACATTTGGGTTTCGTTTGACTATGATTATAATGTGTTCTTGGGTTGTTAGGCTTGGGAATCAAGCCCTAATGAATTTTGGGATTTTGTAGTATATATGAACGAAATGTTTAAATGTGGGTTTATGAAACACATAAATAATGAAATGTAGAATTAAGACTTAACGGAGTCGTTGTAAGGTCAATAATATAATAATGAGCTTTGGGTTGAAACCCTACGATGTTCGGGTCTTGCTTAGTTATGTTTGTGCGTACCCAAGTATCTCATTCGGTGTCCAATTGAGACACTCATGTTATAGAGACCTATTGGGAGTATGTTTAGAGCGTGCTCGTTAGAGCACGGAGCATTAGAGACCAACCTATGATCTCGTATGCCTTTAAGAAATGATTACTTGAACGAGTTCTCTTTTAGGGGAATTTGGTCGCGTGCACATGAAAGCACTTACGGGGTTTTGACTACAGGTTAGTTTTGGTACCCTTGAGATTGGTTTTGAGAAGTCGATTATTTATGACAATTGGGACTATGGTTGAGTCCGGTGTGCTTTTAAGTGAAACCAAATGCTAAGTCTTGATTGTGGTTGTTCTTAGACTAAGTAATAGTCTTTGATTTAATCTTGAGTATAGGACTATAGTAGACCTCACTTTGTGATTTATTGAGCTATAAGCTATTCTTGAATTGGTGATGACTTGAGGATTATGAATACCTCAATATGTGGTTCTTGAACTAAACATACAAGTTAGTTGAACATGTTAAGTGTGTACATTTATGTGCATTGTTTATTGGGTTTTATAGAGCATTATGACCTACTTGATTTGATGAGTCCTTTTGTGATGGACTTGGTCCTTATTGGATTATCCAAGTAAATATCTACTTGAGCATCTTGATTTGAGTCCAGCTGGCGTCTTTTTCGTTTTGTCGGCAATAGGATGATTCATAGCCTTTGGAAACATTTGCTATGAATCGCCTCATTGGTACCCTTTCTCCTCACTATTTGGTCGATAGTGAGATGTGGTCTCGTATTAGCGCCACCTAGCCTGATATTGAGGTCCCATTTCTCATCCCAGGGTTGGATGAATGTAACGAGGTACTCATTAAGAAAACTGATGAGTTGTGATCATTTGAGGATTGAAACCCAGATTATGATCATTTGAGGGTTGGACCCATGATTGAGCATTGAGGGCTGGGCCCAGATTCTTGTGTATACACCCCAATTTCGTACCTCTGAAATGTGACATGACAAAAAAATATCAAGACCTGTTAAAACATTAACAAATGTCAAGTTACAGGGTCAAAAATGCAAAAGGACAAAGCAGGATGTGCAAAAGGACAAATTGCAGGGACTACAGTGTCAAAAAGGAGCCTAGTTTGAAGTTTGGGCGTGGCTCCCATAGAGTTTGGGCATGGTGCCCAAATCTCTATAGGGTGGCGCCCAAAACCAATTCCCTAGCCACTGTTCACTCAATTCTTGCCGTAAAATACAATTGATCCAGCGCAGTGTACCACCATCTGATGCGCGAAGAAGAAATTTTATTTCCATCGATGTCCCAGCTTCAGCCTATAAATAGAGGCACCCGACTCCTCATTTCAACACACCTTTCCTGCGTAAAATTTCTCTGCGTCCTTGTTACGCTGAAGAAATAAATAGTGAGAGATCACCTCCAAAGCCTCGAAACCCTGCCAAACCTCCGCTAAACACAAATCCAACCGGAAGTGTACCTTAGCCCCCGACTAGGTATCCACCCCTTTTCCCGGTCCAAAAATGTGGATAAGCGGTTGCTCGCCCGATTTAAAAGGCCAAATCAGCGAGTAAGTGCCGTTACTACTTGCGATTTCAAACCTACCTCAATCAAACAAACAACCAGAAACAAACAGTTACTCTACCCCGATCCCGAGGCCGAAAAGTAACTTTCAGAGCAGTCACGCTGCCCAAATTCACATAACACACAACTTCAACCAGACCAGAAAAAAAAAGACTCTCTCTCCCGAGGGGCAGGCGAGCACACCCCTACTGCCTCAGTAAGTTTTTATTTTAAGTCTTTCATTTCCATGTAATAGTATTATTTCAGTCCGCCCAATGTAGTCATATAGCGATTATCTTTGCCCGGATTTAATTAAGAAATAGTACTAAATGTAGCCGTTATTATGGCAAAATGTTTTTAGATAAGTTTGTATTTATTTTGCTTCATTTATTCAATAAAGTCTTTATTTGTAAATGTATTATTCGATCCGGTTCAATATCAATATATAGCGTTATGTCTTTGCCGGATTTATTTAAGAAATAATACTAAATGTAGCAGTTACTATGGCCAAATATTTCCAAGTATATTTGTAATTGTTTTCAAAAAGTCTGTTTCAAGTCCAGTAAATAATATAGATGTAACGGATGTATTTGTAGGCGATTAATGCTTTATTTATCCATTTAATAAATATAACAAAAGCATACTTTAGCCAAAAACCGTTTTGAGGCCGAAAGGGCGAGTTGGGTGCCTAGCACCTTCCCAACTCGTAACTTAGCCTCCGAACCCGTTTTCTTCATCTGGTTTTCTTTTAGGTTTTGCTTTATTTTGCCTTAAAATAAAGATGGCGACTCTAAAAACATTTTTGGATCCAGATGGGGCTCGCAACATCTTTCTTTGCACTTTCGGGTTCTTCCCTAAACAAGGGAGAATGGGAATGGAAAGGTGATGTATTCCTATGTCACAGTATCTCTAAACAAGGGATAACTTGACGTAGAAAACCCAAAGCATTCATAGTGATCCGAAATAGGCCATAAGGCTATTTTCATAAAATCCATAGTGGGCGTTGCAACATCTTTCTTTGCACTTTCATCGCTTCTCCCTAAACAAGGGAGGATGGGAATGGAAATGTGATGTTTTCCTATATCTGGTATCCCCTAAAAAGGGATAACTTGACATAGAAAATCCAAAGCTTCCATATTGGATCAAAAATCCACTAAAGGCAACCGAGGCGCATTCCAACGCAGCTATTCGACAAAGACACCTCCCACACTTTTGATTTCGATCTCCCTAAACAAGGGAGGCTGGAACAGGAAGCAGTGGATGTCACCGCATCGCATGACGCGCACCCTATCCAAGGGCGCGCGGCGCGGAGACCGCATCCCGAACCCACAAAGTTGGCGACTCTCTGGGGACATCGTTTTATTTTAATGAATAAAAATGGAGGGCTAGACTCATTAAACAAAACTTTTTTCTTTGTTTCGCTAAAGTATGCTTGTTATATTAATTTAAAACAGATCTAATATTATGCTTCTTTTTAACATCCGTGTCTATATTTGTGGATATGATCCTCCATCTTCTTGGCAGTTTCATTTCAAACAACATTGCGGAGATACTTTGGAAATATTCATATTTTTCAAAAAAAAAATCAAAAAAAAGATATGTATGTATATATATATATATATATATATATATATATATATATATATATATATATATGTTTATATATAATATATATGTAATAAATATATTCGAGCGCTACCCTACACCATGGCCAAGCCTACCCTCGCATAAGCCAACGTTAGGCGATATAGTTTTTCAGACACTTCAAAGACCGACTCAGCTTGCATTTTAAATTGTGGGTCGGCCCTCGTCAAAAAAAAAATGTGCGCAAGTCAAAAAAATGTGCGCAAGTAAAAAAAAAATGCGCAAGTCAAAAAAAAAAATACACTGGGGCTGACTTATTATTTTCAAATGCTCAACCTAGATCATTCTTAATGGTGGATCCCGGAAAGAGTATATGCCCTTCGCCTGGGATCAGTCCGATCTCGGGGAGTCGAAAGGCAGGTGGAATACGTTGGTCCTATACTCCGGAGAAAGAATCCACTGCTCCTGAAAGTCCTGAGATCCAAAATTAAGGTGTGCTTATCCGGTCATTTTGTAGGAAAAATAATAAATAATAAAATATACTAATAAAGGCACGCCTGCACTAAGCCCGAAAGCCTTCAAGCAAATTCTTTTCGATACCTGCCCATTTTCCCCGTAAACCCGGCCCGAACCGGAAAGGCAGACAAGACGCCGATTGATACGGAATCAAGTGCAGGTCGATCGAGGGTATCGAAACAGACGATCAAGACGTAAACAGCCTCCGAGGGTACGCACTGCATGTGAAGATGGCAGCCAGAAGTGAACACCGCCATGGGTATGCATATGTGGGCTCCATGGTATGCTCCGACTCAAAGAATGCAAAGAAGGCTAGACCGAATTTGGGTGCAATCTGACTGAATAATGAGCCAAATGGCTAATCCGTACAAAGCTTGAAATCCAGTGGTGAGGTATTTCTTCCCCTCAGCTCCCCAAGAAGCATCAACCTCACATACACTTCCAAACCCAAACCCTCACCAAACACTAACCCACCAAACACCGCCACTCCAAATCCTAACCTCCACCAACTCCCTACTACCCAAATGTCAATCCTTACTCATCATATCCTCCATATCCTTTCCCAAACACCAACATTCCCCGAGTCCAAATGACCTCCCTTTTCCCATAAACAACCCACTCCAAAAAAGCCCACATATGGATCCCCGTGAGCTATAACCCATCGTGCCAAGTTACTACTTTACGATCCTAGCCATCCAAATTGAAACATCCAAAATCCACCACTACACTACCCAAAATCCATATATCCGCTAATAACCCACCAAACCTCAAAACCCGTACTCGCTAACAATCCACCAAATTTAATCCACCAACCCAAAAATCCCTATCCAAATGGGGAATGCCCTATATCGCCCAAAATCCATATACAACCCAAAACCCATATCCACCAAAATCCTTACCCGATTCAAAATCCCTATCCAACCCAAAATCCATCGCCTTACATAGCCCAAACTCATATCCAAATTTCAAAATCCTTACTCCAAAAAAATCCGACTCAAGATCCATACCCCACCCAAAATACCATACCCAACACCACAAATTTAAATTAACCCAAATTTTCCAAATCCTCGCCAAAGATATACCTAAACCACCCCCAACCACCAAAATGGAGGCCGACATGGAAAACATGAAACCATGATGCTCAAGCCGCCAACAAAGGGGAATTTTCTCACGCTGGCCTCGGCACTACAACCTTCAGAAGACGCCTTCAAAATTCAAAATGCCCGACATAGAAAAGTTCGATGGGACCGATGCCCTATATCCCACCTCGAAGTCCTACTCCACTCAGCAAATAAGTGGGAGCTAGCTTTGAAGCTATGGCTTCCAATTTCCACCTCACCCTAGTAGGGGCGCCAAGCAATGGTCGATGTTGTCGTGCAAGACTCAATACCGGGACCGATAGCCGAAGAATTCCTTGAAAGGTATAAAGACAACACTAGCCCAGAAAATAAAAGAGACCTCGAGTCGTGCACCCAAAGAGAAAAAGAAACATGTGCTGAATTTGAAGTTAGGTGGAAGTGAAAGTTGGCCCAGACTTTTGATAGACCTGATCCGGCTCAGTCATGCCGGATGTTCATTAAAAACCTCCAGCCTATATACCTGGAACACATGCGTGATCTCCCTTACGCAGCTTTAAAGAAGTGGTGGAGATAGGGGTTCGTATTGATGAAGATATACGAACCGGCAATTAAAGTCAATACACCCTCCTGGTTCTTTCCGATACTTTAAAGGAAAGATCACGCACCAAACATGGTAGGAGAGATGCATCTTCCACTTTCCCTACTCAAAATTATAGTGCTACTCCATGGTCCTATGGGCCGATTGTGTCCATCAACTCGCCGGAGGGAATAATGGCCCAAATAGAAATTTCAGAGGCCGAACAGGTCAACCTGACTTTGACAGATTGCAAGCTCCTCTATCTGTGATATTACAGGCTAATGGCTCGTGAGGGTTGAAGCCTTTGGAGAACTACAGCCACCAAACCCCCGCCTCGACAACCTGGAACCATGCCCAAGATCGTGAGTATCATCGCCACAAAGGGTCACCTCACCGACAAATGTTATACATCAAAACATGCTATCCAGGATTTGATATATGATAAGGTGATTGAAAAACCCCCTCCCGGACCAAACACAGTCAATAACCCTCTTCCTCAAATCAACATGATTGAGGTTGATGAAAATATCACTGTGCCCAAGTTCAAAAAAATCAGCCATCCATTACCATATATCCTCATTCCTTTCTCTCCATCTACATCCATAAAAGAGCCTAGCTGCAATATGCTCTCTTGGGACACTATCCTGGGTAGCCAAAATACTTGCAACATCGAAAAAGCCACTTGGGTCGGTGGGGATGTTAGCCACCTTACTAGATCCGCCGAGCCTACCAACCAAATCGGAAAAAGGTGACCACTCAGCAAAGACAAAAAAAGCATATCGGGCTAAGGAGGTGGAAGATACTCTGTTAGCTCAGATGAAGAAAACTCAGGCCAACATTTCTATCTGGGGCTTACTTTGTGCTTTAAAAACCCATCATGACACCCTGGCCAAATCTCTAAGTCAGGCAGTCGTTCCCATTGAAACCTCCCCGAATGAGCTTACTCAGATGATCGGAAACATTCATTTTGGAAATGTCATAATGTTTTCTGATCTAGATCTGCCCAAGGAAGGGACCGACCACATTGATGCTCTTCATATCACTGTGGGAATAATGGAAAAGCGAGTCCCTCGAGTTCTGATAGACAACGGGTCCTCTCTGAATGTGTGTCCCGCCAGCACCTTAGCCAAATTGGGAACAAAAATATCAGAACTCACTCCTTCTTCACAGACAGTAAAGGCATACGACAACACCAGTCGATGTGTCTTAGGGGTAGTCACTCTGATGCTGACTATTGGGCCACTAACCATGCCGGTCGAATTCCAAGTCTTGGACATACCAGCCACTTTCAGCCTGTTACTGGGACGCCCTTGGATCCATGGGGTAAAGGGGGTAGCCTCTTCATTGCACCAACGTGTCAAATTCATCCACGATGATCACATAGTAATTATTCTGGCTGACAAGATCGTGGAAAACAAGGAAAGCGGGGATATCCCAATCCTCGAGATAGAGCATGAAGACACGAATATCTTCCTTAGTGGTTTTGAGGTTATCCCCCAAGCTGTGGTCAACGCCCTTGAATACGGCCGAGAGACTGACATCACTAGAAAGAAAACCACATCCCTAGGAAACATGGTCCCTTTAAACATGTTCCGAAAAATGAACTATATGCCTGGTTTGGGTTTTGGTAGAAACCAACAGGGGCTTGTCAATCTAGTCCAGGATGAACTTAAAGAATGTATCACTCCCTTTGGCCTAGGATACACACCTACTCCAGCTGAGATAGCTACTGTCATGAAACAAAAGCGTGAGAAAAGAAAGGCAGAAAAAGAAAAGCGTCCTTACCCACATCCCCCTCTCCAACCATACAGAAAAACCTTAAATGGTTACTTTGTAAGAAAAGGGGAAACAGAAGTCTATCTCATGTTCCCTGAGCCCTGGATAGATCAGAATGGGAAAAGATGCCCTGGTTGGGAAATCTTTGAAAATGTCAGTCTTCTCACAGACAAAATGGAACAGGTCACCCTGGAGCCCTATAGCACTGCATATAAAGCTGCCACTATTGAAAACACTTGGTCTATAGATCAGGATGACTATTCTCTGGTCTTATTTGATGATGATTGATCGATGTATTTTATACGTCGATTTTATATGCTTCTGTGACTTGAATTAGGCTATTTCACGAGTCTTTTGAGTACTAATATATGTTTTTGGTGAGTTTTGTAAGTTTCAGGATTGTTCGTGAAAATACGCGAAACTCCAGAGTTTTAAGTGCAAATTACAAAGAAAGAAGAATTGAAGAAAATAAAAGCTGTCATTCTGGACACCTTGCGGACGCAAGGTGCCTCTGACCTTGCGACCGCAAGGTAGGCGACGGTCCCCGGCCGTGAATCGAAGAGCCAAGAAGCACACATCGAGACCTTGCGACGCAGTATTCAAAGACCTGCGACCGCAAGGTAGGCGTAATGCTCAATTTTCGGGTTTTCACACGTCATTCGATTCAATCACAACTCCCAAGTATATATAGAAGTCAGATGCCGAGCCTAAGCATAGAGAGGACGGCTGGAATCTCTCTTTACATAGATTTTAGATAGTTTTAGATTGTATAACATAATTAGGTTTTGTAATTTCAAGTATTGAAGATCAAATCATGTCTTCCATCATCTCCATGTGCTGTTCATCGTCTTTGATGAACTAAATCATCCCTAATCTAGGAGGTGGGAGGTAACTTGTATCGAATTTATGTTTTGATTCTTATATATATGTCTATTCAATGCTTGTTTATTGTGTTGTTTATCAATCCCTCTATTATTTCGCTTTGAACAAATGAATGTAATCGCAAATAATAAAGGCTTAGATGTGCGGATAACTGCATGACCAAGTGCATATGTCGTACACTGGCTCACCAACACAATAAATTGGACCTATCGAAGCACGAGAGTGATAAGTTAGGACCAGGTTCTTACATGATCTAGGTGACAGATAGATCATAAATCTAGGTGACGCTAGATTACGCCTCGTGCTTAGGATATGGAATGGGTGAATTTTATGGGATGGAGGCCGAACCAATTGTTCAACGACCATATCTATTTTTAGTGAACGAACCCAAGACATTGAATGACATTATTATGAATTGAACATAAAGGAGATATAAGTGAAACCCAGAATCCTAGATTTCCACTCACCATAAGATTTTCATAATTGTTATTACTGTCTAATTAGTTAACATCTATAACTAGTAATTTAGAGTATAATTAAACATAAAAACCCCCCTTAGGTTAATAATTTGCTATCTATAACCACACTGTTCGTGATAACTTGTCTCTATGGGTTCGACCCTTGCTTCCGAGTCTATTCTATGATAGTCTTGTACACTTGCAAGGAAATAGATAAATAAAACAATCGATCAATGATGGTCTGGGAGACAGCTTCCTGGGTATGATAGACGGAGGAACTGAGTATGCAAAACTCCCTGATGAGTTCGAGCTTCTCACTGCTAAGCCTCTGCAGAATTGGTATGTTACTACCGGCCCACTCTTGACTCTCAGACGGTAGACCGCTTGGATATACCATCTCCTTCCTTCTCTTAGCTTTACGGATTGGTCATCTACCGATCCGCTCCTAATAATGAGGATCTCAAACCCCATCCTCAATAATGTAATAAGCCCGCGCCTTGCTATTAATGATAATATGAATGTCTTTGCTTATTCCTTAGTTGCACCTACATTAAAAGATACATTAAATAATCAAAATAATGAGTCATTTAATGAAATGGACCCAAAAGATAAAAAATATTTGCTTGAGCTTGTAAAGTCAGTTGAGCAAAAGGAACAACATCACTCAGCAGCAGCAGCTGAAGACTTGTCAATCATCAATCTGGGGCTGAACTGTGGCGACCCGACCCGGATTCCAAGACGAAATCCCAAGGTCGTGCCGCCAGGGGAACAATTAACAACAAACAAGTAGGAAATAATGGGTAGGGCCATAACGGCGATACACCGACAACTCAAAACACATGCGGAAGAGAAATAAAATAAAACAGTGGCGCCCGAGCTAACAAGCTCAAACTAAAACAACCAAAGAGATGATTAATCTCTCGGTCCAAAAATTCGACTTCGCGCAACATTGGGCACGTAGAACAAACTCCCCGTTATGCAATTCAAATATTAAGCATAATATAAACCAAGTCATCGGCGAAACTACTACGAACCCAACATTAAACTAAGTCTAAGACTCTAGTCTAACAACTCAACGGCTAAGAACATGCCGGAGAACAAACATAATATTTAACTAGCAATATATCAAGCTAAACATATCCACCAATAAACCAAGCGCGACTAAAACCAGTCGGCTACCAGCAACATAAGTACTAACAATTATAAGTACTAGCAACCAGAAAACATATGGAAGTTTAACTACCAATATACATCAAGCACGACTTCTACTTGTCGGCTACCAAAAGAATAGGCTAACAACATAATTACAACATTTCAATTCACATAAAGGTTTGCTACCCAAACATGAAGTTTACATAACTTCATCTTCCCAACGACCTCACCAAAAGCAAAAACAAACATCTAAGTAGCAACCTTGCCAAAAGAATTCCCTGCCAACGTAACCTTCTCGATTTACTTGGATCCGCTCGCACGGCTCGGATCTAGGGAAAAACAACCAACAAATAAAAGTAAGTCACAATGACTTAGTAAGTTACTAACCGTAACTTCCTACCATGGCATAATGCTCAATCATAAATTATATCATGCTATTGTCATGAAATAACCTTGTAATAAATCATGTTATGGCATCCATGCTCAACATTAAATAAATATGTTATCAATACAGTATAACATCTCATCATGAATCCATGTCAAGTCATTTTTGTCTTAACAATAATAATTTATACTTTTGGCATAAAACAACATTCCCATAATATTCATGTGATAGCATATATGCTTAACAACATTAATCAATATGTTATCTATTAAGTATAACATGTAAAGAAACCAAACAAACATCATATCATATCCAATTCACTAAGCACGTTATTCACTTAAGCACTTGTGAAACAATTCATATATAAGGGATATGATACCATACCAAAATTTCTCCGCGCGTGTCGCTCCTGCAAAAACACGTGCAAAACCCTTATGTGCCCTCGATATCCCTCTCGTAGATATCGACGTCCCCGAGACAGTCTCCGCTCGAGTTCCATAGTTATCAAAGTCATGTGTATTACTTACAACTAAGATAAACTACTTCCCCACCGTGGCCATCGATGGAGGGGTGTGCAACTCAAGACGGCGATCCATCGCGATCACGAATCCCATAATTCGTGAAGACGATGTATCGACCCACCAAAGACTCAACAGACCGACGCCAGCTGGACTCAAAACCCAAGCACAAGTAATATATACTCATATGCTCAAAACAAGTAGGTAAACACTCTACCATCAAACTAGTCATGCAATTTATCGATAACTAGCATAAATATAACAACCGAGAATCATATAAGCTCTCTTAATCAAGTGTGCTTCACACACTTCAAAACTTCTTGGAGGCTTGACCTCCATGAATTCTACCCAATATTCCATAGGACTTAAGATTATAGTTCCTAGGATTCATACTAACCCAAAGGTTAACTCCGTTGAGTTCAATCTATGTTTTCCGAAAATTCAAGGAATAGAAGCTTAGGCTTCATCATCCCCCTATATTCATACTATCGCCAAAACCATAAACGCGATGTTCAAATAAATCATATAAACCCAACAAAATGATTAACAATGCAACTTAGAATAAATTAGTCATCTTGTGCATAATTTCATCCAAGTCATCATACTAATCATAACCTTCAAATCATGATTAAAATTTACAACATGGTTTAATATACTCCGTTAAGCATATAAAACATATTAATCAAGCTCACATCAATCAATTGCAAGCTAAAACAAAATTATGGCAAAACACCCTCCAAGTATCTCAACTAAATCAACATCAATACTCATGGAAAATCAACATAATCAAGTTCATTAGACTAGTTAGAACATGAATTTCACATATATCATGGTCTCACATAGGTCAATCAAGTTCTATCATTCAATTGAAAAACCTAGGGTTCATGCTTCTTCTACAACCCTAACAATGGCTTCCATTGACCTCAAATAACACAAATGGCTGTTTCCCTAGGGTCATTGGAGCCCAAAAATCAAAGGAAGAGAGGTAGAAACTTACAAATTTTCGGCCTCCCAAACTGCCCAAACCCGAAACCCAAAGAACGATGTCTTCTCCTCAACTCTTTCCTCAAGTTCACGTGTAGGAAGGGGGAAGAAGACTCCAGCTATGGCTCCCAAGCTTAGCCTTTGAAACTTTGAGAATTGTGTCCTCTCAAGCTCTCTCTCCATGAGTTTCCTTGACCGCCGCTCAAGACGCGAAGGAGGAAGTCGCAAACTGCCTGGCCGAATGAATGGAAGAGTGCGGCTGATTTTGTTTTATATGGGGGGATTAGTTCACTAATCAAGTCACTAATTAACCCATAAACCTCTTAATAGATGATTAGGATTAAGATTAGGCTAATTAAGTGAGTTTAGGATAGGTTTAAAATAGGTTTAATAGGTCAAAAGTTCGGACGGCGCAAACAAAACAACCGAACAAAATCCCGTAATCGAATCAAGACCCTTGCGGTTGATGCACAAGTGATGCGACCGCATCACTTGTTTTCCAAAGATTCCATGTTTTTCGTTTCCTTGCTCGATCCCGGACTCCCCGCATGCAATCTCGAGTCCTTCCAAGCCAAAATGGTGTATAAATCAACCTTAATGTCCTCCAAATCATAACCCAAGCAATCAATCTTCAAACCTTAACAAAACAAGGCCAAGAACTCCTCCGCCCGAACGACGCACGAAAAGTCAAACTGAAAAGGGTTAACGCTAAAATCAAACTAGCAACCCAACCGACAATGCAATAAGCATCTAACCAATAGCCAAGGCATGTTAATGATGTTATAAATGCCCTTTGACAATTATCCATGTTTTAACCACATAAAACATAAACTCCGAGATTCAACGCATCACGCGAAAGAAAAATGCATACATGCATCTCAAAAGCAGGGGCCGGTACAAAGTCAAAAACAGAGTAAGCCCACACTGAAAAAAAAAAAGAAAGGAGGTAGAGTCCGAAAAAAAAAGAAAAAAAAGAAAAAAAGAAAAAAATAATGAAAAAATATATATACATGCCGATAAAAAAAGAGCGAAAAATACCTCCTGAGAGCAAAACCAATATCACCTTTGAGTCGCTCCGACTCAATTTATCCATACGTAAAAGCTCACCAGCGCCGCCTCACCATAATCAATCACATGTTCCAGATCCCCGGAGACAACAGAAGAAAGAGACCCTCGGGTAGTGAAAGGAAGCATTGGCAAAAGAGACGTGCCCAAGAAAAGGAATAAAAATGTCCAAGCGACCGCGACACGCTCACCGCAGAACGCTATCCTCGTGTTCAACCTTCCCAAAGATTTTTTTAGAAGCCACTCCTTCACGCTGGAATGGTCACCTCATGAGCCGCCTTATACTTGGGCACGAACCCCAAAAGGTCCTCCACTCGTCATGACGCCAGCGGAGAGTATAATCTGGTCCGATTCCGCCTCAATAACCGTAGAAATACAAGTAATAGCGCAAAGTCGCAGGGAGTCATGGTAATCTCTCCCCAAATGAGGGAAAAGTGGGTATCCCACCGTGTTCCGCAAGACGTCAATGATCATGGTAATCATGAAGGGAGTAAAGGCCCGCATAAAGACTCCCAAGCCCGATCATCTACCAAAGTCCGAGCCGAGGCATCGAATAGAATAATATATCGAACTCTCGCGCAAGTGGCCCCCGACTTTGTCCGAACCCCTCGCCTCCTCGAAAAAGAGGGAGGGAAAATAAAGGTAAGTATCCCACAAACCCTTTCTTCTTTTTGCAATATTGAATACATCGATTTAAAAAAAAAAGCAAATGAAAAAAAAATAAAAATAAATAATATATATATTTTTGTACATAAAATTTTTTCTTTGTACATAAAAAATACACATTATCATTTTAAATGTCATAATAATATATACGCATATCTATTTTGCATAAATGTACATGTCAACGATAGAAAAGAAAAAAAGAGAGATAAAATATATACTTTGCACTTAAATATGTATGTTGGCTTTTCTTATTTTCACATAAAAAAAAAGAAGGGATTCTAAAAAAAAAGAAAAAGAAAACATCTCATGTATATTCAAAGATCATATTTACATTAAATAAAGTATGTTCATGCATCCATAATTTGCATTTATCATTCAATAAGCAAGATTGGGAATGCGAGAAAGTTTTAAATTCCACCGCCATGGAAAAATAGTATCCGCTGGCATTTATATCCCTACAAAAGACGCATGCATAAAAATAAATTCTAGTACATAAAATGATCTGTTTTGTCTTGTATATATCCGAAATTTATCCGAAAAATGTATTCTAAAATTTTGCATTTAATTCTCGAAAATTCCCAGACTGTGGAATATATATGCCATGTAAAAAATATTTTTAGAGCTAAACATGCATCATATAGCTTTATTTGTATTAACA